>CM062807.1:1121293393-1122493393 GCA_031772625.1 Pinus tabuliformis | reverse complement strand
TGAATTCTCCTAAATGCAAATTGACCAAGAGAATGAAGCTTTGAAAGAAAATCCCCAACCTCAGCTTAGAAACAAAATTGGCAAATATAGCATTGTCCAGCTGCCTAGCAATAAGATACCTAAAGGTCTAGTTCCCTTAGAAAAGCTGTTTGACCAGAATGATGTGCCTTATAAGGTTGCCCAAAAAGAAGATCAATCTGCAGTCTATAAGCAAAACATAGGGAGTCCAGAGCATCCAAGATACATAAATTTGTCCACCCATCTATCTGCTGCCCAAAGTTCTGAGTACTGCAATTTAATGAAGCAATTTGCTGATGTTTTTGCCTGGGAATATAGTGACCTGAAAATGTATGACAAAAAGATCATCCAACATAAAATTCCTTTAGAGAAAGACACCATCCCTTTTAAGCAGAAACTGAGACCCATGTTGAGAATGCAACAAGATGATGGAGCTTAGTGGAAAGGAGTCGCCTTCACTAAGTGGGCCCGCAGGCTATTTTTGGAGCAAAGTCTATTTTTAGACATATGGATCATGGTCTATGAGTTGCAGGATGCTATTTGTGGATGATTGGTCATGTTGGTAAAAATAGATGGACTTCTATTTTTAGACATATGGGCGGAGTCTATTTTTAGACTGCCAGTCTAAAAATAGAAAAGTCGAATATTATTAGCTCTTAATAATATTTGGACTATAAACATTATCTTATCCTCTTGGAGCACTTCAGTTCGAGCTACGGATGTGGCACATGCAGCTGTCAGAAGGAAATACGCTTTTCTTATGGGTCAGTTGAGCTATTGCATGATGGACTTCAGTTAGAACTCATGTGGTTGAGTTTGGTGGAGTTGATTGAGGAGTTGATGGAGTTGTGTTCAGTTTGACTTGGTTGAACTAGTTGTATTTAGTTTAACTACAAATACACTAGTGATGAGTGATGTGAATTAATTGTTAATTAATTCACTAATTATTAACTCATAAAGCAACTAAAGAATACATCAGTTAACTCAGTGCATGGACAGTTCAGTGGAGACAGGTGTTAGAGGTTGAGATTGCTATCAGTTGTGACTATAGTTGTGCATGAGATTTGCACATGCATTGATGGAGATTGCCAATGAAGGTTGCGCAGTACAAACTAAGTAAAAACAAGCTTGGAATGTAATCATACTCACTTTGGATTGCGCAGTGGAGGCAGGCAAACAGTGGAGGAGATTTGAGGCATCAGATCTGAGCTAGTTTTGTGTGTAACAGGTGGAGATAGTACTGAGTACTTGTGAGGAGTATTGTACTATGTATTGTTACATGTTCTCAATCATTATAATATACAGATAGTGTGGGGTTTTCAACTATATGCTTTCCCCGGGTTACATACTGTGTTAATGTGCGCATGCGATTGATGTTTCATTGTTTTTAATTCCGCAAAATTGATGATCAACGTAGAGGAGGTTATGTATTATTCATGCATTCCACAATAGTGTATAATCAGGATAATATCTGTGAATAAGTGTCATATTATTCAAAATTTCTACATGGTATCGGAGCAGAGTTGATCATCAGATCTATTATTCAGAAAGTGTTTACATTTTATTTCTTCAGGCAGAGTCTGTAATCGGGCCAGGTAGCCTCTGGATTCATCCTTCCTTTGGAAGGTGAGATATCCGGTAAAAGCCCATACAGTCAATCTCTGTATGAGAAATACTTTGTTCTCACGAATTTTAGATCAGAAGCGTTTGAGTTTTGAGCTGGTGGAATTCGAATTTGCAACAGTGTTTTCTTGGTGTTAAAGTTGAAATGTCTTTCAACGAATTGCGATTGGAGTATGCTCTTGAGGGCAGCTCGAATTATATTGCATGGAAAGACAGGATGGAGGCGGTGTTAGATGATAATGGGTTGAAGGAGTTCATAGAGGCTGAGGTCCCAAAGCCTACTGATACTGCTCAAGTTGATGCTTGGCAAAAGAAGACAACAAAGTGTCGAAGGATTCTGTTGGAGGGCGTGAAGGATCACATTGTGTCCAGCCTGCATGGAAAGGCTTCTCCATACTTGATGTGGAAAGCGTTGACAGATCTATTCCAAAGCAAGAGCGACCAGAGGAAGTTGGCACTCAAGGATAAACTCAGAAACATTAAGTGTGAGAAAGGAGACAATATGCCCAAGTATCTCACGAAGTTCACTCAGTGCAGGGATGAGCTGGGAAGTGTGGGGGTGACTGTCGATGATGAGTACTTGGTGAGGTTGGCTCTCCTTGGTCTTCTGAAGAGTTGGCATTCCTATCAGGACTCTGTCAATGGTCGGGAGAAATTGCCAGGATGGGAGAGACTTTGGTCAGATCTTGTGCAGGAGGAGATCAGGCGGAATACCAGGGATGGATCTTCATCAAAGGCAACTGATGAAGAAAATTGCGCTTTGGCTGCCAAAGCAAAGAAGGGGAAGAACAAGAAATCTTCTCATTCTGGTGCGAAAGGCAAGAAGCAGGACATGTCCAAGGTGAAGTGCTTTCACTGTCACCAACACGGACATTATGCCACAAATTGTCTGCAGAAGAAGAAAAATAAGCAAGCTGCTGGATCTGCAGCGGGAGAGGCCTTAGCCTCGCAGTTTGAGCTTGATTTTTCGTTGATCGCATGCTTGGTATCAAGTGTGATGGGATCGGTATGGTTCTTGGACAGTGGTGCATCTTTTCACATGACAGGAGATCGAGATTTGTTTTCTGATCTGGAGGAGAAAGATCTTGGAGTGCACATCGAGATGGGCGATGATGGTAGATACAGTGCGACCGGTATCGGTACCATTTCCTTTGAGAGGGAGTCTAGTAAACCCTTCGTATTGAAGGAAGTGATGCATGTTCCAGGATTGAAGAAGAATCTTATCTCTGTGGCGATGTTAGAAGACAAGGGATATGATGTTGTTTTCAGCGAGGGAAAGGCTTTCCTGCGCAGTAAGACAACTGGAGAAACCTGGAAGATAGGGGTTCGAGTCAGGAACCTTTATCAGTTGCATGTAGATGGCTGCGCAGCAATGGCATGCAAGGCAGAAGGATTGGTGAGCCGGGATGATGGCGAGTTGTGGCACAGGAGATTGGGCCACCTTCACCATGGAGCCTTGAAGATACTGCAGTAGATTACTACTAGGCTTCCTAAAGGCACTCTTGCGCAGTCAGATCAGTGCAAGGGGTGTACTTTGGGAAAATTTGTGAAAGCCACCTTTCACAAGAAGGATAATCGCGCCACGACAATCCTTGAGAGAATTCACACAGACGTGTGTGGACCTTTCTCAGTAGCTTCGACAACAAAGCACAGGTACTATGTGATCTTTGTTGATGATTTCTCTCTGAAGTGCTGGATCCTCTTCATGCAGAAGAAGAGCGAGACATACTCAAAGTTCTGTGAGTTCAAAGCACTGGTCGAGAAGGAATCGGGGAAGAAGGTGAAGGCTCTTAGGAGCGACAATGGTGGTGAATTCATCTCTGGCGAGTTCAAGGACTTCTGCAGCGCAGAAGGGATTCGAAGAGAGCTCATAGCTCCCCATAACCCACAGCAAAACGGGGTTGCTGAGTAGAAGAACAGAACGATCGTGGGTGCTGCACGGGCGATGTTGCATGATCAGGGCCTACCCCTTCACTTGTGGGTGGAAGCATGCAATATTGTAGTATATGTGCAGAACCGTTGTCCTCACAGGATACTTGGCATGAGTACACCCGAGGAGGCTTATTCTGGTAAGAGGCCTGATATTTCTCATTTGAGGATTTTTGGTTCTAACGTTTACATGCATGTGATGAAGGATGCCAGGAAGAAGCTGGAGCCGACCGCAGAGGTTGGGATATTTGTGGGGTACACTGATACGCCCCACAACTATCGTGTGTATTTGCCAGACAGTCGCAAGACTGTTGTGCGACGGGATATAAAATTTCAGGAGGAGAAAGCCATGAAGTGTTCACTTGAGAGGGAGCCACACTTGCATGCAGATGAGGAACTATTAGTTCCTAAGGATGAGCTTCAGGACGCGGATCAGCCAGAGGACGAAGTTCATGGAGTGGAAGAGACCACTCATGCAGCGCCAACCATCAGAGGGCGAAAACGCATTATAGAAGCTGAGCGACTGGCTCAAGATGCAGAGAAGGTTGTAGGACCACCTACAGCTCAACATAGACAGAGACAATCACCTGATCGGTACATTGGATACATGGCTCTTGTGAGCAAATGTGTCATGACTGAGCCATCCTCCTTCGAGGAAGCTGTGGAGGACCCCGCATGGGTAGATGCCATGGTGGAAGAGTATGATTCGATTGTCAGGAACAGTGCATGGGAGATTGTCCCAAGATCGAAGGGAAATCAGTGGTGGATTCGAGATGGATCTACAAAGTGAAGCAGGCTACTGATGGGAGTGTGGAGAAGTACAAGGCAAGATTTGTTGCTCGATGCTTCTCATAGATAGAGGGGATCGATTATTAGGAGACCTTTGCACCTGTCGCAAGGTATTCTTCCATACAGACGATTCTTGCTCTCTCAGCGCAGATGGGATGGCACATTCATTAGATGGATGTGAAGACTGCATTCCTCAACGGAGTCATTGAGGAGGAGGTGTACATAAAGCAGCCCTAAGGTTTCGAGATCTTCAGCAACGAGTCGCATTTGTGCAGGCTCAAGAGAGCGTTGTATGGGTTGAAACAAGCACCACGTGCTTGGTACACACGGATAGACAGTTATTTCACCGGACTTGGATTCTCCAAGAGTGAGGCGAATCCTAACCTATCCCAGATTGTGGTGGAGGGTAAGTTGCTTATCATTGTACTTTATGTAGATGATTTGATTCTAACAGGTGATGAGTTGTTGATACTTTCATGCAAGGATGATCTTGCTAAGGAGTTTGAGATGAAGTACTTGGGCCTCCTTCATTATTTCCTGGGATTGGAAATTTGGCAGCGCAGTGATGGACTATTTGTTTCTCAGGGTAAGTATGCTCGGGAGATACTGGAGAAGTTCAACATGCATGGCTGCAAGCCTATTGATACTCCTCTTCCTGGAGGTTGGAGGAAGGAGGATGCTACTTCAGCAGAGGTAGTGGATGCCACTGTTTATCGACAGTTGGTGGGGTCGCTTATGTATCTGGTCAATACACGACCCGATATATGCTATGCTGTTAACCAGCTTTCACAAGCTATGGTTAAGCCAACCAAGCTCTTCTGGAAGGCAGGCAAGCATGTATTGCGTTATCTTAGAGGCACATCGGGATATGGATTGTGGTACAGATAGGAGGATAAGGTGAAGCTATGTGGCTTCACGGATGCAGATTGGGCAGGGAGCCCAACGGACAAAAAGAGCACATCTGGAGGGGTCTTCAGTATCGGGTTGACAACAGTTTCTTGGTACAACAGGAAGCAGAGATCCGTGGCACTCAGTTCAACAGAGGCCGAGTATATGGCAGCAAGTTTTGCTGCATGTGAGGCTATATGGATGAGGAAGATCCTGGTCGGGTTGTTCGGTTCATGCTTGGAGCCTACAGTGATTTATTGTGATAACCAGAGTTGCATTAAACTCTCGGCTAATCTAGTATTTCATGATAGATCCAAGCACATTGACATCAGGTACCATCATATCAGAGATTGTGTGCAGCGGAGAATCATGCTACTTTCATACATTCCAACGGAGGATCAGGATGCTGATATCTTGACGAAGGCGCTCACCAGGAGCAAATTCGAATACCACCGAGTCAGGATAGGGGTTACAGATAATCCATATCTTGTTGAGAGGGAGTGTTGAGAATGCAACAAGATGATGGAGCTTAGTGGAAAGGAGTCGCCTTCACTAAGTGGGTCCGCAGGCTATTTTTGGCGCAAAGTCTATTTTTAGACTATGTCTATTTTTAGACATATGGATCATGGTCTATGAGTTGCAGGATGCTATTTGTGGATGATTGGTCATGTTGGTAAAAATAGATGGACTTCTATTTTTAGACATATGGGCAGAGTCTATTTTTAGACTGCCAGTCTAAAAATAGAAAAGTCGAATATTATTAGCTCTTAATAATATTTGGACTATAAACATTATCTTATCCTCTTGGAGCACTTCAGTTCGAGCTACGGATGTGGCACATGTAGCTGTCAGAAGGAAATATGCTTTTCTTATGGGTCAGTTGAGCTATTGCATGATGGACTTCAGTTAGAACTCATGTGGTTGAGTTTGGTGGAGTTGATTGAGGAGTTGATGGAGTTGTGTTCAGTTTGACTTGGTTGAACTAGTTGTATTTAGTTTAACTGCAAATACACTAGTGATGAGTGATGTGAATTAATTGTTAATTAATTCACTAATTATTAACTCATAAAGCAACTAAAGAATACATCAGTTAACTCAGTGCATGGACAATTCAGTGGAGACAGGTGTTAGAGGTTGAGATTGCTATCAGTTGTGACTATAGTTGTGCATGAGATTTGCACATGCATTGATGGAGATTTCCAATGAGGATTGCGCAGTACAAACCAAGTAAAAACGAGCTTGGAATGTAATCATACTCACTTTGGATTGTGCAGTGGAGGCAGGCAAACAGTGGAGGAGATTTGAGGCATCAGATCTGAGCTAGTTTTGTTGTAACAGGTGGAGATAGTACTGAGTACTTGTGAGGAGTATTGTACTATGTATTGTTACATGTTCTCAATCATTATAATATACAGATAGTGTGGGGTTTTCAGCTGTATGCTTTCCCCGGGTTACATACTTTGTTAATGTGCGCATGCGATTGATGTTTCATTGTTTTTAATTCCGCAAAATTGATGATCAACGTAGAGGAGGTTATGTATTATGCATGGATTCCGCAATAGTGTATAATTAGGATAATCTCTGTGAATAAGTGTCATATTATTCAAAATTTCTACAACCCATAAATCCTTTGCTCCTCCCTATGATTGTAAAAAGAAGTTGTTGGTTGCCAAAATCATAGTTCCCCTGAGATATTCAAAATGGTAGTGGTGAGGAAGAAAAGTGGAGAAATCAGGCTCTGTGTTGATTTCAGAAACTTAAACAAATGCTCTAAGAAAGACAATTATTCTCTACCCAAGATGGAGCATTTGCTACAGAAAGTCTCAGGAGCCAAGGTGATGTCTTTCCTGGATGGATTTTCAAGGTATAACCAGGTTGTTTTGCATCCAGATGACCAAGAGAAGACTGCATTCACCACTCCTTGGGGCACTTTTATGTGTTCCAAGATGCCTTTTGGGCTGATGACTGCTGGAGTCACCTTTCAGAGAGCTACGGATATAGCATTCGTAGGAGAGAAGGATAAGTTTGTCCTCATCTACCTAGATGATATAACAGTGTACTCCAGTAGCCATCAGGACCATTTGCAGCATTTGAAGAAAGTGTTTCTGAAGTGCAGAAGGTTTGGGATTTCAGTCAATCCTAAAAAGTCACAGTTTGCTTTAGAAGAAGGCAAGTTGTTAGGACATGTTGTTTCTGCTGCAGGTGTCAGAATTGACCCAGAAAGAGTAAGAGCAATACAAACCTTGTCTGTCCCGAGATCAAAGAAGGATATCCAGTCCTTTCTGGGCAAGATAAATTTTGTAAGGAGGTTTATCCCAAATTTTGTAGAACTTGTAAAACACATTACCTCCATGTTGAAAAAGGGGTCAGAAATCAAATGGACTGATGCAACAAGAAGATCTTTTGAATCCATCAAGAGAGCTATTATGGAAGCTCCTACTTTGATCAACCCAGATTACAGCAAGGAGTTCCATATATTTTCGTTTGCCTCTGATGACACCCTTGCAGCAGTTTTGTTGCAAGCAGATGAGGAAGGTTCAGAGCATCCAGTGGCATTTTTCAGCAAAACCTTAAGGGATGCTGAGCTGAGGTATGATATCATTGAAAAACAAGCATATGCTCTTATCAAATCTTTGAAAGCTTTCAGAGTTTACATTCTGCATTCCAAGGTAATTGCATATGTACCCTCTGCTTCAGTAAAAGATGTCCTAACGCAGCCAGATGCTGATGGAAGAAGGGCTAAATGGATTGCAAAGCTTATTGAATTCAACATAGAATTGAAGCCCACCAAGCTTGTCAGAGGCTAGGGCCTTGCTAGATTAATGGCTGAAGAAAATTGCAGAATGCTGGACATGAATTTGATAAGCACAAATTCAGAGGATGGTCAGATAGAAGAAGAAACAGTGGAACCAGGGCAAAATCAGTCATTGGCAGAAAATCTAGCCTCTTGCGAATGGTACTCTACAATAGCCCAATTTTTTCTGAAGCTGGAAGTTCCTCCAGGCCTTAGTTTAAGCCAAGCCAGAACTATTAAGCTCAGGGCAGCTAAATATTGCATTCATGAAAAATCTGCTCTACTGGAGGGACCCCTCTGGGATTATTTTGAGGTGTCTGGACGAAGAGAAATCCATGGAGGTTATGCAGCAGTTTCATTCCAGCATATGTGGAGGGCATCACTATTGGAAAACTATAGCCCATAAGATCCTCAGAGCTGGATACTATTGGCCCACCTTATTTTCTGATGTCTTTTCATTTGTTAAATCTTGTGACAGGTGCCAAAGATTTGAAAGGAGACAGCAATTGAAGTCCCTGCCCTTAAAGTAAATACGTGCTACTGGCCCTTTTCAACAGTGGGGCTTGGATTTCATATCGGAAATCAATCCACATTCCAGTGGCCAGCACAGGTGGATCTTAGTAGCCACTGATTACTTCACTAAATGGATTGAGGACTTCCCTACTAGAAAGGCTGATCATCATGTGGTCATGAGGTTCTTGACAGAGAATATCTTCACCAGGTTTGGCTGTCCATATAAGTTAGTCACAGACAATGCAGTAGCCTTCAGGGCAAAAGAGTTGGTGGACATGTGTGACTCAATGGGCATTAAGATAGTTCATTCCACTTCATACTACCCTCAAGGCAATGGTATAGCAGAATATTCTAACAAGAGCCTGATAAGGATAATTAAAAAGCTGTTGGAAGACAACAAAAAGAATTGGGATTCTAAGCTCAAGTATGCACTGTGGGCTGACAGAGTGACCACCAAGAAATCCACAGGGAATTCTCCATTCAAGCTGGTATATGGCACTGAGGCTGTATTCCCAATTTAGTTAACCCTCCCTGTGGCAAAGTTCTTGCAAGAAGAGTAGAATGAGGAAGAGGACATGGCAAAAAGGATCACTGATTTAGCAGAGGTACATCAAATCAGAGAACAACTAGTTGAGAAGTCTGCAGCAAATCAAAAGAGAATCAAGGAAGCCTTTGATAGAAAGGCAAAAGCAGACAATTTTCAGGTTGGAGACTTGGTTCTTAAGTGGGATGCACTGAAAGAGAAGAAAGGCAACCATGGGAAGTTTGATGCCCTATGGACGGGACCTTTTGTCATCACTCAGATCCAGGGGAACAATACTTTCATGCTGCAAAGTATGGAAGGAGAGACAACTTTTGATGGCCCTGTTAATGGGCGATTTTTGAAAATTTATGTTGTCTAAGGTCTTCAAGCCTTAAAGTTGTAAATATGTCATTTTATCAGTTTTAGTGTAAGCTTAATTAGACTCCATGCCCAATGGAACACTAGGAAATTTTGCTCATTTGGTTTTGACAGGGAAGGCATTGGTCTACAGTTCTTGAGACCTCACAGGGAGGATCTCATCCCTAGAAGGAGCCAGTGTTAGCTCTGCTACATATCTTTGATATTGGAGGATCAGAAATAAGCTTGGTTGGTTCGGTTATGCTTCAAACGAGCTCCTAATGGTCATTCTTGCCTTTTCCTTTATCCCGCTTATCCTCATTTCATCTCCATTTCCCATGCTGTTTGTTAAAAACCATATAAAAACCCCTTTTCTTAGGCCCCGAGCGCTAAAATCCACAACCCCATAAAACCGCGCAATATGACTTTGCGCCTTCGTCAACTCGTCGCCCATATCCTCAGCCGTCGATCTCCGCCTCCTGATCCAATGGCTCTCCGTCACACTCGATGGAAAACCTACATGATTAAATCCCCACCATCTGATTGTCTCCGCTAGGATTGGACGACCCTCGCACCTTTCGTGCCCACAAAGTGATGAAACGTTAACGTGCGATGGAAAGTGGTTTTCCTCCCTCCCCTGCCGCCACGCGTCACGCGCCGAATGGAATTGCGCGCCCTCACTCTTTACCGCCCAACACCCTGAAGGCGGTGCGACTGATATGCTTACCGCCTCACCTCATGACCCTGCCCGATAACCATCGTGGGCTTTCGCCGCCCGACCGCCGTTGGATCTGTTCGCCTGAGATCCAACGACCCACATTCGCTCCGCTCCCACCTCTTTCAATACCCTCCACCAAGCCATCTCCACCGTCTATCCTTCCAATCCGACGGCTGACCTTTCTCCCTCATCCAGCTCGTCCATTCGCCATGCAGTCCACGTCCATTGACCATTCCGTGCACCTGAAGGATGAAGGCGATCGACTCACTGGTACCAGTCGCAGTTGCACCTCAACAACCACATTTAACAGACAAGTATGGACGAAGAGGAAAAGGACAGAGCGCGAGCAGATAACTGCATTTAGCAGTTATGGACTTCATGGCTACGAACACTTCAGCTGCCCGAGAGGACAGCAGAGCACCTGAAAAGATCAGATTCATCCATTGAAGCAAGCAAACGCACTCAGAGGCTCCATCAGGCAGTTAAATGCAGTTGGTGGTCAATTATGACCCCTCCATACCTAGAATGGCCAAGTATCTTTGTAATGAAACTCTATATATACCCACAAACAAGATGTAATCAGGGTTGATGGTTGATGTTTTGATGTAAAGTTCAACCTCTAGAGACTGCAACTATTTTGACACTTGTAGCGTCTCGTCTTCATTTTTAGCTAATACAAGCTTCTTTTACTGTTAATTGCTCACTTTCCATTTATCTTCTCTTCCAAGCTGTGCCTGATATGCTGTATTCCTGAACTCTTGATGTTTAGCATTAGAGTAGCTGTCATCCTATCTTTGTGTTAAAGTCTTGTATGTATCATTGAATAAGTTATTCAGGTTTCTCTTCATTTGGTGCCAGAGAGCTGTCATCCTGTCTGTGCATTAGTAGATTAGATTTGCAGACTTCTTTACTGGTTACAGCCGGCCATCACATGGTCTTGTGCATCTGCTGGTGTGGTCACTATTCTCCATATTCACCCAATCTTAAACTTTGAGTAGTTGGTGGTCTAAAGCCTTGTAGTCTGAGGGTGTTCACACATGTCTGGAGTAAAGCAAAGTAGAAGTGGTTATCTGGATTGGACAAGTATCATTCCTTCCATTCATCCATTTGCAACAATAAGTTGAATTTATATGTTACCAGGCATCTTTGAGCTACAACCTAGGAGAGTTTCTTGGAATCCTAACACTCACAAACAATATTCTTTTATTTTAAAATCGTTATTAGAAGGTTTTTTTTTTCCACACATAATTGTCATTATCATTTAAACCATCAAATTAATAAATGTGATCGGTCATTAGCTTATTATTAATACACAACTTATGAAACCCTAATTTCTAATTGGTTAGTTTTATTCATTATACAGTGCATGTCCATGGGAGCCCTCAAGACCTGAGGTTATTAGGTACAAAACCATAGTGACATTACCGTACTTCAAAACTGATATTTTATTTGTGCATCCAATAGCAAGATAAATATTCATTTATTTAAAATACACATAGCTTATTATTTATGTTTTTTGCATGATAGATTGGGTCTATCAATAAGGATACTAGCATTGGCATATGTATTTTTTTTATGGGTGTTAGGTTACCATTATTTTCCTCTAATACAGGACAACATTTTTTTTTTTTTAGCACATAGAGTCTATACATTCTTTTACATTTGTCCACACATGTGATTATACAGAATTGGTGATAAACAAAAATTACATGAAGTCCTCGCAATCATGTGAAAGAGTTTCACTCCCTCATTTTCACATAATCATGCACAGACAATTGTTAAATGAATAAGTCAATTCTTTTGATACCTTTTACTCCTATAATTCATCGTTTCATATATGTGTGTGTATGTGTGTGTGTGTGTGTGTGTGTCTCTCTCTCTTTCTCTCTCTCTCTAGAGAGAGAGAGAAATGTGTGTGTGTGTGTTTGTGTCATTACCTCTGTAAATTATGAAAAAAAGTCCTATATTATTATGGAATCACTTATTTTCTTTACTTTACAATATTATGTAGACGTTTGATTTCAGATGAACTCTATTAATGCTTCAAGCAACTATCATTTCCTTGCAAATTATTTTCCTAATCATTTGTATTTTTTTAAAGGCTCATGTAACAGTAAATTTTTTGATATTGGAATATCTTATTTTGTTATGATTTTCAAGTAACTTGATGTTTATGTTACCGTATCACTTTTGAAAATAGAAATGGGGACAAAGGAAGAAATAAAAAAGATAGACATATGGGAAAAATGAGGGAGAGAAAACCAAGGGTTTATATTCATTTTGATGGGGATTCATAGGACATAAGGTAGCTACTCCAGATTGGTATAGTAAACCTCACTTTCCAACCTATTTCTCAGTATGTTTCTCAACCTATGTAGCTTTCCATTCATAACATGCCAAGTATTGGTGTCATTGTCCTGCATGATATCTCTACAGCCCTTACAGTTCTTGAAAAATGGATGGAAAGATGTCATCCAAGCACAAACATTATGTTCTTTCCAAGGTTGGATGATATTGTCATTGCCTCCTCCCCAGCCTAACACAAATGTACCACATAATCCATAGTCTACAACTTCTTATGTTGTGCATACTCCACAAAGGAAAATTTTAAGGATGGAAATTTATTTTTAAATTTAGAAATCTTGGTGAATCTCATGAGTGTCTAAGATGCAAACTATAAAATGTTTGTTGATATATTTCTAAAAATATTAAAGGTTATAATGATTTTACATGAATACTTTATATAATTTTAGTGATTTTTAGGGTAAAATAATTTATATTGTAAAATTTGGGCGAATCATTTTTTTGAAAAAATGGAAATTGGCGATTTTTTTTTGGAAAAATCATGGAAAATTAGCCCACTTGTGAATATTGGCCCCTAAACTTTTCCATGTACTCCAAAAGCAGCACCTCAACCTTCTAATCCTGCTGATCAGCATCATCCATCTGCTACTCAAATTTCCAAACAAACTACTATTCTTTCTCAACTTATCACTCAGTTCTCCAAACATGCCATCAAGTCCCCTCTACCTACTACCAACAAGGAAAAGAAACAGGATCAAGTTATCAAGTTGGATTCCTCTCATAATTATTCTCACTCGGTGACATCCCATCCTTTCTAGCAGGAGAAATAAGATGAAAGTGCTCCTTCTCATAGATTAAAATGACATTTCATGGATATTTATAGTTTGATTTTCATGCACAAAAGGATTATGTTTTATTTTTTCTATTGTTTTAGTTGCTTTTCTAGCACAATCTTGCACATACATATATTAATTTTGTATGTGCACATGGATGATGCACATTACTTATTTATGGATGGCATTTTTTAAGTTTTCAGTGATGTATTTGCTACATATTATGTTGAAGATGCATACACATTTTGGAGGATGTGTTAATCCACTGATCATGATGATGATGGAGAAACAAGGGTATTTTGGGAGTCACAGCAAGATTTTGTTTACTATGTGATAATATTTATTTCAACATGCATGCACATAGATGACGATGATTTTTGTGGAGGCACAATGATTATGATCGTTCATGCATATTTAATGACAACGTTAATTAATTTAACTTTTGAGTTATATGGAACATGTGATTTACAATGATTATATTATTAATGGTTAAAATTCATATTAAATTACTTATTTTTATCGAAGAAGGAGGGTCCCACCTACTAGGAATGTTAAATATAATAATTATAAAATCAATATTTTTAAAGGTTTCTCTTCAGAACTTGCAACCTCAAATTCTAATCAAAACTTGACTAGAGGGTAGACTATAATAAATGACCAAAGTGGTTTAATTGTCTAACTACTTTGAGGAAGTATAAAAGAGGGCATGAGCTGTGAAGGAAGAAAGATAATTTTGCAATGAGAGGTATGCACTAAGTCTAAGTTGTCATTACTTCGTCTTGATTTTTGTATTCGGTGGGTTAAAATAAGTTGAACCATAAGGTGGTAACAAATCATTTTCGAAGGGAAAATATAGTCAAATGAGAAACTCCACTCATCCTTTGGGCATATCATTTTAGGTAACTTTTTTCTTTCTTCAATCATTTGATTTGTTTTTTGGAGGTATGGTTTTTATTTAACTAGTGCTAAAATTGTTAATTTTGTAGAGAAACGCGTTGTCAAACAATGTACCATATCATCTAAAGGTGTTTGAAAGTTGTTTCATCTTTCATTTTCTTTCTAAAACTTCTATATGTGATTTACTTACATTTTAGATGTTTAGAATTTGATTTGGTATATGATTTTCACATGAATTTGCCTTTTGATTTTGTTGTACTCATTGACTTTTAAATTAACAAAATCATCCTTATTTTTCTTTATACTTTATGTGTATATTTCTCGCAAATTTATATATATATATTTTATTTTCAATTAATTCTTTTTAATTTACAAGCTTCACGAAGTTGAGGCTCTACAATTTTTTGAGGCCTAAAAAACCTCGAAAGAATGATTAGTTTGCTTCTTAATATGTCCAATTTTCATTTTTTGTTTGTTGATTTTTAATATAGATATTATATTTTATACTTTTTTATGAAATTTCAGACGTCTTTTTGTAAATACTAAGTTCTATTTTTTTTATTTTCCATTTTAAGTTTTTGTATACAATCTTCTTAAAGAACTCAAAACTTGTAAATATTTTCATGTTCAGGCACAACTAAGGGCATAAAATTTAGGGCAGACTTGTCCCATTATCTCACCCGCCATAGTATATTTGAGGGATTGGTTAAAGAGAAGCATAATAAGCTTCTCCTTAATAAAAATGTGGAATCTTGTGTCTAAGAAAGGGGTGATCTGGTTAGCCTTTACTAGATCGAGCCAAAGCTCACCATCAAGTCTAGCTATTTAAAGTAACCCACACCCACCTTTCCATGAACCTTAAGAGGGATGGGATGCTTATAAACTATTTTTTTTCCCTAATATTAAATTATTCTTAGGATTTTGCAACCATTGCTTCTCAGTTATGGTTGACTTAGGATTGGGTCTCTTAATAAGGAAAACCTCTTGAGAAGGGGGGAGGTTAACAGATTTGGATTTACTAGCGGGATGGCCTAGACTTTTGGTTGTAGGTTGTTCAATTGGATATGGGAAAGGGCCCATATTTTCAAAATTATTTGTGAGTTGAGGCCCATTTTATAGAATGAAAGGTGTCCCATCAGGTTGAGGAACAGTGGCATACGATAAATCCAATTGCAATTTTCCACCAATTGATGCACCCCATTTCATGGATAATAATATTCCCCATGCATCAAGTATATGAATAATAAAAAGCATCCATGAGCACAAAAATATCATTATTAACTGCTATAGTTATTTTAAAATCCTTAATGAACCCATGGACGGGAATGGACCCGGAATCAAAGCCAGAAACAATTTTATAATGTCTAGTAATATTGAATTATAATTAGTGCATAACCTTTAATAACATTATATTGGAAAACGACCCCAAATATATCATACCATTATGGAGAAGTAACCTATCAAGGGCCAAGGTCAATAGGAATGGATCATGAATAAGGTTTTTCCTATCAAAGTGCATGTTTTGTAATACAATAGGGTGATCATCAAGTTCATCATCTAGCCCGAGAACCTTCTTGACTTTCCTTCTATGGGGAGCGAGCTTTACCATATATTTTATGGGAACTTGGGTGGTCATTTTTCCCATAACACTACCAACATCAACACCTAACTCAATTTCTTGGTTCTTGGCTATGTGCTTGGGTTTTTCTTTAGGAGGATTTGCAATAGATCTTGGTTGGGATTGTTTCTCATTCTTTCTAGAGTATTGCAAGCCCTTAAATCTCCCACTACTTTCCATAACCAACATCTCTTCTTCTTGCTCAAATCTGAGTTTAACTTGGCTAGGTTATGGATAGACATGTATACTCCCAAGCAAGATGTTAAATGGGTGATTTTCATCTACATTGTTCAATTTCTTGGGTTCCTCCTCTTCCTCACTTTTCTCACCAAAATGGTCCTTCTTGGTTTCCCCCTCTTTCCCTACCTTATTGGTTGGGGAAAGGGTGATGGGGACACTTTGTTGAGCACCCTTGGCTCTCTCAATATTCTTATTAGAAAAGGACTTGTCCTTGTTGAATTTATTCTTAGGAGGATAATCTTACTTCATCTCTTTCAAGAATATTCAACCTATTCATGATGGATATTTGACCAATAGTGACATCATCATACAATTTTCCAACTTTTTGGGCCAAGGCCAAAACCACTTCCTCAAGTTGAGACTTTGGTTTTGATTTGGTCTCAATCTTGGCCTTAGGATAGTTGAACATTTCAACGTGTGTAACATTCATGTTTTGTTCAACCTCAATGAATGTCTCCTTAGAATATAATAAGGTTTTAGGAATTTTATCTTTAAGGGAATATGTCAAATGTCCATGGGATCCCTTGATAAACCTTTATAAGATAATAGCCTAATTAGGTTTGAGTTTATCGGGTATTTCGCTAAGAATATTATCAAATCATTGGATGTGTTCCCTGGAATTTTATTTGTCATTTTTAGACATTGCAAGGAAATTATAAAGATCCATACCTCCATCTAAAGAATAGGCCCACCTCTTCTTGAAATCTTCTTCAAATTGATCAAAATTAGCAATGCTTCCTTGAGGTAAACTAACATACCAATCCCTAGCATCACCTTCAAATGTTAATGCAAATAGTATCATGACAATATATTCCTCATCGATATTTATAGGACATATGGCCCAAAGGAAGTTGTTCACATGAATTTTGGCATAGATAACAACACTTCCATCAAATTTGGGAAGTCATTCATGTTGTTTCTTAGGTAATTTATGAGGCGCTCTAGGGAAGCTAGAAAAGTTCAAACGTTTGAAGGATGCACGATTCCACCTGTTTTTCATTGGAATGTTGTGATTGGGAGTGGGATTAGGATTGGTGTTGTTACTAGGGAATAGATTCTTAGAAACAGGGGTTGGTTATTTAGTAGGATAAGGTATTACCTCACCCCTTCTAGTAGCAGCTCGAATTCTAGGAGTTATGAATTTTTCTGCAGAATTAGATATTTTAAACAAGCCAATTCAAGAGTAATAAGAAGAGGATATATATTTTTGCTAGAGAAATTTCCTCTTCAAATGGGGAAAAGCCTAAATGATCCAATCTAGGGGAAGATAGACTCACTTCCTACCTGAAAACAATGCAAAAAAAAATCATGCAAAATTTAACAAGCTTTGGAGAGCTAAACCCTAAAAATTATACACTAGACCAAGAAGCAACAATGGGGCAATGGCCCACTATCACTATAGCCAAAACCCCCCACTATTTATGGAACTGCATTGGTGGGGGGAGTCCTTGTGACAAAGATATCACTCATAATATGTATTCAAGGATTAATATGAGAAATTATCTCACGATGAGGTCTTCAGGAGAGACACAATTTAGGTTTGAGGCTTCAGAAGGAAGCAAATGGATTTCTACGAAGAGTCCTAGAAAAAAAGGCACAAGACATAGGTTTTGATATATTTGACGCGTGTTAGAGAAGCTCAAGGTCAAGGAAATGAGAAAAGGTTTCTTTTACTATATATTAGCTAAGCCAAGGATCATGAAACCTTCAATGAAGTCCTTAAGTTGAGGGAAGAAAAAATGGGTTTTCCCTCTCAGGGAAAACACCTAGGGCAAGAGAATTTATGAATGAAATTGGAGTGGATTCTCACCAAATTGACATATTTTGTGAGAAACCCTCCCTATTGATGTTTAGGCTCTCCAACCACCAAAATCCTCCCCCCCCCACACCGCCCCAGAAATTCACACCAAGCCCTAACTATCTACCCTAGTCTTGAAAGGATCGAAATTAAGAGAGAGAAAAGATGGATGAAAGATGAGATTGATCACCAACCAATTAGACCGGTCCCTTGTACCTTCTGAGAATGGATTCGAGGATGATTTAGGTTACCTAATATTGTTTACAAGGAGGTCAAAATTTGATGTGCCAGCAAGAAAATTTCAAGCTTTTACCCTCTCAATGAAAATGGAGTTTATGGAAGAGATTCAATGAGTTCACCATTAGGATTATTCATTACATTATATACATGATTAATCTATGCAATAGTCATATAGATAGTTATTCAATTAATATTCAACAAATTAACACAAAATTTACCATCACCTTGAATTAATAATTCCATACATAAGACATAGAAAAGTAGATATTCAACAAAAAAGTGTAATTACAAGATAACATGCAAGAATTCCTTCCATTATCTAAAGAATAGCTCCAAGAATATCCAAGGTCAACTCCAAATGTCAAAATGCATCCAATAGATCCAAAATGTACGCAAGAGAAGTTTGATTCCTTTAGAGAGGTCAAATTCCTCAATGAGGCTAAAATTCCAAGAGTGATGATGAAGAGAGATAAAAAATGAATGATCTCTAATATATATATGTGCTACTAACGTCTAAGTATTCCTAGAAGCCCTTCAAACATTAAAATAAAGGGAAAAAAATAACCAAGGTCACAAACCAACCTTGTAGCCAATGTAAAACATAACAAATCACAAACAAGAGGGCCAAAATGTTGATGTTATGTTGTTTTAGGCCCTTTGAGGGCTTGCGTTTAGCTCCTCAAGTGCCATGAAAAGTGTAGAGGGCTTCTAAAATCAAGGTCTAGGTGTTAGTCCCTACATCTCTCTGAAGTTCATCTTATAATCCCGAAATCTGGTTTTGGGTCACAATACATGCTCTCATGGGTCTCCAAGTGATGAATAAGTCTTATTATGCTCCAATGTTGAGGGCACTAAAGATGGTGCTCGCCCTCCCATGTATCAAGGCATGCGAAAAACCTCATCTAAGCCCACTTTAGGCCTAGGATCAATTTCTAAACCATGTGATCACCGCTAAATCATCTGGGGGTATACTGGCCCAATTTCATCATCCAATGAATAATAAATAAGATGAAGGAACATTGTGATTGTTGAAGGTGCCCATGGCTATGAATTATGCTTTAAAACTATCCGAAGTCCCATGGTTGTCAATGCATCACTTGTGGGTCTCAATATGTTCCTATAGAGGGCTTGGATCCCAGTTGAGCTTCCTAAGCCTATAGATGGAACCACTTTCCAATTACACATAATATCTAGTGTTGCAAACTTTGAACATTAGGTACATTAATCATTATTGCATCTAAGTGAACCAAGATTGAAATAAAGGAGAAAAATAACACTTCATACGAGGTTTCTTTTCCAAAATCGGGGCCTTAGTTATGTAATGGTGTTACTTTCCTAAGTAGAAGTAGTTAATAGATTACCCTATTAGGTGTTCTCAACCCCTAGAGGAAAGTGACATGTCCTTGTTCCACCCTTCAATTGATAGGTGCCATGTGAATAATTATGGAACGAAGGGAGATTTCATGGCCAAGTGTCATGGTCAAAGGGACCATCTATGATGAAGTGGCTTATCCTGGGTGTATAGATGTGAGGTGGGAGAAATCATGGATGCATGAGTTACTTTAGCCTTTTTCTTTCCACTCCTCTATATTTTCTTTTACGTTTTCTTATTTTTGCATTGTATTACTGCTCATAGCTCGAGGAACGAGAGCCTACTTTGTATGATGTATAACCGTTGTTTCCCCCTTTAGGATGGGGTAGTTAATCACCCATAAAGTGTTGGGAAATGCATGGATTCCTTGTATTCTATGAGATAGGGTAACATTCGCCCAAGAACCGGGTGATGCCCAAATGATAAAGGTAGAGATCATGATTGGATTTTTCCCACATGCTAATTTGTAAGTCTCGACCATATTTTACATTTTGGTTTTGATTTTGTTTTTCTCATGGCCATTATATGCTATTTTGGTTTCTTTCATCTGCATCAACCTCCCAGGGTGCACTTTGAGGCTCTATCCAGGTATAACGATGTGTGGATTCCAAATCCAAATGAGCTAATTATTAGTTGAACCCGAAAAAGGGAGGTGTAATAAGGGCTTGTAATGTAATATGGAAATTGGTAAGTATGGAATAGAGATAGATGGGAAAATATTATCTTGATCATGGTTTCCCAAGTAGAGCCCCTTCCTAAAGCCATGGGCCATTGGAGGTGGACCTATTGGAATAGGATTGAAAATTAACCCATGATTTAAGGTGAGGGAACAAGACTATGGACAAGACCTTTTTTTCTTCCATGTTCCTCTATAATTGATGTAAAAATACCCAAATAAAAATCACCATAAGCACCTGATTTCAAAATGAATAAAGTACCTTTTGACTAGAAGCCCACCTTCCAACATGTGCTCTTGACAAATAGGTGAGGAGACATATGATTGATGTAGGTGGTGAAGATATGGATGACACATCACATTGGCTATAAAGTAGTTCTCAAGGGTTGTAGGCTACAGACTAAAAGAGATTAATAGGAGAAAATCTTCCCCGAGCGGTCACCCACTTTTGGCGGGTAACATGTTATCTTTTGTCTTTTTTAATCACTGTCTATTGCAAAGAGGGGTTGACCCTACTTGGACATGGTCCCTTTGTTCTCATATTTGTGACCTCAAACAATGAAATACATGAACAAGATAAAGAATATATCCTTGCAGGTCCAATTTATAAGAATTGGTGATGACATAGGTGCAAGCTTTGGATAGTTAAATGTTTCTTATATACTTTTTTTTATGCAAATATATTTTGGGTTGATCTAAACAGTTTTGGAATGCACCAAGTCACTACAATGTGAGTTAGAGTGGCTCAAAATTTTCTTCTTAGTAAGATCACAAGGCTCTTTCACATTACAACTACTATTTTTTTGTACCTCTGCATACTTTCCGTCACTTTGGGCATTACAAGATTTATGTAACCCAAACAATCTATGTAGAGAGATTGAGTCCTTCCTATGCCTGAATTATATTTGGTTTTTTGCATATTATTGGTTAAATCTCTGAGGATTTGTTTTATTTCATATATATGAGTTGGTTAATTACATAGTTACAATGCTCCCACAAAATTCCTCATGGACTCCTCAAAATCCACCTCTTATCATCTTATTGTTCCTAAATTTTCGATACAAAGTCTCCCCCCTTAATATGCCATGCAACCAAGGCTATGCATAGGAGTTATGGCATTCAAGTTTCATTAGAGTCATCTATCTGATTTCCCACTTCTGCCATCTTTGCACTTTCCATTTTCATCATACTATCACAACATACCCCCTATGCATACCAATGAAAGAAAAAAAAACCTACACCATGGCTAATGCCAGTAACAATTAAATCCTATTGTGCCCTTTTAGATAGTTTACACATAGTCCTTAGATACTCCTCTATGTAGCTTGCATATGAAGAATATTTTTAGAATATTAGAAATATTACAAGTGCAAAGTTATAAATAACTTTTGCCTTCAACTACGTTGTATGTTTTCATAAAGTAGTGGTTGTCCCATATATTTACAATATCTTGGAAGCGAGCTCCCTCCATATACATCTATCATATGCCTACAATGTATATTCCTTAAAAAATTTTCCTTTCATATGCTCTCATTTTATTCAATGTTTCATAATAGATTATATACATGGAAATATTTTTATTGCAAAGTAGCTTTGGATAAAAAAATACTTAGTGTTTTTGGCTCAATTATTTCCTATACTCTGGTTGCATAACCTATTTCAAATTTGATACTTGAATGTCACAATCATAAAATGGAAGCAATATTTTACAATGTCATATATTATAATAACATACTTTCTTTCACACATAACATGCTTTGTATAGTTCATTTGATTATCACCATAGGCTCGAACATTTTCATGGTCATGTAAAGACATTATTTCTTGCTATCAGTCTTGCTAGATCGAAAATGTATACACAAAGAACAATCCTCTCATATTTCTACCATGTTTCATTGATAATAAATTGATTTTTATCTACATGTACAAGTACCATGTCCCTTGTTTAATTCATTTATCCCATGTGTTGTTGAAAATAATAACTAGGTTCGGTCTTCATTATGATGTAATTGTAATCATGACATTGTATATTCATTATAAAGAGATATTATATTTTATTTTGGAGTATGAGTTTCATACTCAAGTTTGAGTCAAAAGCACGTTCTTCGTTCTTTTAGGTCTTCTAGGTCTTCTAGGTCTTTCTAAGACAAAATAATATTGGTCATGTGTCATACTCCCATTTGGACTCATTGTTATTAAGAAAAAAAAATCGAGCAAAATCCATGGATGATCCCAAGACCAAGTAGGCCCAAGAGAAATATAAAGTTGACCTAAAGGAGGGGTATTCGACCCTCAAGAAAGGCTATAAATACATGGAAGATTAGCCTCATTTTCACACTCAACTTAAGCAAGTTCGATTTGCAGTAGTGAAGGAGAAGAAGAGTAGCTTGGAGGTCGAGGAAGAGGAGTCAAAGTCAATATTTTCCAAAGAAGTCTTTCTCTCTTGTCTTGCTAAGGTTTGTGAAGCTTCTGTTGAAAATAGCAACAACAAATCCTAAAAATAGAAGTGCTAAAAATAGCATTGCTATAAATAGCATTTCAGGATACATTCCAATTTTAGTTAGTCCCTGAACTAAAATTGAGAATTAAAATTCGAATTTGATCTTAGCAGCTGTTTGTAAAATAATTAATTAATTCATCTTGAGTTAATTAGTTGTAGGAAATCAAACATGAAGTCTATGTGAAGACATGCAACAATTTCTCCATTGATTGAGGAAGTTATCCCTTAAGGAGATCATGATGAGTTGTACTTTGAGTTGTAATTAGTTAGCTCAGTTATCTAAGTTAGGTCTAGTTAGATTAGTTCCAATAGTTTGTGGAACTAATTGTAAGTTCAGTTAGTTAATGCATGCATGCATGTAACTGCTGCACTTCAGATAACTGAATATTCTCCCATAAATAACTCATGCATGTCAGTTCAGTCAGAGACCCAGTTGAGATCAGGTGATGGGATAGTGTACTATCAGCTGCAGGAATATTCCATGGAGGATATCTCTTGCATGCAGAAGGAATTCATTCCTTGGAGATTGCGTAGTTACTTTTGAGTTTGATGGTTATGTGATGAGGCCAATTCACATAGGTGGCAACATTAGACCCTAAGGGAAATTGCGCAAGGAAATATGAGGCTTGGAGGGCTGAGGGAAGGCATATGTTGTGTCTATTTAGTCTGTGAGCTATATTGTTCGATTGTACTGAGAGCTGGATAGCTTGTGAGCTAAAGCTTTGCGTAATCTGAACATATTTCCACTTGTATGATAATACAGAGATCGGGGTTTTTAGCTGAGGCTTTCCCTAGAGTATTCTTCTGTGCTCATGTGTGATTGCTTTCTCATTCTCAGTTATATGTGTTCTATTTGATCTTGCTCATAATCGATTAAGCTTCCGCAAAGTTTGTTGTAGAAGTAGATATGGTATTTTGCTTTAGTATATTGCATAATCTGTTGATCTACAGTGAGAAATTTCTACATGGTATTAGAGCAAAGGCGATCAAAGTGAGGAACAATATACAAGAAGGGAGAAGTTCAAAGTTTGAAGTTCCTGAATATAGAAATTGAGTTCTTATCACATCTCAATTTCATCAATGGTGTTCAACGGTTTAAGACTCGAGTATGCCCTTGATGGTAGCTTGAATTATATAGCCTGGAAGGATCGCATGGAAGAAGTATTAGAGGATTATGGTCTAAAGGACTTCATTGATCAAGAAGTCCCCAAGCCGGTAGCGGCTAATGCTACAGAATTGGCGGAATGGAAGAAATGTGTGGCTAGAGTGAGGAGAATCCTTCTGGAGGGAGTTCGAGACCACATAGTCTCGAGTCTCCATGGGAAGGAGACACCGTTTTCAATGTGGAAAACATTGAAAGATCTATATCAGAACAACAACGATCAGAGGAAGTTGGCGCTGAAAGACAAGCTTCGGAAAATCAAGTGTGAAAAGGGCGACACGATCTCTACATATCTAAACAAGCTCACCACCTGTAGGGAAGAGCTTGGAAGTGTAGGGATCACGACAGCCGATGATGACATGGTGAGTCTAGCTCTCCTCGGTCTTCCTAAGAGTTGGCGTAGCTACCAAGACATGGTAAATGGAAGAGAGAAACTGCCAGATTGGGAACGACTTTGGTCGGACCTGATGCAAGAGGAGATAAGAAGAAGCACCAAAGATGGATCTTCATCAAAACAAGATGATGAGGAAAATCTTGCTTTAGCGAGTAAGGCGAGGAAAGGGAAAGGGAAGGGTCCCATTCCAGTTCTTCCCATGGTGGGAAGAAGTTTGACAAATCGAAAGTGTGATGCTTTCATTGTCATGAGGTGGGCAGTTATGCTATGAATTGTCCATAGAAGAAATCCAAGAAGGGATCCTCGAAGGGATCAGACGCTGAGGCACTGGCCTCAGAGTTCGAGTTGGATTTCTCTCTCATCGCATGCATGGTTTCATCCATGGTGGGATCTCTTTGGTATCTGGACAGTGGAGCTTCGTTCCACATGACTGGCGACGAGAATCTTTTCAGTATCTTGGAGGAGAAGGATCTCTAGATGCAGATTGAGATGGGAAATGATGGAAAGTACCATGTTTCAGGTGAAGGTATGGTTGTGTTTCAGAGGGAGCATGGAGTTCCTCTCACCCTGACTGATGTAAAGTATGTACCAGGTCTGAAGAAGAATCTTGTGTCCATTGCTATGTTAGAAGAAAAAGGCTATGATGTAGTCTTTAGTAAAGGAAAGGTATTGATGAGGCATATCGGCATTGGACAGGCCAAGAGGATCAGGATTCGAGTAAAGAATCTCGAAAAGCTGGAGGTAGATGACTGTGTTGCATTGAGTTCCAAAGTTGAGTTGGTGCAGAGCCAAGATGTTAGCGAGCTATGGCATAGAATATTGGGCCACTTGCACCATAGAGCCCTGAAGATCATGCAACAGATTTCTACCAGACTTCCCAAGGGAAAACTGGAGCAGACGGATACATGTAAAGGTTGTACCTTGGGTAAGTATGCGAAATCTTCCTTTCAGGATCGAGACAGTAGAGCTGGAGCAATCCTGGTGCGAGTTCACACAGATGTTTATGGACCATTCTCTACAGCCTCCACCGCTAAACAAAGGTACTATGTTATTTTTATTAATGATTTTTCTCGTAGATGTTGGATCTACTTTATGCAAAAGAAGGATTAGACCTTCTTGAGGTTTTGTGAGTTTAAAGCCTTGGTAGAGAAAGAATCTGGAAAGAAAATAAGAGCCTTGCATAGTGACAATGGTGGAGAGTATGTCTCCCAACAGTTTAAGGACTTTTGTGCTGCAAAAGGAATTAAACGGGAGTTGACGACATCCCATAACCCACAGCAGAATGAGGTGGCCAAAAGGAAGAACAAATCGATTGTAGGAGTAGCTCGAGTGATGTTACATGACCAAAGGCTACCACTTCATTTGTGGGTTGAGGCATGCAATACAACAGTATACTTGCAAAATAGAAGCTCACATCGTATACTGGGAATGAAGACACCTATGGATTCCTTTTCTGGGGAGTGATCGGATGTGAGTCACCTCAGGATCTTTCGATCATCGGTTCATTGCCATGTGACGAAAGATGCCCGGAAGAAGTTAGATCCAACAACTGAGTTGGGAATACTTGTGGGGTACACTGATACGCCCCACAACTATCGGGTGTTCCTGCCTACCAGTCAGAGGACAGTGGTATGCAGAGATCTGAAGTTCGACACGCAAAAAGCCATGCGAGTATCACTTGAGAGGGAGCTCAAGTTGCATGCAGAGAAGGAACTTTGAATTCCTAAGGAGGAGGAGCCTCAAATTGATGTGATGTAGCTGCATGCAGAGGATCCAAGAGTGGAGACATCCACTCATGCTGAGTCTTCCAAAGATGGGTGGAAATGCTCAAGGGAAGCTGACAGGTTGATGCTAGATGCGCAGGAGAAAGTGGGACAACCATCTTCTTAGTGCAGACAAAGGAGGTCGCCCGAGCGGTATACTGGTTACATGGCCCAAGTTGGGGAGTGTGTAGAGTCCAAACCTTCTTCATTTTAGGAGGCAGTGCAGCAACCAGTCTGGGTTGATGTAATGGTGGAGGAGTATAACTCCATTATTCGGAACTGTGTTTGGGATGTTGTCCCAAGACCTCAAGACAAGTCAGTGGTGAGTTCCAGATGGCTTTACAAGGTAAAGCAGGTAGCTGATGGTAGTGTTGAGAAACATAAGGCAAGGTTTGTTGCCCGTGGTTTCTCACAGGTCGAGGGGGTTGACTACGATGAGACCTTTGCTCCTGTAGTAAGGTACTCATCTATCAGATCGATGTTGGCACTATCAGCTCAGATGGGTTGGAAGATCCATCAAATGGATGTGAAGACAATGTTCCTTAATGGGAAGATTGAGGAAGAGGTGTACATTGAGCAGCCAGAACGTTTCGAGATCTTTGATCGTGAGTCGCATGTGTACTGACTCAAGAGGGCTTTGTATGGGTTGAAGCAAGCATCCCGTGCTTGGTACACCAGGATTGAAAGCTACTTCAACGGGTTGGGCTTCACCAAGAGTGAAGCAGATGCGAACCTTTACCACATCATGGTAGAAGGTAAGCCATTGAGCATTGTTCTTTATGTCGATGATCTGATTTTGACAGGTGATGATCAACTGATCAAGTCTTGCAAGGAAGACCTTTCAAGAGAGTTTGAGATGAAAGACATGGGTCTTTTGCACTACTTTCTAGGCATGGAAGTGTGGTAGAAAGATGGGGAAGTTTTTGTGTCTCAAGGTAAGTTTACCAATGAGATACTCAGGCGGTTCCACATGGAGAAGTGCAAGCCCATGCAGACTCATCTAGCTGGTAACTGGAGGAAGGAGGATGCTACTTCAGGTGAGTTAGTAGCTGCTACTGTTTATCGGCAGCTTGTGGGTTCACCTATGTATCTAGTGAACACACGACTAGACTTATGCTTTGCGGTGAACCAACTGAGTCAAGCTATGGTTCAGCCTACCAAGCTGTTTTGGAAGGCAGCAAAGCATGTGCTGAGATACCTCAGAGGCACATCTTAGTATGGATTGTGGTACCGACAGATAGAGGGAGTGAAGCTTCGGGGCTTCACAGATGCGGATTGGGCAGGGAGTCCATCAGACCGGAAGAGCACTTCTGGAGGAATCTTTAACCTTGGTTCAATTGCAGTTTCCTCGTACAGCAGGAAACAAAGGTCAGTTGCATTTAGCTCAGCAGAGGCTGAATACATGGCTGCCAGTCAAGCAACATGTGAGGCCATTTGGATGCGGAAGATTCTAGTGGGATTGTTTGGTCAGAGGATGGATCCAACTGTGATCTACTGCGATAATCAGAGTTGTATCAAACTCTTTGAGAATCCAGTTTTTCATGATAGGTCCAAGCACATTGATATCCGGTATCACCATCTTCAATACTGTGTGGTCAAGAGGATCATGTTGTTGCTGTATGTTTCGACCGAGGAACAAGATGCAAATATTTTGACTAAGGCATTGTCAAAATGCAAGTTCGAGTTCCATAGAGACAGGATTGGGGTTACTGATAATCCCTTTCTTATTGAGAAGGAGTGTTGAAAATAGCAACAAGAAATGCTAAAAATAACATTTCGGGATACATTCCAATTTTAATTAGTCCCTGAACTAAAATTGAGAATTAAAATTCGAATTTGATCTTAACAGTTGTTTGTAAAATAATTAATTAATTCATCTTGAGTTAATTAGTTGTAGGAAATCAAACATGAAGTCTATGTGAAGACATGCAACAGTTTCTCCATTGATTGAGGAAGTTATCCCTTGATTAAGGAGATTAGGATGAGTTGTAATTAGTTAGCTCAGTTATCTGAGTTAAGTCCAGTTAGATTAGTTCCAACAGTTTTTGGCACTAATTGTGAGTTCAGTTAGTCAATGCATGCATGCATGTAACTGCTGCACTTCAGATAACTGAATATTCTCTCATAACTAACTCATGCATGTCAGTTCAGTCAGAGACCAAGTTGAGATCAGGTGATGGGACAATGTACTATTAGTTGTTGGAATATTCCATGGAGGATATCTCTTGCATGCAGAAGGAATTCATTCCTTGGAGATTGCACAATTACTTTTGAGTTTGATGGTTGTGTGATGAGGCCAATTCACACAGGTGGCAGCATTGGACCCCAAGAGAAACTATGCAAGGAAATAGGAGGCTTGGAGGGCTGAGGGAAGGCATATGTTGTGTCTATTCAGTTTGTGAGTTGTATTGTTCGATTGTACTAAGAGCTGGAGAACTTGTGAGCTAAAGCTTTGTGTAATCTGAACATATTTCCACTTGTATGATAATACAAAGATCGAGGTTTTTAGTTGAGGCTTTCCCTAGAGTATTCTTCTGTGTTCATGTGTGATTTCTTTCTCATTCTCAGTTATATGTATTCTATTTGATCTTGCTCATAATCGATTAAGATTCCGCAAAGTTTGTTGTAGAAGTAGATCTGGTATTTTGCTTTAGTATATTGCATAATCTGTTGATCTACAGTGAGAAATTTCTACAGCTCCCAGTTGTAGGAGATCAAAATTTTGTAGTAGCTGCATGGTGCAAAGTTGTAGGGCTGAAATTATGTTGAATGAGTTGAAGTTGCAGTAGCAGTATCAAATTTCTAGAAGTTGTCTTCAAAAAGATCTTGTTGGGGGGAGGTTTAGGGCTTGGAGGGTTTTTTGGCTTGGGTCTTTGGGCTTTGGAATTATCATTTGTAAGCAGATTTTGAAGAAGAAGAGAAGCATTTTCCAGGTTTTCCCCTAGGAGGGTTTTTGCCCTGGCTTGGAGCCTATATATTGTGTACTCTGTCTCCTTGTGATCTTCTTGTTTTTGGTATTTTCTTGATGAACAATATTGAATAAGTAATAAAAGAAAATCTAAAATCATAAGTAATTATCAAGCTAAAGAAAATAAGTTAGAATATGCAAGTTTCCATATTTTCCAACATGGTTTCAGAGATAAGGTGTAAGAAGGAGATTAAAGATCACATCTTTATTGGTACTATGGAAATGACTATAATTTCTTGAAGATCTTGCTCCATCTATCAAAAAATATCTATAAAATATCATCTCCAAGTTGGCAAAGGAAGTATCATATGGAAATTTGGTCTCCACTTTATCTGACACATTCAAGGTCGAGAATGTATGGGTTACTGATGGTGGTGCCTCCAGACATATCACGGGAGGATGCAGTCAACTACAAATAATATATACAGGAATCTCATCTCATTTTATCGAACTTGGAGACAAAAAGTGATATGCAGTGAAAGGCATTGGGTCTACATCGATGGTGCTTGGTTAGGTGAAAACATTCACCTCAAAAACATCTTATATGTTCCAAGTTTGAAGAAAAATATACTTTCTACTCCTTGTCTAGAGGATACAGGTAATAAAGTTTATTTTGTTGATGGAAAGGTTTTAGTTTGGGATAAAGGCTTTAGTATTAATGAAGCAAGGGTGATTGCAGTTCATGACGGAACATTGTATAGACTCTATACACCTCTAATTCAAGTCCTAGTTCACTTAGAAGTGAGTCCTTATAAACTATGACATAGAAGGTATGGGCACCTTCATTATAAGAGTTTTCCATCTATGATTCAAATGGTCAATGTCATCCTTGAAATAAAGGATGATCATGAAGGAACCTGTAAGGGATATGATCTAGGCAACAATGTGAAGAAACCATTTACAAGTAGTGAAACCATATATAAATAAATTTTAGATCTCATACACTCAGATGTGTATGGACCTATGGATGTTAAGTCTCTTGGTGGGAATCAATAGTATCTAACATTAATTGATGATTACTTAATAAATACTTGGCTATACCTTCTCAAGAACAAGGATGAGGTATTTGATAAGTTTCAAGAGTTCGAGAATGAAGTGGAAAATCTGACCGAGAGAAAGATAAAAATTGTAAGGTCAGATAATGGTGGAGAATGCACCTTCAAAGAATTAATACCTTTTTGCGAGGAAGCAAAAATCAAGAGGGAGTTAATTGTTCTTATAATCCTGAATATAATGGTGTTGCAGAACCAATTCCTATGGGGTTAGGCACGTATGACAATTTTTTACTTGCAGAACCAAAGTCCTCACATGATCCTAAAAAAATGACTCGGGAAGAAGCATTTACAAGAAAGAAGATAAGTGTGGATCATCTTCATATATTTGGGTGTCATGTTTATATTCATGTACCCAAGGATGAAAGGAAGAATTTAGATTCTACTAGTCTAAGGGGTGTATTTGTTGGGTAGATTACTTCATCAAAAGCATACATAACCTATATTAAGGAGTGTCATCGAATTAAGGTAAGCAGAGATGTCATCTTTCATGAAAACATAACGTACAATAAATAGAAGGATGTTCCAGTTGACTCTAATGAAGAAGAAGTTCCTATATTTGAGGGTATCTCTACTCAAGAAGATGTTAAGGGTCCATGTGAGATATACAAGAAGTAATTGTTCTAGAAAATAGGAAGAGGCATGTTTAATTGAAAACTACTCTTCAAGAGACAAAAGGACATACAACATCAAGGACATCCAGGGAAAGTAAGAAACCAAAGAGGTATTCTAGATATGTTGCATTCATGACAAGGTTGATTGAAGCAGAACCTTCCTCCCATGAGGATGTAGCTAAGAATCAAGAATCGAGGAATGTAATTTGGTAATAATACCAGTCCATAATGAAGAAAAATGTATGGGAGATTTTCCTTAGGCCAAGTGACAAATTGATAGTCACTTCAATATGGATTTATAAGATAAAGAAAATTGTAAAATGGAGCATAAAAAAATACAAAGCAAGGTTTGTAGCAAGAGGTTTTTGATTATGAGGAAACCTTTACTCCCACAACTAGGTATACAACAACAAGATTGCTTGTTTTGTTGGTTGCTTCTATGGGTTGGAGCATTCATCAATTGGATGTCAAGATATCTTTCTTGAATGGGACCATTGATGAGGAGGTCTACATTGAGTAGCGTTAAGGATTTGAAATAAATAAGAGAGAAAATCATGTCTGCATGTTGAAGAAGGCTCTATATGGCTTACGCAAGCACAAAGAGCATGGTATGAAAGAATGGACACAAACCTCTTGAGAATTGGTTTTACCAAGAGTACTACAGATCCTAACCTATATATTAGGGTGGTCTGGGATGAGCCAGTTATAATACTCTTATACGTGGATGATCTACTAGTTATAGGTGTAGAGCATTGAATTCAGGAACGCAAGAAGCAATTAGTAACAAAATTCGATATGAAGGATGTTGGGACTATGCACTATTATTTGGGACTAGAAGTATGGAGAAATATAGGAGAGATATATCTTGGTAAAGGTAAGTATGTGATAAAGATGCTTCAGAAATATGTCATTGCAAAACCATGATGACTCCTATGATTTCAATTTTGAAAAGGTTGAGGAGTTCAAAATCTACTCTGGTAGATCCAACTTGCTACAAAAAATTGATTAGGTCATTGATGTATTTGGAGAATACCAGGCCATATATTTGTTTTGTAGTAAATGTCCTCAGTCAATTTCAAATGGAGCCAAAACATGATGATTGGATTTCAGCTAAGCATATCCTAAGGTACTTGCGTGGGACTATACATCATTTCTTTAGGTATACTCAGAATGAAATCCAACTTACAGGAAATACAAATTCAGATTGGGGTGGTAGTGACACAGATGAAAGAAGCACAATAGGAGGATGTTTCAACCTTGGATCTTCCATGGTTTCATGGATGAGCAAAAAGTAAGATATGGTTGATTTGAGTAGTGTTGAAGCTGAATATGTCATTGTAAGCAAGGTCTATCAGGAAGAAGTTTGGCTCAAGAAGTTACTATTAGAATTGTTTGAAGGATTGGTTAGCTAAACATGGATACATTGTGATAATCAGAGTTCCATAAGACTGACAGAAGATCGGGTGTTTGATGCAAAGATGAAACATATAAACAACAAGTACTACTACATTAGAAGCTTGGTACGAGATGGGGTGATAGAGCTACATTATCTACATATAGATGAACAGGTAGCTTGTTGCATCTAAATTTACAATGAGTTATTGCTCTATGATCTGGTGTCCTATCAGGTCACCAGACAGATAAAAACAAGACCAATAGATTAATAGAGAAGCCCTAATCCCAACTGTTCAGTCATGCAGCAAACAGTCAGATCTATGCTATAGAGAAATTAGATCGCACCTGGTATCCTTATAGATAGGAAAAGGGTTTTCAGTTCGATGCAGATCTTGTGCTCCACTCAAGCAATCCAACACGTCCACACCATATCTCTATCCATGCACACAATCCCAACCAAACAAAGACAACAAGAAATCTTCCTTAGAAGATCGTTAGATCAAAAGAAATAGAAACAACCATATAAGATAATGAACAAAAATTTATGTAAGGAAAGGAAGATATGTTTTCATTAATCATGAAAGACCAATACAATTCTATACCTTTTCCTCCAAGCCTCCTCTCTGCAATCCTTTCCCCACTATATCCAAGAAATGTGTAATATCCCTAACCCGGAATATTCCTCAAACCCCAGCAAAATCTCCAACCAAATATGTGCAAATGATATAATAACCCAAAAGTGATAAAATAACAGTGGAACAACATATAATAATGTAAACTGGAAATATAAGAAGTTACACAAGAAATGCAGCGAGAAATGCTAAGCCATTTTATTATATTGAGTAAAGGAATGAGTACAGAGGTGATCAGAAGGACAACACCTCGACTTGCACAAGGCAAGTGAAGAAATACACTCAGAATAACAAAGGAATGGCCTCACACTGATATGCGTCCCAGCTGCTGGAAAATTGCTGTGCTGCTTGAAATCGAATGAGGATTTGGGGCTGCTCCCCTCCTCAAAAAAGGCTGAAACTCTAGAATCGGACTCTACTCAAGAAACCCAGAAAAACCCAGAAAGCTTTTCTGAAATGGCCGACCCCCGAAAATCACCTCCTTGGGGTTCTGCGCAGTGCCTCAAAGACGCTGATGAAATTGCTGCTAAAATGCTGATGAAACTACTGCTGGAATGCCAATGGAAATACCTTGCACGAGCAGGCACTCGAAGTCCCCCGGGGCTAAGGGTGAGATCTCCGAACGGAGACACTCAATGCACTAAACTGTGCTGCAGACTAGCTAAACAGCCAGCGCGCTCTAAGTCGAAATGACTATCACAAATTCTCATAACCGGAATGATCAAAATGAGGGGGCTCCTTTCTCTTTTATAGCCTTTGCCTCTCTTAATCCCAAGGCTCACCTCCTCCTGTGTGATTCCCCTCTTGCCATGTGTTCCTTTCCTCCCGCGCAGTTCCTCCATGTGTCTGCGTGGGCTCCATTTCCGTGTCCCCTTTTGGCTCCCTTGGCTCCCCTTTAAGTCACAACGTTGTGCTACTAGGAAGTGACTTTTTATTCTAAAAGTGAGTTATGTCCCCCTTCCTCACTTTTTATTTACAAATAACTATAGAAGGCAAAAATCAAACAAAATCGAATATTCCAATTAGCCATGGCTAATTAGGAATATTACAAAATGAGTATGAAGAGTAGAATAAAAATGGAAAAAGACCTCACAAGCTCACTCTAACATAAAAAAAGGAGCATAGGCTCAAGATCTAGCTCTCAAAACTAGCTCTCTAAAAACTAGTCTGACCCTTTTGAATGATCCAATGTAAGTAGGCAGAAGAGAGGTCCCTAGAGGATGTATCTATATGCTCAAGAAAAAGAGAAATCATCAAAAATTCTAACTGATAAGCCCTGGCCAAATCAAATAGATGACAAATCAAACTTATCTCCTAGGGACTAAGGCACTCTAGAAGTCATTCCTAGACACTAGCACCGAAAGAAGGAAAATGTCCATGGGCTCTCACAAGGCAGGGCTAAGAGCATCCAAGGACTTTTTCCCTCTTTTGGTGCACACGTCTAGGGATGAATTCTAGATTTCCTTAGTCCCTAGGATATAATTTCAATATGTCATCTATTCGATCTAGCTAGGGCTTGTTAGTTAGAATTTTCTATGACTTCTCCTTGTCCTGAGCATCCAAGTACATCCTCTTGGGATCTCTCTTCTGCCTACTTATACTGGATCATTCGAGAGGGTCGTACTAGTTTTAGAGAGTTAGTTTTGAGATTTGGATCTTGAGCCTATGCTAACTTTTTGTTGTTAGAGTGAGCTTGTGAGGTATTTTTCCATTTATATGATACTCTTCATACTCATTTCTTGGATATAATCGGGAAACTCACCAGATTGCGAAGAGGAGGCTTGGAGGCTAAGGTATAAAATTGTATTGGTCGTTCATGATTAATGAAAACATATTTTACTTTCCTTAAATACATTTGTGTTCAACATCTTGTATGGTTGTTTCTATTGCTTTTGATCTAATGATATTCCAAGGAAGAACACCTGTTGTCTTTGTTTGGTTGTGATTGCGTGCAGGGATAGAGATTTGGTGTGGACATGTTGGATCGCTCGAGTGGAGTGCAAGATCTGCATTGGACATAAAACCCTTCTCTGATTTGTAAGGATACCAGGTGCAATCTCGTTTCTCTATAGCATAGATCCAATTGTTTGCTGCATGGATGAAAATTTAGGATTGGGGCTTCTCTATTGATATATTAGTCTTGTTTTTCTATATCTAGTGATCTGATCGGACACCAGATCATGGAGCAATAGCTCCTTGAAAATTTAGATGCAAAAAAAGTGGTGCTTTCAATGAGAGCCTACTTGCTTTGTGTCCTATTTTCCTTCGATTTTGATCGATTTCTCTCTGGCTTGATTTGCTGAGTTTTTTCGTGTTTTTTCTGATTCCTTTCAACTATTTTTCTGGGTTTATTTCCTGCGTGTTTCACTTATTTCTCAGCCCTAGTGTAGGTTTTTAGGGAAATTTTAGTTTTTTCCCTGGACGCTCTCACAAGGGGTCATCCAAGCGTCCAAAAGTCTCTAGGTGCCCTGATTTAGGTGTTGTGCCAGTGCCCTAACTTTTATCCCTTGAAAAGTCACTGTTCATTTATGAAATTTTTACCTCTGTTCTTACTCAATCTGCGCTTCCTGTTCATCTGTTGGATCTGGTCCATATCTGCTTCTATTTTCTTGATTTCCTTAGATCGATCACTTTTCATTAAGAAGGATTTTTTGTCTTTGATTGGGCTTAGAACCTCTTGTCTTTCATTGATCTATTGGAGATCTGTGTGATTCATGGTTTGTTGTTGCTAATCAATTGTTGTGTTTGTCTAATCTGATCTATTTTTATCAGTTTATCCAAGGTTTTCCATTGCTCTTAGCCTTTCAAATTGTTCATGATGTTTTGTTGGATGCTTTGTGTTGAGGCTTGATTTTCGCCTCCATATCTTATTTTTAGATCTGATTGGATGTTTTCAGTGGCTGTTTAGCCCCGATCTACACCTTATTTTTAGAATTTTGTCGCTTTCACTCACTTTTTTTGCCTCTTGTTGAGCGTTTTCTTTCCTCTTTGGGTCATTTTTGTCACATTTGGTGGTGTTGTGATTGGTTGTGCAGTTGTCATCTAGAAAATTTCTCTTGAGTGTGTTTTGATTGTTTTGTATCACCCTCATTTGATCTTGTTTAGGCCTTCCTGCCTCTAGGGTCTAGTTGTGACCTTTGTAGAACATTGGCCTTGGTTGAGCCATTGTCCTACAACCCTAGCTTGTTGACATTGCCTTCCTTCTTTCACTTTTGGATTTCGATTTGATCACTTTGAGTGTGTTTCTTTGATTGGGCTTTGTTTTCCTAACTGTGATGCTTTTGGAGTGCTTTGCGTTCTTGCTTGGGATTTATTTATTTATTTTTTGTGGTTTATTTGGTTTGTTTTGGGTCATTAATTCACAAATTTGGGATAATTTTCATTTAAAAATATTTAGTGAAGAGGTGCATCACAATAGGAATTGGTGTGTTAAAAGGCTCTTACCCTCCTGTAGTTATTATTCATCGAAATGAAAATGACAAATTGCATATAGCTGCATTAGGGTGACTAACAAGACTTATTCACACCATCTCATTTTCACACCACATCCCACTTGCATAACCAACAACCACTAAAATCAATGCGATAATAAAATCAACTAGATTCATCTTTTATTTTCACTAGTAGTACACTAACACTAGCTTAGGCTAGAGTCTTGGAGATAGGAGTGTGAGTTAACTGCTCCAAGACTACAAAATCAACTTAGTAGCTTGCGGTAGGGAATTAAATTCATTTGCAGTAGTGCAGTCTGGGAAGCCCTTCTCACAAAAGGGTCAAGCACGAGGTCACACTTGGGCTAGGTGGGGTGACATGACCCATTTTGCTTAGTTTCGGGTGGCACAATATAGCGGAATTTGCATGCACACAAACAATGTTATTATCACTTGGGGACACCTTTGTAGTAAACTCTAAAGAGGGTTTCGGTCTTGGCTCCTTTTTGGGGTTCAAGTATCATGCCCTTGTGTGTGGATTTGTCCTTCGACTATCTCCCTAGTTCATGTTATTGTCGGTGTTGACCATAGTGGCCTATATTCGTAGGGATCATACACATGTGCAAGTTCGGGGTCATCTTCTATGTATTTGGGGAGTGTTCCACATCTTGTGAGGGAACTTGTGCTGAGTTCACAACTAAAAGGGTTGGGAAGTAGGTCGCTAATATAATTGTTCCATCACCAACTTCTTTGCGTTTTGGTTCGCGTGTGCGATCTTCTAGGACATTTCTAATGTGTGATGTTTGATTTGAGTCAATAGTTTTGGCCTTAGGGTGTTTTCACTAACATAATTGTGTTTAAATTATAATTTATCACCCTAGTTGAATTTTTTCATTAGTAGTCACGTCGTCTTCATGATTTACCTCCTGAACGAGGTGGACTTGTTTCTCCTGCACAGAGAGTGCCCATAGGTGCTCAAGACATAGACAAACACATTGTCTTGGAGTCTATACCTGGTCCTTCTGGTAGCGATCTGATTTCTATCAATACTTTGGCAGACGACTCTGACACTCCTACCAATCCACCTTTGACTGATCCATTAGGACCTGATTTATTGTGGCTAAACCTTAATGGTTCTATACCAGTCTATACTTACGTGCCTTTTTCCGTGATTTACCCTATGGTGGAGTCTAAGACTTCCTTACCTTCTACATCGGCAGTATCAGCTACCATGTCATCATTGCTACCTCTTAGCATAGTTATACCCACTCCTTCGTCCACACCTCTCACTTCCTCTTGGGGAATTCCACCAGTTTTTTCTATAACTCTCGCAAATTTCTTGAACATTTCCATGCCCACACCATCTCATATGCCGACCATGGTGCCTCAAACTAGTCAGCCGGTAGGTTCAGTAATATTTGCACCGCATTTTTCCCAACCAACTATTCTTATACCTCAGTCAGGCATGTTACTACTAGTAATATGTGGGGGGGATAACTAGTTTTTATCGGTCAGCCTAGGGGAAACGCTGCTTCTAGTATGTCACAAGTCTGGTACAATTCACTGTTTGGAGGGTGCCACCTACCAACACTTTTACTGGAGGGGCTAGTTTACCTGGGTACAACCCAATAAACAACCATGATTTTGAGGATCTTTTTTTCTCTTGTGGTACTTACCCTAGGACGAAACATCCGTTTACCAGTCATGTTGGCCCGCAACAGTCTTATGTTGGGGCAAACCCTTTTCCTCACCAGTAGGTGCATCATTATACTCCTTATATGGGGGGACCACATGGTTGGTTAGGGACTTATCCTGCCTGTGACCCATTTAGTCAACTTCACAATCCATTTTTATCTTCTCTTGATTTACCAGATTTGGCAAAATTGAATCATGACCCCATCCGTCATGATCCTTGGTGGACACCCATGCTCGCCAAATTACCATTAGATATTCCCAGGTTTGAAGGAAAGCCTGGTGAGAATCCATCCACTCACATTACCACTTATCATTTGTGGTGCTCATCCAATTATTTGGTGGATGATTATGTTATACTTATTTTATTCCAACTTACATTGAATGGGGATGTTGCATTGTGGTACATCGAGTTAGATACTGCATCCTATGATGACTTTTCTTCCCTATCTCAAACATTTTTGACACAATTATAGTTACCTACTCGGTACGACATCAACTCTGACCTCTTGTTTAATTTCAAGTAAGACACCGCCACATTAATTTATGATCATATTCATGAGTGGCGTCATCACAAGAGGTTTGTGAGAACCAAGTTACCCGATGAGATATTACGTAAATGGTTCATCTTATCTCTTTGACCTCAAATTGCTAAGGATGTGTCAATGTTTAGAGTTGTTACTAAGGAACAATCTATTTTATCTACCCAATAGTTGGATATGGTCTATTCATAGTCAGGTACGCTTTATGAAGTGTTTCCTAATGCCCCTAGGTCTTCTATTGACCCTCCCAAACCTGTTCCTAGCCCACATGTCGATGGCATGATTGGGTATGTTTCTGATTCTATGAGCCAACTTGCTGCCCAACTTGGGAAACTGATTGTTACATATCAAGCCCCAACAAGTGCATCTGGCTCTGCTAAAGCACCCCCTCCCGAGAAGTCCACAGATGTTCTCACGGTGAAGTCCACTCACCCAAAGAACAACCAACAATCAGGTGATAAAAAGAACAATAAGAGAAATAAAAAAGAAAAGAATCAAAATGATAAGGAGTCCCAACCCAACCCTCCGACTTAGGGAGGGGGAACTAGTGAACTTCATTGTAAAGTAAATCTCCCCTATAAAATTTGTTAAGGTGGCCAACTTACTCACGAATTCCCTTGAATGGATGAAGTCCATAGGCTTCTTTCACCACCGTTTACTCAACAGCCTATTGTTTTGACTCATCCGTTCCCCACATAACTCTGGCAATAGATGGTTTCTCAACCTCCTCGACCTTTGTAAGGGTGCAATAAGGGGTCATCTTCCCATCCTCTTCATAGTTCATTTGTATTCATGTTCAAGGAAGATGTCAATGTGACTATGCGAGCCAAATATTATGATGTTCTTGAGTCGAGTTCTCCCTCTAAGAACTCATCAGCTCCACTACCTTCCACTGGACCTCTCACTTTGGATAAGCCTATGGAACCTATTTATCACCCCCCAAGGGTGTTATCCAGATGACGACACACAATCTTTTTGCCAAGGATGCTCAACATTACAATATTATTGAAGATCTTTCCCAGGCTCCTTGTGACATGTCTTCTTTGGAGGTCTTACAAAGTTATCATTTGTAACACAAATCCTTGTTGTTTGCCATTGGTGGAATTGACCTGTCAGACTCTATTCTCATCACTTTTAACACCGACAAAGCTGCTCCTCACCTTTCCCATTAGATTTCTTTTCAAATCATTTTATTGATTTTACATAAGAATATTCATCGCACTTTGGTGGATGAGGTCTCTTCCATGTGTGTTATGTTTGTATCCTGCTGGAAGGCTCTTGGCTCTCTGACGCTCACCACATCTAACACGACTCTCCAAGATTTTGACAAACACAACTTTGCACCTAAGGGGGTTCTTACAAATTTTTCCTTTGAGTTAAGGGGGAAAACTTTATATGTTGATATTGAAGTTGTCGACGCCACATTAGATTACAACCTACTCCTTGGTCATAGTTGTTTTTATGCAATGACCACAACCGTCTCATCTATTTTTCATTTAATTTTCTTTCCTCATGAATGCAAAATTGTCACTATTGATCAAATTGAATTTTTCGTGACGTCAACCTAGATTTCCACCACTGGGAATTCTGTACCACTTGTGGGATATCACCCTGGTCAATTTCAGAGCATTGGAGCTGGACTCCTTAAGATTTCAACTTTATGGGGATTTTCCCTCAACTCCCTCCACCCAAAATTCCTTTTACTCCTACAACTACTCGCTGCCACATGATATCTTTGCGCATCTGTGGACCTTAACTTCTTGACAATCCCTGGGTGGTGCCTGCTGAATATGAGATTGATCAATACGACGTGTATATGCCTTTGAGTCTAGTAGAGCTTTCTTATCAGGCTATCCAACCAGCTTCCTCATCTGGTGAGTCTTGTGATGCCATCTCGATACCACATAATGATTTATTTTTTCCTTCTTGGGCTATTGACCATCCTTCCCCTTGTGACTTTCTTGACTTCCCATTACCATACGATGAAGCTATTTGCGAGGTCATGTCGATTATTGACTGTCATTGGGGAGTTCTCCATCATCGTTATTCTTTTCTCCTCCACGTAGAGGATTTGGATGGCTCCCATCAAATCCTATCTTCCTATGGAAATGCCAATGTTTCCCCATACTTCCAATAGACTTTTACCATTTCTTTTGAAGGGAATTTGGTGAATATTTCTACTATTATTCCTATTAATATTGCGACGAAACCAGTTGTCATGGAAAATATCCTGATTAGGGTTGATTGTACTCCTTCTGAGATTGATACTTACGTTTCCCTTTTCAAAGAATTTTGCGATGTTTTCGTATGGTCTTATGATGAAATGGCTGGCATTAATCCACGGATTGTCCAAAACGAAATCAAGACTTATCCTAGATTCAAACCTATTCGATAAAAGCTCCGACCGGTTAACCTGCATAAAGCAGCAGCTATCAAAGCTGAAGTTAAAAACTTATTGATGTTGGTTTTATCTATCCTCTACCCTTGACGGAATGGGTCTCTAATCCCGTTCCAATCGATAAAAAATATAAAAAACTATTCAAGTTTGCGTTGATTACCGTGACCTGAATCTGGCATGCCCTGCGAATAATTATCCTACACCCTTCATTGACGTGATTCTCGATGCATGTGTTAATAATGCTATATTTTCCTTTATTGACGGCTTCTCTGGCTATAACCAAATTGAAATTAAAGTTGAAGACCAGCATAAGAGTACTTTTATCTATTTGTGGAGTGCATTTTCCTATCGTAAACTACCCTTTGGACTCAAAAATGCTGGTGCCACTTTCCTATGGGCAATGTCCCATGCATTTCATGATGTAAAACACATCGTTGAAGTATATCTCAATGACCTTACCACTGGTTCTTTGCTTCATGGGGACCATCCTTCCCACCTTCGAGAAGTATTTCTCTGATGTCATTTTTACAAAATCTAGCTCAATCCATGCAAATGTTTTTTTTGTGTACGATTTGGACGATTGTTAGGCTTCATTATTTCACAAGACTAGATTCGTGTTGATCCCTCAAAGGTCTAGGTGATTATTAATATGTGTCTCCTCACACTGCTCGCTAGCTTCAAAAACTTCAGGGAAAATATTTTTTTTTTACAATGTTTCATTGCTAATTATGCTCACATTACCTAAGGCTTCATGTGTTTGTTGAAGAAAGGAGTGCCTTTCATTTGGGATGACCAAGCCCAATGTTCATTTGACTACCTTAAACAGGCTTTGTTGTCTCCACCTTACTGAGCCCTCCTGACTTCAACCGATATTTTCTGTTATATTGCGCCACCTTGGAGTCTTCTTTAGGAATGGTTCTTGTCCAAGAGGACGACATGCACAATGAACATCCTATCTATTACCTTAACAAATGCTTGTTTGGTCCTAAGCTTCATTATTCCCATGTTTAGAAGTTGGCTCTGCAACGCTTGAGGCATTACATTTTACTACGAAAGACTATGATCATTACTGAATCCAACCCCATGAAACGCATCCTTAGCTGTCAAATCATAGGGGAAAAGTGTTGAAAAGTGTGCAACAAGAAATTCTTGTTGAGAATGCAACAAGATGATGGAGCTTAGTGGAAAGGAGTCGCCTTCACTAGGTGGGCCCGCAGGCAAATTATGGCGCAAGTTCTATTTTTGGATCCCAGCAGGGATGATCACAGCAGGAGTGACCACAGCAGGGATGATCACAGCAGGAGTGACCACAGCAAGGATGATCACAGCAGGAGTGACCACAACAGGAGTGATCACAGCAGGAGTGATCAAAGTCTATTTTTAGACTGGCTGTCCAAAATAGAAAAGTCAAATATTATTGTCTCATAATAATATTTGGACTATAAACTTGATCTTATTCTCTTGGAGCACTTTAGTTTGAGCTACAAATGTGGCGCATGCAGCTGTCAGAAGGAAGTATGCTTTCTTTGTGGTCAGTTGAGTTGTTGCATGCATGACTTCAGTTAGAACTCAATCAGTTGAGTTTGGTGGAGTTGATTGTAGAGTTGATGGAGTTGAGTTCAGTTTGACTTGGTTAAACTAGTTGTAATTAGTCTAACTGCAAATAGACTAATGATGAGTTGTTAAACTAATTATTAACTCATAATGCAACTATAAAATACATCAGTTAACTCAGTTGCATGTTAGTGCATGTTCAATTTAGCAGGGACAAGTGTTAGAGGATCAGATTGCTATCAGTTGTAATTATAGTTGTGCATGATGATTTGCACAATCAAAGGGATTGAGTATGCCAATGAATTGGCCAATACCAAGTATTATAGCCTCTGCTCACGTCTTTCCTAGTGTGAGTGATTCTTTGGAGGTTAAATACGAGTTTGGTAAACCATTCTCATTCATTCTTGAGCAGGTATTGAGCTGTGGAGGCAGGCAAGCAGTGGAATAGATTTGGAGATCAAATCTGAGCTGTATTGTGTGTAACAGGTTGAGATAGTACTGAGATACTTGTGAGGAGTATTGTACTATGTATTGTTACATGATTCAATCGATATAATATACAGACAGTTGGGGTTTTTAGCGAGATGCTTTCCCCGGGAAAATACTGTGTTGATATGTGTGATTGATGCTTCTATGTGCGCCTGTGAATGTTTCTGCTTCTGTACATTGATGATCAACATAGAGGAGGTTATGTATTATGCATGTTCCGCTTATAAGTGTATAATCAGGATAATCTCTGTGAATATGTGTCATATTATTCAAAATTTCTACATGGTATCAGAGCTAGATGATTTGTAGAAAAAGTTTCTACATGGTATCAGAGCGCTTTGATTTGTAGAAGAAGTTCTACATGATATCGAAGCTGTATTGATCATCAGATCTATTATTCAGGAAGTGTTTACATTTTATTTCTTCAGGCAGAGTCTGTAATCGGGCCAGGTAGCCTCTGGATTCATCCTTCTTTTGGAAGGTGAGATATCCGGTGAATGCCCATACAGTCAATCTCTGTACGAGAAATACTTTGTTCTCACAAATTTTAGATCGGAAGCGGTTGAGTTTTGAGCTGGTGGAATTCGAATTTAATTCCAAAGCAAGATCGAAACTCAGAAACATTAAGTGTGAGAATGGAGACAGTATGCCCCAGCATCTCATGAAGTTCACCCAATGCCGGGATGAGCTGGGAAGTGTGGGGGTGACTGTCGGATGAGGATGGTGAGTCTAGCACCCCTTGACCTTCCTAAGAGTTGGCATAGCTACCAGGACTCGGTGAATGGAAGGGAGAAACTGCCAGGATGGGAGAGACTTTGGTCGGATATTGTGTGTAACAGGTGGAGATATAACCTCACTTTGGTGTAGAATAGAATGAAACAACAAACAGATCAACATCGCAACGAAAGAAGTTTTGATGTAGGTGACTGGGTATTTCTATGACTACAACCATACAAACAAATGTCCCTCAAGCAAGCTAAGAAGGATAATAAATTATCACCAAAGTATTATGGTCCGTACAAGGTGTTGCAAAATATTGGTACTATGGCATACAAATTGGAACTTCCGGCATCTTCCCGAGTGCACCCAGTTTTCCATGTTTCATGCTTACAGAAGGTATAGGTGACAAACTCCCATTTCAAACAATATTGACAAAGCTTAACGAGGAAGGAAAAATCATATTGGAACCTGAAGCAGTCATAGAAATAAGAACTCGATAGCGACGAAATCGATCAATTTCAGAGTATCTCATGAAGTGGAAGAACTTACCCGCTAAAGATTCCACATGGGAGGATGAGAATTTTATACACAAGCATCCAAAACTACTCAATCGTTGAGGACAACATTTTTTTGAAGGAGAGGGGCATGTTAGGTCCCTATAATACTAGTGTATTTCCTTATTATTATTGTCATTGTAGCCCCTTATTATTATTTTTGTGCCCATGGTGTCCCCATACTTTTATTATTGTTCCCCATAGAAGCCCATTATTATTATTGTTGTGCCCTTATATTATTATTGTTATGTCGACTTTGATTATATTGTGACCCCTTAGACTCCTATATAGAAACGAGGTCTTGTCATTTGTATCATTCAAGAATTGTTCATTTGTTTAATGTAAAGGAAGTTTCCCCCTTGAAGAGGCTACGTTTTAAGTCGTTGATCTATCTCTTTGTTGCACTAAAAATTGTCACCTTGACATTCTGCTATTTGTGTGAGTTAATTACCACTCATACTTTCCCCCTCCTGCAAGTCTGAAGCATCAGTTCCTCATATCAAGCCTTGAAAGTAAGAGAAAGTCCCTCAAAGTCTTTAAAACTATGGTTCCACACTTTCTCTTTGTATTACTTGCGGTCCCGCACCTAATGGTCAAGTCTCCTGCGCACCTGACCTCACTGTCTCTGTTTTAAAGGTGCGGAGTCCTGTAAAAGTTAAAAAGGTGCGAGTATATTCTGAAAAACTCACTTTCAGTCATTTCTAGAAGCTTCTGGAAGGAATCTTGAGGTGGCAAGTTCGCTTTCTTAAGGTTCATGCATCCCATACCTTAAGGAGCTAACCCCTTTATATGAGGAGCTTATCCCTTTGAAGGAGGATTCTATCCCTTCATAGGTGGACCTGTAACCTCCTCCTCTGCACTATAAAAAGAAGCATTGGGCTGGTTACTGGGAAGGTTAGAAGCTGAATATTTTTGAGGTGAAATGCTGCTGGAACTTAGTCTTCTTTAGTTGAGTTTTTATGAGGAAAGATTACATACCTCTAAGATCTCATTTGGAAGAGTGCAAGGCTTGTCAAAGTAAAGGAAATTCCTGTTTCGGACCCTAGGAAGAGCTTGTTCAACATCAAGGCTGAAAAGGTTGTAAGGTTCTTCTACTTCAAAGTTAATACAAATAAATTTGTTTTTCTCAATAAGCTGTTGATTCATGGTTTATTTTATGGATTCCTTGATCACCATAATAGACATGATTTATGATATTTGCTATGCAGGTGCTATTTAATGTTTGCTTGTTTGTGATTGCAGGTCTTCAAAGGTAACTCTTTCGAACGATTGGAGGGTAACTCTTTCGAATGATTGAAGGATGACTACTACGAACAAGCATTGGATCTAAGGTAGGATATTAACACCTTTGTAGTATCTACTTATAAATCGCATATGTCTAGGGAAAGATAGGCTTGTTTGTTCATTTGTTGCTAGAATATCTTCTAATACTAGGGAAATCGGCCTTGTCCGCAAGATCGACTTATCCGGCCAACAAATTGGAAACTTCACTAGGGAATGAATTTGGTTTTTGGTTTTCCTTTGTTTTGAATTAAGAAAATTGTTTTCGTTTCTAGTTTTTGATTGATGTATATTGCCTTGGATAGTTTTTAAAATCTGGAAGTATTTTTTGTTTTTTTGAAGTTTTCGGGGGACCGCACTTTCTCTTTACAGATAGTGCGGGCATCTCCGCACTTTTCCTTTAGTAAACAAAGCGGAACCGCACCTATTACTTCTAGAGCCTGCAGACCCTATTAATTTTTTTTGAAAAACCTAAAATATCTTCTTCCAGTTAAGTTTAAGTTTCATTTAGGATTTTTAGTGTCTACCCAGATCTGTATTTTTCCTGTCAAAAATCTCTTGTGAGTGAGTTCCGATAGTTTTTTTTGTTTTAGATGATTTTCTAGAAGTTTTGCATGCTTGGAGTGGTTTTCACTTGGTCTCTGTAGTGACTCAAAGATCAGAAGCTTGAGAAACCTTAGATCACCCTAGTGTCTTTTCGTCTTCTTGATGAATCTGACTTGGTTGTGAAATCTATCCTTTGTGAGAAATAGATTTAGTTTTCTCCTTGCAAATCTTTGAACAAACTTTGTTATAAGTTCTGAATTTCATTTTTACAAAAGAAAACATATCTGGATGTTTTTTGATTGGTTTGTTATTCTGAAAAAATGAATCCATAGTTTACTGAACAACTAAGTAAAACGTCCTAAAAAAGAATTGAAGCTTTTATTCAATTAGATTTTAAAAGTTTTTAGATCTCAAAATTAGTTTTTGTAGTTTTGAGTTTTTTTCTAGAACTTGTAGATCTCTTTTGAAGCAAATTGTTTTTTGTAGTTTCGAGTCTTGAAGGGAAAGGGATTTATTGTGAGCATTAATTATTAGTCTCGTTTTGAGTTCTTATTGAAAAAAACAAAAAGATTTTTCTTTCCATTTCCATGTTGAAAGAAAGAATTGTTTCTTAAAGAATTGCATTCTCGAACTCTTTCTTTTAGCTAGAATTTCATTGAAAGAAAAACGAATTGCTTATCATTTTAGGTGCATTTTTTTAATGTGTTTGGAGTCGAGTCTTCACACCATCAAAGTTTCATTTCCATACCTATCGACTTAAAGAACAACCCATAAAAGCAACGCTTAATTAAAATTGATCTAGTAATCTTTTCTATTTCTAGGGCTTTTATCACCAATATAGCTTAGGCTAGTATCTTGGAGTAGGGAGTAATTAACTCTCCAAGATAGTTAAAACAAACAAGTAGATACATCTTGCGGTAGGAAATAAATCCAATTGTAATTGATACATTCTGGGAAGCTTCTCTTAAAGGAGTCAATCACGAGATCATGTCCAAACCTTTGAGACAATCAATTTTGTTTCATTAGGAAAGATAGAAGATTTGCGCGTATTATAAACTGTAAACCTCGGATTAACCATTGTCGAGGAGCCTGGGGTCACTTGTTGGTAAACCTCAGATTGACCATGTCGAGGAGCCTTCAAGGGGATTGAGCTTTGTTACTCTGCCCTTGCACGTAGATCGGATCGTAGACTGTTCCCCCAATTGTATTTGTTGTTGTTGGTAACCTTAGTGTCCATAAACTTAAGATTATTTCCTAAGGTGACGGTGAAGGAAAGATCTCACTGTACCTGGATCAGACGTCGACTAGACTCACTTGGACTCTTTGGGGGGTTCTCTTCACTCAAGATGGTTTTGTGAAGAAACTTGTGCTAGTCTGTTTCATTAAGCAGGTTGTCAGGGTAACTGTTCCAACTACCCTTTCTGTATTAAACTTCTACTAAGTTTGATTTCATCACGAACTAGTTTTTTTAGTACAGGAAGTCACTGTTTGTGAGTGGTTTGAACGCTTAGATTTTTGAGGCGTGTGATTCAGCTGTTTGTTTCTTTAGAGACTTTAGGTGTTTTTATTGAAATTTTCTTTTCTTTTTTGCGTGTGATTAATTAATATTTAATCGTGGCCGAATTACCGAGACAATCTCGTAGACTTCAGGGGAATCCTCCTGAGTATACACCAAGCCAGCTTGAAGGGCTACAGGCTCTTGTATCACCTAGTGACAGTAGAGTTGGATCACCAGAAGCCGGAGAATCATCTTTAATTGTTCATCCTGATTATCAAATACAAACAACAGAGTATATTCAAGAGCCAATTTCATTTTCCGAAGTTACTGGTAGTATTTCTCCTTCCAGTGAATTAGCTGAAGAACCTGAAATTTCTGAGCCTGACACTGAACCTACTGTTTTTGAACCATCTTCAGGATTTGTTACTCCAACTTCTAGTGATTCTGGTTCACCTAGGGTAGGAAATATCATTACTCAAAATCTTCCTTCTAGCCTCATTTCTATTGAAGAAATTGTCAGTCCAGACGAAGACGTAACTCTTCCCGAAAACCAACAGACTTTAAATCTTAGGGAACGTGAATCAATATTCTACAGTCCTTTTAGGAGTGATGCTTGGTATTTATCATTGACAAATGTTTTAGAAAACCCGGGTCTTAGTTTTTCACCACCTCGAATTCCTTTTCATCCTACACCAAGAGGTTATTATCCTTCATCGATCATGTCAAGACAGTTATCTATGTTTTCCCAATCACCGGAAACATTTTTATTTGGCGGTCCTTCTGTTCTTTTGGGGTACCAGTCACTCTCTGGTACTTTTTCAGGAGCAACTCCTCGACCGATTGAACAAGTGTTATCATCTGGTAGTAATGGAACTCAAAGGTTGAACGCAGAACAAATCCTTATGATGTCTGATAGTACTCCAAATCCTCAACCTCAAGGTATTCAGTGACCGCCTGGGGGGCAACCCCAAGGTAGTCAGCCACCGCCTGAGGGGCAACCTCAAGGTAGTCAGTTACCGCCTGGAAGTGTTTTCAACCTTCAAGACAGTACATACCCCAAGGTCAACCACAGACTCAGTACATACCTCAAGGTCAACCCCAATTTCAGTACGTGCCTCAGGGTTATCAACCTCAAGGTTAGTACCCAACTCAAGGTTTCCAACCGCCTTCTGGTCAATCATTTTTACAAGGAGCTGGAAATGTACCACTTAATTATCAGCCCTATGTTCAACTAGGTTATGGTCCTCCATATGCACAACCTTTTATGGGTCCATACTCCGGAATGAACATGGTGTGGGATCCATCTCAAACTCAACAAACTATGCAACCTAATGTGCAGTTACTTAATCAACCTGGACAACCTTTGGTTTCTGGTTCCACCCAGCAACTTGTCCAACCTCCTGTTCAAATCCCTGCATCTGGTACAGTTTAGCAGCCTGGGCCTATCTCACCTCGTATTCCACCTCACACTGCTGCAACTACTGCAACTTCTGTTCAACCTACAACACCTATTTCTGGAGTATCTGCAGCTTCGGTTTCTACTACCCTTGCATCAGTGCAAATTCCTCAAGTCTCTGTGCCACAATCAGGACCTACAGTTCAGACTTTGGTCCAGATGCTTGCAGGACAAGCTGGTACAAGTACGATTGCTACAATTGCCACAAGTCAACCACAATTCACATATCAATCGTACCAGGGATTGTATCAATTTGGTCCTACTGTACAAAACCCAATTTATCAGTATTAACCATATCCTGGCTATACTTATCAACAGCCTCAACAACCCTAGTTTGGTCCGGTTAATCCTGGTTTTCCAGGAGGTTGTAACATTCCTAATGCAAATCCGATTCCAGGTTATCCTGGATATCCTCCTCTTGGAATTGGTCTCATTACTCAAGGTTTTCGCGAACCTAATCGTTAGTTACCATTTATTGCAACTTTGGATTTACCTGATTTGTCGCGCCTTACGAACGATCCGATTTACTATCTTCCGTATTGGCTGCCAATGCCTAGTAAGTTGCCTAGTGATATCCCGAAATTCGAGGGTAAGTTAGGAGAGGATCCGTCAAATCACGTTATGACTTATCACCTCTGATGTGCATCTAATTCAATCATTGATGATTCAATTCAATTGTGTCTTTTTCAATGAACTCTCATTGGTCTTGCTGCCAAATGGTACATTGAGTTACCACAAGCCTCTTTTAATAATTTCAATCAGTTAGCCACTGCTTTCTTAACTCATTTTTAGTTGCCCTTCAGATACGACAATGGCACGGAATTGTTAACTTCACTAAAACAATCCATGTCCACATATCTTCTGATCATATTCATGAATGACGACGTAGAAGACGTTTAGTGAAAGTTTTCATTCCTGATCAAATTTTAGCGGAATGGTTCATTAAATCATTGTTACCCAAAATCACTAAAGATGTAGCTAAGGGAGGAGTTGTTACTAAAGAGCAAGTCATTGCTTAGGCTCAGTACCTTGACCTCGTTTATACGCAGTTAGGTACTTTACATGAAAAAATCCCTGATCTTCCAAAACACGGTCAAATAACTACAATTCCTTCAAGGTCCCATGCCGCTGACGGTATGATTGGTTCAGTTAGTACTAAAAGCAAGAAGAAATCTTCAAAGAATTCTTCTCCTATAATAACTTTACCTGATTCCCCGACAGGAGATTCTTTTGCTAAAATTTCTGCCGACATTCATGTCGTAGAATCATCTACGACCAAATCAAAATCCGGTAGTAAAAAGAAGGGGAAGAAGAAAAACAAACAAAATTCAAAAGATAAAATATACAAAAGTGAATCTACCAATGAAAAACGGAAACCTCACTATCCTTGTTTCATTTGCGACGAGGATCATTTTACCAAAGACTACCCACATCGAGCAGAGGTTTCGAAATTCGTTAAAGGTTTTCAAACACCTACTCTTTTGAAGGATCCTTTTCCTACTCAAGATAGTAAGATGGTTTCTTCTTCCTCGAATGCCTCAGAAGAACCCATTATGATGATGTCTCATGTTATGATTGCGATGCGATCGCAAGATTATGGTAGTAAAAATCCTGTTGGTGGTCAACAAGCAGAATCTTCTAATTCAAACACATCAACTACACCTCCTCCTGGTTCTGGTCCGCTACAGATCGAGAAACCCAACCCTGACTTAGTAATCAAACCGCCTGCTAAAGGTATACTTTGTAAATTAGCTTTCAATCCACATGCGAGAGCTGCTCAGGATTATAACATTGTTGAAGACTTAGTTATTTCCCCTTCAACAATGTCGGCTTTGGAAGTGTGATGAGCCCCAAAAATGGATAATTATATGGGCTCATTCAACCTCCTAATTTGACTTAATCCACCATTCTCATTAGTTTATTGCATGTTTTTTATTATATTTATGCTAATAGAGTGAATTGGGTTAGTCATTATGCCAACAAGTCTAATGTGTGCTTTGTGTAGCCTTTTTGGTCAATTTGGAGACAAAATTGAAGGTTTTAATGAGCACTTCGCAGCCAAATTCGTGGGAGAACAGGGGAGAGGATTTGTAGGAAGGTGTCCCCTTCATTTATGGGCCCTTACCTCGAATTCTCCACCATCAGCTCGGAGTTCAAGGGCCACCAAATCAATTAGCACAAGGGCAGCCAAGCAAGTCAAGTAGGACTGCTGTTAACTACAAGTTTTGGGCAGTCGAGTCCCTAAAGTTTAGGAGGACTGTTGGGGTCCTCAATTTGTATAAATAAGAGGGCTTAGGGCCTCATTTCAGTTAGTCACTTTATAGTCATTTTGTATTCATTTTGTAGTTCGATTTTTAGGCAGTAGATTAGCTTTGCTTTCAGCACATTTTCAAGTTCTCCTTGTGGACAGTTTTTGGAATGTAACATTTCTTTTGATCAATAAAGATGAATCCAACTTTGCACCAGCTCTAAATCTCTCTTAGGAGGCTGTAGCTCTTGGGGTTGGGCCCATCTCAAGCGCCCAGTTGATCCGGATTTAAATAGGAACGCAATAAAATACAGAGATAACCATATACACAAAGATGCAGCGGAAATAATACTTCATTTCATTAATGGAAAATACTGAAATATGCTTACAACCAGAAATGGAAATAAACCAGCTAGGGCGATGGTAGCTTATCTCTGAGAAGAGATGTGGTGGCTACATGCCTCTGAACTGTGTTACAATGAGGCTTGAAGGCCTATTTATTGTTGAGAAACAATGGAAAACCCTTAACATTCCGAAATCTAACCCTAGAAGATGAAACACCAAATTGTGGGCCCTGTTTGGGTAAATTGGTACATCAATTTCCCGGGGTCGTAACTTTGGCATACGATCTTCGTTTGACGCGTACGATAGCTCGTTAGAAAGATCTATCCGAGTACTACCACTTTGGGAGGCGACCCATGGACCCATGTTGCCCTAGATTCCCAAAAAAATGTCGTTTAGGGCCTCAAAATAGCTCCGGAAGTTCAGGACCCGAAAAACTGCTAAAAATAGTAAGTTGTGCTACAATTTAGGAAACTGAAAAAGCTGAAAGAGACAGTTGTTATAGACACTTTTGTGCCTTACAGCAACAAGCATGAATTGTCGATAATCCAGGGGATGTAAAGTTCCCTAAGCATGATGTTCCTACCCCTAGAGGAACAAGGTCAACAAACCAACAACTCTTAGATCAGTTCTCCACCTGAAAACACTCAAAAACAAGCAATCCTGAAATCAAAGCAGGTGCTCCACTAGGCTTCTGCGCTGAAACTCAGATCCTCCATGGTGTACCTGCATTGCAAAGCAAGTGGAACAAAGGCCACCTGCGCTGAGCGAGATGGGACAAGTGGCACAATGAGTCATTGCTCTGGAATCTTCCAAAAATGACACTTGGATCAGGGATTTCGCCTTGTGATGAGTCAGAGGCTCTGTTTCTCCAAGTGGAAGCAAGGTTCTCCAAGTGGACTCAAGAACTGAAGATCAACTAAAGATTAACTGAAGAGAGAGAGGACACAAGGCAGCTACACATCAGTTGCAAGCTGACTCATCCTTTCTCAATTCATCTATATATTGAGCTCTCCCCTATGAGCTCAGGAGGCTGGAATTTTGTGCAAAGTAATGATATGCTGTTGGTTTCACTATAGAGCTATTGGGTGATTGTTTGAGAGAGGTGAAGAGGAGAAATTCTTTCTGCTGGGAGGTGTTGCTGGATTGGAGCCTTCAATGGTTGTAATACTCCTAGAACCTTTACTTCTTCATTAATAAAAGCTATTGAGGTTCTTCTATGTGCTCTTGTTTCAATAATATATTGTGATAATTGCATGTTTGGTTTACAGTAATCCTTAAACCAGTTATGATTGCATGCTTCTTGTAGTTTCCTTCTTTGTTATGTTGCAGGATCTCATTGTAGCTAGGCCAGCAAAAGAGCAAGGAGCTGGGAGCAAGCAGCCAAAGAGAAGAGTTTGGATTCGACATTAAGCGCAAGGCAACGGTTAGTGCATTTCTCCATTCTCTTTTGCTTTCATAAAGAAGTAAACCTTAAGTAGTTTGTTTTACAGTTGTTGTTGAGGTACTATCACCCTTAGAGTGGGATAGGGTCATCCGAGTCGGATACTTTTCCCTACAACAAACTGGCGACTCCGCTGGGGATCGTATCCGTTTGATTGTGTTTGTAGTATTTTGCTATTCATTTCCTGAACAAAAGAGTACCAAATCGAAAAGCTTTTGACTATATCAAAAGCGAAGTAGAGGGCAGCTACTCTAGCTCATTTCTGAGCAAGTTCATGATTTGAAGAGCTGATCTACAAGGATCCTTGTAAGCTCTTAGTGATAGCTTTTCACCTTCCTAATCATCCCTTTGAGTGTGCTTGACTGATTGCTTCTGGTTTGAGCAAAAACTGTGCATTTTTGAGAAAATTATGACCCGGAAACTGTGAAAACGCAACTTTCGTTTTCCAAAGCAGGTAGTACACAGGCTACCTGCTTTGCAACGCAGGTCCCGAAGGGGCTACCTACGCTGAGAGCCAGATTGGCTGTGCAGCACCTGCGTTGGCCCAAATTTGCCTAGTGCTGTTGGGGTTTCCTCCTTTTCTCTTGCCTGTTTTCACTATTGATTTGGATGCCAGTTACCAGTCTTGCACCTGTTCTGAAACCAATATTACTTGCCATCATTCTGCCTCTGTTATATAACGAAATTGTACTTGTTCTTTGTATTTCTTACTCATTTACAATTTCCCATAACGAAGAGTAAACTAGTCTTGCTTTTGGCCTCTTAGATCTGAACCTGTGTTAGGCATTTTGCTGGTCTAAAGAGTTAGCTTGTTTGCTGTCCATAGCTGATTAGTCATTTACTTTCGTCATTATGGTTTGATTTCATGCATTTCCAGTGATTAAGCAAGTGAATCTTAAGGTGTCTTTTGATTTTGGACAAGCTTGTTTGTTTTCACTTGAAATTGATCTCAAAGTTATATAACAGCTTTCTTTTTGTAATACATCAACATTAAGAAAGAGAAAAGAAATACTTGCATTGTGCATTTTGCATCTGAAAAGTTTGCATGTGATTTAGGAGAAAGTGCATTAGTTTGTGCTGTATGATCTGTGTGAAAAGATATGTCTTTCTTTTCCCTCAGTAGTTAAGATTTTCATCAGTCAAAAAGATTTGAAAAAGCTTGCTTCTCATCTTAGGCTGCATTTAGGAATTTGTCATATACATCTCGTGGTGAACCTTGAAAGGCAAACTTTAAAAAGATCAACTTAAAATATATTGAATGAACCTAACAACGCTTTGAAACATAACGCAAACACATAGAGGTCTAAGTTAGAGACGTGTTCCGGCGTCGTTAAACGTAGTGACTGTCGATCTCGACGAAGGTGGGTGATTCCTCCTGAGAGTCGGTGGCACTAATACGGACTTGTGCTCCCACGTACCGTCGCGTATATATTGGGAGACCCCTATAGGCATATATCTTTTATCCATAGGAAACCGTGTCGGCCGCCCTACTGATCGCAATGCAGTGAACACAGCATTCACGAAGATCGACCACTCGTACCGTAAAACGTATTCTGTGGTTTTGCGAAAGGTTTGGCACACCCTCTGCCTAGATCTCCAGAGCAGTTTCTTTTGGCCTTTTTCAAACTCTATAACTGAAAAAGTCCAACCGAGCATTTGTCACTTCGGGCTCGTTAATACATCGAAGGAGACTAGAGTCATCTTTAGCTTTTTCTCGACTTTTAAAACATGAAAAAGCAAAGTTGTGTCTAAAGCGTCGTTATAAAATTTATTTTAAGCGGAATAATCATCACCTTTCCCTCGTTGATCTTCGAAGTTAGTCTACCACAAGTGTAAGTTCTTGTAGAGTCGCGGAAAATCTCTTGGATAGACTAGATATGTCTGAACAACCGTCGACATCCAGGACTGTGTCATCCGACACAGCAGCGGCAGAGCCTCCTGCTGCTATCCCAACAATGTTCGATGGTATACCATCTGTCCCGGCAAGTTATCAACAACAAGCCGGAGTCCCATCAGGGACGATGACATGGTTAGTTCCTATTTCTTCGTCTGGATTATCATCTGGTATTTCTTATGTTGAAACTCAACAAATCAATCCAACGTGTCTTCAAAGGCCAATTTACCCTTTAAGTACTGGATTTTCACCATATGGAGGGCAGTATGCTCTTTCATTGTTCCCTCCCAGAGAACAACCATATGGGAGTTTACAACAAAGTTCAGGTCAAACTGGAATTACATCCAGCGGTTGGGTACCAATACTGCCTCAGCAACCAGGGGTTGTATATTCAATGCAACCAGTACACCCTGTGTCGAATATTCCCACCATACCTGCTATAATGAATGTGTCGCAAGTCTCAACGACTCAATCACAATCTCAGGGTAGTGCCTCCTTATCTGGAGCGACTCAGGCGCAAACAAGTACTGTGACTCCTCATCCTGGTCAATCATCCAGTATTGGTCAACAACAACCAGAGCTGGTTCAATCTCAACAACCGCCATTCCAGCAATCATATCAAGGACCTGAGCAACAAGTCTTTGTAAGTAATCGGCAACCATGCTATAATGGTTATGCCCATCAACCTTGTCAAAGTTGTCAGCGTTATGCTGGTCTGCAAAGACCCATTGCTCAGGCGATACCATCTTATCCTGGATATGCTTCGCCTAACCTGAACCAACAGTTGCCCTTTGTAGCAACTCTAGAACTACCAGATCTAAACCGGCTGACGAATGATCCAATTGCTTATGCCCCTTGGTGGCCAGCGATTCCGCATAAACTTCTGTCAGACATTCCTAAATTTAATGGAAATTCGGGTGAAGATCCATCGAATCATGTGATGACATTCCATCTATGGTGTTCATCAAACACCCTGAATGATTTTTCGATACGTCTTCGCCTCTTTCAGAGGACGTTAACGGGTCCGGCGGCAAAATGGTACATTGAATTGCCTAGAGCTTCGTTCGACAACTTCAGTACCTTAGCCACAACCTTTTTAACCCATTTTCAATTACCGATAAGGTATGAAACGGGAACAGAACTCCTTACCAACTTCAAACAGACGACTGCCACCCATATATCTGATCATATACATGAGTGGCGACGTCGTCGTAGGATGGTAAAAACATACGTTCCCGATCAGCTATTAGCTGAATGGTTTATCAAGTCATTACTTCCTGCCATCACGGAAGATGTGGCAAAAGGGGGAGTCGTAACGGAAGAGCAAGTTATCGCTCGTGCGCAATATCTGGACTTAGTTTATACTCAGTCCGGCACGCTCTACGACAAAATACCTGACGCCCCTAGACCAGAATTCTCAATTCCTCCTCCTCCTAAATCAAACAATGACTCTCGCGCCGGCGATGGCGTGTTTGGCAAACACAAAATTTCTAGTCAAAATGCAAATGAAGAACTTCTTGCCTCGGAAGTAAATGCCATGTCGACCGACAAGGGAAAACAACTGAAGCAACCAGGGGGCAAGAAGAAAAAGACGGGGAGAAAAAGGAAACCCCCGGCAGGGTGTCATATATGCGATGAGGATCATTGGACAAAAGATTGTCCACATATAGCTGAAGTTAAGAAACTCTTCAAGAGTTCAAAAACCCCAGCAGTATTGACTGATCCGTTTCCTAATCCAGGTCAAAATCTGGTTGCTAATCAAAATGTTTCCCGATCCCAAGTGCTTATGTTGTCTACCTCAAAGCAGCAGAATAATGCTTTGACAAGGAATAAAGATTACGGGAATCCACGGCTGTCGAATAACAAGGCTAATGAACAACCTAATAGTTCGACGACAACTTTGACCAAAGTTGTGCCACCCATCATTCCTGAACCAATGATAAAGTTGCCAAAAGGAGTAGTACACAAATCGACATTTAATCCTCGTGCCAAAATAGCACAGAATTATAATATAATAGAGGACCTGGCCCAATCGCCGTCCGCTATGTCGACATTTGAGGTACCGCAAAATTGCCCCTCCCAAGAGCAAACTTTATTATCAGCAATAGGTGGGATTGGCCCAATGGATTCCAATCTTGTGGCCTTTGATCATAAAGGATATGACCCTAAGTTACCAGCTCAACTAGCTTTCCTTGTTCAAGTGAAAGCCCTCAACAAAACTGTTCATCGAACAATTATTGATGAGGGGGCATCTACATGTCTTATGTCGATGAGTTGCTGGAAAAATTTAGGCTCACCACCCTTGTCGAAATCGTCAACGACCTTAAAAGCGTTTGATGGACGATCATACACTCCATACGGGATTTTAAGTAACTTGCAAGTTGAACTGGGGGGCAAAACAGTAGAAGTTGATGTGGAAGTAATCGACGGAAACCTCGATTACAACATCCTACTGGGAAGGCCTTGGATATATGCCATGGCTGCAGTTGTGTCGACCTACTTCAGGAGGATTGTATTTCCTTTTCAAGGAAAAATTACAATCGTCGACCAACAAACATTTCTCCCCAACAGTTCTCAAGTTACGGGAAGCAGCACAATGATCCATGAAAGTAATCATCCGCTTCAAAATATTGGAGTAGGTATCCTAAAAGACCCTGCCTTAATGGGTACTTTTGCCCTACCGCCAGCAACTAATCTGGCGGAAGTAGCCACAGTGGAAACCTACAATATGAAATCTTCTATATCCAACGGATTCAGAAGATTCCTAAATATTTTGTCCGCATGGATCATCGCCCTAATGGAAATACTGTAAATACAGTGGGCTCCGAGGACGGTTCTTATCTCATGTCAACCTCGTTAAAAAATGAAACAAGGAGTCACGAGGATAGTTCTTTTACTATGTCAACCTCATTAAAAAATGAAACAAATCCCCTTTTCAAAATTCAAAGGTAAACCTTCATTCCAACCACCAAGTTGAATGCAATGAAGCTTGGGGGGCACCCTCCTTTGACATGCGTTATTATGATGCTGGGGGCATGCAAAAGAACGAGCAGTTTTGGCAAAGTTCATGCTCATTAAAAAATAAACGCAAGAATCGAGCAGTTTTAGCAATGTTCATGCTCGTTAAAAAATAAACGCAAGAATCGAGTAGTTTTTGTATAGAGTTCATGCTCGTTAAAAAATAAACATAAGTTGTGAGCAATCTTTCCTTAGCAGTTCAAGCTCACCCCAAAAAAAAAATGAACCGGTAAATAACCTTGAGAAATGACAGCCATATTAAAAGCCCTTGGTCGTGTTTATATACCATCACCTCCATCCGTTCATTTGGCCAATCGTTCATCTCCATATGTTTGTTTACCCATTTTGAGGAACAACTGCGAAGAGTGATTTCACCTAGCCATCCTTGTGACATTGCCGTGATTGGAGAATTCCAACCTGTACCTGGAATCTGCTGCTATCCCTGTTCATCACTAGTTCCTCAAAAGACGAGTCTTCTTTGAGCTCTTTTCACTGACTCGTAAAATATGAAAAGTTTGCCGAGTTTTGGCCTTCCAGCTCGTTAAAAGGACCGGAAGAGCTATCCCTCCTCTAGATTTTAATCTTTTTGGACCTGAGGGATTATTGCACAAAAAGATCGAGCGCTTGTTTTGTTCGGCTCGTTAAAGAAATCGAAAATTCATCCCTTCTGTATTGTTTTATACTTTTTCGGACTTAAGGGATTAGAAGACGAAAAATGAATTTTGGAGTTAACTTTCCGTACCTTTTCAGACTCTCTAAAAATGAAAAGGACCGAGTTTTCCTTGTCGTTAGACTCGTTAAAATGATTAAATAGCGACAAACTTGTCTTTAGACGAGAACGAGTTTCCCTATCGCTAGGCTCGTTAAAACATAGCGATGGGCTTGCCCGAAGGGCAGGTTATAGAACAAGCATATGTTATCCTCCTCAAGCTTGACAAAAATAAAGAGGTACTGGTCAGCAATGACTGGGGAAAAATTGGGAGAACCTCACAGCATTAATGGTAGCAAGTCGCTCTTGAACATGACACTTTGTCCTCCGTATCACATCGGGTTGGGTTGTTTCATTCACCGGTCTCATAACCATGGTCCTCGCCACACCATCCACAATTGGGGTAATGCTACCAATCCATCACATCAGTGTCGTTATATGTTCAAGAGATGTGGTTCTGCAAAGAGTCAACCGTGTCCCATCCACTGCCATACATTATCCTTCATCCACTTCATGACCGCCACCCTGAATCATACATCACAGTTTGTTTTCACCTCATCACAATCACTAGCTCCGTTCCGTGTCACTGATGTGGGATTCATTAAGGCCCTCCTTTGACGGATCGCTCCTTGTCGACATCAGCTCATTATCCAAGGAGTTGATCTAGGAACACCTCCTTCAGTACTTTGAAGCTTGCATGCCTCAATGGCAAGCTTCTCACTTCCGGCGATAGGTATACATCAATAACCTTCGACCAGAAGATTTTGCATGGTGGTCGACGCCAAGTCCTTTATTCCCACCGTGTGAATTGTACTGCCGTACCTTGAGGGTCATCATCCTTATCGGTGATTCCTCTTGCGCTTGTTAACGGTTTACATCATTGACCGTAATCAAGCGATGTCTTTCCATGTTCGACTTCAAGAAATTCTCACATGGATCGACTTGTACATCGAGTGAAGATCAGAAGAGATTGAAGACCCCGGATCTAGTTTCATCCATCCGGGCTGCGATATATATTCAGGATATAAAGACATTTGATATGTACATCATTGCAGCAGATGATCATCCTTCTCAAAGGATGATAATTTCAGCAGAGAATTATCAGTCTACAATCAGACGATCGTCTGTTCTATGTACCAAAATGTATTTATAAAGCTGAGCATGGGAATGCCCGCCTCAGCTAGATCATGAAAATGTATGAAAAATAATGTATCGTATTGTATCTTATTACAGGACACTTCTCAGTAGATTGAATGAACTTCGGATCCTCTCAATAAAGCATTTCACCCGATAAACGACCTCATACTTTAGGGGGCATCTGTTATAGACAATTTTGTGCCTTACAACAACAAGCATGAATTGTTGATAATCCAGGGGATCCAAAGTTCCCTAAGCATGATGTTCCTACCCCTAGAGGAACAAGGTCAACAAACCAACAGCTCTCAGATCAGTTCTCCACCTGAAAACACTCAAAAACAAGCAATCCTGAAATCAAAGCAGGTGCTCCACTAGGCTTCTGCGCTGAAACTCAGATCCTCCATGGTGTACCTGCGTTGCAAAGCAAGTGGAACAAAGGCCACCTGCGCTGAGCGAGATGGGAGAAGTGGCACAATGAGTCATTGCTCTGGAATCTTCCAAAAATGACACTTGGATCAGGGATTTCGCCTTGTGATGAGTCAAAGGCTCTGTTTCTCCAAGTGGAAGCAAGGTTCTCCAAGTGGACTCAAGAACTGAAGATCAACTAAAGATTAACTGAAGAGAGAGAGGACACAAGGTAGCTACACATCAGTTGCAAGCTGACTCATCCTTTCTCAATTCATCTATATATTGAGCTCTCCCCTATGAGCTCAGGAGGCTGGAATTTTGTGCAAAGTAATGATTTGTTGTTGGTTTCACTATAGAGCTATTGGGTGATTGTTTGAGAGAGGTGAAGAGGAGAAATTCTTTCTGCTGGGAGGTGTTGCTGGATTGGAGCCTTCAATGGTTGTAATACTCCCAGAACCTTTACTTCTTCATTAATAAAAGCTATTGAGGTTCTTCTATGTGCTCTTGTTTCAATAATATATTGTGATAATTGCATGTTTGGTTTACAGTAATCCTTAAACCAGTTATGATTGCATGCTTCTTGTAGTTTCCTTCTTTGTTATGTTGCAGGATCTCATTGTAGCTAGGCCAGCAAAAGAGCAAGGAGCTGGGAGCAAGCAGCCAAAGAGAAGAGTTTGGATTCGACATTAAGCGCAAGGCAACGGTTAGTGCATTTCTCCATTCTCTTTTGCTTTCATAAAGAAGTAAACCTTAAGTAGTTTGTTTTACAGTTGTTGCTGAGGTACTATCACCCTTAGAGTGGGATAGGGTCATCCGAGTCGGATACTTTTCCCTACAACAACAGTTGTGGGGGTCCAAATGGGATAGGTGGGTGGCCACCAACATCCACCTGGATCATTCGTCCCCCCTTAGGAAGCAATGGTCCCCATTGCGTTGAGTTCCTCCATCTGCTGAACTTGTCCTGTAATCTTTGATGTGTCCAGTAATGGTGGGAAGCATGGTCGACGATGGTCCACATTGAACATTTGGTGCAGGCGAAGGAATGGAGGAATGACGTGCTCCAAAGCATTGTTCCCCATAGCCTTGGTACTGCTGTAAGGACCATGTCGGAGTGGTCTGAGCTTCTGATGGGTTTTGGTAAGGCGTTCCCTCTGCAGATGTAACCAAACTTTGTCGCCCACCTGAAACTTGTGTGGTACCCCTGTGGGTGAGGAGAAGTTGTTCTTGTGTCTTGTCATGACTGTATCCCTTTGCTGCTGCTGCTGCATGGAGGAACCCTTCGCGGGGGTCATGGATGTGATGGCAATCTTCCCCTTACTTTGGGAGTGAACCAGACAGATGAATTTCCTGGTCTGTGAGATGAGCTTGCTGCCTTTCTTAGTGGTGATCAAAGATGTGGCGGTAGGTGGGGCTACCTCCGGTATCTTGTATAATGAATTATTCAAAGAAATAATGACAACACGAGGCCTAGACTCATACACAGCATGTCGCCTCCACAAGTATGGTTGGCCTAATAATACATCACAAACATCTAGAGGTGTAACATCACACAATACCTCGTCTGTGAAGGGCTTGATGCTGTAGGGAAGGTGGCACTGTTGGCGAACTTTGAGATCTCGTCCTTCATGAAGCCACCCGATACTGTACGGCTGTGGGTGTGGTTTAGTCGGTAGGCCCAACCGCTTCACGACCTCTGTTGAAATGAGGTTCTTTTGGCTGCCACTGTCGACAATGAATTGTAGCGGCGAACCCTTCACCCACATCTGTGAGTGGAAAAGACGCTCCCCCTCTTCTGGATCTACAGGCTCATTCTTCTGGATCTTGGCAGTGGCAACAGTGGCGCTGGGATCCGCATCAATGATCTGCTTCCCTTTGCCATTCCCCTTGTCAGGTTCTAGCTCAGGGTCAGAACATGCATCTGATTCGGAAGCCTTCAACTCGGCCACCAGTGACTGCTTGGTCCGACACTCACTTGTGTTATGAGTGGGACTCTTGTGGAACTCACACCACTTTCCTGTGTCCTTCTTCGGCTTCGTGGTGTTGTTCTTTTCTTGCGACTTCGACGGGTTGTCTTGGGTCACCCCGCCTTGGCTTTGTCCTTTGGGCTTTGGATTTGCAGATCCAAAGTCTCGCTTCTTCTGTTTGAACTTTTGGTCGATTTTGACAGCGTATTGGTATGCTGTGCCGAGTGAGGAGATGTTCAAGAACCCCATCTCTTCCTGGATGTATTTGTGTAGGCAGCTGCGGTATTTGAGTACCAGATGCAGCTCAGAATCTTTGATACCAAACTGTGTGCGAAGGGTATGAAAAATGTTTGTGAACTCCGGCACATCTTGGTCTCGTCCCTGCCGCAGTGTGGCCCATTTGATGTATTTGTCCTCATAGCTTCCGACAGGGTAGTACTGCTCCTTGATGGCATCGCGGAAGTCATTCCAAGTGGGTGCGGCTGAAAATAGTGAGCCTGTACTTTCATCCTTCTGCTCGCAGTAGGTTTCCCACCAGTCCTTGACGTGGGGGGCTACTTTGAGAAGAGTGAAAACAATCTTTTCCCGATTTGAAAATTCGTGAACAGAAAAATACCCATCTAGCACATTTAACCATTTATCTACGACATCTGCGTCTATTTGACCCTCGAAGATGGGGATTTCAAAATTAACCTGTACCTTAAACGGTGTGGCGTTTCCAGAGTCGCTGTTGGAAGACGATGCGTTGCCTCTGGGTAGCCGTTGAAGGATCTGCGCAAAGCTATCCATCATCGCGTTCCTTTGCCGCTCGAGGGCTTCTTCGAGCAAGATTTTGATAGGATCTCCTGCTCCCTCGTCTTTCTTCTCATCTGCCATGGGAGGCCGTCGGGATTTGCGAGGCTGGTCTTGCAAAGGTTCGACCAGTTCAAGCCCTAACTCCTTATATCCTGACCTCGTTGGGGACATGCAAAGAAAAACAGAGAAAAAGCAGACCGCTCTGATACCACTGATCCAGATTTAAATAGGAATGCAATAAAATACAGAGATAACCATATACACAAAGATGCAACGGAAATAATACTTCATTTCATTAATGGAAAATACTGAAATATGCTTACAACCAGAAATGGAAATAAACCAGCTAAGGCAATGGTAGCTTATCTATGAGAAGAGATGTGGTGGCTACATGCCTCTGAACTGTTCTGAACTGTGTTACAATGAGGCTCGAAGGCCTATTTATTGTTGAGAAACAATGGAAAACCCTTAACATTTCGAAATCTAACCCTAGAAGATGAAACGCCAAATTGTGGGCTCCGTTTGGGTAAATTGGTACATCAATTTCCCGGGGTCGTAACTTTGGCATACGATCTCCGTTTGACGCGTACGATAGCTCGTTAGAAAGATCTATCCGAGTACTACCACTTTGGGAGGCAACATGGGTCCATGGAGCCATGTTGCCCTAGATTCCCAAAAAACGTCGTTTAGGGCCTTAAAATGGCTCCGGAAGTTCAGGACCCGAAAAACTGCTAAAAATAGTAAGTTGTGCTACAATTTAGGAAACTGAAAAAGCTGAAAGAGACAGTTGTGGGGGTCCAAATGGGATAGGTGGGTGGCCACCAACATCCACCTAGATCACTAGTACCTCCTTTGTTTACTTTCATGTGCCTTTGCTGCATTCTTAGAATAAAATCTGTTATTTAGATTTAAATCTTGTTTTGTTATTTCGGTTGTTTTTGATGAGTAAAATAGCTTTTCATGCTCAGATTTAGTTGATAGGTTGTTAACAGAAAAAGCTTCAAGAAAAGGGCCATCAAACATCTGTGGTTTCACCTCTCCCTCAGTGGGATCAGGAACTGTGACTAGGATGACTTTGCTGCCCACAAAAATACTGATTTTGCTTTGCCATGCAATCACTAGTGTTTGATCTTCATGTGTAGAATTTGGTTACAAGTTCAGACTTTTGTTTGCTTAGTTGCATGAGTTAAAATACATGGTTTCATTGCAGGTCACACTTCTGTTCATTCTCTTTACTAACAGCTAGAAAATTAGGTCAACGTAACTAGGTCTTTGAATTTACAAGTCTTTGTTGGTTCAGATTGGAAAAACGACTTGCAGAGCACCTGTACCACTCCTTCATCTGCTTATTCTCCATTAGCACCATCTTCTCCACCCTCTACTTAGAATCCTTACCTCACGTTTGCCACCTTTGCTCACATAACCCTAGTTTTTGTACATCATTGTTTCAGCCTTCTTTGAGCCAACTTAGCTATCTACACCTTCTCACCACTCCATCCACCAGTCCCTGGGCCACTTTAGACCCCTATCCTACCTCCATATCCATTCATGCATCTTCCCTCACTCACCCATCCTCCAAAATCCAATTTTTAAACATCCTGTAGAAATTCCTGAACATCCTGTAGAAATTCCTGAAACATCCTGTAGAACCCCTGCAGACTCCCTGTAGAAGCTCACGAATGAGGTTTCTTGATAGCTAAACTCTATGAAACTCTCTGGAAGGGCGTTAGGGACCCCTTAGGCCCTCTCTGAACCTTCCCGACCTCTTCCAAGCATTTCCTCTCGCCAATCCACCTCTGCACAGTAAAAAACAGTTAAATTGTATGCATGATAATTGTGACAACTTATTCAAAAATACAAAAAGATGTTTTCTTCAGATAGTGATAACTTAGACACATGCATTTTACCTTCCTAGAAGTCAATGGCATCTCTTTCAGTAGCTTGCATCCTCTTTTTCGCATCAGTAGGGTTAGCTGGTAAAATTAGGGTTTGCTAGGGTTTGCATTTCCTTTCCGCTTTCCAATTTCTTTCTGCAAGTAAATAAGCCCCTTTGAGTTAGCTTTCATTCATCAGTTAAAAAGCTTCTTTTAAGAGCTCATAGAAGTTGGCTTAAGCTCCTAGCGGACTTGTGCCAGCTGACCAAGTGACAGCTGCAGCAAGAGCTAGTAGTTGTGCATACAGCACCGTCGCTTCCAAGTTTGTTACGAATTACCGGGTTGATAAAATTAAAGAAGGGAGTTCCAGGAGTTGCAACATTATTGCTGCAATACTGGGGCCCACCATCTTTTTGGCGCCGTTGCCGGGGAAGCATCAGAGTATTGGTGATTGCTGCTTTTCTTCTATTTTCCACTGCAATCTTTTGCTAAGTAGTTTATTTCATTTCCATTATGCAATTTCGTTTATGCAAAAGTAGATTAGCATTTCCCGCTTTCATAGATTAGCATTTCAATTCCGCAATTTCATTTCTGCAAGCGTAGATTAGCATTTCAATTCCGCAAGCGTAGACTAGCATTTCGTTCCTGTAATTTCATTTGAGCAAGATAGATTAGTCCTTTCCTGCTTTCATTTCAATTCCGCATTTTCATTTTCGCAAGATAGTTAGTTGCAGTTCAATCTATTTCAGTTTTGCAGGTAGAAGTAGAAAAAAGCAAAAATCAACCAAAAAGATTTCATTTCATGCCTTGTAGGAGTAGAGATAAGTTAGAAAAATGATTGCATAACACCCCCAGTGCTTCACACAGCCAACATTCTCTCTTCTTCAATGGCTGTGATTAAAGAACCCTTAGGTGGACAACAAAACACATTTGAAGAACCTCAAGGGAAGAAGAAGAAGAAACCATTCCTCTGGAGCAAATGGCTACAAGTAGAAATGTTGGGAGCAGCACCCTGTCCAAAGATGAATTTGAAGATCAGATGGAAGATTTGAAGAGTGATATGAGGGAATTGCCCTGTGGATCCAAAAGAAGCAAGAGGAAGCCAAGAGGGCTTTGGCCATCTTTTGTCCCAGGTGCACTAGAAAGCATCCTAGGGACGAATGTCGAATGCACTCCCTAGAAATGTGTTTCATCTGTGAAGAATACCATCCTATGAATCAGCGCCCTTCCTTGCCTGGAATCAAAGCTGCATATCAGAGGGCAAAAGGAGCCACTGAATCACTCTACTATATGAACCAAAGGAGGCCACATGAACCTAGATCTTATCAGCATGAACTGCAAGGGACATCCGAGACCTATTATGACCCCTATCAAGCCACTTTCATGCCTTCTTGGGTCCCCCTGCTCATCCTTCCTGGTTCACACCTCCTCCTTGTTCCTTCATAGATCCATATTATGCCCAACCAGCTGCTCATTCGTTTCACTCTTATGCCCAGCCACAGCCTCAGTGGAATGCACCTCTGTTATAGACATTTTTGGGCCCTACAACCCCAAGCATGAAATGTCCATAAACCAAGGGCTCCTAAGTCCCTAAAAGTGTTGTTCTAACCCCTAAAGGAACAAGGTCAATAGATTACAGCTTCTCCCAGATGTTCTCCATGAGAAACTGCTCAGAATTGGTCAAAACATGATCATTGCAGCTACTCCACTGGCTAAGTGCATTGCATCTCACCTAAATACACTGTGTGGGTGCGTTGCATTTCAAAAATCCCTTCTGTGGGGTGCAATGGGCGAGAAATGACAAATGGCAGTGTCATTCCGCGAGGTGGAGAGGCAATGGAAGCTTCCAAAATCTTCTCCTATGACACTTGCCTCACTGAATTCGACCAAGGATGAGTAAGAGACCATCAGTCTCCAAGTGGAAGCAAGAACTATCAGAGAGAAGACACTAATCAAATCACAAGCTGACTCATCCCCCTTATAGATATCTATATATGGATCCCTCATCCCAGAGATCCAGAGGCTGGAATTTTGCATATTGTAAGGAATTGCTGTTGGTTTCTTGAGACAAACATCAGATTGTTGGGTGATCTAAGCTTTGTTTGAGGTGAAGAGGGGCTTCTTTGCTGTGAGGTTGATGCTGGGTGAGAACAACTGGTTGTAACTCCTCTTGGCTCTTTTCTTGTTTATCAATAAAAGCTATTTGAGTTTTCCTCCATGCTTTTGTGTCATTGATGCTTGCTACATTTGTATGGTCAATTTACGTCTGATCCTAGATTGTTTATGATTATAGATCCATGTCTTTGTATAGTGTTATGCTTCTGTGATCTTACAGGTACTATGTGAAGCTGAGCGTGCAAGGGAGCAGGTAGCTGAAGACTATCAAGGAAGAGAGGGATCAAATCTGGAGATTAGCGCAAGACAGAGGTTGGTCTTTCTGTTCCTCTCTATCTATAATTCATAAAGGAAAAACGAAAGTATCTTTTCTCTGTTTGTTTCTAAGGCAGCTGTCACACCTTAGTGGGATAGAGCAATTCTATATAGACACTTTTCCCTGTAACAACCTCATCAGGGGTGGAGGTCCCAATACAACACTCCTCCCGCTTCTTTTCCTCCACCACCTGCTCGTCCACAACCATCGCCTCCTGCTCCACCAAGGCAACCCGAATGCCTACCCAACCACAACCCCATCCACATCCATCTCAAATCTACGCCCCCACTCAGCTACCCATACCACCATTTCCAAACCTGTCCATTGGAGTAGCTCAACACAATTGCAATGCTGGGACACAACATGTCCAAATGACTCCTCTTGAGCTCAATGAGCTTAGGAAGAGTGTTGCAAAGCAGAGATTATGTTGACAACATTGAAGGACCAAAGGCAAAAGAAGATTCAAAAGAAGAGATCAAAGAACCCTAGGCTGCACTTGATGAAGAGAAGAGATCAGAATCAGAGATCAAGAAAGCTCCCTCATGGTTACCATCAAATCTTCCATGTATTCAAGAGAAAGATCAGCAAAAAGAGGAAGATGAGAAAGTCATGTTGAAGGTGACATGAAACATGATCCAGATCAGCAAAAGAACCAAGGATATCAGGGCTATATTAAGATATGGTTTCATACGGTCACTAAGTTGCAGCGGTACTCTCTTCCTCAGCTATGTTTGATCCCTTCAAAGTCAGATCATTTGGTCTCTGAAATCCGGATACCTGTCAAAGCATGCATTTCGAGCCTTCACATCATCTTGTCTCTAATATCGATGTGCACATGGCTCCATTGGAAGTATTCTTATACTTGAAAATGATCTTGTTTTTCAAGTAGGGTAGGGTAGAAAAAAGAAAAAAAAAAGATAAAAAAAAATGAAAATAAGAGGAAAATAGAAATCTAAGGTGAAAACCTCCTCAGAGGTGCCTTAGATTGGCTCATTGGTTGAAAACCTCCATGAGGCGGTCAATGGGTTGGGAAAAAAAGAGAATAATATCTCTGGGTGAAAACCTCCCTTGGAGGCGCCCAGGGTAGGCAATTAGGGTGAAAACCTCCCTTGGAGGCGCCCAGGGCAGGCAATTAGGGTGAAAACCTCCATGAGGCGCCCTAGTTGTTTTTCAAAAAAAAAAAGAGAAAAAGAAGAAGAAAAATAAACCTAATTTGCATTGAATAATTGCAGGTTGCAGCAAGGATGTTTCAGGTCAGGAGGATCACTCAAAACAAAGACAAAGGAATTTTTGTGCCTTCTACAGGAAGTTCTGTATTTCTACAGGAAACATCCTGTAGAACCTTCAGGCGAGCCAGATTCGATTTTGGAAGGGAATCTAAAGCTTGGAATTTATTGGTTATGCCTACAAGCATCCATGTTTCCATTCCTCACCCTTTTCCATCATTTTTTCCACCTCATTGTGCTTCTTTTATGAAAACTATGTTTTCTACAGGAAGTTCCTGTAGAAATTACAAGAAGCTAAAAATGGATTGCAAAAAGGTGGTTTGGCGAACACGATAGCTTCCGCAAGGGTTCCAAAGTCCTCTTGCAATCTTAAAACTCCTCCTCCATCATCTCCATGCCTGCATCACAGCCCAAGCTCAGCTTTTCTTTCCATGCAAGAACTTGCAGAATGCTTTGAAGGAAAAAATACATAGACCAGAATTTGTTTTTGCCCTAACTTGAAAACCATGCATCCATTTGAAAAACCGTTTTACAGGGAATTGTATAGGGATGATGGCAACATGCCCGAGCAGTTTCGGCCCATTCCGATGCACGGTTTCCAAGAAATCAACCTCCATCACCTTCAGCCATTTTTGCATTTTCTCCATATCCGTGCATCTGTTTCAAAACCTGTTTCATGGGGAGATGCACATGGGTGATAGTAGCCTACCCAAGAAGTTTCAGCTGATTCTGATGCATGGTTTCCGAGAAATTGATCTCTGAAATCTTCAGCCATTTTCCATTTTTCTCGAAATCTGTGCATCCATTGATAGAAATTTTGCTATGGGAGGTGCATAATGATGATAGGAACATGCTCAGCAAGTTTCAGATCGATCCGATCTATCGTTCGGGAGAAATGGCGAAAACAAGTTTCGGTCCTGTGAAAATTCAACAACAGCAGCTTGAGGGTGCAGATCTCAACGTGGAAATGAACTCCTGTAGCTTAGATCCAGCTAGAGGATACCTGCACAAGAAAAATAACCACACATCAGACAACAAAGAGCTTATAGCACAAAGGAGCCATCATGCAACCACCGAAACAGATGCATGCAGCAGCAAAAAGCACCTCACAGCAACCATTTGACTTCAGGTACGTGACTAAAACTTGTTCCTCTATTGCATGAATCTAATCTAAGCACTGCATGAACGAATGAGATGGGGGGATTCAGCCAGGAAGCTAGCCATATTCGATTGCACTCATCCAGGCAAAAATCACGCAGCATGCATGTATAGTCATTCACGTGGAAGTTGAAAAACACAGGCAGTGGTGGACGTGTTGAACTCCAGCGCACAGGACATCAGATGATTAACAAATAGAAGAAGACATGCAGTTCATAACATCACTGCAGTTCGAAAAAGCCAGCGCACATGTTTTTTCCACCTCACCACAAATCACGCAGCAATTAAAGACGGCTCAGCTGAAACTCATGAACTGCTGTTCATGTGCACTTTCCACATCCTCAACTAAAGTGTGCACAATCGGTTAACCTATAGTCCTCCACTGAGTTTTTCTACCTGTCTTCGAGATTCTGCTGCGTATCAGGCTCGCTCAGAGGTGCAGGGGCGCTCTACAGGCATTTCTACAGGAAGTCGTCTACATGAAACGCAGAAAACAACCATGCAGAAAGAAAACGTGGGATTTTCGGCAAATTTCAAGCTCCAAACGAGGTAGGCTCAGGAAACTTCTCTGCATATGATATTTATATAAGGTGGAGGATTAAAAATACAATATTGGGTTGAAAGAAAGGGAAGTGAAGCTTAAAATGCTGCCTGTGTTTTTTCCCTCCTTTGGGTTATACACAGTCTCTCCATTTTCCTCCTCTGCATCCGAAATATGCCTTTTCCTTTCTCACATTCTTTTGAAAAAAGGATGCAACCATATAAGCCAACCTATGAGAAACAAAATTTGCAAGACTGTCCACTCTCTGAAGCAAAACCTTGTGTTATAAATATTCTCTGTTCTCTCAAAGGTATTGATTTTTCTCAAAAAAAAAAAAAAAAAAAAACCGAGAAGCAAATTCAAGTTGGAAATAGTTCGAGGAAAAATTGCAAATTGATGTTGTGAAAAAGAAGAACATGAGAAATTCCTGACTCCAGAAAGACAAACCTCAGCCATTTCTCTATTTCTGGTTTTGAAAGTTTGTTTCCTCCCTGCTCACCTGAACATTTCCAGCAGTCACCACACATCATGACAGGGAGATTTTTAGAAATATGGCAGGGGAAGATGAGGAGGAAATAGAAAAATAGGAAAAGACCAAAATGGAGAAACAAGGACTTGAAACCAAGGAGGAAATCAAAACAGAAGGTGAGAAGGAAGATCCAGAACAGAAAAGAAAAAGACTAAAGCAGAGAAGGCAAAAACTAAGCAAGATGAGAAAAAGCCAAAACAGAGCATGGGGAAGCAAGATATTGGGGGCAGAGAAGAAAACTAAGGGTAAGGAAGCTAAGGGAGAGAAAACCTAGGGAAAGCCATCACAGGAAAAGCCATAGGAGAAGCAAGAGGAAAAGCAAGAAAGAAAAGAAGGAAGAAACAGAGAGGGAAAAAAACAAGTTTAATCCATGGAAATTGTTGCAGGTTGTAGGGACACAATACGGAAATGGGGCCTCGCAACACAAGCAGAAGGGTCCCTACCAAGTTACCAGACATCGTCACATCCATCCCCTCCATGAACACTCATTTTTTTCAGGGTTCGGACACAATCTAGTCATGATTCAACCTTCTACAGGAAGCTACAGGACTTTCTACAGGAAGTTCTGTATTGCTACCAGAAACATCCTGTAGAGCCTTTGGGCAGGCTAGAATCGATTATGGAGAGGGATTTGAAGCTTGAAGTCTGTTGAGGAGGCATGCAACCACTCTTTTCTTCCATCCTCCACTGGTTTCATCTCCTTTCACCACCATTGCCACCATCTGATTGAATATACTTGCACAATCATACCAAAGCTGAAACTTCTCTAGGAAAAGGAGCACAGGCAGTGGGAAGAAGCAAAGAGAAAAGCATGGTTTCATGACTGAGAAGAGGACATCACTTCAGAAGCTTAGCATGACAGGGAGGCCACCAGGGCCATCAAAGATGAGGAGATAGATTGGTTGCTCAGAGGATGAGCAACACTTTCAGTAGGGGGGTGATGATGAGCCCCAAAAATGGATAATTATATGGGCTCATTCAACCTCCTAATTTGACTTAATCCACCATTCTCATTAGTTTATTGCATGTTTTTTATTATATTTATGCTAATAGAGTGAATTGGGTTAGTCATTATGCCAACAAGTCTAATGTGTGCTTTGTGTAGCATTTTTGGTCAATTTGGAGACAAAATTGAAGGTTTTAATGAGCACTTGGCAGCCAAATTCGTGGAAGAACAAGGGAGAGGATTTGTAGGAAGGTGTCCCCTTCATTTATGGGCCCTTGCCTCGAATTCTCCACCATCAGCTCGGAGTTCAAGGGCCACCAAATCAATTAGCACAAGGGCAGCCAAGCAAGTCAAGTGGGACTGCTGTTAAGTACAAGTTTTGGGCAGCCGAGTCCCTAAAGTTTAGGAGGACTGTTGGGGTCCTCAATTTGTATAAATAAGAGGGCTTAGGGCCTCATTTCAGTTAGTCACTTTATAGTCATTTTGTAGTCATTTTGTAGTTTGATTTTTAGGCAGTAGATTAGCTTTACTTTCAGCACATTTTCAAGTTCTCCTTGTGGACAGTTTTTGGAATGTAACATTTCTTTTGATCAATAAAGATGAATCCAGCTTTGCACCAGCTGTAAATCTCTCTTAGGAGGCTGTAGCTCTTGGGGTTGGGCCCATCTCAAGCGCCTAGTACCTCCTTTGTTTACTTTCATGTGTCTTTGCTGCATTCTTAGAATAAAATCTGCTATTTAGATTTAAATCTTGTTTTGTTATTTCTGTTGTTTTTGATGAGTAAAATAGCTTTTCATGCTCAGATTTAGTTGATAGGTTGTTAACAGAAAAAGCTTCAAGAAAAGGGCCATCAAACATCTGTGGTTTCACCTCTCCCTCAGTGGGATCAGGAGTTGTGACTAGGATGACTTTGCTGCCCACAAAAATACTGATTTTGCTTTGCCATGCAATCACTAGTGTTTGATCTTCATGTGTAGAAGTTGGTTACAAGTTCAAACTTTCGTTTGCTTAGTTGCATGAGTTAAAATACATGGTTTCATTGCAGGTCACACTTCTGTTCATTCTCTTTACTGACAGCTAGCAAATTAGGTCAACATAACTAGGTCTTTGAATTTACAAGTCTTTGTTGGTTCAGATTGGAAAAACGACTTGCAGAGCACCTGTACCACTCCTTCATCTGCTTATTCTCCATCAACACCATCTTTTCCACCCTCTAGTTAGAATCCTTACCTCACGTTTGCCACATTTTCTCACATAACCCTAGGTTTTGTACATCATTGTTTCAGCCTTCTTTGAGCCAACTTAGCTATCTACACCTTCTCACCACTCCATCAACCAGTCCCTGGGCCACTTCAGACCCCTATCCTACCTCCATATCCATTCATGCATCTTCCCTCACTCACCCATCCTCCAAAATCCAATTTTTAAACATCCTGTAGAAATTTTTGAACATCCTGTAGAAATTCCTGAAACATCCTGTAGAACCCCAACAGACTTCCTGTAGAAGCTCACGAATGAGGTTTCTTGATTGCCAAACTCTATGAAACTCTCTGGAAGGGCGTTAGGGACCCCTTAGACCCTCTCTGAACCTTCCCGACCTCTTCCAAGCATTTCCTCTCGCCAATCCACCTCTGCACAGTAAAAAACAGTTAAATTGTATGCATGATAATTGTGACAACTTATTCAAAAATACAAAAAGATGTTTTCTTCAGATAGTGATAACTTAGACACATGCATTTTACCTTCTTAGAAGTCAATGGCATCTCTTTCAGTAGCTTGCATCCTCTTTTTCGCATCAGTAGGGCTAGCTGGTAAAATTAGGGTTTGCTAGGGTTTGCATTTCCTTTCCGCTTTCTAGTTTCTTTCTGCAAGTAAATTAGCCCCTTTGAGTTAGATTTCATTCATCAGTTAAAAAGCTTCTTCTAAGAGCTCATAGAAGTTGGCTTAAGCTCCTAGCGGACTTGTGCCAGCTGACCAAGTGACAGCTGCGGCAAGAGCTAGTACTTGTGCATATAGCACCGTCGCTTCCAAGTTTGTTACGAACTACCGGGTTGATAAAATTAAAGAAGGGAGTTCCAGGAGTTGCAGCATTATTGCTGCAATACTGGGGCCCACCAAAGTGCTACAATCGTGCCCAACAAAACGTAAATTACTATTGTCTGCTATAGGAGTTGTCGATATTCAGGATTCGAACCTAATAATCTTCAATTTAGAGAATAATACACCTCACCTACCTCATCAAATGGCTTTCCAGATTCTAGTTTTAGTAAAAAATAGACCTTGCTTTCACATTGTGATTAATGAAGGGGCTTCTACGTGTATTATGTCGATCCAGTGTTGGAAATCACTTGGTTCTCCCACACTCAATCAGTCTCCAACAATTCTAAAGGCTTTTTATGGCCGAGGGTTCCATGCTTTTGGTATTTTGTAGGATTTACCTATAGGGGTCGAAGGCAAAACCGTCAATCTAGATGTGGAAGTGGTTGATGCCCCTCTAGATTATAACCTTCTCTTGGGTCGTAGTTGGTCTTATGCTATGACTGCTATTGTTTCATCGGTCTTTTGACTTATCAAGTTTCCTCATAATGGAAAGATCATTACGATAGACCAACTGACCTATTTCTCATCCGACCCAGCCTCTACATATAGTGTTCAGCACATCGGTAAAATGACTATCCCTTACAAGGATGTTGGCGTAGGTTTGATTAAAGATTTCGGTTTACTAGGAAATTTTTCCTTCCCTCCTCCTAACGTATCACTTTCTATTGCAAATATTCATATGATTTCATCGAATCCTGTTACTTTTGATGATCCTTGGATCGTACCTTCCGATTCTAAGGTGGATTCATTTGATGGCACAATGCCTTTGAGTCCCTTTGAAATTGCATATCAAGCTGTACAGTCGTTTTCTGATTCCTGATCAATCTCGAGGATAGTTTGTTCCTGTGTCAACCTCGTTAAAAAATGAAACCAGGTGTCTCGAGGATAGTTTGTTCTTGTGTCAACCTCATTAAAAAATGAAACCAAGTGTCTCGAGGATAGTTTGTTCTTGTGTCAACCTCGTTAAAAAATGAAACCGGGTGTCTGGAGCATAGTTCCTTATCTTGTGTCAAGCTCATTAAAAAATGAAATAAGGAGTCTCGAGGATAGTTTGATCTTGTCTCAACCTCGTTAAAAATGAAACAAGGTTCATGGGGCATAGTTCCTTGTCTTGTGTCAAGCTCATTAAAAAATGAAACAAGGAGTCATGACGAAAGTTCTTGATCTTGTGTCAACCTCGTTAAAAAATGAAATAAGGGTTTTGAGGAAAGTTCTTGATCTTGTGTCAACCTTGTTAAAAAATGAAATAAGGGTTATGAGAATAGTTCTTTCACTGTGTCAACCTCATTAAAAAATGAAACAACTCCCTTTCCAAATCGAGTCTTTGATTAAGATCTCATAAAATCCAAGTCGAGTCTTTCCAAGATCTCGAAAGTGAACTTTCATTCCATCCACCTTTTTGAATGCAATGAAGCTTGGGGGGCATGTATCTCGATTTGAGTCATTATGCCAGGGGCATGCGAACTTATAGCAAGCATAGTTTTTGTTTTAATCTTGTGTAAACATGAAACTGAATCCAAGCAGAGTTCTCCATGGTTCAAGCTTGTGTAAAAATGAACCCATACCCGTTTTACATCTCGTGATTGCCGTTTTTATCCGCTAAATTCTGCTAGATGAGCCTTGGTTGTTTCATTCCATCGCCACCATCTCTTTGGCTGATCATATGCTTTCACTTGGTTGTTTTTCCTTTCATGAGGGACCGCAGCAACGAGTGGTTTTATTAGCCAACCTCTTAACCATTACATGTTTTGAGCAGTTCCACCATTGCCGGAACCAGTTGCTACCCTTTATACCACTCGTTCCTCTAGGACGAGTCTTCTTTAAGCTCTTTTCTGACTCGTAAAATATGAAAAGATTGCCGAGTTTTTCCCTTTTTAACTCGTTAAACGGAATTAAAAGGGTGGTCCACTTTCAGCTCTTTTCTGACCGTATAAACATGAAAAGATCGCCAGACTTTTGTCGTTTCAAGTTCGATACTGGTTACGAAATGATGTGTCTTCGATCACTTTTCTACTTTTTCGAATCAAGCCACTACTTATGAAAAGTACTCCTTGATCATAATGGTCAAGCGGTTCTCTCGAGTATTATTTTATACTTTTTCGAGCTCGAGGGACACAAATTTATGAAAAAGCAAAACATTGGAGTCCTCTTTAAGCCCTTTTCAGACTCTCGAAAATTGAAAAGATTGCCAAGCACTTGATTGTTCGAACTCGTTAAAATAAATGAATAATCGTCCCTTCAGTATAAGTTTACCCCTTTTATGGACTAAAATGGACTGTTTACGAAAAAGGTATATGTTGACTAATTACGGTCAATAGAGTCCTCTTTAAACTCTTTTCAGACTCGTTAAACATGAAAAGATTGTCGAGCACTTGTCCTTTCCAGCTCGTTAAAGTATTGGAAATGTCATCCCTCCTGTATTATTTTATAATTTTTCGGACCTGAGGGATTATTTTATGAAAAAGTACCTCCATGGAGTTTTCTTAAGTTTTTCTTCTGACTCCCTAAAATTGAAAAACACTGAGTTTTTCCTATACTGGACTCGTTAAAATTTAACAATAAAGGACCTATTCAATTTTAAACAGGAACGAACCACTCCTTCTTAGGGTTTGAATTTTAAACTATGTTGGACTCATCCGAAGATGTTATCCTCCTCAAGCTTGTCAAAAATAAAGAGGTACTTGCTAGAAATGGTGGGGGAAAAGAGAGAAAAATGAACCTATTTGTTACACTTTGTTTTTTAGAAAAGTCGTTAACCACTCTTGAACACGACACTTTTTGTTCACCTGGGTTGGGAAATCCTTTGCCTAACAGTTAATCAAACCACATTGAAAGTCTTCAGCCGGTTTCTGGGTATTAGCTTTGGGTCAATTGTCACCAAGCCATCTGCAGTGTCGTTATGTGTTCAAGAGAACAATTCAAACAAACCATTCATTTGCAAGATATCTGTCATCCATTTGGACCATCCCTAAGTCAGTCCTTGCCAATATATTTCTTCAAAACTTAATCTATGATTTCGTGTTGTGGGCTTGCCTACAACGGATCGCTTTCTATCGACTTCAGCACATTATCTAAGAAGTTGATCTAGAAGTCGTCAGTACTTTGAAATCTGCATGCTCTAATGGCAGGTTTCTCGCCTTTGACGATAGGTTGCATCATTGACCTTCGATCGAATGATTCTATGACATGTTCGACTTCAGTGCATTTATTCACATTTCATGGATTGTACTGAGTACTTTGAGAGCCATTGACATTACTGTTGGTTTCTCTCACACTTGTTAACAGTCCACATCATTGGCTAATAATCAAGTGGTTTCTACCATGTTCGACTTCGACACATTCATTCACATGGATAAAATCGTACTAGTTCGGGAAGCGGAAATCAAGACCCTAGATCTAGTTTCTACCATCTAGGCTGCAAGGAATTTTGTTATTCATTATACACTGGACTATTCATAAACAGATGGCTGCATCCATACTGTGTCTACATATGTCTATACTCTTGATGTATTACAAAATCATGCTTGTATCAGAATAGTTTAGTCAATTTTTATGGGAATGCCTACCTCAGCGATGATATGTCTGCATATATATATATATCTATATTTTGCATTGAATGTTTTTACAGGTTCTGACTGGGGTGTCCACAAGATGATCCTTGAAATGATAAAGTACTTCACTCTTCATAAATGATAGACTCTATCTTCATCTATTACAGACTTTGCACTTTAGGGGGCAATCTGTTGCACTAAAATTGTCACCTTGACATTCTGCTATCTGTGTGAGTTCATTACCACTCATACTTTCCCCCTCTTGCAAGTATGAAGCATCGGTTCCTCATATCAAGTCTTGAAAGTAAGAGAAAAGCCCTCAAAGTCTTTAAAACTCTGGTTCCGCACTTTCTCTTTGTATTACCTGCGGTCCCGCACCTAATGGTCAAGTCTCCTGCGCACCTGACCGCATTGTCTCTGTGTTAAAGGTGCAGACCCCTGTAAAAGTTAAAAAGGCGCGAGTATATTATGAAAAACTCACTTTCAGTCATTTCTAGAAGCTTCTGGAAGGAATCTTGAGGTGGCAAGTTTGCTCTCTTAAGGTTCATGCATCCCATACCTTAAGGAGCTAACCCCTTGATGTGAGGAGCTTATCCCTTTGAAGGAGGATTCTATCCCTTCATAGGTGGACCTATAACCTCCTACTCTGCACTATAAAAAGAAGCATTGGGCCGGTTACTGGGAAGGTTAGAAGCTGAATATTTTTGAGGTGAAATGCTGCTGGAACTTAGTCTTCTTTAGTTGAGTTTTTATGAGGAAAGATTACATACCTCTAAGATCTCATTTGGAAGAGTGCAAGGCTTGTCAAAGTAAAGGAAATTCCTGTTTCGGACCCCAGGAAGAGCTTGTTCAACATCAAGGCTGAAAAGGTTGTAAGGTTCTTCTACTTCAAAGTTAATACAAATAAATTTGTTTTTCTCAATAAGCTGTTGATTCATGGTTTATTTTATGGATTCCTTGATCACCATAATAGACATGATTTATGATATTTGCTATGCAGGTGCTATTTAATGTTTGCTTGTTTGTGATTACAGATCCTCAGAGGTAACTCTTTCGAACGATTGGAGGGTAACTCTTTCGAACGATTGAAGGATGACTACTACGAACAAGCATTGGATCTAAGGTAGGATCTTAACACCTTTGTAGTATTTACTTATAAATCACATATGTCTAGAGAAAGATAGGTTTGTTTGTCCATTTGTTGCTAGACTATCTTTTGATACTAGGGAGATCGACCTTGTACGCAAGATCGATTTATCTGGCTAACACTCTTTCTTCTATTTTGTGAGCTCGTTGCATAACATGACCATTATGAAAAAACACAGTAAAAACACAAAGAGTTGACTTGGGGAAAATTCATTTAAAAACACTTATTTTTACCCTAGAAGTTGTCTTGCAGCGGGGCAATTTAGTCCACGGATGTTGTCATGCCCATAACATGAGAGCGTCTGGGATCTCCCAGAATAAATTTCTCCCTTCCATGACTGTGTCAGGGAGATTTTTCCCCATGAAACTCAAACCCAACAATAAACTCGACCATGGTCGTGAAAACAAGTGTGTAATTGGCAGAGAGAGGGACGAATTTTATTTACTTGGTTAAATATGGCTCATCTTGCTCCTCCTGTCCCTTGCTCTAAAACCCTTGGAAGCTCTCTCCTTTCTTCTTAAGTTCACAATGATCCACTAAGGAGGTATGAGTTTTTTTATATATCATTTTGGAATCTTTTGGAATATTCCTTTTTTAAGTTTTGGGGCTTGGAGGATTTTTAGACTTTATATTGATTTTTCCCAGATTACTTTTTGCAGGAGGTCTCAGGAGTAAATTTTGAGTCTAATTTTGGAAGGTTCCATTTACAACAATGACCCTGAGGTATGATTATTTTTACTGGCATATAGGGGTAGGTCATTTTTTTTTTTTTTTTTTTCTAATATTGCATTTGACCATTAGCACCATTTTTATGCCTTAGGTCTGACCCCGTCAAATTGCAACACTCGCCACATCCTTTCTGCATGTCGTAGCTTGGCGGTAGATCTTACCTGCTCATGGACACCCTAGTTAACACTTTTTTTTTTTTTGGTGTCTTCATATTTTTGGCACTACCCTAAGAGGATTCCACCATTTTTATCCCTTGTGATTGCCACTTTTTATCAGCCTAGTTTTAAAGTTTGAGCCTTGGTTTATCTCTTCCATCGTCATCATCTACTTGGCCTATCATTCGCTTTCACTTGGTGTTTTATGAGTGGTCCTATTAGCTAGCCTCTTCTCCTCATTATGTCATGAGCAGTTCCAACATTACCGGAACCAGTGGCGACCCTATATACCACTCGTTCCTCCAAGAGGAGTTTTCTTTAAGCTCCTTTCGGACTCCTTAATTTAGAAAAGACTATCGAGTGTACTTGTCTACTTCACTTTCATTAAAATACCTGAAGTGTCATCTACCTAGTATAAGTTTAGCCCTTTTCTAGACAGGGATAGACTAGTTACGAAAAAGGAATACCCTAGTCTACTATGGCTAGGAGGTTCTCACTTGTATCATTTTCTCTTTTTTGGGCTTGGGAGATGATCCAAGATCTTTTGCTTATAGATGTAATAAATAATTACATGGATAAATTGCAGCTTAACCCTAGAAATTTAATGTGCACATGAGAGAAGAGGAGAAACACATAAAAGCATGAAAGAAGACAAGAGACTTGATAATGGAGTTCGTCCAATTTGGACTACGTCTCCCGGTCCTCCTCGATCAAAGGGGAGGCCTTCATTCATTAAGTGGCGTGAGGAAGAAGAGTACAATCAACATTTACAAAAAGGAGTTTTATACCTCCAATATGGAAAATGGCTGAAAATTGGAGAGCTCTATTGCAGAAATTGGCATCACCTTTGAGTTCCTGTCGCTGAGAGGTGAAAAATCGATATAAAACTTGCCCAATTATGACACTGGACCAAAACTGACCCCCTGGAAAAGGTGCTCTGGCAAGGTTTCGCCCCCTGTCACAGGCCTGCTCACGGTTCCGCCCCCTACGATTCATATGCCTCAAAAAACATGCATGCTCTTCTCCTGCCTGACGCACTGTGCAAAAAGGTTTAAATATAAATTTGTGGGCGCCTAGTTCAAAGGAGGACCGTTGGGCGCAATGGAAAACTTGGAATTTGGTTGAGGAGGGGTCGGGGGATCAAATACCACCCCTCCCGAATTAACTTACATGTAATTTTTTTATTGGACCATTGGGCGGTGGGTCCACTGTTTTGGTGGCCCGTGCCCCCTTTTCCGCTGTCGGTTTCGTGTTAAAGCTGTGGTGGAGGGGCGGCGGGGTTGACATCCCACGCCCCACCATATATATAACATGTTGGTTGGGTGGACTCTGAGGTGGTGGGGTCATGGCTGCCCACCCCCAATTCAATATGGTGTTTGGTTATAGCGGTTTTGGGGGCAGCGGGGTCATGGCTGCCCGCCCCATATATATATATATATATATATATATATATATATATATATATATATATATAACCACCGCCCCTTTTAGAATTTTCCATAACCTTAGGTGGTAGAAGACAAATTAATGGACCCACAATTTCACCTAGAAGACTGGCCAGATTCTGATGCCAAATTCTTGTCAAATTGTGCCCTCCTTAAGCTTGCCACATGGGTAAGTCAACCCGCAACTTTGACTGCTTCTATCTTCTTCATACAGACTCAGATTGGAGTGTCGTTTGTATCATTAGAATCAGGGCGATGAGCACTTCGATCTGATGTCAAGTTAATCATCTTTATGCCACTTTGAATTTTGAGCCTTTTTCATGCCCCTGGTGTCTGGAGATCCACCTAGATTAATCCTCCCCATTGAGGATCTTTTGGACTGCGAAAAGCTTTATCAATCAGTTGGCAAGTGAGGGAATTGTTCCCTCATTATTTATTTTTCCAACCATTCTGCCTTGCTAGGGTGAAACCCTTTGAAACCAACTAGAAGGTATTCCACATCTCCCCATCGTGAAGTCCTGGTTCTTCTGTCAAGGATTATATCTTCAGGCAACTCATCGAGATACTCTGGTGCAAAATCATCAACTATAGGGACTAATCCCACCTCTTCGGTGTCCATAAAAAATGGCGGCTCATAAAGTTTTAAGTTTTCCACTTTCACTATGGAGTACATTTGCATATATGATGACAACTCCAGAAGAAAGACATTGTTTCCAATCTTCTCCAAGATGGTGAATGGACCATACCGGATTGGTCGCAACTTCTTCCCTTCTCCCTTCATTCTGTCCTTGCTGATATGGAACCACACTTTGTCGCCCACTTGAAAATGATGGTTGACTCGATGTTTGTCATGTCGAGCCTTGTACCAGGCTTGAATTTTCTCCAATTGCTCCTGTACTGCTTGGTGAATCAACTGGATCCGCTGAATGAACCACCGTGCTTTGTCCTTGTCATCATGTCCACTGGAGTCATCTTCCCTTCCAAAGACCATATCAAAAGGATCTTTGGGCAGGTAGCCAAAACATGTCTCAAATGGTAAACGATGTGTAGATGAGTGCATTGCTCGATTGTAGGAATGCTTCACATATGGAAGATGCTCATCCCACAACATAGGATGTTTTCCATAATAGCCTCGCAACAAGTGTACCACGGTGTGGTTGACAACCTTTGTCTATCCGTCGGTTTGTGGATGAAATGTCGTGCTTCTTTTCAACTTGGTGTCCATCATCTTCCACAAGCTGGTCCAAAACTCTCCGAGAAAGCGAGAGTCCAGATTTGACACAATCGATGTGGGCAACCCAAAATGGACCGAAACATGCTGAAAGAAAAGACAAGCAGTCTGCTTTGCAGTGATCTGCTTTTTTTTAAGACATTAAAATACACATCTTACTAAAACGGTCAACGACGACATACAAATAGTCGTGACCTTTTCTAGACAAAGGCAAACCTCCTAAAAAATCCATCGACACACTTTCCCATGGGCGACTCAGAATAGGGAGTGGTGTGTAGAGCCTGAGTTTTCTATTAGAGGGCTTTGAAATAGAACACATCACACATACCTTTACATAGCAAGTCGCAATGTTCTTCATATGAGGCAAAAAGCAAAATCTTTGTACATGACACAAAGTTTTTTCAACACCAAAATGACCAGACACAAGGGAGGTGTGGGCCTCCTGGATTACATACACCCTTTCCCCTGTGGGTATGCACAATTTACGAAGGTGATACAACAGTTTCCCTTGCAAGTGATAGTTGTCCACTTGTGAACCATGGGTTAGTTTTGCATAAATCTCCTTAAAATCATCATTATTAGCATATTGTTCAGCATAACTTTCAAAGATAACGAAAATTATGCAAAATAACAGAAGCAAAAATAGGAGGGTGAGATAGCATATCGGCCACTTCGTTGCTAGTGCCCTTCTTATATTTTATTACCAGATGAAACTATTGAAGAAAACCCATCCACCTGAAATGACGAGCTTGCTGTAACTTGGTTTGTGATTGAAGATACTGCAAGGGCTGATGATCCGTATGGATGATGGTCTCCTTGCCGATCAGGTAGTGTTTCCACTTTTTCACACTTTGGACCAAGGCATATAACTCTTTGTCATAAGTGGGATAGTTTATCACAGCCTGAGATAATTTCTTTGAATGGTAACATATCGACTTCTTTTGATGCATCAATATAGCTCCCATGACATATCCGCTCACTTCTGTCTCGATCTCGAATGGTTGCTTGAGATCTGGTAAGGCCAAGACTGGTGCGGTGCTGATCTTTTATTTCAATGCTTCAAAGGACTTCTGCTGCTTTCCTTAAATATTGCCAATCCATTAAGGCTTTTTGCTTATAACCCAAGGGATAAAATTGTTCCTTTAATGCAAAAATAAAATTGGGCCATGAGGAAAGAAGATTACCCACACTCTTATTGCTTCGCAATTTGCTTTCCCACCAAACGAGAGCAGTGCCACTCAACCGAAGAGAGGCCAACTGAATCTTTGCCTTGTCCTCTTCAAACTACTGAATCTTGCAATAGATTTCAATATGCCTAATCCAGTTATTAAGCTTTTCTGCATTACTTTCATCGTTATACATGGGAAGATCAAATTTGACATCTAATTTAAAGAAAGGTTTCTTAGATGCATCCCTTGAATTTCTATGATGATGGTGATGAGAGGAAGAAGAACTTTCACTCGTGGAAGGAGAAGGAGGGGGTTCTTCTCCACCATTTCCATGCACTGAACCTTGTTCTTCTGGATTTCTCTCTTCTGCTTTCTCCAACCTTGAAAGAAACTGATCGACCTTTTCTGCCATTGTATAGAAGGTTTTGCGGTAGTTGTGCTCCTCTTCATAACGAGCCTCTTCATCTGCCATGTTTCTCCTTCGATGTGCACGCCCCGCTTCGGGATCGAAAGACTTTAGTTTCCCTTCGCCTCTTCGGAGCCTGTTTCTTGTTAGCATACAAACATGCAATTCACATCTACAAAGACCTGCTCTGATACCACTTGATCCAAGATCTTTTGCTTATAGATGTATTAAAGAATTACATGGATAAATTGCAGCTTAACCATAGAAATTTAATGTGCACATGAGAGAAGAGGAGAAACACATAAAAGCATGAAAGAAGACAAGAGACTTGATAACAGAGTTCATCCAATTTGGACTACGTCTTCGGGCCCTGCTCGATCAATGGGGAGGCCTTCATTCATTAAGTGGCATGAGGGAGAAGAGTACAATCATCATTTACAAAAAGGAGTTTTATACCTCTAATATGGAAAATGGCCGAAAAATGGAGAGCTATGTTGCAGAAACTAGCATCACCATTGAGTTCCTGTCGCCGAGAGGTGCAAAATCAATATAAAACTTGCCCAATTCTGACACTAGACCAAAACTGACCCCCTAGAAAATGTGCTTAGGCAAGGTTCCACCCCTTGTCACAAGCCTTCTCACGGTTCCGCCACCTGCAATTCATATGCCTCGAAAAACGTGCGCACTCTTCTCTTGCCCAACGCACTGTGAAAAAAGGTTTAAGTATAAATTGGTGGGCAGATAGTCCAAAGGAGGACCGTTGGGCACAATGGCAAACTTGGAATTTGGTTGAGGAGGGGTTGGGGGATCAAACCCCGCTCCTCCCGAATTAACTTACATGTATTTTTTTTTAATGGACCTTTGGGTGGAGGGTCCACTGTTTTGGTGGCTTGCGCCCCCTTTTTCGTCGTCAGTTTCGTGTTAAAGGTGTGGTGGAGGGGCGGCGGGGCTGATAGCCTGTGCCCCACCATATATATAACATGTTGGTTGGGTGGACTTCGAGGTGGCGGGGTCATAGCTTCCCACCCCAAATTCAATATGGTGTTTGGTTATAACGGTTCTAGGGGCGGCGGGGTCATGACCACCCACCCTGTATTTTTTTTCTAAATAACCACTGGCCCTTTTGGAATTTTCCAGAACCTTAGGCGGTAGAAGACAAATTAACGGACCCACAATTTCGTCTGAAAAACTGGCTGGATTCCGGTGCTAGATTCTTGCCAAATTGTGCCTCCTTAAGCCCACCACATGGGTAAGTCAACCCACAACTTTGATTGCTTCTATCTTCTTCATACATAATCAGATTGGGGTGTTGTTTGCACTGTTGGAATCAGGGCGATGAGCACTTTGATCTAATGTCAAGTCAATCGTCTTTTTGCCACTTTGAATTTTGAGCCTTTTTCATGCCCCTGGTGTCTGGAGATCCACCTGGATCAGGAGATAACTTTACGAAAAGGAACTTATAAAAAAAGAAGGGAGGGAACATATTTTTCCATTAGTAATTGAAATGGAAGCGTCAGTTGCGTCGCACTTGAACATGGCACTTGTCTGTTTCATTATCTCACAGTTTTTTCTTAGCTTTCCTAGGAGCTGTACCATCCATATGAGTCTCTTTACTCCTTTGGCTGGTTACCCTTCCATTCATATGGAGTGTGCTTCGATGCCTCCTACATCGTTACATGATATCACATGGTGCTCATTAGTCATGCTGCCAAGTCACTCTTGTGTCGTGTTGCTATGTGTTCAAGGTAAGCCTCAGCCTGTGTCGGCCATTTGTAGTAGCCTATTGACCTTTTTGAGTCAGTCATCCCTATGTCATTTGTACTTCATATCATGAATTCATCAATACATCACATCATCCTGGTCTGTTCCATGTCAATTGATGGGGGACACTTTAAGCCCTCCTTCAATGGATCTTCTCCTGTCAACTTCAACTCATTATCTAGGAGTTTGATCTAGGAACCGGCAATACCTTAGAGCTTTTAGACCTCAGTGGTAAGCTTCCTTGCGATCAACAGTGGGCTTACATCATTGGCTCCTGATTGGTCGATCCCAATGGTGTTCGACATCATATCATTTATTCACATGTAGTGGAATATACTAGGTACCTTGGGGTCCATTTTACCCATTGGTGGACTCCCTCACGTTTGTTACTGGTTTACCTCATTGGCTAGTAATCAGATGTTTTCTACCATTCTCGACATCAACTCATATTTTCGCATGATGTAGATTTGTACCATCGAGATATGTCGAAGACCCTGGGTTAGGGACATCTCACTCTTATATGGCATCCTTCCTAGGTTGCGCTAGAGTTATGTATCATTTATGTACTTTGAGGGCTATCTTAAGACATTTCTTTGTCTGTCATGTGTCCATTGTCCTACTGACGTATATTGTGACATAAATACATGATTGTATTTGTTAGTGGATATGCTCTATCTATTGAGTCACATGGATCCATTATGTATGTCTTTGTGGCCATGTTCTAGCATTTCATGTCATGGATCCGTAGTGTATGCTTTTGCAGCCATGTGCAGTATCTTCTTATGACCGAGCATGGGTGTGCCATTCACAGAGGTGTTCAACACAAATGAGACTTCAACTCCAGAGTTTTCCAATCCACATCCTTGGTTTTGTTTCATCACTCTTATTTTGAACTCTGAGTTTTATCATAATGTATTTCGACCATCAACTTCTCTTATGACCTCATACATTAGGGGGCATCTATTATCATCCTATTTTACCCCTCTGGATTAGTGACCCTTAGTCCTTGAGTCTGGTTGACTTTTTCCAGACATGGGAATCATTTTTCTCCAGTTTGGCCACCAAACGTTGGCATAACAGCCTATGGGAGCATCTAGAGCCTCCCAAACACTCTCAGCCTTGCCTTGTGAGAGTGTCCAGGCGCTTTCGCCCGCTTTCTGTGTAAATGCTGTCAACCTTGCCTTGTGAGAGCGTCTAGGCGCTTTTTCCTGCTTTCTGTGCCAGCATCTTGGGATGACTTCTAGTGTGCCTTAGTCTCTAGGATGTTAGTTTGATTTTTCATCTATTTGAGCTGGCTAGGGCTTATCAGTTAGACGTTTCTGTGACTTCTCTTCTGCCTACTTATACTGGATCATTCAAGAGGATCATACTAGTTTTTGGAGAGTTAGTTTGAGAGCTTGATCTTGAGCCCATGCTTCCATTTTGTTGTTTGAGTGAGATTGTGAGGTCCTTTTCCATTCGTATGCTACTCTTCATACTCATTTCTTGGGTATTGTTAGCATTATGATACAGGTATTGTCCGTGATGGCAACTCACTCAGATGAAAGATCACAGTATATCAGGTAAACAACAAAGATTTACAGATCAGTCTTCACAGAATGAAGAAAGAGAGGTATACGCAGGTTCACCATTGACCAAGCTACGTATACACGCAGGTTCACTATATACAAGTCGCGTATACGTATACACACACTTTCATAGAAAGAAAAGCGTGTATACCTTGGAAAATTAAGTTTTTGGTCCGAAGTATTTGGTCCATGGTATTGGTCCAAGGTATCTAGTCCAAGGAATTGACCCTAGGTATTTGGTCCAAGGTATTGGTCCTAAGTGGTTTTGGTCCATGATATTGAGAAAGGCCTAAAACTATAAAAAGAGGAGAAGATCATTAGGCCAGTGTGTGCAAGTATTGAATATCTGATGAAGTGTGAGATCTAGTATGCAAGTTATTGGGTTATGGTGCATTGCTGGATTTGAACCAAGGTTGAACCTTAGCAGATGATGAGGAATTAGATCTAATGATGGATCAAGATATTAAGGCATAAAATGAACTATCATTATGTGTTTTGCTCATGTATATTCTAGATCTGAACACTGACGCATATATTATTTTGTAAATGATATGATCTGGGTATAACTGAAGTCTAGAATAACTGTAGAATTTTGAATAAATATTTGCAGATGTATACGCTGGTTGGCTTTGAGAAAAGCGCGTATACATGTAGGTTCGACGCATGGAAGTAGCGTATACCTTATAAAATATGTTTTAGTTGCTTTTGTTTGCTGTTGCAGAGTTCTAGGTTCTGGTTACTGTATTCTGGTGACAATATTTTGAATGATCAGATTGATGGGTTTTCAAAGTGATTGATTTAGTTGTGGTTGGTTCAAAAGGTGATTGGTTGATGCAGATATATTTGATGATTTAATTACACTTATGATGTTGTTGATGGATCTAGTCTGAAAATTTATGAAACGTGGTCCTTGGAGGAAGAGAGAAGGTCGTTGCCTTCTGTAGGTTGGAACCTACGTACCATCAAACATATTGGCTAGTACAAGAGCTAAGGAGGTTGTAGCTCCCTTCCAGTAGTAGTTGGAAAATGAGAGAAGGTTGCAGCCTTCTACAGGTAGAAGCCTGCGTACTGGTATAAGTCTGTACCATTACAAAATTGTAAACATAATTTTATTATTATTAAAAGAAGACAGAGACGAAAACAACAGGTGGTTTTTACCCACATTGGGTTTCCACCTTATATCTTGGTTTTCATGCGTGATGCTTATGCTTTATTCTACTTTTACTGCACTGTTTAAATTAATATCTGACATACTGGTTAAAGTTCAATACATGATAAATTGGGTAAATCAAAAGGTTCTCTGCATATACGTTAGTTGCTTTAATAACAGTCGCGTGTACACGCTGGTTCACTTAGCTAAAGTAGCGTATACAAATCTGCCTATGGAAATGAAAAATTATTGAGTTACTAATACTGATTCACCCCCCCTCTCAGTATTATTTCCAACAATTGGTATCAGAGCAGGTCCTTCTGAAGAAGCTTGATCGCTTGAAGGAAGATCCATCATCATGAGTAATCAAGAAAGTGGGGGATCCATCAGACTGCCAATCTTTGATGGGAGCAACTTTGTTTATTGGAAGATAAGAACCATAACCTACCTTCAATCACTTGGAACAGATGTCTGGGAAATCGTGGAATGAGGATATACATTTCCATCAGCAATTCCTACAGATATGGCAGGTAAAAAGAAATATGAAACCAATGCCAAGGCTGTCAATACATTATTGGGAAGTCTGTCACAATCAGAGTTTGTCAAATTTGTGCAGCTCAAATCAGCCAAAAAAATATGGGACAGAATCTTTTTAAGCTACGAAGGAGACTCTTAGGTAAAACGTGCTAAACTGCAAACTCTCAGAATTCAATATGAAACTCTTAAGATGCACAATGATGAAAGTATTGCTAGTTAATTCTTACGTATAGATGAGGTTGTTAATTGCATGAAAAATTTGGGTGAAGAAATAAAAGAAGCTACCTTAGTTGAGAAAGTTTTAAGATCCTTGTCTGCTAAATTTGAATCAAAAGTATCTGCCATAAAAGAAAAACAGGATCTACAGACTATTACTATGACACAACTTCACAGAATCTTAATTGCCTTTGAGATGAGAAAAGGAGGCCCATCAGATATGAGAGAAGCCGCATTTAAAGATTCAACAAAAGGAAAAGAACAACTCAATGAATCAGGACATATTTCAGAAGAAGAAGATGAAGTAAACTTTGTCAAGAAGCTTCAACGGGGTTCCGGAAGATTTAGAGGTAAACTACCTTTCAAATGTTTTGCCTATGGTAGAGTCAGTCATTATGCTGCCAAATGTCCTCATAAAGATAAATATGATAAAGGGAAGGAATTTGCAAAATGGAATAGAAAACAAAGTGTAAGTAAAAAGAGCTACTATACTCATGAAGATAGCGATCGATGATCAAACAGTGATGAAGATGAAAAGAGTAATGACTATAGACTTCTAATGGCTTATGAAGATGATAAATTTTTGGATGCTTTAGAAGAAGATGAACTTCATGAAGAAATTTCTAAACTCAAAATCTGTTTAGAAGAAAAGAATATGATTATAGATACCTTTACATATCAACTTGCTGAAAGAGAAAAACACAATGAAAAACTAGAGTGTGAAATTGTGGGTCTAAGAAAGGATCTTGAGAAAACAAAATCTCTCAATCTTAGATTTGCTAAAGGATCATAAACCTTAAATGAAATGATCAAAGTGCAGTGTTCTCCTCTGATAAAGACAGGTCTTGGATATACTGAAGAAGCACCTCAATCTCAGAAGCTGTCAACCTCCACTAAAAGCTATCTTGATGCAGCAAAGAATAGAGAACAGTATGACAATTGTTAGCAAAGGCATAAAGCAGATCACCAGGTTAATCTGGCTCAATTTGCTTCTAGGATGAACAGAAGTCACAACTAGCCTCAAGTAAATCATACTCAATTTGCTTCAAGGATGAATAGAAACTACAATCACCAGGTCAATAGATTCGATAATCGCAGGAACTTCTTCAATGGTCAATGTTTTTCATGTCATAATTTTGGACACAAAGCTGCTCAATGTGTTGCTTACAAAACCATCATGACTAGAGAAGCACGAAATCAAAGGAATGTGACAGGGATCAAGAAAATTTCCTATAATAACTTTTCTCTTCTTGAAAATGAAATAGAATGCTCAATCTGTAACAACTTTGGCCATGAAGAATCTGAATGCAGGGTTTTGGAAAATATCTCAAAAGGAGCAAACTCCATTAAATCCCCAAATATGGAGCGCAAACAGAAAGATGTGGTATAGCCTTGTATGCAGAAGGACAAGAAAACCAGTGGTACATCGACAGTGGATGCTCAAAACACATGACAGGTGACAAAGAAAAACTACACTCATATAATGCCTTAGAAAAGGAAAAGAATGTCTCATTTGGAAACGACACTCCTGCTGTCATAAAAGGTAAAGGATGTATTTTCTTGAAAGAAAAAGTTAAAGTTGGGAATGTTATGTATGTTGATGGTATAAAGCATAACCTGTTGAGTGTTAGTCAAATGTGTGATCAAGTAAATGAAGTGGTGTTTCGATCAAACGGATGTGTTGTTTGTGATCTTGATACAGGAGAAACCGTGATCAAAGGTACAAAAACTCCAAACAACTTGTACATACTCAAGGGAGGACAACAACAGTGCTATCTAAGTAAAAATGATGAAAACTGGCTATGGCACAGAATATTGGGACATCTAAGTTTTTCTCAAATAAGAAAAGCATGCAGATTCCAGGCTGTTCGTGATCTTCCAGATATTAGCATTCCTAAAAATATAATATGCAAATCATGTCAATTTGGTAAGCAAACCAGATCTCACTTCATTGAAAAAGAAGGGTCAGCTAGTAAGCCTCTTGAACTTTTTCATACTGATTTATGTGGACCATCAAGGAAAAAGTCACCTCGTGGAGAAGAATACTTTATATTGTTCATTGATGATTTTTCCAGAATGTGTTGGATCGGTCTTCTAAAGCATAAAGATGAAGCATTTGAAAAGTTCAAAGCCTTCAAAGCTTCGGTTGAAAATGAATCAGATCGCAAAATCAAATGCCTCAGATCTGATCAAGGAGGGGAATTTACCTCAGATGAATTCTTTGACTTTTGTGAACAAGATGGAATAAAAAGGTAGTTCTCCACTGCAAGGACTCCTCAACAAAATGGAGTGGTAGGAAGAATGAACAGAACTGTTGAACAAATGGCTCGAGCTATGCTAGATGAATCTAGAACTCCTGCAACCTTTTGGGGTGAAGTTGCATTCGCCGCCATCACTATTCTCAACCAAGCAAATGTTCGGGTGAACAACGCTCAAACTCCACATGAACTTTGGTATCATAAGACTCCTACTGTAAAATGCTTCAAAGTTTTTGGAAGCAAATGTTACATCAAAAGGACTGATGAAAAACTTGGTAAGTTTGAACCTAGAGCAGATGAAGGTATTCTTCTTGGTTACTCTTCTCGAAGTAAAGGATATAAATGTTATAATAAAATACTTGGGAAAATTATTGAAAGTATTGATGTTGTGGTTGATGAAACATGCAAAATCCAAAACAGATAAAAACCGAAGATTATGACAATGAAGAAGATGAGGATTATTTTCCCACATCAAATAACACCGGTTCTGAAGAAGAAACCAATGAAGCACCAGAAGAAGAGATAACGGTAGAAGAAAAGACCCCGTCCAGGTATGTCCAGAAAAATCATCCAGAGACTCAAATTTTAGGGGAAAAAGAGGTGGGTGTGCAGACAAGAAGAACTATTGCAAAAGCTTCAAGCTATCTAGCATTACTATCTTCCACCGAATCTCAAAATTTAAATGAAGCATGCAAAGATGAATGTTGGGTCAAGGCCATGAATGAAGAACTTGAGAAAATTGAAAAGAATAATACTTGGGAATTAGTTCCTAGACCTCATGATAAGAATATCATAGGAACTAAATGGATATTCAAAAACAAGTCAAATGAAAATGGAGAAGTTATTAGAAACAAGGCTAGACTTGTTTGTAAAGGATATGCTCAACAAGAAGGTATAGATTTTGAAGAAACTTTTGCACCTGTTGCTAGACTTGAAGCCATAAGAATGTTTCTTGCTCTTTCTAGTTTTCAGAAATTCAAAGTATACCAAATGGATGTAAAATCTGCCTTTCTTAATGGAGACTTAGAAGAAGAAGTCTATATTAAGCAACCAGAAGGATTCATTCTTGGAAATGATGCAAAACTTGTATGCAAACTCAGAAAGGCTCTCTATGGTCTAAAACAAGCTCCAAGGGCCTGGTATTACTGTCTTTACAATTATCTCCACCAACAGGGTTTTTCAAAGGGATCAACAGATAACAATCTATATACAAAAATTGAGACTGATAAATTGCTAATCATTGTTGTTTATGTTGATGATATCATATTTGGTAGCAATGAAGAATCCATGAGTTAGAATTTGCTTCAGTAATGCAGCAAGAATTTGAAATGTCCTTGCTTGGTGAGCTTACCTATTTTCTTGGTCTACAAGTTCAACAAAATAAAGATGGTATTTTTCTTTCACAAACCAAATATCTCAAACAGATCTTGAAAAGGTATGGCATGGAAGATTATAAACCAGTATGTACCCCAATGGTAACACGATGCAGTCTCAGCTCAAATGATGAATCAGCAGCAGTACATCAACCAACTTACAGATCCATGATTGGCAGTCTGCTTTATCTAACAGGTACCTGACCTGACATCATGCATACAGTAGGAATAGTTGGAAGATTCAAAGCAAATCCAAAGGAATCACACCTTCAGGCAGTCAAAAGGATTTTAAAATATCTTCAAGGAACACAGAACTTTGGTTTATGGTACCCCAGAGATATAGATCTTACACTTCATGCATATACAGATGCAGATTGGGTAGGAAGTGCTGATGACAAAAAAAGAAATAGTGGTGGTGCATTCTATATGGGCTCCAGGTTAGTGTATTGGTTCGACAAGAAACAAAGTTCAATTGCATTATCTACAGCTGAAGCAGAATACGTGGCTCCTGCATCTTATTGCACACAACTACTTTGGATGATGCAAACCTTACAAGACATTCAGATCACATGTACTCCACCCATCTCCATTCTATGTGATAATACAAGTGCCATCAATATTTCCAAGAATCCAGTCATGCATTCCAAGACCAAGCACATACCCATCAAATATCATTTTCTACGTGAACAAGTGCTTGAACAAAAGGTCAAATTGGAGTATGTTCCCTCCAAAGAACAGGTTGCTGATATATTCACTAAACCATTGCCCAGAGAGACATTTGAATATCTCAGACAAAAGCTGGGAGTAGTTGCTGCATCATCCTGCTGTTAAATCCTATTTTTCAGAGAAAGGTTGTTATACACGAGTTTCATGAATCAAAGTCGCGTACATACATGGGTTTCTATGGGCACAGTTGCGTATATGTTGATTTGAAGAAAAGCAGTGGGCCAGACTCAAGAAAAAGGAGTCTGCTATGGTTCTGTTAGTTATCTGCTCTGTTTGATAATGGTTACAATCTGCTGATAACATGTGGAAGTATATTGGTCATCATAAAGTTGTTGGTAACTTGACGTATATCTGATTAATGATGATGGTATGACATATCTTCTGACGTACGCAATGATCAGATATGAAAGTGAACAGGTGGAACAGGTTCAGGGGGAGAACATGGTATGCTTCTAATAAAGCATTGTTGGCATTATGTCTAGAAGTATTTGGTACCTAATGATTTATTACTCTATGATGATAGGTTGATACTCACATATGTTGATTATCATGGTTGATGATATGGGATGTTCCCTAGTGCTGATATAATGAAGGTTCTTGTAGAAAAATCTTGCAGTTTTTGATAACGATGTCTATGGTGTTTTCACATACATATTATATGATTTTGTGCTACCGCTTGGAGATATGACATATTCTTAGTTGATTCATGGAAGGTTATGATAAGGGAATGTAGCAAGTTGATCTTGATGAGATCAAGAGGATGAGTTGATATATGCCGACATACTTTGACATAGGTTGATGATATTTTGGGACATATACAGGTTGCTGGTCTGGATGTCATTGACAGATGCTGCTCATATGATAGTTGCTGATGACTATCATGGTCTTGTTTAAGCTATTTGGTCTCTGTTGTATTTAATGTAAAGGTCATGAAAAGACCCAATTTGTAACCCCACTATGCATGGGATGGATGATGTAATGTTGGTATATTCCCACTTGGTTGGGTGGATGAATCAAATTTAGTATATCCCCACTTGGTTGGGAGATGGATGTATGTATGAGTCATTGGTGATAGGAAGGTCATTGTATAGAGTCATGTTCTTCTTTTAGAAAATCTTTTTGTAGACTTTGCTAATGCTCAGGGGGAGTATGGACTCGATCATGGGAGCTCAATCAGTACACTTCAGCATATCAGAGATTTTAGCATGTACTCAGGGGGAGAATGACCCTTTGCCCTTGATGGCAAAGGGGGAGAGTGACTTGGTGTGGTTGTTGCCATCAAGTCCAAAGGGGGAGATTGTTGGCATTATGATATAGGTATTTTCCTTGATGGCAACTCATTCAGATGAAAGATCACAATATAGCAGGTAAATAGCAAAGATTTACAGATCAGTCTTCACAAAATGAAGAAAGAGAGGCATATGCAGGTTCACCATTGACCAAGCTGTGTATACACGTAGGTTCACTGTATATAAGTCGCGTATACGTACACACGCACATTCACAAAAAGAAAAGCGCTTATACCTTGGAAAACTAAGTTTTTGGTCCGAAGTATTTGGTCCATGGTATTTTGATCCATGGTATTGGTCCAAGGTATCTGGTATAAGGAATTGACCCTAGGTATTTGGTCCTAAGTGCTTTTGGTCCATGGTATTGAAAAAGGCCTAAAACTATAAAAGGAGGAGAAGATCATTAGGCCAGTGTGTGCAAGTATCGAATATCTGATGAAGTGTGAGATCTAATATGCAGGTCATTGGGTTATGGTGCATTGCTGGATATGAACCAAGGTTGAACCTTAGCAGACGATGAGGAATTATATCTAATGATGGATCAAGATCTTAAGGCGTAAAATGAACTATCATTATGTGTTTTGCTCATGTATATTCTAGATATTAATAGACGCATATATTATTTTGTAAATGATATGATCTAGGTATAACTGAAGTCTGGAATAGCTGCATAATTTTGAATAAATATTTGCAAATGTATACGCTAGTTGGATTTGAGAAAAGCATGTATACACGCAAGTTCGACACATGGAAGTAGCATATACCCTATAAAATATGTTTTAGTTGCTTTTGTTTGCTGTTGCAGAGTTCTAGGTTCTAGTTTGGGTTCTGGTTACTGTATTCTGGTGACAATATTTTGAATGATTTGTCAAAGTGATTGATTCGGTTGTGGTTGGTTCAAAAGATGATTGGTTGATGTAGATATATTTGATGATTGAATTACACTTATGATGTCGTTGATGGATCCAGTCTGAAAATTTATGAAACGTGGTCCCTGGAGGAAGAGAAAAGGTCGTTGCCTTATGTAGGTCGGCGCCTACGTACCAGCAAACATATCGGCTAGTACAAGAGCTAAGGGGGTTGTATCTCCCTTCTAGTAATAGGCTGAAAACAAGAGAAGGTTGCAGCCTTCTGCAGGTAGAAGCCTGTGTACTGGTATAAGTCTGGACCAGTACAAAATTGTAAACACAATTTTCTTATTATTAAAAGAAGACAGAGACGACAACAGCAGGTGGTTTTTACCCACATTGGGTTTCCACCTTATATCTTGGTGTTCATGTGTGATGCTTATGCTTTATTCTGCTTTTACTACATTGTCTAAATTAATATGTGACATATTGGTTAAAGTTCAATACATGATAAATTGGGTAAATCAAAAGGTTCTCTGCATATACGTTAGTTGCTTTAATAACAGTCACGTGTACATGCTAGTTCACTTAGCTAAAGTAGCGTATACAAATCTGCCTAAGGAAATGAAAAATTATTGAGTTAATAATACTGATTCACCCCCCCTGTCAGTATTATTTCTAGCAATAGTGGGGAAACTTTGTCGGTTTGTAGAGAAGAGGCTTGGAGGCGAAGGTATATAATTGTTTTGGGTTTTCATGATTAATGAAAACATATGTTCCTTCCCTTACATAAATTTTTGCTCAACATCTTGTATGGTTGTTTCTATTTTTTTTATCTAACGATCTTCCGAGGAAGATCGTCTATTCTTTGTTTGGTTGTGATTGTGTGCAGGGATAAAGATCTGGTGCAGACGTGTTAGATTGCTCGAGTGGAGCACAAGATCTGCATCGAACTCAAAACCCTTCTCCAATCTATAAGGATACCAGGTGCGATCTCATTTATCTATAGAATAGATCCGACTGTTTGCTGCATGACTGAACAATTGGGATTGGGGCTTCTCTATTGATCTATTGGTCTTGTTTTTCTCTATCTGGTGATTTGATAAGACACCAGACCATGGAGAAATAGCTCCTTGCCTATTTTACCCCTCTGGATCAGCGACCCTTAGTCCTTGAGATTGATAGCTGACATATTGACTAAAGCGTTACCAAAAAATAAGTTTGAGTACCTGAGAGGAAAGCTTGGTTTGATGGATATCTCTTCCCTAGTTGAGAGGGAGTGATATTAGATGGTTCTTGTCTTTATGGGTTAGGAAGTAGGCTAGGAATAACATTCGTAAGTATTAGTGTTACAGATCCATTTGGGTACATCACTCCCATCATCCAGATTAGTGTTTTAGGGCTCATCAAACACTAATTTCAGTTGCTACATGTCCTAAACAAGTCACCCTTTTGAATGCCTCCTTCCCAGACAGTTTCATGACTTGAAGACATCCTGAAATGACCTTTAAAGGGACCAGCACAGGTAGGCCCATGTAAGGGTGCGCTGTAGAGTAGTTGAGTCCATGCCAGGGTGCTCTGCAGAGCACTTAGGCCCTCTTTCACCTGCGCTGGGCAAGATTGAGTGAAATTCACATAGGGTTTGGGGAATATTCTTATCTCTTGGATTCATCTAGAAGTTTCCATCACTTATCAACTCCTATGAACTCGAAAATGGATGAGGAATGAGTTAAGATGCATCCTATCCTCTCATCCCTTCCTCCATGGAACTAATTCTAAGTATGGAAGGCCATTCAATACCCCCATTTATGACATAACCTCCTTCATCCTCCTATAAATTGAACACTCATCTAAGTGATCAAGGGTTGGACTATGTTGAATTGTAAGGAGATAATGTTGCTATGAGAATTGGCTTTGAGGCAAGTATTGTTATGCTACAAGTTTGTCATGCTTTTGATGTGATGTGGATGGGATCCAAGCTGGAGGAGTGACTTCGAATCAGACATGATGGTTGTAATTCCTTCTTCTATTCAATAAAGTACTTCTCAAGCATGTTAAGTATGGGAAGGAGTGATAGGATCGATACAAAGAGGAAAACGGAACTACACGTAGGTCTTCTCATCTTCTTTGTCTTATCTATTGATTATAGGAAAAGGCTAAAGTGCTTTAAACTGTTGTTCTAGATATGGATACTTATCTAGGGAATTAGTATTCATCTGTAGATACCAAATTCTCCAAAACAATTAGTGAAGGCCATAAAAAATAATGGAGTCTATAGGATTGGATAGGCATCTAGATTAAAAAAAAATCATCTTATGGATTGGAGAATCCAGGGAAAATAATTTGGTGACTGATACGCTTTGAGGATGAGGTAGGTAATCCAAGATAAGAGTAGTCTAAGTGGACCGATATTCTTTGAGGATCCAAGTTTGGGAATCCAAGATAAGAATAGTCCTAAAATGACATACCTTGTAGACATTCAGATGGGGTATGTACCTTGAGAGGTAGTGTGGAAGCTCACATAAATCCTTCCAACATAATGCTCATAATTAGAGATGATCTTGTCCACTTAAGGCCTTCAGGGACAATGTTGGTTATGATATAAGTATGCTTATCAAAATATGGCTTATCAATATGACTCTTCTTATAATGAAGAAGAGCAACATTTTATGGGTTTTCCCCTTGGAGGGTTTTTCTGGCTTGGAGGCTATATCTTATATACTCTGTCTATTTATGGATTTTTTTTTTTGGTAATTGCTAGATAAAAATAATTAAAGAAGTAATAAAAGAACATCTAACATCACTAGTAATTATAAAGTTAAGGAAAATAAGTTATAATATGGATGTATCTAGATTTTCCAATATGTATGTGTTCAAGTACCTAAGAAGTCGTATTAAGACTTTAGTTACGTAGACCATTTCTTGTCTTGTTGACTATCTTGTGGTTTGAGATATGTTGTATCATAACATATTTCTTCTTCTTGTAGCATAAGATGATATTTTTTAATATATGATCCCGAGGAAACAAAATGGTCAGGGAAGGAGGACTAACGCTACATGGAAGGAAAATAAAAATAAGATAATCAGGTTCTCCATCCATTTTGGTGTTGATTAAGAGGAGTTTAATCAACCAACAAAATTAGGGAATTTGCATCTTGGAGGCCCTCTCCACCTACCCTCCATGCTTCTCAAAACATGCCACCACCACATGTAAGCATAATGGAAATTCCCGAACCACACCTACTTTAGCAGTAGCCTTTACATCATGATGGTTGGGAGCCCAACCTAGCTAGAGTAACTTCTGGATTTACTCATTGGTCTTTTATGTCACAGGACTAGGTCCATGCATTAATATTTACACCATAAGTCCCCTTAGTGTTTTCATACGCCATGTATTCTTCTACACATTAGCTACTCAACTCCCCTCTTCATACTGTGATAGGGAAACTACACCTATTGTAACACCCTCCACCCATATCTACAAAAGTAACCGACAAAACGGGGTAAACATGTGATGAATAGTTACTATGATATGATTCAACTCCTTATGTAATAGTTGAGAAAGTGGAACCGATGGAACACAACCAACTGACCTTCTACATATGCAACAAAACCCCCAGGAGCCATCCAACCCATCTAGGAGACCATCCCTTAAGAAAAATTGACATTTGTTGAATTAAATCCTTAGTTTCTCCCTTTCCATGGGCATGCATGTGACTGGGAACCTCCAGTCACTCCCACAACAAGGCATGCCTACAACTGGGGACTTTTCTAGGTAGTTCTGTGCTAGCGACTCTAGATTTTGTGCCCCTTTTTCAGGGCTAAGACTCAGGCCACTTCCCAGAACTCCATGAAACTTCTAGAAATGAAAAGTAACATCAAAACAATGACATAAATGCAAATACATGAATAACGACTTGAGTGGACCCTTACTAGCCATGACAGGCATTTTGTCAGACATGTCAAAAATATGCATTCTATAGGTCTAAATAATAAATCTGAGCATAAGGGTCTCACACTTATCTGAGAATCAATAAGAAGAATTGTTGCCTCACCAAAATAACTACATTACCATCTATTAATCCATATACTCATTCTACATTCAGTGATTAACCAAAACATAATGAGAGACATACATTGTCACAGTCATAAAACTCACTCATAACCAACATATAACCAACATAAATATAAAGGATATAACAACCATATAATCCATGTATAAACAAGTATATTTACCCATAGAATACCAAGGAGGAAGAGCTCTTATTTATGTTTGCATAAGACAACCAAGTATGGGACTTCCATGAACCACTCGACCATAGACTAGTTTGAATCAAATATTTCTTTCAGCTAGTCACCCCCGTGCCATATTCCAACCGTGAATGTGGGATCTAATAAAAAAAATCAATCAAAACCAAACCAACGCTTCTAGAGGAAAAACCATCTCAAACCCAAACTAGTGATTCCACCTCACGGTCAAAAATCACTAACCATCACCAAATTTCTCTCTACCCAAGTTGTCCAGGGCTCCAGAGCATTCGTTCCAACCAGAGATTCCAAGAATAGTAACTCAACCCACAACTGTTGTCAGGCTTCGAAAGCGTTTCTCCAATAAGGGACTCCAGGACTAGTAAATCAACACACGAAGGGATTTCAGAGAGTTTGTCCAACCAAGGCTTCCATGACTAGTAAATCAACCTAAGCCCTTACAGGGCTTCTAGAGCATTTGTCCAACCAAGGCTTCCAATAGCTAATAACTCAAACCACAACCAAAGGAAAATTAGAACCAACAAGAAAATAAAATTAAAACCCACAAAACCATGATTATCCAAGAAATGGCAATGCTAAGAAAATCCATAGTCAATTGAGGCATTCCTCCACGCCAATGACAAATCATGGCCAAGAAACCACATGCATATGCCATGCATGCCAAAACTAGCAAGGAAATCATACATGCAACTCAGTACCTGCAAGCAAAAAAATGTTGTAGCTTTCCAATCCTAATGTCCTGTTGCACTTTCCTTCTCTTCCTTTTCCTTCTTGCTCCAAAACTCCAAGTATACCACACTCCTCCAAGTGTTCTCTAGGAAAACTCTAATTGTCCAAGAGTATGTGAGAGAGAATAGAATGAGAGCCATAAGTGAACTGACAAAAAGTCCATGAATTGATCCTGAGAAGCCTTTTTATCAATGAGGCCTCTATTTTCTTCATTTTCCATTATTTTCCTTCAATTTCCTCCTCACATGCAACCTATGACCTTTCACCTTCCTTTTCTCCTAATTTCCATTATTTTCATAAATAAAAGCCAATTAATGCCTCTTTGCCTTTCGAAAGCCTTTGTCATTGCCTTTTCCATTTTACTTTAGCCATAATAAACAAAATGAACACTCGTGAGGATATTTTTCTCACCATTCAGCTTGGAACACGTGCCCCATGACCGTGGTCTTATATATTTTTACATGGATTTTTAATCAGGGTTGTTACACTTGTCTTCCATACTTGTGCAGTCTCCTACAAAGGCTAACTCTACCTATTCACAAATTAGTACTTTAGGGCTAGATGAAGAAGGTGGGAAGTAAATTTATTTTCACGATTTGCGTCTAGAGATACAAGGGGAAAGTAGGAGTGTTGGGAAGAAGCACATTGTTGGCTCAAACATGTGTCCAAAACTTTATGTAACAACCTTGGTGAAAATTCCATGTAATAAAGGAAAAAATAATAATGATGGTTGATGGGACACTTATTCCAAGTTGAATGTTGGGCAAGACATCCATGTGTCGGTGTTCATCGATTTATTATGGCTAAGGAAATTGGCAAAGGTAACGACTAAGGCTTTGGAAAGGAAAAATGGCTTTTTTGGCACATTTATTTATGAAAATAATGGAAATTAGGATAAAAGTAAGGTGAAAGGTTACATGTTGCATGCGAGGAGGAAAATGAAGGAAAGTGAAGGAAAATAATGGAAAATGAAGAAATTAGAGGCCTAATTGATAAAAAGGCTTCTGAGGATCATTTGGTAACCTTTTGTTAGTTTAGTTTTGAATCTATCTCATTATTCTCTCTCTCTCTCTCACTCTTGGACACTTAGAGTTTTCTTGGAGCACTTTGGCATTGGAGCAAGAAAGGAAAATAAGGCAAAAGGAAGAAAAGATCAAGTAGGGAAAGGTAGGATCAAGTAGATACAACAAAATTCTTGCAAGTATCGATTTGTATGTGTATTTTCCTTGCTATATTTGGTATTCATGGCATTGCATGTGGTTCATTTACGATTATGGCATAACTTTTTCGAGGTGTAACAATGTTTTCAACCTAACCTTTCCATTTTCAGATAGCCATGGTGTGATGGGGTTCTCATGTTTTGGTTGAGTTGGATTGCCAGATGGATTCAAAGTTGAATGAGGTGGATTTCCGAATGATAGAACACATGGCCTAGTGGTCCCTAAACCAGAATGTGGATCACGGTAAAGCCACTAGCCTAGTGACCCCTGAGCTAGACTGTGGGTTGCGGTAAAGACAAGATTCTGTTGCTTCAGTGGGCCTAGGAATCCTTTTCGGTGAATGGCAGGATATACAATAAATCCAAGAGGTGGTTTTTTTCTCTATTGGGCCTAGTAGTCATGGGTTCTGAATATGTGGTAAAGCATGGAGAGTGGTTCTTAGTTTAGGGCCTAGTGATCTGGGTTTGGGTTGCGGTAAATCCTGAGAGACAAGGAGACAGGAAAATTCGTCATGGTGTAGGTGGAGAAATTCGGTGGCATCCATGCTTGTTTGGCCTAGTGATCAGTGGAGATCATGGTAAAGTCTGTTATGATATGTTTATTATGTTTTCCGAGTGATATAGGATGGATTACGGTAAATCATGGTTTCTATTGATGAGGGTGAGGTGGTTTAGCCTCGATATGCCTTGGTTGGTTCTATTGGTTTGAGTCCCACATTCATGCTTGGAATATCGCATGGGGGTGATTGGCTGAGGAGAGACTTAGCTCAACCAATCTATGGTCGGGTGGAACGTGGTAGTCCCATCTCTAGTTGGTTTTTGCATTCATTCATGAGAAATTCATTATCTTGGTTTTCATGTGTAAATGTACTCGTTATATGTAGATTTTATGGCTGATATATTTATGGTATTTCTGTTGTCACTATGCTCATTATATGTATGTTTTATGACAACAACTCTGTATGGCTCTCAGTATGTTTTTATTTGTATATGAATGGACAATGTATCTATGACCTAATAGACGATAATGCAACAAATGACACGAGGGAACAATGGTTCTTAGCAATTGTCAAATAAGTATGAGATCCCTATGCTTAATTTTGTTGTTTACACCTATAGATTATATGTTTGTGATATGTTTGACGAAATTCCTATCATGGCTAGTAGGGTTTTGGTTGAGGATTTGTTTAAGTATTTGCGCTAGCATCATTGTTTCCCTATTATTTTACTGTTATGGAGATGCCATGCAATGCTGGGCAGTGACCCGGGCTCTGGGCCTAAAAATGTGGCTTAATTCCCAGGGATGCTGGCACAGAACTGACAAAAAGAGTCCCTGGACGCTAGAAGACAATCCTGTGAGAGCATCCATAGGTCCCTGAACGCTGGCACGCCCATAGCTTGAAAGCGTCTAGAGGGAAAGTGATCATAAGTTTTAGTGGGACCTAGGGGCAAGTTGCCTGAAGTGTTGGCATGGTTCTGAGGGGTCCTGTAGCTGATGTGGAAGGTATGTGTGTTGTGTTTCCATTGATTCCATTTCCTTAAGGTCGCATAGGAGTTCGAATCCAACCATAGTAGCCTCTCGTCACATGTTTACCTCGGTTGGACGATTACTTAGGTAGATGTGGGAGGAGGTTGTTACAGAGTGGTATAAAAGCATGGTTCACCCCTCGGACTGGATGGGCTATGTGTTGGTCATGCATGCATGTTAGTTTCATGTGTGTCTCTTACACTTTCATTCCATGTGATTTTTGCATTTGCATGATTTTGATCATGGTTGTAGTGATGTTGTCATGTAGAACTTGATGTTGTTATTGTGGAGTGCACTATCATGAGCGTATAACTGGTTACATATTGTTATATGTCACTTAGTTCCACTCTTGTATGTTAGGTTTCATTCTTGTATGTTTTGTTACATGTATTAGTCTTGTAGGTTTGGTTATGAGTATTGTTCGCTTATGCTTGATTACATGCATCCATGCATGCATGTAATTTCTTATGCACGTTGATGGTTGCATGTGGCAATTTGTACAATGGAGTGATGGTTGTTGTCATGCATGAGGTCATAGCATGCATTGTTGATATGGCCTTGCATTGATGACTAGACCCTAGCTAGAATGATGCGTATGTGTTAATGTACTTACTTGTATATGTCTATATGCTATTATGATTATGTGATACATGTATCATGTTGATTTGTTGATCTTGCAGAAAAGGTATCCTCCTCGAGCTATGCTAAGGTACGTTGATTTATTGTGATTTCATTTAGCTGACATATTATCCCTTGCAGGAAAGAGATCAAATGGCTAGCAAGATGGTAGACTACAAAAAACTCTCCCTATGAATATGATGAGCAGCATGGTGTTGAGCACTCTTCTAATTTGGTAGACACATTAAGAAGCTTGAAGGAAGAAATAAGGAGTTGTAAGGCAGGCAATGACAAGATCATATAGGCACAATAGAAGAAATCAGAGGTTAATGCTATACTTCTTCAGAATTTGTCAGAACAATAGCGACAAGGGCCACTTTAGATCAACCACGGACATGAGGATAGAACTAATGGCGCATATGGAAGTAGGTCTCATGGTGATCACATTTCAGATAGAGATGGCACTATTAGAGATGACAAGTTGTTGGATACTTTGGATAGGAGAGGTGATGGATAACGTACTATTCTAGTTATGGTTTTGATAGACATCATGATCATCATCGTTATCATCCTTACAAGAGGAGTGATGGGGATAGTTGTGAGATGAATTTAAGAAATCAAAGCCACATACTTTTGATGGAGACGTGAAAAATCTAGAAGATGCAAAGGATTGGACACTTGGGATGAGAAAATTCTTTGAGTTGCATGAGTACACAGATAACATGAAGGCCAAAATAACTATCTTCAGCTTGAAAGGTAAAACATACATTTGGTGGGAAGATGTGAAGCGGGTCAGAGACATCAGGACAAATGATTTGAGTTGGCATGAGTTCAAGAGGCTTTTAAGGAAGAAGTAATTTTCAGAAAGGTACTATGAAAGTAAGGCCAAAGAGTTCTATGAGCTAAATTATATGGGATCAATGAAAAATGAAGAGTACACGACCAAGTTTCTGGAGCTATTGAGGTATTTACCATATCTTACAGATGAGAAGGATAAAGTTTAATGACTTGTCAGTGGATTCATTAGCCTTTAGAGATTGAATTGAGTATGATGAGCCTCAGTCACCTGAGGAAGTCATTGGGAAATTGAAGCATTTCTATCAACAGGCAAAGCGTAACAATGAATCTCAGCAAAGATGGAAGGTAAAAGACAAAGGTAAGAGTAAATGACAGCCTAATAAGACAAGGCCTCAACATGAAGACGAGAAAGAAAATGTGGCACCACAAAAGAGGTTTAATGCAGCTAGGCACGTACATGGGTCATAACAACAACATAGAGGTGATGATACTGGTCGATTAGAGTGTTGGACATGTGACAAGGGGCACCTTAAGAGAGATTGTCCACAAAATCAGGGTGGTAGGCCTCAAATATATAATTTCCAGGAGGCACAGACTGTTGGGGATGTTGGTTAGAGCGTTCCTCGCATCTATGCAACATTGGATAACATACATGCATACCATCATGCATCTACCATTGAGATGGATGGTAAGCTTTGTGATCAAGTTATTCCATTTTGATTGACCCTGGATCTAATTATAGCTATTTTAGTCTTGACTTGGTGGATAAGTGTGGTTTGAGTAAGGAATTTCATGCAGAATATTGGTTAGTGCAGTTGGCTACAGGTGCAAAGAAGCAAGTTCATCATTGGGTAAGAACTTGTGCATTTCATTTAAAAGGTATGCCTACTGCAACAAATCTAAATGTATTATAGTTGGGATCATACAGTATGTTGTTGGGCATGGATTGGTTTCATCTTCATAGAATGAAGGTAGACTGCTATGACAAAGCCATTGAGTATGTGGATGATAATGGGGAACCAAGAGTCTTGTAGGGTAAGAATAAATCCACATCAGTTAGGATGGTGACAACTATGCAAGAAAAGAGTAGTCACAAGAAAGGGTGTGTGTTATTCATAGAGCACATTCCTAGTGACAGAGGTAAGGAAGTTGAGGATGCAGATGTGTTGAGCAGGTACCCAATTTTGCAATAGTTTCAAGATGTATTTCCTGAGGAAATTACAGAGTTGCGACCTCACATGGAGGTAGAATTTTATATTGAGTTAGTGCCAAGGGAAACTCTAGCATCAAAAGCACCTTATAGGATGAGCACACCTGAGTTGGTAGAGTTAAAGTTGCAGTTGAAGGAAATGTTGGACAAAGGATACAATAGGCCAAGTGTATCACCATGGGGCGCACCAGTATTGTTTGTGAAGAAGAAAGATGGAACTCTCAGATTATGCATTGACTAAAGGAAGTTGAACAAAGTGGCTATCAAGAACAAGTACTCATTACCAAGGATTGATGATTTGTTCAATCAATTGAAGGGAGCATCAATGTTCTCTAAGATCGAATTGAGATTCGGATACCATAGGGTATGCATGAAAGAGGAGGAAAAAATTCCAGACCAGGTATGGATATCATGAGTTTGTTGTTGTTCCATTCGGTTTGACTAATGCTCCAGCTACGTTTATTTGCTTGATGAATAGTGTGTTGCGTCCGTATTTGGATAAGTTTGTTATTGTGGTCATTGATGATATATTGGTATATTGTAAAAATGAGGAAGAGCATGTTGAGCATTTAGTAGTATTGTTGAGGTTGTTGAGAGAGCATCAGTTGTATGCTAAGCTCAACAAATGTAGTTTCTTTCAGACTGAGGTACACTACTTAGGACATGTTGTCTCCAAGGAGGGAATTGCTGTAGATCCAGAGAAGATAAGGGCCGTCATAGAGTGGGTAGCTCCTAAGAGTATGGATGAGGTGAGATATTTCATGGGGTTGGAAGGCTATTATAGGAGGTTCATCACGAACTTCTCACATATTTCTTATCCTATCTAATCATTGTAGAGGAAAGTGTTGGGAACGGGTCCCTAGAGTCAGTTTTGGGGCAGAAAGCCCAAGTTTTGTAAGAAAAGTGTAAAGTCTCTGCATTTTGTGGTCGCAGGGCACAAAGATGTAAAGTGTCATAAAGGGTTTCCACCCTTCTGCTATGTAAGTTGTGTCGGCTTTAGAAGATCTACCCATAGGCCTTGGACCATGGATTGTATAAAAAGGAGAGTCTTAGAGGAGTCTAAGTGGAAGATATTTTGGTAATAGATGATGAATGTAATGGGTCATTAGGGAAAAGAGCGAAGAGTCTTAAAGTAGAAGAGAGGCTCTGCAACCGTGTGCGTAGAGGCCTAGGGTAGAAGTCTGTAGCTGAGTGCGCGGATCCCTGCAACTGAGTGCACAAGGTAGTTAGAGTCTGTAAGATGATCTGAAGTGTTAATAAAGAAGATTATTCTGAAATTACCTGTGTTGATCTATTTATTGATGTTGTGAATGCATGCGATTATGTCATGTTGAATACTAGGTTTATGATTTAATGCTATGTCAATGTGCGAATCTGTATGTTTTACATTGTTGGCTGAACGCAAGTAATAATATCTGTTTACATGAAGAATATCTTAATGCATGTTGAAGTTATCAGATACTTAAGCCAATCAGGGTAAATACAGACGTAAGAGTAATTACAGAAGCGTGTAAGTAGATGAATCGCCTTTTTAGGGTCCGCGAAAGACAATCATAGACCTTCGCGAAGGTCTAGAAGCCGAATAAGAGAGGTATATCGATAAGCCTTGTTAGGGTATAAATCAACATTAATACCATTGCTAGGTGCGAAAACTTGGTTCCTGCATCTCCCTATACTGCTTCGGGTGAGACTTCAGTGTGCGCTTCGCAGATTGATGTAAAAAGGGCCAGTCGTGTAGGGATTTGTTTGGCTAATTAACGCTGAACCTGGGTTAGGGCCCATCAAACCAACAAATGGTTCTGTTGTCGGGACCGGGATCTGCATAAAGAGATGTGTGATGTCGCATCACTGGAATCCAACTAGGAAGGAGATTGAAGACTGGTTGGATAGAAAGATCCACGAATTGACGGTGCAAGAGAACATGAATCCGCAATTGACGAAAGAACAGTGGTTGGATAGATATCTGTACATAGAGAAACACGAAAACTTCTTCTGTTCATTCCCGGTTGAATTATACCAGTGGATCAAGAAATTGGCAGACGACCAAGGAAGGTGGAGGCTTGATGGTCCGATAGTGTGGACCATGGAGTTGGTGCGGAGACTAGAAGCCTATGAAGATAAGAACGCACATGTTGTTGATCACTGGCTCAATCGTATCATAGGAGGATTCGTGACATAGTTTGCGATTGATACTTCGGTCAGCTACAACGAAGTAAAGCGACGCTTCTTCAAGGGATCATGAGGTAAATATTTAAGGTATTTAAATGCTTGGATTAAGATGCTCTCCTGTGAAAAGTGGGTTATGCAGTTACCTTGATCTTTGGAGCTACGTGAAGTGGAAAGGTCTTCAGGGACAGAGGGAAAACGGGCCTTGAATATAGCCCATTGATTGAACCTCCTCTGAGTGATGACGAGGAAGTAGCACAGGCTTCACCACAGAGCGCTATTCAGTTAATAATAAGAGGTTTCCCACGAATACCCCATCCACCCATGCCACCTCCATCTTCACCTCCACTGCATACACCTTCGCCCACACCGCTGCCACCATTCAATATGGAGAATTCAATAAAATTGCCTGTGTTCAAGGGCTTGGAAAATGAGGACCTGAACCAGTTTTGGTTCGTTGAGAAAGCTGTATGGGAGGCTCAAGGTATTACAGATGATTAAATGAAGAAAGCAACGTTGGTTACTTCTTTACAGGAGCATGCGCTAGCATGGTACATTAAGTACTGCACTAATAACCTGATGGCTGTGTTGGCAAATATTCAGACCACGTTGAATAAGGAATTCAGTAGGCCCAAGTCTAAAGTGCAATAAATTTTGGGATTCAAGGATATCATGATGAAGCTTGGCAACACACCCTAGAACCTAGATCAAAGATTGAAGTGCACAATCTGCGAAGCTATCATGAATCTTAGGATGGGCAAAACCGCGAATGGTTCATGGCTTTTCTCCTACCTCATCTAAGGGTTTCTTTATCACAACAAAAGATTAGGACCGAGGCAGAAGCCCTGGAGATTGCAATGAGATTGCACGAGACATCGCTAATTTGGGGGTTTAACAGATTCACGCATAGTTGCTGAACCTGTGCCTAGAATTTCAGAGTCTAAAGAAAGATAGAGTAGTTTGGCTAGAGGTGCATGAAGAAGTTTGGTGTCTGAAATGAAAAAGTCATGGGCATGAAAAATATCATTGTCCAATATTCGCGAATTATGTTGCAGTAGGAGGGCCGATGGCTCTAAGTCTGGAAGCTCAAGCAGGGTCAAGTATAGGGCCCACGCTATGGTGTGCTATCTGTCAGGTAGCTGGAAAACATGTGACATACAATTGCAATTTTTTGCAAAAATTTGTATAGACATCGCAACAACTCTTTTGTAACTTTTGTCAATCGGTGGGTCATGATGATCGTAATTGCCGTAGCTATGAGCTAATGATGGATAGAACACCCACATATAGGGTGCAGGTAGAAACTTGGCCTCCGGACCAAGGTGCAAGGGGAGCGCAAGGAGGATATCAGGGGCGCAGACGAGGCCGAGGTGGAGGAGGACCTGGTAGAGGTTGGGGACAGGTTATTTGTTACGACTATGGGAGATCATGACACTATGCACGAGAATGCACGAACCGACACGTTTGTCATGCCGATATTATACTCAGTTTTACCATGCAATCGACTTAGAACCTGTAGATGATGAAGGATGAGCCTTGCACAAAGGATCATAATGTTAATATTGTGCTGCGGAGTGGAGTGATGACTGGCGAAGATAAGGGGAAGCAGCCTGAAGAAAGTGAATGGGTTCGCAAAGCTCCAGAAAAGCAGGCCAAGTTTTATCTAGAGCACAAGGGAAACATTTATGGAAGCAAAGAAAAGCTTCTCTAAGGCCTCTACCTCAGGAAGTCAGGGTAAGCCAGCTGAAGAGATGGACCCTTCTATGGTTACTACTTCCTTAGAGAACTGTATGAAGCTGCTGCGCGATAGAAAGGTTGTGAAAGGATTACAGGAGCTGATAAATAAGTGTGCCAGAAAATAAAATGCTCCTAACGGACCACGCATAGTTAGGAATATTGGTAAGCATAAGGCAAGGACGGGGCGTGAGATGAGGCTCACTGCGCACATAGAAGAATATGAAATGGATCGAGTTATTCTAGATCTAGGGTCTCATGCAAATGTTTTGCCTAAACAGAAATGGGAGAGAATGGCGAGACCTACGCTACAATGGTGTCCGATTCAGTTAAGGATGGAAAATCAACAGAAGATCATCCCCATGGGAAGATTGTACGGAGTGATAGTTGATATTGAAGGTGTGAGCGCGCTGGCTAATTTTGAAGTAATAGAGATTGTGGGTGACAACAATCCCTACCCTGTGCTCCTTGGGATCGATTGGGCCACTGACATGAATGGGGTAATGAATTTGAAGAAGTGGAAGATGATATTTGAGAAGAAATCTCTTCGTGTAGTAGTACCCCTGGAACCTGCAGAAGGTCCGCGCTATACTGAACCAGTCCGCGATTATGAAAGCGACGATGATTTGGATCAGATTTATAATATAATGGCGTGAGATCAGGATTGGGTGAATCCAACAATGGATGCATTTCCTGGGACTGCGAAAGTTCCTACACATTAGATTCAGATGAGGAGTTGGAACACTGGCAGAATCGATTGCATGAAGTATCTACGTTGCGTTGTAATATGATGAACAAGTCACTGCGTTGTGTGTCATCGGAGGTAAGAAGTTTGCCTTATTATGATGGTTTAACTGATGTTGATAAATTTCTGGATGCATTTGAAAGGGAAGTGCTAGAGAAGCATCGCTTCCAGGCCTTGGATAGGGTGCTCCGCACTATGCTTGCAGGATGGTGGGGTACGCACGAAGATAGTTTTGATGATTGGCGCGTGTCCAGAAAGATGATGAGATTGCAGTCTGTTCGCCAGAAAGTTCGACTAACAGAGAAATATGATGGAAGGAATGATTTGCGCGATTACTTGGCCAAATGGACTAAAATTTATGGAGTGGAGCCTCAACCTGAGTGGGTGCATTTGTTCTATCATACTAATGAATTGGTACTTGGAGATAGAGCTCCGCCATGGCACTAAAGAATGGGATGTTTTGCAATAGGGATTCTTGATGACGTTTAACTTTGAAGATGGATTTGAATGTATTGATGAGGCATTGCAGGAGGTCAAGGCAGCGATCTTCAAAATACCGTAGGATCCCTTGGACTTAATTCAACTGGATTGGACCACCTAGCTACGCCACGCGTTGGAATGCTACAATGTGACTGTTGAGGAAGAGGACGAGGATCAGAGGAACATTAACATCCCAGAGACTGAAGGTCACCACGAAGTTGAGGGACCACAAATTGAAAATCCAGATATCACCGCGCTGCTAAAAATAAGACAAGTGAACATTGGGACAGAGGCGGAGCCGAAGTTTGCGAAGATAGGGGACTACTGGGATGATGCTATGGTGGATAAGGTTGTCGAGTTGCTCCGCGAATACCAAGACTTGTTCCCTACAAAGTTCTCAGACTTAAAAGGGATAATAGGGGACCTAGGAGTTATGAAAATTATGTTGAAACTAGACGCGAAGCCGATCAAGTAAAGGCCTTATCACCTTAATCTAAAATATAAAGAAAAGGTCCACTTAGAGTTGGATAAAATGCTTGCCGCAAGTATTATTAAACCGGTGGAAGAATCTGATTGGGTGAGCCCAATAGTAGTTCATGAAAAGAAGCAGAAGGATGAAATAAGGATATGCGTAGATTTCAGGATGTTGAATGAGACTTGCATGCATGATCCCTTTCCAACTCCGTTCATCGATGAAGTGCTGGATAATATAGGAGGACAGGAAGCATATTCGTTCACTGATGGGTTATCGGGGTACCATCAAATCAAGATCACGCTTGAAGATAGAATTTAGATGACCTTCGTGACTGAATGGGGATGCTTTCAATATACTGTAATGCCTTTTGGACTGAAGAATGTGCTGGCAATATTTTTCCGCGTAGTCATCGTGACGTTCAAGGACTTCATTTACAAGTTTTTGGAGGTATAATTTGATGATTGGATGATGTTTGGATTGGTAAAGCGCCATGTGGCTAGTCTACGATTGATGCTGGATACATGCCGAAGGTATCAGATCACACTAAATTTGAAGAAATGTCTGTTCTTTGTCCCTTTCGGAATCTCGTTGGGTCATGTAGTGTGCAGACAAGGCTTAATGGTAGACCCTGCTAAGATTGAGATTATAATTAATTTGGAGGTGCCAAGAAGTGTGAAGCAGCTGTGCGCAATGTTGGGGCATACGGGATACTACCAAAAGTTCATCAAGGGTTATGCCCAAATTACCGAGCCAATGAAAAAGTTGCTAAAGAAGGATGCTACATTATGTTGGAGTGAAGAATGTCAGCAGAGCTTAGATGTGTTAAAGGAGAAAATGGTCACCGTGCCGATCCTAGTCTTCCCAGATTCGAAGAAGGAATTTCATGTGCATGTGGATGTGTCATGTATTGCACTAGGGTCAGTACTGACACAGGCCGGTGAGGGAGATTTGGATCACCCTATAAAATTTGCAAGTATAAAGTTATCTAAAGCTGAGAAGAGCTATTCAACGACAGAGCGCGAAGGGTTGGCTATGGTGTACGCGCTCCAGAAGTTTAGACATTACTTGTTAGGCGGACACTTCAAGATGTATACAGACCATTCTACATTAAAGTACTTGGTTAACAAGCCTGTGTTGGGAGGAAAGATATGTAGATGGCTGTTGTTGTTTTAGGAATATGATTTTGAAGTCATTGTGAAGCCAAGAAGATTGAATGCAGGGCCAGATCATCTGTCGCACATTGAAACAGGAGAGGAACCTACTAATATGGAGGAGGGGCTACCGAATGCACAACTGTTTGCAATATAAGTCATGGACAATCACTTTGAATATATTATACACTTCCTGACGACGGGAATGGCCCCAGAAGGGTATACTAGTCAACAAAAGAAGGAATTGGTGGTACGTGTGACATATTTTTCTGTCATTGCAGGATATTTGTATAAAATGGGATTAATTGAAATATTGCGACGTTATGTGCCTGAGTTTAAACGAAACAACATCCTCGTTGAAGCTCATGGAGGAGCTGTGGGAGGACATTATGCAGGAAAAGCAACAACGCAGAAGATTTTATGCGCTGGGTTGTGGTGGCTAATGCTGCATAAGGATTCCAAGGCTTATTTTAAGGCATGTGATGCATGTCAGAGGACGGGCAGGTCATTGCGGAGGGATGAGCTGCCTCTGAATCTACAACTATCGTCACAACCATTTGAGAAGTGGGCGATTGATTTTGTGGGACCAATTCAGCCTCTAGGAAAGAAGACAGGTGCGCGATACATCATCATCGCGACTGACTATTTGACCAGATGGGTGGAGGCACAACCTGTGAAGGATTGTACAGGGGAAACATCAGCAAAGTTCCTCTTTGAGTATGTGCTGACTAGATTCAGTTTCCTGAATATTTTGATGAGCAATTATGGTACACATTTCCTTAATGAAACAATTAGCGCACTGACGGAGGAATTCCAAGTTTATCATCAGAAGAGTATGCCATACCACCCACAAGCAAAGGTTTGCAATAAGATATTGGAAAATGCACTGACAAAGGTTTGCAATGCACAAAGAAATGATTGGGATGTGCGCATACCCGCGGTGTTATGGGCTTATAGAACGACTTGCAAAAAACTGACTGGACAAACGCCTTTCAGGTTGGTTTATGGCGTAGAAGCTATGACGCTAATGGAGTATATTGTGCCTAGTCTACGCATAGTGGCATTCACAGGAATGGCAGATCGTGGAGCCTTGGAAGAGCGGCTCGCACAACTGATAGAGCTTGAAGATGATAGATTTTTGGCTAGATTCGATCAGCAAGTCCAAAAGGAGTGCGAAAAGGCATGGCACGATCAACACATCAAACTGTGCACCTTCAAGGTAAATGATTTAGTGTTATTGTATGACAACAAGTTTGATAAATTTCCAAGAAAATTTCAGATGCATTGGCTGGGCCCTATGTCATTAAGGAGATTACAGATGGTGGAGTAGTTCAACTGGTGAAATTGAATGGAGATCTATTTCCAGGAAAGGTAAATGGCAGTTGATTGAAGCCATACACTGGGGATCCGGCTAGATGACTGTATGGTGGAAGCATAGTCTTAGTGCTCTAGGAAACTGAAAGGAGGCGTGGAACTATAAACTACACTGCCTGGGTTGTAGAACTACACGACTGGGGGACTGCGTGGAAAGGAAGAATGTCACAGCATCAACAGAAGCGCTAAGGGAGCTACATTATATGGGGAGAAACTGTGTAGGGAATCCAGAAAGCGATTATTACGGGCACTGTTCATGATTTGACAGTGAGAAAATGGCTAAGAGGAGCGGGGGGGGGGGGGGGGGGACATTTAAGGCATAATTTAAATACGAGATCTTTGAAAATCTGCCGCCAATCTAGCATTTATGAGCGGATTTTGGGGGGAATGGTCGGATTTGAATTTGAATTTGCCTATAAATTACAGATGGCTGCCCAACGAAAAACACTTTTCATTTTGAGAGTTGATGTGTTGAGTTATCGTTGCGCATGAACCCTGTGAGTTTTGAGGCTTTGGTGGCCAGTTTAGTGTTTGAAAGGTTGCCTAAGGAAACCCAGGAGCTCCTTAATAGCCTCATGTTGGCGCCCATGGAGACTGCAAGTGCTGGAGGATCTATGGCATCTGAGGGAGATGCCCCTGAGGTCATAAGTGTGGAGGTGCCCACATATGTACCAAAGTCGCCTAGGCCGAGACCTATGCCAACACGAGAGGGGCCTAAGACAAGGGCGCAAAACAAACTAGGATGGGCATAGAGGACATTAATATTGAGGGAGTAGACCCTATCTCAAAACTACCAGAATAGATCCCTTCGCGCCGGGGTAAGGTGAAGGTCTCAAAGCACCTGGATGAGGGAAATTTTATGCTTAATACACCTCTGTTGCTAGAGAATATCACGTTTGAAGGACCACTCTTGGTGCGTATCCCCCATCTAAAGCTTGAAGATTGGGACTTGGCAGACATAGAGCGGTTCCCCCACCTGGCTACTGATAATTTCATGTAGAGAGTATTCTACAAGGACTCGGGTGTCACCGCGCTAGAGCTGGTGAAGTGGATTCATGGGGTGGAAAAGGCAGGATTGCTGAATCTTCTACGGGTGCCGCATTACCACCGCACTCCCATAAATTTGATAGTTATCAAAAAATTACTGCGCCTGGTGCACAACAGGTGCCTGTGGTTGGAGGAGCTAATCCCTATAACTGATATGTTGATCCATAGGATCACCCTACTACCCCATTCAGGGCTGAATACAACCAAGGAATTTGGCAGAAAGGTGGGCGAGTGCGATCCCGCCGAGAGGAAGAAGGACAAGTTTAAGCTTGTCAAGAAACCGCGTGGATACTCAATTTCAAGCATAACCGACCCCACGGTCAAGGTAGCCACCCAGATATTGGCTGGGAAGATAATGTGGAAGTGTTGTGTAGATGAGGTGCCGGCACCAGTAGTTTCATTAGCGGCGCAGTGCGTGAAGGGCATACAATTCAATTAGGCGCTCTACCTTTGTAGCGAGTTCCTCATGAACTGCAGAGAAGTGCAGGATCAAAGCAAGACGTTTCATTACTCTTTGTTGTTGTTATCAATTGTGTTGGTTGCATGGCAGTTACCGGAGGATAGTCAGTTTCCTCCACTTGACAAAGATTTTCCAGAAGCAACGAAGTTTGCTTCACTGTGTGCCACGAAGGACGTTGTGTGGGTCCGCAAGAGCAAGGTATTCTGGGTTTTAATGGAGATGAGCATCAATATGTCCATCAATAAGAAACCACGGTTGTTACCAACCGTCTTCAAGCGGTTTTTGAGATACACGGATTTCAAAGTGGACTTCCACTGTATCTCCATCTAGGTGCGGAAGGACCCAGAATAGAAGTGGTATGATCTCCCATACCTTGTGATGGATAATGCCATGATAGAGGTCCTCGATTGTTGGCCAACAGAGTGGCGCATGACCTCAGATTTTTCCACTGGATCCAATAAGTCGGCAGGAAAGCAGAAGAAGGAAGAGCACTGGTTGAAAATGCAGCAGATGGATAAAAGACAGAAAAAGGAAGTAGAGGAAAAATCTAGAGCTGAAGAAAAGTGCATCGCTAAGGGGCACGTAGAAGAGAAGGAAGGAGAGGATGAGCAACAATCTGAACAAGGTGGTGGAGACCAGGAGAGCAGTCCCTTCCGGGTGAAGCAAAATCGAGAGCAGGAGAAAGAAGGGTTGCAGATTAAGTCCAAGGCCAGTAAGTCATCGCTCGATTCGATCACCTTGATAGAAGGTGACTTGGATGACATCGAGGATAAAGTAAGGGACGCGACCGCAGAACTATTGCAACAGTTTGAGCAGTAGCAAAAGAAAGTTCTGGTCGCCATTCAGACAGGTCTGCATGCGCTGCAGATCCAAACTACTCAACTGCAAACCGGTGTACGACAAAGTAGCGCGACGTCAACTAGTTTGGTGCCAGGAACTACTGAATAGCGCAGATGGTTCGCTCTTTGGATCCCTAGGCCGTCGCACTGTCGGATGGCGCTCTGACCATGGAAGTAGAACTCGACAGGGCTACTGTCAGCACACTAAAGCATATTGGGTTGAACTTGGCTACGCTCCCAAGTGAAGTCCTTTAGACCTTGCAAGCATGTGTGATCGCAAAACTTAGGGCCCAAGAGCAGTACGAGCTCAATGTGATCAGTGAGCAGAAGGTCAATAATGCACAAATGTTCATAGAGAAGACTTCAGCGATCGACACCTGGAAAAATATTCAGGAGAAGAATGAGCGCATTGCAGCAGTGGTCGCTGAAGCATGCAGAATTGTTCCGGAGCTATATATCCCAGAAGAAGCGTCAGTGGAGGCCAAGATTCGGAGCTGGTTGCAGGTGTGCATGATGCAAAGACAAAGTTGATCAAGGTTCAGTTTGAGATGAACCTTAAGATCACAGAGCTTGAGTTGAAGACCCAACCTTCAACTTCACCAGAGGTCAAAGAATAGTGCGAACAACTGTCAAGGATGCAGTTGTTGTAGTAGATGCCACGGTGACAGATTGCACTGTGCTCTTTGAGCAGTCGTTGGAGGTACTTACCAGTTTGCAGGAGGATCCCAACCTGCAGAGGTTAAATACTGAGGCGAGTGAATTATAACAGCGGTATGACGAGGCCTCAGTGACGATGCACACTGTCGCCATCACACAGAGAGTGGCAAAGCTGCAGGAAGCAAATGAACTAAAGGAATAGGTGAAAGTAGCGCAACAAAGAGAGGCAGTACTCAAGGCCACATTGGGGCTTTGGCTGGATGAGGCCTATGCACTCACCACCACCATTGAAGGAAAGTTGACTAGCCTGCAGACAGTACAATAGAAGATCTAGGTAGATACCGCAGGACCAGGGATGGAGTAGCTGGTAGAGCAGGTCAAGCAAGTGGTGACGCAGTGTACTGCTGAAGTTGTAGTGGTGCAAGTGGAGCTAAGGAGGTCTTCACAGCAAGATCTCTGTGCCAACAGAGTGACACAGAGGTGAGTCACCATATTTGTGTTGGGGGCCTGTGAGGCTAGTTTTGAGCATCTTAATCAGTTGTTGACACATGCCCCAGTGCTACAAATTGTAGATCCAGACAAAGATTTTGTAGTATGCAAAAATGCTTGCAAGAGAGGGCTTGGTGGAGTGCTTATGTAGGACGGATAGGTGATATTCTATGAGTCATAGAAACTAAACGTGAATGAGCAGAACTACCCCACACATGATCTTGAGTTAGTAGTGATCATACTTGCATTGAAGATGTGGAGGCACTATCTTCTTGGAAGGAGGTTTCTACTGATGAGTGACCATATTGGGTTGAGGTATTTGTTTAACCAGTAGAATCTAAATGCCAGGCAAGCTAGATGGTTGGCGACGAGTTTGACTTCGAGATCAACTACATCAAAGGAAAGGAGAATAGGGTGGAAGATTCTCTCACCAGGCGGGTACAGGTAAATCACTTTGCAGCTATAAGCTCCTATGGGACAGACTTACAGGATATGATCTTGCAGGCAGGTCAGCGGGATGTCAGGTATATGGAGATTGTACATAGGTTGCAACATAGTATAGGTACAAGTGGTAGTAAAGGGACAGGTGATAGTACAGGTACATGTACAGTTACAAGTAGTGGTACAAGTACAAGTATAGGTGCAGGTGCACAGGGTGTGGACTATTGTCTTACGACCGACAGATTGGTTAGATTTAGAGATAGGATATATGGAATAGACAATAGTGAGATCAAGAATATGATCTTCAGAGAGTTTCATGTGAAACCTTATTCAAGTCACCTAGGTTATCAGAAGACATTGACTGCAGTAAAGAAGTTTTATTATTGGTTGAATATGAAAAAGGATGTAACAGAGTTCGTGGCTAGGTTTTTTGATTGTCAGCTTATGAAGGCAAAGTGTAAGAATCCAGATGGACTACTATAGACAATTGCAATTATGGAATGTAAATGGAAGGTCGTTTCTATGGACTTCATCACAGGTTTTCTGAGGACAGTGAGACAACATGATTGCATCATGGTTGTTGTGGACAGGTTGATAAAGGTTGCACATTTTATTCTAGTGAAGTCTACATTCTCAAATAGTGATGTGGCAAAGGTATTCATTAGAGATGTGGTCAGATTGCATGGTGTTGAAGAGAGATTCCATACAGGCTGGTAGAGTATTTAATTAATGGAAAGACTTGTGAGCAATTTTGAAACCGACGTTTCAGACTAGCTAGGTGAGTCCATCATCAGGGTAAAGAATATTGTGTCGAATAAGGATGCAAAGTTCAATTCCAAGTTTTGGAAGGAGATATTTGTAGGTTTGGGCACAAAGTTGGCCTTCAGTACTACTTATCATCCGCAGAAAAATGGACATACATAAAGGGTCAATAGGATATTGGAGGACATGTTGAGGATGTATGTGATGCATCAATATTGGAAGTGGGGGGAGTATCTCACCTTAGTTGAGTTTGCATACAACAATGATTATCATGAGTCATTGAGGATGAGTCCTTTTGAGGCATTGTATGGACAGAGTTGTAATACTCCCATCAACAGGAGTGATCCAGAGAACAGGGTGTTGATTGGACCAGACATGTTGGCAAACATGGAATAGGAATTGTAGGTGATCAAAAGAAGAATCTAAAGGAAGCATACGATAGGTAGAAGAGCGATGCAGATAGAAACAAGTTGTTCAAGGAGTTCCAGGTTGGGGAACAGGTGTACTTGCACATCAAACCGAAGAAGAGCTCCTTGCGAATTGGATCATGTGCCAGTCTAGCACCATGGTTTTGTGGACCCTTCAGTATCATTGAGAGGAATGGGCCAGTAGCTTATCAAATTGCACTGCCTCTGACAGTTAAAGTCCAAATGTTTTCCATGTATCATTGCTTAAGAAGTATGTTAAGGATGTTGATCATGTGATTGATAGGTTTGTATTGCAAGTGGAACCAGATGGAGAATTCCAGCCAGAGCCTTAATGTATATTGCAGAAAAAGGTGCTCATGCTTTAGAACCAAGAAATCGAGCAAGTTAAAGTGCAATGGAAGCACTTTGGGCCCGATGAAGCAAAATGGGAGATGACAGATTAGATGTGGGCTATGTATCTTTCCTTGTTTGCCGGTTGAGGCAAAGCAATTTTTGCATGGCATTTTGGTGTATGTTTGATGATGTTTTGGTATATGTACATATGTATATAGATGTAAATACTGTCATGAGATATGTTATAAAGATCCAATAAGTAGTATGGGTGTCATGTCATTATGTGGTCATGTTGTTATGTTGTCATGTTGCTTTTCTTTCAACAGGGTGATCATTGTAAATATTGCATCGAGCTATGTTATAAAGCTCCATGGGAAGTATGTTTGTGTTTTAACGGTTTTGCTGAGGTATAGGTGTGGTTGAACACTGAGGAAGGTGTCCCCAAAGGGGGAGGGTTCTATAGCAACTCTGGTGAAAATTCCATGTAATAAAGGAAAAAATAATAACCACGGTTGATGAGACACTTATTCCAAGCTGAATGTTGGGCAAGACATCCTAGTGTGGGTGTTCATCAGTTTATTATGGCTAAGGAAATTTGAAAAGGCAATGGCTAAGGCTTTGGAAAGGAAAAATGGCATTTTTGGCACATTTATTTATGAAAATAATGGAAATTAGGAGAAAATTAAGGTGAAAGGTCACAGGTTGCAAGTGAGGAGGAAAATGAAGGAAAATAATGGAAAATGATGAAATTAGAGGCCTAATTGATAAAAACGATTCCGAGGATCAATTGGTAACCTTTTGTCAGTTCAGTTTTGGAGCTCTCTCACTATTCTTTTTCTCACTCTTGGACACTTAGAGTTTTCTTGGAGCACTTTGGCATTGGAGCGGGAAAGGAAAAGAAGAAAAGAGGAAGAAAATATCGAGTAGGGAAAGGTAGGATCAAGCAGCTACAATAGTAGTCTTGCATATATCGATTTGCATGTGTATTTTCCTTGCTAGATTTTGCATGCATGGAATTGCATGTGGTTCTTTTGCTATTATGGCATGGTTTTTTCTAGGTGTAATAGTGTTTTCAACCTAGCCTTTCCAATTCCAGATAGCGATGGTGTGGTGGGTTTCTCATGATTTGGTTGAGTTGGATTGTCGGATGGATTCGAAGTCGAGTGAGGCGGATCTCCGAACAATAGAGCACATGGCCTAGTGGTCCCTGAATCAGACTATGGATCAAGGTAAAGCCGTTGGCCTAGTGACCCCCTGAGCGAGACTGTGGGTTGTGGTAAATCCATGATTGTGTTGCCTCGGTGGGCCTAGGAATCCTTGCAGGTGAATGGCAGGATATACGGTAAATCAAAGAGGTGGTTTTCTCTCCGTTGGGCATAGTAATCGCGAGTTTGGGATATGCGGTAAAGCCTAGAGAGTGGGTCTCAGTTTAGGGCCTAGTGATTTGGGTTTGGGTTGTGGTAAATTTGAGAGACTAGGAGACAAGAAAATTCCTCATAGTGTAGGTGGAGAAATTCGGTGGCATCCATGCTTTTTTAGCCTAGTGATCGGGTGAAGATCATGGTAAAGTCTGTTATGATATGTTTATTATGTTTTCCTAGTGATCTAGGATGGATTACGGTTAATCATGGTTTCTATTGATGAGGGTGATGTGGTGTAGCCTCGGTATGCCCTTGTTGGTTATGTTGGTTTGAGTCCCACATTCATGCTTGGAATATCGCACGGGGGTGATTGTTTGAAGAGAGACTTGGCTCAACCAATCTATGGTTGGGTGGAACATGGTAGTCCCATCTCCACTTTGTTTTTTCATTCATTAATGAGAAATTCATTATCTTGGTTTTCATGTGTAAATGTACTAGTTATAGGTGGATTTTATCACTAATATATTTATGGTATTTCTATTGTTACTATGCTGGTTATATGTATGTTTTATGACAACATCTATGTATGGATCTCAATATGTTTTTATTTGTAAATGAATGGACAATGTATCTATGACCTAATAGATGATAATGCAACAAATGACATGAGGGAACAATGGTTCTTAGTGATTCTCAGATAAGTATGAGATCCCTATGCTTAATTTTGTTGTTTACACCTGTAGATTACATGTTTGTGATATGTTTGACGAAATTCTTGTCATGGCTAGTAGGGGTCTGGTTGAGGACTTGTTTAAGTATTTGCTCTAGCATCATTGTTTCCTTGTTATTTTATTTTTATGAAGATGTCATGTAATTATGGGCAGTGACCAAGAATTTGGGCCTAAAAATGTGGCTTAGTTCTCTGGGATGCTGGCACATAACTGACAAAAATAGTCCACGGACACTGGCAGGCAGGCATGTGAGAGCGTCCAAAGTTCCCTGGACACTGGCATGCCCATAGCATGAGAGCGTCCAAAGAGAAAGTGATCACAAATTTTAGTGGGACCCAAGGGCAAGATACTTGAAGTGTTGGTATGGTTCTCAAGGGTCCTGTCGCTGATGTCGAAGGTCTGTGTGTTGTGTTTTTGTCGATTCCATTTCCTTAAGGTCACATAGGATGTCGAATCCAACCATAGTAGCTTCTTGTCGCATGTTTACCCTGGTTGGTCAGTTACTCAGGTAGAAGGATGGTGTTACATTTTCATGATTTACATGCTTTTGTTTCAATTCATACTTTAGTTTGACTACACCATGGACATATTTTCAATTTTCAGCATACGTTTATGTTTTGGACAACACTTTTAGTTTGGTCATACAAAATTTTGATGACATGATAACTCATGGGAGGAATGAAGATTGGTTTACATTGCCATTTATAAGATGATATATGATGTTTTATGTGCATGGCGATAGATTAGATGCTTTATGTGTGATAATACTTTATGATGTCATATCATATGTATATTTTATACACGAGAGTCAAAATGTTTTATTTTGGCATTTGATAATAATGACCATTCTTGGGGACCCCACCTACTAAATATGAATACAATTATTTTAACACTCCTTCTAAATGAACCTCTCCTGAAACTAAGAGAAAAATAGTTTATTTAAATAAAGAGAAGATTAATTTAAAACAAAATCCCAAACTATTCTAAGAAGATACAAAATCAGCTAGAGGGAATTGAAGGAGGGATGGAAAAAGAGAGTGAAGAGAGGCATGCTTAAGATATAAAAGTTGTCATTTTCATGATACATCAATTTCTTCAGTACAAAGAGATTAACTTCTTTGGTTGACAACAAAATCAGTTAAGGAGTGACAAGGAGGAAGTAAGTACATCTTTTATTGATTGATCCTTTCAGGTTGTTTTAAATTTATTGCAATTTTTGTATTGTTAGAAGGTATGGTACATTTTATCGGTGTTAATTAATACATATTTTGCAAAATATTTGTTGATACAATCTTATTAGAGAGGCCAAAGCCATAGTTAACAATTTTATCATGCTTGTTTCTTGAACTCAGTTTCCTATGTATGAGTTTGTAACACCTTAGACTTCTAAAGTAGATTTTGGTCCAGATTTACATAGAAATATGAAATAAAAGTTGATTGTACTCATATATTTTCAATAAAAAATAACATTTGACAGTTTCTTCACTTGGCATACACCTATGACTTTTTTATGTTTAATTTTATGAAGTTAATAAGTAGATATTTGGCACATTTTATTGAGGTCATTAGCTATGTTGCACCATTCTATTTTATGCGCATGAGTTCTTGTGGCTAACAATGTACAATCAGAAATATTCCTATAAATTTCAAAACTCCATTCCTTTTACAACACCCTTTTTACTATTTTGTTTAAGCCATAAAGTGTTTATATTATACCATAGTGTATTTAAATTTTATCTATTTTGTTACACATATTTAGCCTCTTTCATTTGTGCATATCAAAACTTTGTATATAGTTTAAAAGAACACTTAGGGTCAAAGCAATTGGGGTTCATTCCTTTATCTCACTTAACCTTGTGAGATTCGAGGGTGTTGTCACCAAAAGCATAGAAAAATCTGTTGGTAAACACGATTAACTGTGTTATTGGAACTTCTCATCAAAATTCTCCTTCCACTTCTTAAACTAGATTTTTGAGATGTCCAACCTCTTTGAAGTAGAGTGGGTGTCCATTTTCTCCAAGGAAGTATTACGCATGTATTACCCTTCATGGATGAACTCAATAGAAAATTCATTAGAACTTAAGGATAAGGAAGTGTCAGGGGTTATAAATCTTTGATATACATGCAAGGTCTAATAGTAGTACTTGACCCAATATCTTATTTCATTAACTAAGGAGGAACAACTGTGTCTTTAACTATATTACTTGACTATCTAGGTACTAGATATTTGTCTCTTGAAGTGTTTTTTTTAAATGTACTATAGCGACAAGATAACCAATTATTTTTTCTAAATTTTGTTTCAGGTTTACTTAGGGGACTTCCCATATACTTAAAGACACATGGAAGTGAAATTCAATATACAAGTACTATCAAATGTGGTACTACTCAAAGGAGTACCAACAAGGGTTACAAGGGTTTCCAACAATGTGATTCCACTTGTATTTCTCATGTGTATTCTTCCATGAGCACAATTTTATTTGTAAAAAAATATATCTTTTTTATTAAAAGATGTCAAAATCTCTTTCTCTCTCTCTTCAAAATAGCAAGTTAAATAAATAAATAAATAAACTCTTGAAATCATCACTAAATAACTTCTGCAAGGTAGAATTTGAGGCTAAAAATGTAAAATGATCACAACTTCTAGTATGCTTCTCAGATTGGCCAATATAACCATAAATATGAAATTCCACACTTTCTAAAGATCAACTAGCTCTAGTTTGATTGAAATTATCTCTCTATCAAATAATATCCATCTAACAAAAGTTGTCCTTGCCAATAGGGAAACCCCTAAAAAATTGTCATTTTGAATTGCAAATAACTTCTTTCCAAAATCTTGCTTTGGATGAATTTATTTGTTACATAATATATTTATTTGAAAGAAAGTAATTTCTTAGATTGCATTCTCGAAATTTTACAAATACAGTTTTATAAATTAATCTGAATTCATCCATCTTCTTTTCTTCGTAAAAAATCAACGAAAATAAGGAAAACAAATCTTTCACTTTGTTCCCAAGAAAAAGATTTGATATCATTTATAATATAACTCACATAAAATATAGTATAAAACCAAAGAATAGAGGAGAAGAGAGAGATAAACACTAAGAAAAATATATTTGATAGTAAAAAGTAGAAAATTGTGTTCACTTGCACCTTTAATGAGGTAATCTCCAAGAGTAATGCTCCAAATACATTAACAATTCTTAATTTTTTTTTTTCATAAGGTTATAATCAATATATGACTATTTATGGAGAATATTAACTACATATGAACCCACTTATAATGAGATGTTGCTAATTTAGACCTTATTAATAAACAAGACCCATTTTACAATTGTTCACTATTAACTAATGCTTTAATAGACCTCCTACCATGAAAATTGCTTAATACATTAATTAAAAATTGAAATAAAATTTTTAAAATTGTAAATTACAAAAAATTACCTAAATTTGCGGACAAAAGTATGTGATTTTTTTTTTAAATTTACATATTAAAACAAATGCTCACCTTTCATACACAAAGAGCAACATTTCTCAACTTAACATTTCCCTCCCTCGTAGACAACATAATTCCAAAACCTTAAGAAAGTTTCGATTCAATGCCAAGACATTGAAGGGAATATATTGCATTAACCTTTTAAATTGCTTAGAGTCACTACTAAAGATGAAGAAATATGTGGTGAAGAACTTACATGAAAATCATGATTCATATGCTAAAGGTAGTGAGGCTTCTAAAGTGTCAATTTCGAAAAACCTTCATCTAATACTACTAGAGTAGTTGCGAGCGTGAGAGCTTTAATATTATGTGCGGTAATGTAAAAGTTGAAAATCCTTTATTGAATACTACTACTAGAGACCGTGAGAGTATGAGAGCCCTAATATTCTTCGTGGTAATGAAAAACAATGTGTTAATGGATGGTTTTCGACTAATATAATGAATGTCGAAACTAGTGTCCTTATCACACATTAAAATGGAGTTCCGTTCATGGAGGGATTGAGCATTAATTTCACATGATATAGACAAGAGATGGTGGCCAAGAATGCTCTTCAAATATATTTCAAACCTTTGCGTGGCAAATTTAAAAGATTCTCCATTAATGTTGGTTTATGTAACTTTGGTTTATGTAACTTGGGAAGTTGGTAATTGGAAAAAAATATGCAAGGTTATTAAAAGAAATAAAAAATGTAACTCTGAAAGTATGAAGTTTACAAAAATTTCAAAAGCTTATGTGGTCATTGGTCTTTGGTTTTTTAGGTTAAACTTATAAAGGGCAAGCTAGCAACTTCACGGGAATGGGAAATTTCAAGTGTTTTAAAAGAATTTTATTTGTTTTAAATGATAAATTTATAATAAGAATGATACTGATAGAGTTATAATATTAATTTAATTAGTTTTAAATGAAGTTTTGTTTTTGTGAGCATCACTTAGTAATTTGAGTGTTAAGTGGACTATTCAAAATCATGAGAATTTGGATAGATGTGAGTAATACTCATGGATATAGTTCACACAAATAATTGCTAAGATATTATCGCACATGTTGGACTAGAAAACCCCTTGTTAGTTTTTTTTCCCCTGGAAAAATCAGTAATTTTCATTAAAAGTTTAGAAAATTACATAAGTAGATGCCTTGGCATTGCTGTGATGTTCATTCAAAATCACCTCGCAGGGTGTTGATCAGACCATGTTGCAAAAATAAGGAATATACATCTATGTGTCTGGCTGTTTTAGCCTGTTCGGGATCGCATAGGATCCATTTGCATACAAAATATCATCCATTGTTTATGTACAGTTCATCATGACAAAAAAGCTTTTCTACTGTCGTCTATCGGGACTGTTGTCTCGCTGGTCTCTGTGATCGATATATGGTCTATGATAAAACCTGTGTTCTTCTGTCCCCTGCTGCTCCACAATTAGCCATTCGCCTCTGGGAAGTACCGAGGCCTCTTTGGATAGTTTGTCAGCCTCGCAGTTATGCTCTCTGTAAATGTGTAAACAAGAGAAATAATTAAAAGCAGCTTTGAGAGTATGTGCATCAAATAATAAATTGCTGAGTGTGTGAGCATGGCATGTGGAGTCATTATTGATCCAGTTCACAACCACCATAGAATCCCCAAATACATTCAGATTTGTGCACTAATGAGATAATGCGAAATGCATTAAATTTCGAATGACAGATAGTTCAGCGAAATTATTCGATCCTGTGCCGAATCCCATTTTTACAAGGAATCTGTGCTGTTCGTTTATATGTAGAATAAGACCTCCTCCACACCCTGTTTGATTTGCTGCCCCATCGAAGAACGCCCATGGGGTCGATCTATCAATGGCAGGCATCGCCCGAATCATCCTGGTTCGTGTGGGGGGAGGGTCGGGTAGTTCATGGTATGCAGCAAGGATTTTTGTTTCAATCTGAGGCCAATTCACAGCCTGTTCCTCGAATATCACACGGTTCCGTGCGAGCCAAATGTACCATGATGCCACGAGGGGGAGGTTTAATAATTTTTGCCCGGGTGGCTTTGGGTCCAGGTGGACCATGCCCCGGTGAGATCATCTCCAGTCCAGGTCCTCGCAATGCCCAGGTGAGTGTAAATATTGTTCCATAGCGCGAGTATAACCGGACAATGGAGGAGTATGTGTTCTGTAGTTTCGGATGCCGCCTTACAGAAGATGCACCATGTGGGACCGAAGATGGCTCTGTGCGAGAGATATTCGCCTGTGGGGACGATGCCTTTGAGGGCACACCAAAAGAATAATCTGGATCGGGGAGGGGTGCTTAATTTCCAAATGTTATGCCACCACGAGGGCAGGTTATCAGGAATCCTGTGAGAAATGAGTTCTCTATATCCATATTTGGGAGCATATATACCATGATCCGCCTTGCACCATATTAGTTCGTCAGGTCCCTGTTTGATGCGGATATATGATTCGGTCAAGGCACATATGTATTCATTCCATTCCTGGTGCCACTGTAGAGGGAGATCGAGCTGTTGTGCAGATTTCCAAGCTTGTGAGAAAATGTCTGTGCGCTGTTGATCTACAATATGGACAAAATTTCGAATATTCCGATTATGGAGATGAGTAATGAGGTCGCGAGTGAGGGTGTGCCTGCCCCCACAATTGATCCATGGGTCCATGCCAATCCTGCCCAGCGACCCATCGTTGATTCTCCATACAAGGTTATCTCGGATGAGTGGAAGGGAGTGTATCAGAGCCTTCCAGATTGATGAGCCTCCCTTCGATGACCAGGATGGTAATCTAGCCCAGTCCATTATATCCTGGGGCCAGATGTATTTGTGATAGGACACATGCGCCCAAAAATTTTGACTAGTTAATAGGGACCATCCCATCTTGGCTGCAAGTGCCCTAGCGAAGTCAGGGAGGTCTTTGAGACCCCATTCGCCCCATTTTTTGGGCAAAGAGATCTTCTTCCAGCTTATCCATGCATACAATCTTTTGTCCTGATTTCCATTCCAAAGATAACGGTTGTAGAGCTGCTGTAGCCGACCGAGGATATTCCTTGGTATCCATGCTAGTGCCATCCAGAAAACTGGTGTAGCCTCTAAGACTGATTTGATGAGCACCAATCTACCTGCCCTAGAGAGGAATCTGAAGCTCCAGCCCGAGAGTCTTTTTTCCAATTTGGCTACCAAGTATGGGTACAGGTGATGGTTGATTTCAACTGATTTGGTAACATACCTGTAGCAGCAGAGAAGAGTTGCAGGATCTTTGAAAAGGTTCGAGAGTCCCCGATACTGCCATCAAGTATGATGAGAACATCGTCCACGAAGAGCAGGTGAGTGAGAAAGCAATGATCGGATATACGAAGGCCCCGGATATCTCCAGATCTCTTGGCAGAGTCCATGAGTCGGCTAAGTCCTTCCATGACCAATAGGAAGAGCAGAGGAGATAGGGGGCATCCCTGTCTCAGTCCTCTCTCAGAGTGAAAAAATGGGGAGGCCGATCCATTAATGAGAATACTGAATGTGGGAGATGATATACAGGCCATGATCCATGTAATGAAGGAATGGGGAAAACCCAGATGGATGAGGATCATTTTGATGTAGAGCCAGCTGACCCGGTCAAAGGCTTTGGAGAGGTCAATTTTGAGGAGGATGGCCTTTAGGTGTCTGGACCATATGGAGTGTATGGCTTCTTGTGCCAGGCCAATGGCCTCATGAATCTGCCTAGATTCGAGGAAGGCAAATTGCTACGGGGAAATGGATCTGGAGAGGATAGGTCTAAGATGGTTCGCGATGGTCTTTGAGATGATTTTGTAGAGGCAATTGCAAAGGGAGATCGGTCGGTAGTCATTGAAGGATTCCGGTGAATCAGATTTTGGTATGAGTGCAATGAAAGTAGAGTTGATGGCATGATAGATGGATCCTGTGGTTCTGCTCTCCTCTACTACGTCCAGAAGATCCTATCCCAGAACATCATAGAAGGCTAAATAGAATTCAATGGTCCATCCATCCGGGCCGGGGCTCTTATCATTTTTGAACCATTTCAGTACGCCTTCCAGCTCCTCCGCCGTAACTGGATCATTAAGAGCCTCCTCGTCATCCTCTTCCACAAATCTCAGGAAGTGATTTGCCACATTGATGATATCTGGCAAATTTACTTCGCGGGGACTCTTGTATAGATCCCTGAAATGTGAGATGCCCAAGTGTGCGAGCTTGTTGAAAGTGTCTGCAGATCCCCCATCAGGGGTAGGGAGCTTCTAGATAGTATTGGATGCTTTCCTGCCTTTGGTGAAGCTGTGGAAGAACTTTGAGTTTTCATCCCCTGCTTGAATCCATAATGCCCTACTCCTCAGTCGGATAGATTCCTCTCTCTCTTTAAGGATCTTTGCTTTTTGATTCTCCAGAGCAATTAACTGACATTTGTCTGCAGCTGATATGAACCCCAAGCCCCTCTCATCGGTGAGTTTGGATAACTCATCCTCAATATGGGAAAGCTGTGCAATATCACGAGCTTGTTTCTCCTTTGCCCAAACAATAGATATATGTTTAATCTCCGAGAGGTTCTTGCAGAACCCTTTAGCAAGTGATTCTGTGCCTCTGATGGGATGAGCGGACCAGTATTCAGTAATCATCTTGACATAGGATGGGTCCTTCAGCCAGGTATGATTAAATTTGAAGGGAGCCTTGGGTTTTTTGAAGGGGCCCTGGATCTCCAGGTATATAGGGGAGTGATCCGACAATCCCCCCCAGCCAACCCATTGTTTGTATAGCTGCAGACGCTGAAGGAGTGTCTCCTTTATGAGGAATCTGTCTAGTCTGCGGGCTAGAGCAGCTTCCCCAACCCTTCTGTTCCTCCAAGTTGGTAAGATTTTCTGCATGGGGATATCAATAAGATTTGTATGCTCCAGGAGGTTTGTCATGTAGTCTGAGATGGAGTCAATTTGTGCAGCCGAACCCCAAGATTCCCTGAAGCCCAGAGAAAAATTAAGGTCTCCCCCAATAATGACCCGGTCTTCACTTGTTATGGAGAGGTGAAGAAAATGTTGCCAGAACGATTCTCTCTGGGTGCATGGGGCATATACATTGATAATACGGAGATTCATACCCAGATCAGAGGAGAATATGTCGAGTCCCAGGAAACCCGAACCCCCCCAAGTCGAGTCCACCTTGATAGAGCGAGGGTTTGTACCAATGGCCAGGCCTCCAGATCGACCAGCTGCATCAATAGCAACGTAATTCCAGCCAGGGGTCAATGCTTGCATAGCACGAGTAATCTGATCTGCGGAGCAGAGGGTCTCCTGAAGCATAATGATATCAATAGGCTCAGTTTCAATGAGTCTCTTCATGGCTAGTTTCTTGGAGGAACTAGCCAATCCTCTGTAGTTATATGATAGGCACTTCATGGGGGAACACCTCTCGGGGTGTGTCCTGCTCTAAGGACCCCATCTATGGTGGATTGCCTGCCGGATACAACCTCTGCTCCGGCTAATTTGATAGCCTTAGATAGATGGGATTTGTGCCCTCTGATATTCGTGGATCCCCCCTCTGGTACCGTAATGCCCAGACCCGAGTGCTTTGCAGGGGGCGCTTTGGCTAGAGATCTAGACCGAAGGAAATAGGAATGTGGAGGGGAGGATTCCAAAGGAGAGGGGGAGGCGTTTGCCAAAGGAAAGGTGGTGGCTATGATGGGATCAGTGCAAATCAGGGAGGGGGATGATAGTGCACAGTGAGCCATGGAGGTCTGTGAAGATCCATAATCAATCATAACATCAATAGAAGATTGAAAAGGAGGGGATAGAGAGCTGGAGACCATACCCGCTTCTGCCGCCGAGCGTGCCCTAGTTCTTGGCGGAGAGGGTTGTTGAGGTCCCGGATTGACCACCTGAGAGATAGTCGCCGAGGGCGGACTCGAAGAGGTAGGTCGAGCCATGACAGGAGATGTCGTTCTGGTTGAAGCCGGGGTTGCTCTCGGTGATTCATCTGCTTTCTTGTTGAGAGGGCAGTCCTTCGCTAGATGTCCCACTTTGTGACATCTTCTGCAACGGAAGGGAACTCCTTCGTAGTCAAGTAACTGTACTCTGATGCACCTTCCCCACTGTAGCGTGATCTGCTCCTCGAGTCCATCCCGAGTGTCTAGATGGACCAAAATTCTTGCAAGGGTTCGGTTCCCAGATTCCACATATGTGTGGTCATAATCCAGATATGTCCCCAGGGAATTTCCAATTCTAATGAATACTTCTTCTGCCCAGAAAGGCAGTGGGAGACCTGGCAAGCGCACCCAAATTGGGCCAGCTCCGAGCTGTTCGCGCTCTGGGTCAAAGAGGGGGTTCCATCTCTTGAGGAGGACCGGAGCCATTTCTATATGCCAGTATCTGCCCAGTACCAGATTGGTGTGGCTTTCCTTGGAGAATTGAAGGGAAAACCATCCTCTAGGGAGAACATGTACCGTGGGAAGGTCGGATAATACCCCACCCCAGATCTCCTTTACCCACAGATTGAGTCGCTTCGCCGAGTATGTCCTTCCCCTGACATGCCCTACCAAAACCGTGTTAGCCATGTCGATGAGCCCGCCGAGAGGCTTGGATTCGTCAAACTTGATGGTGATGTCCTTTGATGTGGAATTGATGCACTTGATCTTCTTAATGCCGGTGCGAGGAGCCGACGGGTGATCGACCAGGGGGTTGATAATACCTTCCAGCGATGGGGATTTAGCAGGCTTAATTTTGACAGCCGGGGTTTCGAAACAGCCGGAGGGTCGAGCTCCTAGATGAGGGGGGTGAGATGCAGGGGGATCCGGATGAGGGGGAGAGGGGACCGAGAGGAGGGGGGGGGGATCGGATCGAAAGAGGGCGACGGGGGAGTGTGAGATGCCAAGAATTGTAGAGAGCCCGGTGAGAGAGGGGGGCCCTTGAATGGCGGCGATTCGATAGGGGATGCGCCGGCATAAGCCTGAGAGGTGCGGTGGACGGCCAGCGAGACGGAGGGCGGGTACTGAGGAATGTCCGGGAGATCTGGTGCAGACGAAGAGGATGCAACAAACAGAGAACGGTTCGTGAAACTAGGGTTTTCAAAAATGACCTTATCCGGCGAGGGGTCCTCCGAGAAATCCACCGCCTCTAGCTCCCTAGAGTCGTTCATAGCTGTCTCCAGATCAGCAACCGAAAGTGATGGCGAAGAATCCAATGGAGGTGCAGCAACTGTGAAGGTCCTGATCCGTGTCCGCGACGGTGTAGCGAAACCTGTGGTAAGACCGCGTAAAAAAATAAAAACCTCCGAGTAAAAACCCTTGTCTGCGACGTGCCTGCGGTCGACACGTTGATCTTCAACCGAGTCCTTTTCGCGAGTGCGCCATCAGAGCCGACATAACATTATGTTCAAAAACCCCTTGTTAGTTAAATAAAAGGATTCAAGTGATCTCTAAATAAATAGTTCATAAGGCACGATACTTGTTATGGTTTTGCAAATCAAGCAATAAGCTAAGTGAGCTTGATTGTGGGGATAACTACATATTTAAGTGCACTTGAGCTAGAGGAGTCTTGGATGGGTGACCTCCCAGGAATTTCTAGTTACCATGTGTAAGACCAAGAGGTGTAGATTGATGATATGCAATCCATTTCATTAGTTTCAATCCTACTTCTTCACTCCTATGAACATCACCAAATAAAATAGATGCTAAGTTAACTATTTAGAATTGTGATAAATTGATTAGCTGGGACTAACACTCATGAATATAGGCTATAGATTAGAATATAGATAATTGTGAAAAAAATGTTTGATATTTTATATTTTGGAAGCCCTTTAAAGATTACATAAAAAGAGTCTAGTGATTTCTAATTGAAAATTTCATAAGGCATAGACTAGTTATGGCTTTGCAAATAGAGTAGCAAGCTAAATGGGCATGGTTATGGAAAAGAGTCCATAGTTTAGTGCTCTTGAGTAATAGGAGTCTTGGGATGAAAGACCTCCACCCATGTTCTATTAGTACTAGGTGCAAGCCTTAGAGGTGATGATTAATGTTACACAATTGATTTTATGAGTTTCAATTCCACTTCTTCACTCTTCTGACCATTACCAGATGCAAAAAGTGCTAAGTGGGATCATAAATTAATGACTTACCATACACCAATAATATTGAAAATAATATTTCAAACAAAACCATTTCTATATCAAGATTAAGTAAGATGCAATTTTTTTTTTACTAAAACATGAATCCAAAATATTTAGAAGTTATAATTGTAACATAAATTACTTATTCTAATGAATTGAAATGAAACATAGTACCATTAATAAAAAGTAGTACAGGTATCATTCAAAAATTTCTGCATTCTAAATAGTAATCTAAAGGATAAAATGACTTAAAACATATTATTTTAACTATCATTACAAGTAATAAATGAAGATTCAGAGAACATAAATAGAAATAGAAATTATATATATAATATTAAAAAAACACAATAATAAAATAAAAACAAAAATTATATATATAATATTAAAAAACACAATAATAAAATAAAAACAAAATTTAATGATGAATAAAATGAAAAAATTGTAAAATGAAAAATAATAGAGACTAGTTAGGTAATTTAATGAAAAGAAAATGTATTAAGTTAATTCGCAAGAAGACATTACCAAAGGGTAATTTTTTTGTACTGTGTTAAAAATGTTTTTTCTAAAATCATTACAAGATTTAATTTATGCTCTAAAATATTTTCTATACCATTAGAAATATTAATTTATTATTTATAAATTTATCAAACCACACACGGTTTTCTTTAATTTATACTCTAAAATATCTTCTAAACTTATATACAACTTTATCGAAGCACACACAATAAACCACACACATTGAAATGGATAATATATATCCATTACCAAAAACACAAAATGCCACAAAATATACACAATTCAACGCATCAATGTATATCCACCCAAAAATGCAAAATACACACAATTCAATAGATGAATGTATATCCATTGCCAAAAACACAAGATGCCACAAAATACCTAAAAACTACAAAGTATAAAACCTTTGAACGTAACAAACAGGTTGGCCCCAATGTCCACCAGGACATCCTTACTAAATTTACTTAAACAACATGAACCTGAAAATAGTAGTGGATCTTAAGGAGATACCACCCCACTCCAGTGTGTCCATGAAACTCCAAAAGTCGAGCAGAGCGGTGTTAATCTCTGCCACAAAAAGTTGGAAGGATAAGATAAAGTCTAAAAGTCGAGCATTAGTGGTATTAATTTCTACCCAAAAAATGAAAAGATACGATCCATTTTAGAAGTGAAGCATTGGTGGGATTACCACAAAATGAAAGAACAAGATAAACCGGAGCATTGGTGGATTAATTTCAGCCACAAAATGAAAGAACAAGATAAACCTGGAGAGAACTACAGAAAAAAAAAAAAAAACTTTACCTTTATATATTGTTACGCACTGATATTGAAATCACAGTAGAAGAGTCATTTCTACATTGATAGCAAGAGCAATGCTATAACCAGAAGCACACCTTTCCCAAGCCGCAAATTCATGCATGGTAGTTTTTCTGAACTATTGGGGTATTGTTGAAGGAGTAGCTGCGGAAAAAAATGTATTATTATTAACAATAATATTTTTGTTTCAAAATAAAAATAATTGGTATTATAATTAGATGTCAGTCTTTTAGATTAATCACATCATTGATATTTGGTAGAAATTTCAAACTAATTAATATGATTTATTTTCAAAACAAAATAATCATGAACCATATTAATTAGTTCAAAAGTCCATCAAATCCTCACAATATAATCAATCCTAAAAACTAATATCCACATTATACATCACAAAAATCACAAAAATCTTAAATCATGAAACTATAATTATTTCACAATAAAAATAACTGTCACTATAATTGAAACTCAAGTACCCATTACCATGATACTCAAGTACCCATTACCATGATAGAATTGGCCGAAATCAAAAGAAAAGAAAACGAAATATTGCTAAAGAAAACGAAATATTACAGGAAAGCAGGACATAGCAGCTAGCCAAATAAATTGCAGAATAATTCTTTTCAAGCGCTGTCGTTGCATTCGCGAAGCAGTTAGAGCAATCGGTGGTGGATATATCTCTGTAGCACTGAACGAGAGCGTAAATCTAGATAAAATTACAGACAGTCAATATATTCTATTAATTCTTGAATGATTACACACATATTTATACAATCAGTAGTCTTAAGATAGGAATGCTATCTTAGACGTACAGTAGTGTGGTTGAGAGATTTTCTCAACCACACACTAAACTAGGAGAAACTATATTCTAGCTTATTCCTATTATGTAGGAACAAACTCCTCAATTAGGAAATTACAACCATAGACAAGTAGGAATTAATTATTTCCAACTCCCCCCCTTAATGACTACTTGTCATGATAGTCAAATCCACCATCATCACACGAATTGCATGTACAAAACCTCCAAAAACACAGTTTTCCGTCTTCGGACAGATCCACAATCTGCAAATTTGACGTTTCCAATACAGCCGAAGAATTGATCTGATCAAAATTGATCCGATCCGCCTCTCCCGGATAGATCTGCAACTTCTCCGATCCTGCACCCCTTGCAGACCGTCAAACGAAGTTGAGGCTTCCCGCAGATCCCCTCGAAGGTGAATTGGCGCGATCCTTAACTAAAAAACCTGCACCTATTGGCGCGACTAATGGCCTAACATACGCGCCAGTTGGCCTTCCTGGCATTGCTGTTAGCGCGAAAAACGCCAATCCCCTTCTACTCAGAGAAAATCATCTGAGTCTGAGCCAGGTGTTACTGCAGTCCACCTGCTCCTACGAGCACAAAGCTCCTGTGTACACACAGCCACAAAGGCACCTCAAGCCACATATGCGATTCAGCCACAAAGGCACTTCAGACACAAAGACTATATAGATGGTTTTTGGCTCACCACCAACCATTCAGCCACAAAGGCAAGCTGCCACCACCGGGCAAGTCCGATTTACCACCATCGGGCAAATCCGCTAACTTCAATATGCCACCACCGGGCAAAACACTGATCTGCTTCCACCCAGCAGAAATCTCCACGTGCCACCACTGGGCAACTCCTGTAGCCACTAAGGCTCTATAGATGGTTTCTGGCTGACCATAAACCATTACAAAGTGGTTTTAAGATCACCACGAACTTTCAGATGCCTTAAAAAACTTACATCTGATTCACATTTTGGAGTTTCAGAGTACATACAATGACTATTACAACATGCTAGGGAGTCTATTCCACACTAACTCAAACAAATCTACTTTGCTGTCCACCATAACCGTTGTTGCTGCTCCTTTATCTCATCTATTCACTGTTCACATCTTGGGCATCATTGTCAAATAAATTCTTGGAACTCCATGCTTATCCTGTCATTTATTAGAGTCATGAATTCTAACAAAACAACTTTACCTACATTGAGTTAGCTAGGCTCAATAAGGCTCAATAATATTATGCATAATTCCAAGATATAAAAAATCAAATTTCTCTATCTTTGCCCAAAGATGATTATTTCCCAATGATAACAGCAACTATTAGAGTCCAGAAATATCATGAATCATAACCAGTGATCTGCAATTGGCTGCCTGCTCGGCACACACCACCGGGCAATCTCCTCCAATCCTGGAGTGTTCTTGGACCCAACAATCTTCTCCACGCTGAGCTGCCAATCAGCAGCACCGTCCAACACGCAGATCACTGCGCGACTGCAGCCTCCTTCGATCTTCTCCTCGGCTTCCAACGCACCAGAAACATATATTTAAACCCAGCTGAGGTGGAGGAGCGCCTGCAGTATGGGCAAGTGTAGCAGCAAATTAGATTATCACCGTACTCATAAGCATTACGCCATTTTGGGCAGGCCTTGCAGCTGGGCACTGCGTAACAATCTGCAGCCTCACCCTCTGCTTTTCCGATGAACAAGAGCGCGAAGGTGATCCATACAATATAGACCAAAGCCAGCTTGCTAACCTGCTTTGTCGTCATCTCTGCAACTGAGTTTCCAAAGACAAGACTTTAAGGTTCCCGGCAGACGCACCAGCAAGAGACTGTAGCAGTCAAAATTGTCTGCCAACCAGAGTTTAGCAGATTAAATGAATGAAGAAACAGCTTCTTCCGGAAATGACGTGTTCCTTCCATTAATAGCAACCTCGAAAGACCTTTTGCTGAGCACAAATGAACTTGTCATGGTTATCGTACAAACTCAATCACCATAAACCAATAAAAAAGGACTAAAGAATGTGATCAACTCCATGAATACCGCTCCAATCTGCTATGCTTTCCAAAATCGGATCAGAAGCTCATCCAATCAACTGAATAATTTATATATATGACTTGGATGAAAATAATGCAATCCCATTTTTCTCGCATATTCTTTGAGGAGAAAATGGCCTTTCTGCAAAAATGTTTATAGTTCTGCAAAAAAACATGTTCCAGTACACATGACAAATACATTGTTTACTCAGACGGTTGTCGCTGCTGCTTCGTTGACTGCCTCCCTTCGGTTCGACGGTGCCTTGAACATGGACATAGCGGAATTCCAGACAAATCTGGTGCCCTACTTGCGTATACACTTCATGCTATCAGAACTTTGATATCTCTATAACAAGTATATGCAGGAAACAATCTATTCCCACAAAGAAACACTGTCCAGATCTCTCTGATCTCAGTAGCAAATCGCCCCCACGACCTTTTCGTGCATACCCATCGACAGTGTTGCCAACATTCAGTTCGTTGCAGCAATCGATGAGATTGAGGCCCGGATCTGCCAGTAGATGGTTCAGCAAGGTGAGATTGAAGTCCTCGGGAACAGAGAAAACATCACTGACCCCAACCTCAATGAGAAAGCGAGTGGTGGCCGGTTCGAATCTGTTTCAATTCCATTTTGGCATTCTGGAGAACCCTCTGTGCAGACTACATTTCGCCCTGATCGGCAAGCGCTCTGGCTTCAGCTATGGCTTGAGTCGTTCTGAGACGGATCCTTTGCTTCTCCACTTGCAAATTTAGAGCAACCGGAGCTCCGTCTGTGCTCTCCGGACGCAAAATTGAAAGATACTGTTCTCTTGAATTGAAATCTTGCTGAGAGACAGGTTCTTTATGGAAGCAACGGACCGAGATTAAATTCAGAAGGTTTGATGCAGATTTTACGGCTGGCAATTTGAGATCCACTAGAATATATCCATCTTCTTCGGCGTAGAGATCACCGAGTTCCACCGTCCCGTGGCTTCCGTCCTCAGCAACACAGGTTTCATAGCTTCCAGCATGAAAGCTTTTCAGCTTCGTTCCTTCGCAAGCCGAAACTGTTATTCTGACGTCCTGCACAACGACGCTGAGCAGGCCACCAATAGTCCACCAATACATTGACTCAAGTTGCCACCGCTGCTTTGACCTCGTGGATTGAAACTCACTCAGGTCGGCCTTCGGCTCGACCTCCATACTTGCTTCGGCCCCTTCGTTCCAGATCCACGGATTGCGCAGTCAATCTGACCGCTCGACCTCTGCTGCCGATCTGCTGGGCAGTCCAGACATCGCCCTGAAGCCACGAGCGACAAGTCCCTCTGCGCGTCTTTGCTGCCACAGCCTTACAGTTCTCTCAAACAGATATGATGGAAAAACAAACATATACTACACTCTTTATTTTCCCTCAGCCCAGGAGCAGCCAAGCCCACGAGGGGCTAGGCCCTCACGGGCTCTGATACCAAGATAAAATTACAGACAGTCAATATATTCTATTAATTCTTGAATGATTACACACATATTTATACAATCAGTAGTCTTAAGATAGGAATGCTATCTTAGACGTACAGTAGTGTGGTTGAGAGATTTTCTCAACCACACATTAAACTAGGAGAAACTATATTCTAGCTTATTCCTATTATGTAGGAACAAACTCCTCAATTAGGAAATTACAACCATAGACAAGTAGGAATTAATTATTTCCAACTAATCTGATGTCCTGAAGAGTCAACACTCGCTCCTTCCGCGAACCTCTTTGTTGATGTAGAAGCTATAACAGACAGACTGGAAACAATATCTCTAAAAGCCATTCCCTACGCATGCATGTGTGGATCACTACTATATGTCTCTATCCAGTGATCAGAGATGAAGCTGCCGTTCCGGTAGTGCAATTCGCACATAGGCAACCATAGTCTACATTCAATCCTGTTTTCGCACAATGCAGAAACATTAGGCATTACATTTTGACAACAATCGTGGCATTCCTTTTGCGATGCGTCTCCCCTACACTGGAGAAGCCCATAAACACTATTGGGAAAATGGCCATTCGAAGAAACATTCATCCCCGTGGAAGTCGCGTTGTAAACAAGATCAATCAAGATTAAAAAAAATGCATTTCTTTGCATTTTTCTTATTTGCAATTTCCCTTATTTGCAAGACTATAAGAGGAATCATTACATTTCTATGGAATCCATAATTTTCACCCTTGGGATCCTAGTTACCGGTTTGGAAAGTTTACTAACACTTGCTGATTTTGGTTTAAGGTGCATGAACAATATTTTGCAAATTGGAAATTGTTCATAGATTTGATTTGAGATCATAATATTGGAGAATTTCCTCAATTGTTGCTACAGCTACAATGTGAAAGAATGGAGTTCCCATATTCAGTTATTCTTACTCCATATACTACTTCCAATGGAAGCCATAGATTTTGCTTCAACTCAGAGACAAAGACTTGTATCAGATAGTTATGAATACAGAAGTTGAACCTAGTTATGCCATTGAAAAAACCAAATATTTCAACAGAATGGATGAGGCTTCTAGTCTTCTATTGTTGACCATATCTTCAACATTGTGTTTCCATGTGGACACATGCACCACTCCGAATGAAATTTGGACAACTTTGGAGAATTTATTTGGAAAGCAGAATGAGATGTAGGCGCATGTTCTAAAAAATGAGCTAAATTCGTTAGATCCAAACAACCTTGAGAACATTTAGGATTTCTTTGTGAAATTTAAATCATTGCTTCTACAATTATAGGATCGCAGGATCAATAAATCCAAAGAGGAAGGTCAATTGATCCTTTCTATTTTGTCTAAATTAGGTCTTGAATATCTTGTTTCTATTTCTACATTTCATACAATTACACTTGCAACTAGAGATAAATTGAAAATGCCTAAACTTAATGCATTTATTGAGTCTCTCATTCATCAGCAAGATAAGTTCATCAAGATGGGTTCATTAAAGTATTCAAATGCACATGCACTGAACATGCACGAGAAATGAAAGTCCAAGTTGAAACCAAATCAACAATCCAAAGGCAAAGGAAATACAAGAGATCCAAATCCAAGAAAGAGAGGAATTCCAAAACCTCAATATGACTCTTCCAGCTCCAACGGTAAGAAGGGAAAGAAAGGAAACTCCAAGTGTCCTTATTGTAACATAAGCTATCATCCTGAATCCTCTTGCATGCAGAATTCTATTGATCTAATAGCAAACACTCTTCAACAAAATAATCTTGGTCATCACATTCTAGAAAGTTCCAAGAAGAAGACGAAAGAAAAACGATCAGAAACAAGGGTAATGGTCATGCTTCGATTTCCCTTCATTCTACACTGCAAGAATGGATCACCGATTCAAGAGCTTCACATCATATGGATTCTTCAAAGGAACCTTTTTCGTCTCTACATGCATACTCAGGTCCTCCTATTCTCATGGGGGGAAACTCTATCGCTGAAGCAATTGAAAAAAGAGGAGTGCAATTCGAAGATGGAAGTTTTGATAATGTCTTGCATATTTCGAGGCTTTTTGTGAATCTTCATTCAGTGTATCAGATGACACACATTGGCACCGGAAAGAAAGTGAAATTCCACGAGCATTTATGATATGCACACCAACTTGAAGATTGCATCTGACAAGGCAAATGATCAATCTCGTCTATATACATTTTCTGATTTTGTTCCTCAGCGAGATTCTATTTTTCTACCTACGCATGCAAATGAAGAAAGGATTTAGCATGAGATATTTGGGCACTTGAATTTCATATATATGCAACAAATTAGTAAGAAAGGGATGATTAAAGGATTGCCTACCATTGAATTTTCAAATGGTGTTTGTAATGGATGTGCTCTTGGAAAGCATACACAAGACAAGTTCGAGAAGGGGCATGCACCAAGAGCCTCTTCACTTTTGGAGCTTGCACATAGTGATATCATGGGTCCATTTTGAGTACCTTCAATGAACAAAGCAAGATATGCTTACTTCTTGAAACTCAAGTCTAAATTTTTTCAACATCTAAATATTTTCAAAGCACATGTAGAAAATCAGTCTGGAAAATGCATCAAGGTCCTCCACACAGATAATGGGTAGGAATATGTCAACAAAGATATCCATAATCCTTGTAATGAAGCAGGCATATATTTTTAGAATACGTTTCCTTACACTCTACAACAAAATGGGGTGGCCGAAAGGAAGAATAGATATTTGAAAGATATGTCCAATTGCATGTTGCAAGCAAGATCTCTTCCATCAAAATTGTGGGTTGAAGCTATTAATTGTGCCTCGTACTAGAAAAACACATTTTGAGTCTTGGACTAGCATGCAACCTAAAGTCATTCGTTTCTGCATTTTCAGATCTCGAGCTTGGGCCCTTATTCCTATAGAGAAGTGAAAGGATTTGGTGCCTCAGAGAAAGGCATGTATGTTTGTTGGATATCCTGATGAAGTCAAAGGGTACATATTGTTTGATATAAACAATAAAGAGATCTTCATTTAAAGGAGTGTAAAGTTTGAAGAAGATGCTTTGCATGCACCACCAGATGAACATGTTACAAAGTTTCCCTCTCCACTAGTTGATCTAGATGATCCTTTTCCTATCACACATGTTGGACCACTAGTTTTTGAACGTCAAAATAATATTTCCTCATAAAGTGTAGAATATTCTTGACGACCTTCAATGCAAAAATGGTGCAGCATGAGTGACCTCTTAGATGATCCTGCCACTATACCTCAATTTGATGAAGCTCCACTAGCACTCTTAGCTATGGGGTCATGCCTTCTCATGCATGCTTATATGATACATGCATATGATTAATAGACTTATGTGGAAGCAATTGGGAATCCTAAACGGGAAGCAACTATGGATAAGGAATACAACTCTCTCACTAAGAACCAAACTTGAGACCTAGTTCCAATCACGGGGGGCTTCTCTCAATGAACCTCTAACATAACACATGTGTTTGTGGCATACTCAACAATACCCTTAATCTAACTACATATTGGAAAATGCCTCTAAAAATCACTTTATTTAACTCGCTTCCAATACGAACCCAACACACCCTCCCAATTTAAAAATCCCATACTTTCACTAGATATTGTAGGTATCTATTTTTTCATTAAGATTTTTTATACCCCTTTAGATTTATATCTCTTTATTTTCATTAACAACGGTAAACAAATTCTTCACCTAGAAAGAACAACCTAAATACTATGTAGTTGAAGACTTGATAGTTTCAATAAAAAAGAGGCAGATCTAAGATGGTTGATTTTAAAATACATAATGTGGAAAATTTGAATGGAAAATACATAGATTTGAACTCTCAATTGCATCTATCTTCTAGTGAATACTGAGAAATATACACTACAGTAGTTAAAAAAAAACCTTGATAACCAACACAATGGCACACCTTTCATCTCGCATATAGAAGAGGAAGAGGGGAGAAAGTAAAATGAATATGGACACATGAAAAATCCTATCTCGTTGGACTTTTTCAAATCATAGCCCTAACATGATACCAAGTGCACCATAGTTGCATGGTAAGAGTGCCAGATAAGTGTGTCTCCATCAAAATATGAACTAGAGCATGTAAGCATGCATCCCTTCCTTGATATTTTTGTCCTTTACCTAAGATGGGAATTTATCATGCATAAGTATTCTAATTGACTAATGATCTACACCCTCTTAGTAACAATAGAACATGCATGCTTAAAATAAGAAAAAAAATCTCTAATAATATAAAAACTCTATCCAAAATTGAAATTGCTAAATTTGAAACAACATCTAAAATGGAATTAATTGAAGGTATGACATGCATGCACCCTCTTCCAAACAATAGTCTATTTCACTATCTCTTGTGGCATGCATCTGCCCTCTACCAAGCAATAGTTGGTATCACTATCTCCTTCAATTTCATTCAACCTGTTCATCATTAATGTAAGGAAAGGGTGAAGGTGCCATATCTTTTGTATTCTCTACTGCCCCATCATTAGGAGGATCACTATCTTAGCAACAAGTAAAAAATATTAACAAACACATTAGACATAGATCATAGAGGTATTAGTAATGTGATGCATGTCTATTCTGGAGCAAGGTTGCTTGGGAGAAAGAGTGGAAGCAGGAAGAGAGAGTGGAAGTAGGAAGTGGGAGTGGAAGCAAGAGAGAGGAGTGAATTTTTCAAAAGCTCCCAGGTTGGGAGCAATTGTGGGAGTGGATTTTATATAATATATATTTTGATGGATATATGTCAAAAACGATATTTTAGAATGACGAATTTGTGATACAAAACATTAAAACATGGATTAAACCATATAACATCATTCATTTACTAGTTATAAATCTTCGTTAACCATACGTCCACAAATTACAAGTTCTCATTTATATAGCATGTAAGGGTGTACATAACCAAAATAACATCGAGTGCAATCCATCTCTTAACAGAAAATACATCAACAAATAGGCTCTAGATGGCTTCTAACATCCAAAAAAATATGCTACAACATATACCTACATATCATCAAAATCATTGCCTATCTTGGGCTCTTTGTCATTAATATCACCCTCTAAGCATTAACATAAGATAGAAAAAATGTAGTATGTTAAGTCAAGATTTTATTTGAGTGACAAGTACATTTTTAGTAGGGTCACGATAGATGAGTTTGACAACCAATGTCACTAACATCAAGGGACATAGAGGTCTTGGTTCTCTTGATTAAATATGAGATCCATACCCTAGTACATGACAAAATCCAATGGAAACATTGCAATCCCCCCAATCGTGAAATCTTGAAAAACTAATAAGTTTGGTGGATTTTGAGTGAGATCTAAAATTCTACTTTCTCCATATGAAATCTAATGACGTCAAAATCACTCTCAAACAATCTGAGTCATTTCATGGTAATGTTAAAATTTTAAGTAAAAGGATGTGACATTTTCCTTTATCTTTGATTTTCATCCTTTTACTTTAAGAATTTAACATTACCATGAATTTCATGTAAATACTAGGGCCATAAGTTTGAATATTAGGCTACTATGGATCTAATATTACCATTGTTTTTTCTCTATCCCTCCCTCTCTCGATACTCACACAATACTCCTGAACCTTTATTTCTCCATCCTACTTATTTTTTCCCTTCGCGTGGCCAATGTATTATATAAAAAAATACCTTATAATATACATATTTATATACAACATATAAAAACCATTTACCTCCCTATTATTTGCTCAATATATTATTCCATTTTTCCTCATTTTTTATGCCCCAACATTAACACACGTGATATTGTATTGCTTTGTTAGTGAAGTCCCCATGGTTCTGCTACCTTCCAATCGTAAACTTGTTAGGTGCAAGTGGGATTACCAGACCAAGAAAGGAACAGATGGCCAAGTTAGTTGATATAAGGCATGGTTGGTGGAAAACATTTTTCAACCGGTACATGGTGTTGACTATGATAGACTTTTGCTCCATTGTAAAAGATGGATTCCATTCAGCTAACTCTCTCCATTGCAGCAACAAGAGAATGGGAGGTGCATCCTATGGATGTGAGGAATGCCTTTCTTCACGGTGATCTTGAGGAGGAAATCTACATGGAGAAGTCATAGGGATACGTGCAAAATTCACCTCAGGTATGCAAACTAAAGAAGTCTCCCTATGGCCTCAAGAAGGCACCTAGAGAATGGTATGTGTTATCACTCGTTCGGATCTCCAAGGCTGAAGAAGCGTCTAGCTGAGATAACCACAGACCAACCTTTTGACTTGTTAGCTAGCCCTTCCAAGCTGGAGAGGGCTCTCTCCACAAAATCACAGCCAAGAGGGCTAGATGAATTATGGTTTTAGATTAGGTATAAAGTGCAAAGGTTGTTTTGATTTGATTTGATGGGGTTATTGCTAGATGAAGATATTAGGTCAAAGAGGCTAGGTCAGAGAAAATAAGATTAGGGTTATAGTCCATTCAATGGGGCAAGGTAGGTAGGTAGGCTAGCACATTAGGGTTTCATGGGATGAGATGATTCAGACAGGTGAGGAGCTAGGAAGAGCATGAAAGATTTATTCTTCCTAAATTGAAGAAAGATGAACAAACTATGAAAACTTTCCCAAAACAGAGCATGTGAGATGATTCTTGTTTATCAACTTGAAAGAGATCATACAATAGACATGAAATGGAATATGGAGTAACAATATATTCACACAAATGAAACTGAAGAAAAAACAATGCTAGACAACCATACCACAGGTATCCCAAGGAAATAGTTGCAACTCATCTATTAAAACTAGCCAAATTCTTATACAGTAGTGTCTTTGATCAATCTAACAACATCCAACTGAGTCCAACCTATGAAATGAGTCAAGAAATGATAGATATAGCCATCAAAAAATTTCTTCCAGCCTCAGGGGTCGAATCCATGAGCTAAGGAGTTGTTCCACCAAAATCTAAATTGAAACCTAGAGTGTAGGGATGTCAAACTGACTCATCCCTCAATTTTTGGAAACTTATTCATTACATCACAAAAAAGTTTTTACCTAATGTATTTACCCTAGGTAACTTTAAAAGACACAATTACATTTTTTTGACCAATTACATCAGTAAAATTTCATAAAATTCCTTGAGTAACTGAAAAAGTGTGAAAAAAGTAGCAAAATATCAGTTTCTGGTCATATGCGCAGCATCAGTGGTCTATGTGCAATGCCTTTGGCCTGTGCACATCGCCTTTGGTCTGTGCGCATTGCCTTTGGTCTGTGCGCATCGCCTTTGGTCTACACCATCTTCCAGTTGAGTTTTGAAGGGGTTCTCGATTTCCAAATTGAGCTCAGGATAGCTCATTGGAAAGTCTAGTTTCCATAAATGTACTTGGTTCCAAAAAATGATAAGATTTGACCCTCGAAAAAGTCAATCCCCCAAGACTGCTCCTTTGCGCAGCGCCAAGGTACCCTATGCGCAGTGCCTTTTTACAGACCATTTTTGGAGGCCTTACTCAACTCCAAATTGAGCTCATGATAGCTCATTGGAAATATATTCTAGTCTAGTTGTCATTTGACGTATCAAGAAATTCATTTGGACACTCCAGCTAGGAGAAACATTTATTTTCCCAAGGTCGCTCCAGAAGTGCAGAAAACCTCTTGTAGCACCTGTATGTTTTAAATTTATCAAAAACCATAACACATGTGTAAAAAATGAAGGAGATTTTTGTTTCTTGGCCTATGATGGACACAAACCTCTCCCACTTTTATAAAATTCATCTCTTTTTGGTTGGAAACATACTTTGAAGCAAAACTGGCCCTATGTGTGGCAAATGATTTTGTCCCTTCGAATGGATTTTTGAAAAATGATGGAGACATGATGTTTATGAGTTGGAGTGGCCTCATACTTGCTGATATGACCTCCCTTATGCCTCCTCTTCTCATATGTCTCTAATTCCATAGCAAACCCTAGCTCAATGGGAGAGGAAATTAGGGTTTAGTGTAGGCAAAACAAGGGATTTGGGAAATTTATAGGAATGAAGGGAAATAAAGGGGATATGGGGCTTCTAAATTCTTAAGAAAATTTTGGGAGGTAGGGAGGGATGTTAGGAAGTAGGGGAAACTGGAATTTCAAGGATTGAGTGAGGGGAAGGGGTCCAAAAGGGAAAAACACAGGCCTAGTCTAGAAAAGTGTCAAAAGCGTAGCAATAGGCTAGGGTTTGTAGAAAAATGATGATTTTGAGGGATATGAGTGATGGGAAGTGTTTAGGAAGGTATATTAAGGATAGGGGAAGGCGTAAGAGCATCAGGATACAAGTTTTGTTGATGATTTAACCATGGAGGTCATGAAACCAAGAAAAATGCCCTCAAAACCCTAGGAGAGGGAAATGAGAGGAATGGGCATGGGAAAAGGTCAAGGGAGGTAGATGGAGTGTAGGTGAGTGAGATATCAATGGATAAGAGTGAAAATGAGCCTTCCCTTGGTCTTTATGGCCTTTATGCCTTTTTAAAATTTTCAAAATTGGTCTTGGGACCCACTTTTTCTTTCTCAAACTTAACTTGTCTTTTACAATTTACCTTTGAACTTGATATTCTGATTTGATATTCTTGGTGGATTTGGAAACATAATGAATTTGGAACTCTTCCTTTTTGCTGATGGAACTTTTAACTTAAAACACTTGGAACCATGAGAATTATTACATATTAAAACCATAAAATTAAATTTTTGCTTGAATATTCAAATTACAAACTATTTTGCTAATGAAATCTTGTTTATTCTTACTCCTTCACTTGCTGGTCTTTTATGCAGGAGATGGTGTTTTAGTGGACCTTGGAAACCAAAAGACCTAATGGAGACTTTGAGTGGTTGTGACTATGATGAAAATCACTGTCATGATGAAGAATGACTAATGGTATGCTTCAGCAAAAGGTGAAATGAGCTAACAAGGGGTAAATTTCTAAAAGGAGTAAAGGAAGCCCTAATTCAACCTTTAGTGACCAAATTTTTGCATGATGACCTAGTGGAATGAATTTTTTTTTAGAATGGGACCTTAAATTAATATGAAAGAGTTATTTTTGATCACTCATGGCAGGATGCAAATACTGACACTAACATTGGCCTTATTGGGGATGGCAGCTCTGAAAGAGGTGTCAAAGACACCGTAGACTAGCATGCCTATCCATTGGGCTATATGGTCAAAAAATCAATAACTAATGAGCATGACTAAATGCTGCAAACTCAAATGACATAACCTGACATGTGACAAACTGAAAACTAACTGAAATTAAATTGAAAGTTGAATTGTACACCGTCAACTGCAAACTCTACTGGAAGTTGACACTAAAAAAGATGCTCACACTGTTGAGCTTATTCATCGCACCTTATCTATTTTAACTAACCCATAACCTGCTCACTTAAGTGATGCGAAATTTCCAATGAAGCCAAAAAAGGAGATGACCATTCACTGAAATTTTTCTCACATCCTCTATAAGCAGACATAATGACGTACATGTAGGCAGATCTTGAGGGGCAGCTAGAGCCACTCAGCTTGAAAAATGCGCAGAAGTCATCTAGAGGCTTGTAGTCTGTTGCATGTGCTCCTAAGTTGACCAATTCCCTCCAGGAATGAGCAATCTTTCTTTGCATGCAAGGGCAACTTTCCCTGAAAAAGAGAAAAGAAAAAAATAAAAAAGCATCCCTAGATTTTAGGGATCTATTGTTAGCAGATGGAGGTTACATGCAAAATCCATTTTAGAAGTCTCCCACCAAGTGTCACTTTTTCCTAGATTTGTGGCATGCATGTCATAAGCCTCACTCTTGTCAAAACTAATTATTCAACGCTTCAGAGCTCATTCTTCACTTATATCTTTGAGCTCTGGCATCCCCAATGCATCTAGGAACATTCGACACACTCAACTCAACGTTTTTGGGGTAAGTCCGCTTTTCATGTCTTTCGCTACCTTTTGTCACTTTTTGTATTTCAGTTTGTGTGAGTGTTGTTTTCTTGGTTTTGTTGAACACTTGTTGTCATTTTAATGCATGTTAGCTTGTAGAAGCACTGTTTTAAGTTTTTCAATTGCATCTCATTGTTGTCACATGCATGACATTGTTTCTGCACTGACGGTAGTCATTGCGATGATTTGCTTGACAAATTAGTCATTTTTCCCATTTTATGGAATCCTGCATTCACTAATTGCATTCATGTTCATCCACTCATGTTTGCACTTAGCTTCGTACATGCATTCAGTATTTATTGTTTTCAGTTGCCCATGAGTGGGTCTAAGCTACCTTTGCACGGACCTTACGTTGCCCGGCTTGCACTATACATTTATGGGATCGAAGGCCTTGCCTTACTCCTAGAAATTGCATAGAGGTTGCCTCACATTTGCCTCCCAAAGTGTACTTTGTGCAATTCTGAGAGGCGGTGCTTTAGTTGGCCCCAAGAATTACACAATGCAATTTTCTCGGGTTGCAAGCATGCTGGCTGAAACTGTGAATTGAGCAGCTTTAGTCCTTAGCAAGCCAAGCTAGACTTTTATCTGCACAATTTCAACAGTTAATCAACTCACTGACAGTCCGAACTATGCTTTGCGAAGTTCTAGCAGTCAGTTTCCCAGCCTCCCAGGCAAAATTGCGCAAATCTTCCAGTCAGTCACCCAGGTGCATTGCATGTCAGTCCTCAAGTTATTTTTGGTTTTCAAATGACAGTTTTCTTGCAACGAGTGTTACTCTATCTCAAGGTTTCACAGGTGCTCAACAGTCTCTCAGTAGTATAGGTACAATGGCTTCCAAGAGAGCAGGGTCAAAGGACACCATTAAGAGTGCAACTGGAGATGTGGTCGAGCAAGTGTCTATGATCTTGCCCATCTATGAAGACACTAAGCTATTTAGAGACAAGGAGATCAAGATCAAATGGCAGGACATCAATGACATCTTCTCAGGCACCTTTGAGGAGAATCTAGAGGATCACAGAGTCTATGTCAACATACACAAGTCTGGCTTGTACTGGGTTTCATGCAGGTAACCCACGTTCCCATTCATGGACATGATCCACCGAATTGTCTTGCATACTGATCCAAAGACAATGGCGTTGAGAAGTTTTAGTGGAACATAACTTGCTACCTTCAGGGCAGAGGATTTTTAGGAGATGTATCACTTTCCGCAACCGTTGGTCACAATGGATGCACCCTTCACCAGTCCCAGCAGTAGTGAAAACTCAAGAGACATCTTGAAGAAATGGGTGAAATAGCCATCTAATTTTAGGACAACACCCAACCAATTTTACAAGACAAGGATAGTGTGAAAGGGTTATCAGTTCTTGGTCATCTTCACATGCCGCTTATATAGCCAAGAAAGTACATAAACCTTCCCACAAAGTTGGGTGATTGCGTTGGATCAGCTGGCGAATGAAGAAAGACCTTTCAATTGGTCTGACATGTTGGCTCTCTAGCTGAAGGGACAAGTAACAGATGCCTGACATCCGCCCAAGGGTCTGCAAGAAAATATTTTCATGTCCTCTTACATTCTTGATGCAATATGTGCCCATCAACAGTTCCCTGGCTTGGGTTGGGCATGGACACCTTTAGAAACCTCTATGCACACCTATTGCAGGTTGTTCTCTGGGTGCAACTTCTGTGGTGTTATAATATAGCTATCAAACCACTTCGTCACCCTGGTGTACAAGATGATCTTTGAGCAGGATCTGCCTTGCATGTCATAGGCAACGATGGAGGCATTGGTTAACATAGCAGATTAGGTACATCAAAGGAAAGGAGAACAGGGTGGCAGATTCTCTCAGCAGATGGGTACAGGTAAATCACTTCGTAGCTATAAGCTCCTATGGGACAGACTTACACAATAGGATCTTGCAGGCAGGTCAGTAGGATGTCAGGTATATGGAGATTATGCACATGTTACAGTAGAGTATAGGTATAGGTACATGTGGTAGTAAAGGTACAAGTGACAGTATAGGTACATGTACATGTACAGGTACAGGTAGTGGTACAGGTGCAGGTGTATAGGGTGTGGACTATTGTCTTACAACAAACAGATTGGTTAGATTCATAGACATGATATATGTGACACACAATAGTGAGCTCAAGGAGATGATCTTGAGAGAGTTTCACGCGAAACCTTATTTAGGTCACCCAGGTTATCAAAAGACATTGACTGCAGTAAAGAAGTTTTATTATTGGTCGAATTTGAAAAAGGATGTGGTAGAGTTTGTGGCTAGGTGTTTTGATTTTCAACGCATGAAGGCAAAGTGTAAGCATCCAAATGGACTGTTACAACTGATTGCGATTAAAAAATGGAAATGGGAGCTCATTTCCATGGACTTCATCATAGGTTTTCCAAGGATAGTGAGACAACATGATTCCATTATGGTTGTTATGGACAAGCTGACAAAGGTTGCACATTTTATTCCAGTGAAGTCTACATTCTCAGCTAGCAATGTGGCACAGGTATTCATTAGAGATGTGTTCAGATTTGTGGTGTTCCAAATAATATTGTGTCAAACAAGGATGAAAAGTTCACTTCCAAGTTTTGGAAGGAGTTATTTGCAGGTTTTGGCACAGAGTTGGCCTTCAGTACAACTTATCATTCGTAGATAGATGGACATACATAGTGGGTCAATAAGATATTGGAGGACATGTTGAGGATGTATGTGATGCATCAACAATGGAAGTGGGAGGAGTATCTTCCCTTGTATGAGTTTGCATACATTAATGATTATTAGGAGTCATTGAGGATGAGTCCTTTTGAGGCATTGTGTGGATAGAGTTGTAATACTCCCATTAGCTAGAGTGATCTAGTGAAAAAGGTGCTGATTGGACCAGACATGTTGGCAGACATCAAACGGGAAATGTAGGTGTTCAAGAAGAATCTAAAGGAAGCATAGGATAGGCATAAGAGCTATGCAGATCAGAACAAGTTTTTCAAGGAGTTCCAGATTGGGGAACATGTGTACTTGCACATCAAACTGAAGAAGAGCTCCTTGCGGATTGGATCATGTGCCAAGATAGAACCACAGTTTTGTGGACCCTTCAGTATCATTGAGAGGATTGGTCCAATAGCCTATCGACTTGCACTACCTCCGACAGTGAAAGTCCATGATGTTTTCCATGTATCATTGCTTAAGAAGTATGTTAAGGGTATTGATCATGTGATTGACTGGTCTATATTGCAAGTGGAACCAGATGGCGAATTCTAGCGGAGCCTTAGTGTATATTGTAGAAAAAATGTGCTCATGCTCCAGAACCGAGCAATCGAGCAAGTTAAAGTGCAATGGAAGAAATTTGGGCCTGATGAGGCTACATGGGAGATGGCAGATCAGATGCGGGCTATGTATCCTTCCTTGTTTGCTGATCGAGGCAAAGCAGTTTTGGCATGTTGTTTTGGTGTGGTTTTGGTATATGTAAATATGTATATGGATGTAAATACCACCATGAGCTATGTTATAAATCTCCAATAAGTGGTATGGGTGTCATGTCATTATGTGGTCATATTGTTATGTTTTCATGTTGGTTTGTTTTGAGTAGGGTGATCATTGTCAATGCTGCATCGAGATATGTTATAAAGCTCCATGGGCAGTATGTTTGTGTTTCAGCTGTTTTGTTGAGGTATAGGTGTGGTTGAACACCAAGGATGGTGTTCCCAAGGGGGAGTGTTCTATAATAGACTTGGTGAAAATTCCATGCAATAAAGGAAAAAATAATAACCACTGTTGATGGGACACTTATTCCAAGCTGAATGTTGGGCAAGACATCCTAGTGTGGGTGTTCATCGGTTTATTATGGCTAAGGAAATTGGCAAAGGAAATGACTAAGGCTTTGGAAAGGCAAAATGGCATTTTTGGCACATATATTTATGAAAATAATGGAAATTAGGAGAAAATTTGGGTGAAAGGTCATAGGTTGCATGTGAGGAGGAAAGTGAAAGAAAATAATGGAAAATGATGAAATTAGAGGCCTAATTGATAAAAAGGCTTCTGAGGATCAGTTGGTAACATTTTCTCAGTTTATTTTTGGAGCTCTCTCACTATTTTCTCTCTCACTCTTGGACACTTCGAGTTTTCTTGGATCACTTTGGCATTGGAGCAAGAAAGACAAAGAAGGAAAGAGGAAGCAAAGATCAAGCAGGGAAAGGCAGGATCAAGTGGTTATAGTAGTATTCTTGCAGGTATTGATTTGCTTGTATATTTTCCTCGTTAGATTTAGCATGCACGGAATTGCATGTGGTACTTTTGCTATTATGGCATGGTTTTTTCCAGGTGTAATAGTGTTTTCAGCCTAGCCTTGCCAATTCCAGATAGCCATGATGTGACAGGGTTCTCATGATTTGGTTTAGATGGATTTCCGGATGGATTCGACGCTGAGTGAGGTGAATCTCCAAACAATAGAGCACATGGCCTAGTGGTCCTTGAACCAGACTATGGATCAAGGTAAAGCCATTGGCCTAGTGATCCCTGAGTCAGACTGTGGGTTGCCATAAATCCAGGATTGTGTTGCCTCGGTGGGCCTAGGAATCCTTGTGGGTAAATGAAAAGATATATGGTAAATCCAAGAGGTGGTTTTCCCTCTGTTGGGCCTAGTAATCTCGGGTTTGGGATATGTGGTAAAGCCTAGAGAGTGGGTCTCACTTTAGGGCCTAGTGATCCAAGTTTGGATTGTGGTAAAGCCTGAGAGACTAGGAGACAGGAAATTCCTCACAGTGTAGGTGGAGAAATCTGGAAGCATCTATGCTTGTTTGACCTAGTGATCATGTGGAGATCGTGGTAAATCATCTTATGATATGTTTATTGTGTTGGCCCAGTGATCGAGGATGGATTATGGTAAAGTCTGGTTTCTATTGATGATGGTGAAGTGGTTTAGCCTCGGTATGCCCTGGTTGGTTATGCTGGTTTGAGTCCCACATTCGTGCTTAGAATATGGCACGGGGTTGACTGGCTGAAGAGGGACTTGACTCAGCCAATCTATCCTTGGGTGGAATGTGGTAGTCCCATCTCTGGTTGGTTTTTGCATTCATTAATGTGAAATTCATTCCCTTGGTTTTCATGTGTAAATGTACTCATTATATGTGGATTTTATGGCTGATATATTTATGGTATTTCTGTTGTTACTATGTTGGTTATATGTATGTTTTATGAAAACAACTATGTATGGATCTCAATATGTTTTTACTTGTATATGAATGTACAACGTATCTATGACCTAATAGATGGTAATGCAACAAATGACATGAGGGAACAATGGTTCTTAGTGATTCTCAGATAAGTATGAGATCCCTATGCTTAATTCTGTTGTTTACACCTGTAGATTATATGTTTGTGATATGTTAGATGAAATGCTTGTCATGGCTAGTAGGGGTTTGGTTGAGGACTTGTTTAAGTATTTTATCTAGCATCATTGTTTCCCTATTATTTTATTATTATGGAGATGTCATGCGATTCTGGGTAGTGACTCGGGCTTTGGGCCTGAAAATATGGCTTAATTCCCGGGAAAAATAGTACAGAACTAATAAAAAGAATCCCTAGACACTGGCAGGTAGGCATGTGAGAGCGTCCAGAGGTCCCTAGATGCTGGCATGCCCATAGCATGAGAGTGTCCAGAGGGAAAGTGATCAGAAGTTTTAGTGGAACCCAAGGGCAAGCTGCATGAAGTGTTGGCATGGTTCTCAGGGGTCCTTTAGCTGATGTGGAAGGTTTGTGTGTTGTGTTTCCGTCGATTCCATTTCCTTAAGGTCACATAGGAGGTCGAATCCAACCATAATAGCCTCTCGTCGCATGTTTACCTCGGTTGGTCGGTTACTTGGGTAGATATGGGAGGATGGTGTTACACTGTCATGATTTACATGCTTTGGTTTGAATTCATACTTCAACTTGACTACATCATAGACATATTTTCAATTTTTAGCATATGTTTATGTTTTTGACAACACTTTTAGTTTGGTTATACAAAATTTTTATGACAATTCATTGGAGGAACAAAGATTCGTTTACAGTAGAATTTAGAAGATGATATATGATGTTTTATGTGCATGGAGAGAGATGCGATGCTTTATGGGTTTAATACTTTATGATGTCATATTATATGCATATTTTATACATGGGAGTCACAAGGTTTTATTTTGGTATTTGATAATAATGACCATTGTTGGGGACCCCACCTACTAAATATAAATACAATTATTTTAACACTCCTTCTAAATGAACCTCTTCTGAAACTAAGAGAAATATAGTTTAATTAAATAAAAATAAGATTAATTTAAAAAAAATATCCCAAACTATCCAAGGAAGATATAAAATCAGCTAGAGGGAATTGAAGGAGGGATGGAAAAAGAGAGTGAAGAGAGGCATGTTTAAGATATAAAAGTTGTCATTTCTGTGATACATCAATTTCTTGAGTACAAAGAGCTTAATTGCTTTGGTTGACAACAAAATCAGTTAAGGATTGACAAGGAGGAGGTAAGTACATCATTTATTTATTGATCCCTTTAGGTTGTTTTAAATTTCTTGCAATTTTTGTATTGTTAGAACATATGATACATTTTATCTGTGTTAATTAATGCATTTTTTGCAAAATATTTGTTGATACAATATTATCAGAGAGGCCAAAGCCATAGTTAACAATTTTATCATTTTTTTTCTTGAACTCAGTATCTTATATATGAGTCTGTGACACCTTAGACTTCTAAAGTAGATTTTGGTCCAAATTTACATAGAAATATGAAATAAAAGTTGAATGTACTCATATATTTTCAATAAAAAGAATAACATTTGTGATCTAGGTGGATATTGGTGGCCACCTGCCTATTCCACTTAGACCCTCACCATTGTTTCTTTTAGTTTTTCAGTTTCCTTAATTGTAGCAAAGTTTACTATTTTTGGTAGTTTTTCGGGTCTTGAACTTCCGTAGCCATTTTGAGGCCCTAAAAAACAATTTTTTTTTTTTTTTTTTTTTTTTTTTTTTTTTTTTTTTTTTTTTTTTTTTGGGAAAAATTCCTTTGTTGATATCAATGTAAATCATGCTGATCATCGTAGTCCTCATTGAGATCTTTCCAACGAGGTATCATATGCGTCAAACAGAGATAATATGACCAAGTTACGACCCCGGGAAGTTGGATGCCCAACTAACCCCAATGGGGCCCATAAACTCTTGGTGTTACATCTCCTCGGGTTAGGGTTTTCTCTTATTGTTAAATAATAAAAATTCCCTTGAGCCTCATTGTAACTCAGTTCAGAGGCATGTAGCCAACACATCTTGTCTCAGAGATAAGCTACCATCGCCTGAGCTATCTTATTTCCATTCTATTTGTAAGCATAGTTCAATATTTGTCTATTAATGAAATGAAGTGTTTTTATGTTTCATCTCTATGTTTATGATTATATCTCTAAGTTGTAGCATTCTTGTTTAAGTTCAGATCAGTGGTATCAGAACATTCTGCTCTTTCTCTATTTTTCTTTGTATGTCCCCACGAGGTCAGGGTATAAGAAGTTAGGGCTTAATCTGGTTGAACCATTGAAGGATTAGCCTCACAAAACCCAATGACCTCCCATGGTGGAAGAAAAGAAAGATGAGGGGGCAGGAGATCCTTTCAAAATGTTGCTCGAGGAAGCCCTCAAAAGACAAAGGGACGCGATGATGGATAACTTTGCCCAAATCCTTAGACGACGACCCACAAGCGATGCATCTTCATCTAGCAGCCACTCTGGAGGTGCTACTCCTTTTAAGGTACAAGTTAACTTCGATATTCCCATATTTGAAGGCCTGATTTATGTAGATGCCATAGATAAACGGTTAAATCTATTGGAAGGATATTTTTTAGTTCATGACTTTTCAAATCGAGAAAAGATTACTTTTGCATTTCTCAAATCCACCCCACATGCCAAGGACTGGTGGGAAACGTAATGTGAACAAAAGGACGAGAGTGAACCCTCACTGTTTTCAACCGCACTTAGTTGGAAGTATTTCTGAGACACTATCAAGGAACAAAATTACCCTGTCGGGAGCTATGAAGATAAATACATAAAGTGGACCACGCTATGGCAGGGAAGGGACCAAGATGTGTCAGAGTTCACAAATAATTTCCATACCCTTCACATGAAGTTGGGTATCAAGGATATTGAGCGGTATTTGGTGCTCAAGTATCATGGTTGTCTACACGAGTACATCCAAGACGAGATGGAGTTCTTGGACATCTCCTCACTCAGCACGACATATTGGTACACTGTAAAGATTGAGTAGAAGTTTAAATAGAAGAAGTGAGACTTTGGAAATGTGAATACAAAACAAGGAAAAGGTGCCCCCAAACCACAGAAAAAAGTACCAAGCCAAGGTGAGGCTACCTAAGATAACCCACTGTAGCCACAAGCAAAGAATAACACCATGAAGATGAAGAAGGACAAGGGGAAATGGTGAGAGTTCCATAAGAGCTCCACTCATAATACAAGTGAGTGTCAGGCCAAGTAGTCACTGGTGGCCGAGCTGAAGGCTTCCGAATCAGATGCAAGTTTTGACTCTAAATCAGAACCCGATAAGGGAACTAACAAAGGGAAGCAGATCATTGATGCGGAGCACAATGCCATTGTGGCTACCACAAAGATCCATAAAATTGAGCCTGAAGATCCAGAGGAGGGGGAACACCTCTTCCACTCACATATGTGGGTGAAGGGTTCTTTGCTGTAGTTCATTGTCGACAACAGGAGCCAAAAAAACCTCATTTCAATAGAGGTCATGAAGCGCTTGGGCCTAAATACTACAACACATCCACAATTGTACACCATTGGGTGGCTTCACCAAGGACGAGATCTTTGCGTCAGCCAGTAGTGCTGCATTCCCTACAACATCAAGCCCTTGATGGATGAGGTATTGTGTGACGTTGCTCCTCTTGAAGTTTTTAATGTATTGTTAGGAAAGCCATACTTTTGGAAGCGCCATGCTGTATATGAGTCTAGACCTCATTATGTGATTATTACTTTGGCTAATAAGTTTGAAATGATACCAAAGGTAGCCCCGCCTACTACCATCTCTTTGATCACTGCAAAGCAATGCAGTAAGATCATTTCCCAGACCAGGAAATTTATTTTTCTTATGATTCACCCCAAGGCAAGAAGAAGGTTATGGCCATGGCTTCCAGGTAGGGCTCCTTTGCACAATAGCAGCAGATGGACAAGGTCATCGAGGAGTACAAGGATATTATTTCCTCACCCACAAGGGTACCTCTGCACTGTCAGGTCAAGTACTCCATCGATCTGACCCCGAACGTGTCCCTGCCCAATGGACCTATCTATTGACGCTCTGTTATGGATAACGATGAGATCAAGAGGCAGATTCATGAATTATTATAGAAAGGGCACATTAGGCTAAGCTCATCACCCTGTGGGTGCCCGATTTTATCGATACAAAAGAAGGATGGGATCTACAGGCTCTATATTGACTATATGGCGTTGAACAAGATCATTGTTTGGAATGGGTACCCAATCCCGTGAATTGATGAACTGGACCAGCTCAAGGGGGGAAAATATTTCAGCAAGATTGACTTGAAGTCAGGTTATCACTAGGTGCCTATCAAACCCTCTGATGTGTGGAAGACTGCCTTGAAATCCAACAAGTGCCTTTTTGAATGGTTGGTCATGCCGTTCGGATTGAAAAACGCTCCTGCAACCTTCATGAGATTGATGGATGACGTCTTACAACCCTTCACCAAATAATTTGTGATGGTTTATTTAGATGACATCTTGACCTTAAGCCAGTGTTGCGAAGAGAACCTCCACCATATTCGACAGGTCCTTCAAACCCTTCGACAACACAAGATGTGTGCTAACTTGGATAGATGCACCTTTGGCATAACCCAGGTTCAATATATGGGGTACATCATTGATGAGCAGGGTGTACATGTGGACCCATCCAAGATACAAGTCATTCAGGATTGGCCAGCCCCAACCACTCTCACAGATCTTTGCAACTTTTTGGGTCTTGCCAATTTCTACCATAGGTTCGTGTTGGGGTTATCTCATATCGCTTAGCCTTTAAGTCAAGTCACCAAGGGAAGAGCGAAAGCAAAATTATTTTGGTTGCAAACCTAACAACGAACGTTCTCCAAGTTGAATAATTGCCTTTGTTCGGCACCAATGCTCACATTACCAGACCTGCAACGACCATTTGAGATTGAAATAGTTGCCTTCGACTATGCTATTGGTGCAGTTCTTATTTAACATGGACATCTAATGGATTACCATAGTGAGACACTTTCAGACACAGTCAGAAAGTACCCCACTTATGAAAAAGAAATGTATTCCATTATGCAGGGTTGCCATCAATGGAAGCATTACATTCTAGGGAAGGAAACAATCATCCACACAGACCAACAACCTCTACAGTTCATACAGACATAAGATAGGTTGTAGAATGATTGCCATCAGAAATAGTCCACCTATCTGCAACAATTTCATTTGAACATTAAGTATAAGAAGTGAAGCACCAATAATGTCGCTGATTGCCTCAGCCAACCACCAGTCATGGCGCTAATCACTATGCTCGATTCCTGTGGGCACGAGACATCGAGGTGGCTGCATCTTTACAAGAGCGATTCAAAATTCGGCAACATATACCAGACACTCCTGGAAGGGAAGCAAGTTCCAAATTTTCACCTTCAGGATGCACTGTTATGCCACTTGGGACACATCTATGTTCCTTCAAGTGAGCATGCCAAGATGATTTGGGAGGTGCACTATAGTCGGGTCACTGGACATTTCAGAGTAGAGAAAATAGTGGTAGTATTTCAAAAGTATTTTTATTGGCCGAAACTTTGTCAGGATGTTTGGAAGTACATTAGATCCTGCACCGCCTATGCCATTGCCAAAACAACCATCAAGAAGAAAGGCCTGTATACTCCTCTACTTACTCCTAGTCGGCCTTGGGAATCTGTCTCCGTGGATTATATGTCGGGCCTTCCTTCTACTAAGCATGGCAACAATTGTGCTTTTGTGGTCGTTGACAAATTCTCTAAGATGGCCATCATGGCGCTTGCAAGAAGAGTATCACAACATAGGCCACTACTAAGCTCTTCTTTGAGCGAGTGTGGGTACACTTTGGGATCCCATAATCTATTATCTCAGATCGAGACAACAGATTCCTGAGTGAATTTTGGTCAAGTCTCTGGTCAATTCTGGATACAAAACTTACTAAGTCCACGACTTTCCATCCCCAAACTGATGGCTAAACAGAGGTTGTCAACAGGATGATCGTACACATTCTACGCATGTACAACTCAAAGCATCCACACACATGGGATGACAATCTCCCCTATGTCCAACACAATTACAAAAGAGCACTCCACAACTCGACAACCCACAACCCCTTTTAGGTAGGGCTGAGATTTCATCCATTATGCCCCATTGATGTGGCCATACAATTTGCAGCCACTTAGGTAGATTCGGCTCACGTGTAGTCTGAAGATGAAAGGGCTAATAGCTTCATTGAGCGCATTCAACACATCCTCCAACAGGTCCATGATATATCGGACAAAGCTAATCCTAAGTACAAGCAACTCCATGATCAACATCGAGTGCCGCACAAGTTCTAGGTGGGCGACAAAGTTTGGCTACATTTGCAGAAGGAGCGCCTTGTTGGACTCCACTGCAAGCTTCGCCCGTTCTAATATGGGCCTTACACCATCACCAAGGCCATTAGTGACAATGCCTTCGAGCTCAACATCTCACCGTTCCTTGGTCTGCACCTTGTGTTCAATGTAGATCGCCTTCGTCCATACTTTCCACCATTGTTGGACACATCTGACATTGCAGAACAGCTCACGCCAATAGAGCTCAACTTGGACTGCATGGAACAGGTCACAACTGATCAAATCATGGACAGATAGATCAAGAACACTCTTCGATATAGGATACAACTATATCGAGTTGTCAAAGCATACCAACTCCTTCACCAAGGAAAATGGCTCACCAGGGACCAAGATCAGCAGAAGTTTCCTCATCTCATGGAGCAACTCAATGCAATGGGGACCATTGCTTCCTAAGAGGGGAGGACTGATCCAAGTGGATATTGGTGGCCACCCGCCTATTCCACTTGGACCCTCACCATTGTTTCTTTCAGTTTTTTAGTTTCAATAATTGTAGCACAATATACTATTTTTGGCAGTTTTTCGGGTCCTGAACTTCCGGAGCTGTTTTGAGACCCTAAATGACATTTTTTTGGCAAAATTCAATCATTGATTGTTGTGGCAATGACATTAATCGCTGTATTCCTCGGAGAGATATGTCTAATGAGGTATCATACGCGTCAAATAAAGATAATATGACCAAGTTATGACCCCAGGAAGTTGGCTACCCAACTAATCCCAATGGGGCCCATAAACTCTAGGTGTTACATCTCCTTGGGTTAGGGTTTTGGGTTTTAGGGTTTTTCTCTTACTGTTCAATAATAGAAAGGCCCTTGAACCTCATTGTAATTCAGTTCAAAGGCATGTCGTTGACACATCTCTTCTCAGAGATAAGCTACCATCGCTCAAGCTATCTTATTTCCATTCTGTTTGTAAGCATAGTTCAATGTTTTTCTATTAATGAAATGAAGTATCTTTCTCCTACATCTCTGTGTTTGTGATTATATCTGTAATTTGTAGTGTTCATGTTTAAGTTCGGATCAATTTGATTGTTTCTTCACTTGGCATACGCTTATGACTTTTTTATGTTTAATTTTATGAAGTTAATAAGTAGAGTTTTGGCACATATTGTTAATTAGCTATGTTGTACCATTCTATTTTATGCACATGTATTCTTGTGGATAATAGTGTATAATCATAAATATTCCTATAAATTCCAAAATTCCATTCCTTTTACAAAACCCTTTTTACTATTTTTTTTAAGCCATAAAGTGTTTATATTATACCATAATGTATTTCAATTTTACGTATTTTGTAACACATAATTAGCCTCTTTCATTTGTGCATATCAAAACTTTGTATATAGTTAAAAAGAACACTTAGGGATCAAATAAATTGGGGTTCATCCCTTTATCTCACTTAGACTTGTGAGATTCGAGGGTGTTGTCACCAAAAGCATAGAAAACTCTGTTGGTCAACACTACTAACTGTGTTATCAGAGTGTCTCATCAAAATTCTCTTTCCACTTCTTAAACAAGATTTCTGAGATGCTCAACCTCTCTGAAGTAGAGTGGGTGTCCATTTTCTCCATGGAGTATTACGTAGGTATTACCCTTCATGGGTGAACTCAATAGAAAATTCATTAGAACTTAAAGTATAAAGGAGTGTTAGGTGCTATAATTCTTTGATATACATGGAAGGTCTTATAGTAGTACTTGACCCAATATCTTATGACAATAACTAAGGAGGAACAACTCTGTCTTTAGCTATTACTTGACTACCTAGGTACTAGATTTTTGTCTCTTAAAGTGTTTGTTCTAAATGTACTATAGCGACAAGATAACCAAATACCTTTTCTAGAGTTTGCTTCAGGTTTACTTAGGGGACTTCCCATATACTTAGAGATACATGGAAGTGAACTTCAATATACAATTAATATCGAATGTGGTACTACTTGGAGTACCAACAAGGGTTACAAGGGTTTCCAACAATGTGATTCCACTTGTATTTCTCATGTGTATTCTTCCACTAGCACAATTTTATTTGTAAAAGAATATATCATTTTTTATTAAAATATGTCAAAATCTCTCTCTCTCTCTTCAAAATAGCTAGTTAAATAAATAAATAAACTCTTGAAATCATCAATAAATAACTTCTACAAGGTAGAATTTGAGGCTAAAAATGTAAAATGATCACAACTTCTAGTATGCTTCTCAGATTGGCCAATATAACCACAATTATGAAATTCCACACTTTCTTTAGATCAACTAGCTCTAGTTTGATTGAAATTCTATCTTTATCAAATAATATCCATATAACAAAAGTTGTGCTTGCCAATAGAGAAATCCCTAACAAATTGTCATTTTAAATTGCAAATAACTTCTTTCCCAAACCTTGTTTTGGATGAATTTATTTTTTACACAATAAATTTATTTCAAAGAAAGTAATTTCTTAGATTACATTCTCGAAATTTTACAAATATAGTCTTATAAATCAACTTGAATTCATCCATCTTCTTTTCTTCGTAAAAAATCAACGAAAATAAGGAAAACAAAACTTCCACTTTGTGCCCAAGAAAGAGATTTGATATCATTTGTAGTATAACTCACATAAAATATAGTATAAAACCAAAGAAAAGAGAAGAGAGAGATAAACGCTAAGAAAAATACGTTCGAAAGTAAGCAGTAGAAAATTGTGTTCACTTGCACTTTTAATGGGGTAATCTCCGAGAATAATGCTCTAAATACATTAACAATTCTTAAAAAAGAGTCACGACATTATAATCAATATATGGCTATTTATGGAGAATCTTAACTACATATGAGCCCACTTATAATGAGATGTTACTAGCTAATTTAGACCTTATCAATAAACATGCCCCATTTTACAATCATTCACTATTAACTAATGCTTTAATAGACCTCATGCCATGAAAATTGCTTAATACATTAATTAAAAATTGAAATAAAGTTTTAAAATTATAAATTACGGGGATTACTTCAGTTTGAGTTTGAGAACAAAAGTATATGATTTTTTTTTTTTTTTACATATTAAAACAAATGTTCATGATACACAGAGAGCAACATTTTTCCACCTAACATTTTCCTTGCAAGAATAGTAGACAACATAATTGCAAAACCTTAAGGAAGTTTCGATTCAATAGCAAGACATTGAAGGGAATATATTGCATTAACCTTTTAAATTACTTAGAGTCACTACTAAAGATGAAGAAATATGTGGTGAAGAACTTACATGAAAATCATGATTCATATGCTAAAGGTAGTGAGGCTTCCAAAGTGTCAATTTTGAAAAACCTTCATCTAATACTACTAGAGTAGTTGCGAGCATGAGAGCTTTAATATTATGTGCAGTAATGTAAATTTTGAAAATCCTTCACTGAATACTACTACTAGAGAGCCCTAATATTCTTTGTGGTAATGAAAAAAATGTGTTGAGTGGATGATTTTCGACTAATATAATGCATGTTGAAACTAGTGTCGTTATCACACATTAAAATGGAGTTCTGTTCATATTGAATGCAAAGGATTGAGAGGATCATGGAAGGGAATGAGCATTAATTTCACATGATATAGACGAGAGATGGTGGCCAAGATTTCTCATAAAATTTAAAAGATTCTCAATTAATGTTGATTTATGTAACTCGGGAAGTTGGTAATTGGAAAAAAATCTGCAAGGCTATTAAAGGAAATAAAAAATTTAACTCCAAAAGTATGAAGTTTACAAAAATTTCAAAGGCTTATGTGGTCATTTGTCTAATGGTTGGTTGTTTAGATTAAACTTATAAAGGGCAGGTTAGAAACCTCACGACGATGGGAAATTTCAATGGTTGTAAGTGTTTTAAAAGAATTTTATTTGCCTTAAATGATTTTTTTTTTTTCTAAGTAAATTTAATCTATTAATATGAAACAAAATATGTTTACAATGAGGCACAGGCCTCAGCAGTACTGAACATCATCTATCAAAAAATAACTTGACTGCCCCATCGATGGGGAAACCAGTCCGCAAAGGCAAAAAATACCCACATGTGGGCTATCAGTCTTAAAAACAGGAAATATCAAAACATGGTAATAAACCCAGAGAAGTTTCAACAGAACAACCATAACAGAAAAGAGCCAGTCAGCAGAGGAGACCCCAGCTGGCATAAGGGTGACACCTGGCTGCCACGTGTCATCACTTGAGGTTGTCCGGGGCGGGCTCCTCTTCGATGAGGCACACATACTGATACCATTCATCCTCCTCCTCCGACACGCCGATTTGTGGCCCATGAGCAGTTTGAACGCCACCAGAGCTGCCAGCAGCTGCATGCGGTCCTGACGCGTCAACCATTCTGCCACCAGGTGGTCGCGTGTCTCCAGATTTTCCTTCCGCAGCATGCTGACTGCCACCCAGAGCCTTGCCATGCAGGGTAACCATCTCCTCGTCCATCGGTTGCTTACCTGAATCACGATCACTCCTGAGCCTGTGAGCATCCCGTTGCTGTGCTCCAGTACTTCCCGACGGGGCATCCTGCGGCTCGTTTTCTTCAGAGAAAACGATGGTGATGGTGGCTGTAATGACAGGTCTATTCAGGGTGCTACGGAAGCGAAATTGGGTCGAGTGGGGAGCCGGGTGAGGGGGCAGAGGAAAGTTGGCAGTGTGGACCGCAGTGTCTCTTCGGCAAACACCTTGAAGCTGTGCGCGTCCACGACCACTGCGGGTATCAGGATACCTGCCGGAGAGGGAGCCATGTGGGTTGGGAATGTCAGGGGAAGGGGAGGGGGAGGCGGGGTCAGGGCTTGGCGTCGCAGGAGGGCGGACACTACCACCACGACTTCCCCCTCTTCGGCTTCGCATTCGGTGACGAATGCGTGCCATGGCAGAATGCCAAGCCGAGCTATCAGTGGGGGAGTTGGCTGATGAATTGAGCAGAGGATGAGCAAGGGAAGGCTGGGCTAATGTCAAATTGCAGAGCCTGGTTTGGGAGTAGTGATGCCCATTGCCAAGGTCTACACAACTTACTAACCAGCAACGACTCCCGGTGACAGTGCGAGAACAGGGTTCAGCAGCTTGAGGCAGACAAATGCAATGGAGCAGGGGGGGAGGAGCGGCATTATGGCGAGTGGAGTCCATAGCTATGCGCATAATGGGTAATTCTCGGCCAGAGTACCCATTAAATGAAGCTTGTAGGCCGCCATGAATTCGGCTCAGGCTGGCATGGGAGGGAACGCAGACGGCCATGTGGCTCGTCCTCTCGCCGCCCATTAGTCTAATCATTATAAATGTCTGGATTGTCACCCGCATTCGGGTATTTGCCTTAAATGATAAGTTCATAATAGGAATGATATTTATAGAGTTATGAACATTAATTTAATTAGTTTTAAATGAAGTTTTATTTTGTGAGTATCACTCAATAATTTGAGTGTTAAGTGGACTATTCAAAATCATGAGAATTTGGATAGATGTGAGTAATACTCATGGATATAGTTCACATAAATAATTGATAAAATAATATGGTATATGTTGGACAAGAAAGCCCCTTGATAGTTAAATAGAAAGATTCAAATGATCTCTAAATAAATAGTTCATAAGGCACAATACTTGTTATGGTTTTGCAAATGAAGCAATAAGCTAAGTAAGCTGATTGTGGGGATAACTACATATTTAAGTGCACTTGAGCTAAAGGAGTCTTGCAATGGGTGACCTCCCAGGAATTTCTAGTTACCATGTGCAAGACCAAGAGGTGTTGATTGATGATATGCAATCCATTTCATTAGTTTCAATCCTACTTCTTCACTCCTATGAACATCACCCAATGAAATAGATGCTAAGTTAACTATTTAGAATCATGATAAATTGATTAACTAGGACTAACACTCATGAATATAGGTCATAGATTATAACATAAATAATTCTAAAAAAAAATGTTTGATACGTTGTATGGAGGAAGCCCTTTAATGATTACATAAAAGGAGTCTAGTGATTTCTAATTGAAAATTTCATAAGGAAAATACTAGTTATGACTTTGGAAATAGGGTAGCAAGCTAAATGGGCATGGTTATGGAAAACAGTCCATAGTTTAGTGCTCTTGAGTAATAGGAGTCTTGGGATGAAAGACCTCCACCCATGTTCTATTAGTACTAGGTGCAAGCCTTAGAGGTGATGATTAATGTTACACAAATGATTTTATGAGTTTCAATTCCACTTCTTCACTCTTCTGACCATTACCAGATGCAAAAAGTGCTAAGTGGGATCATAAATTAATGACTTACCATACACCAATAATATTGAAAATAATATTTCAAACAAAACCATTTCTATACCAAGATTAACTAAGATGCAATTTTTTTTTACTAAAGCATGAATCCAAAATATTTAGAAGTTATAATTGTAGCATAAATTACTTATTCTAATGAATTGAAATGAAACATAGTAACATCAATAAATGATAGTATACATATCATTCAATTTTTTCTATATTCGAAGTGGTAATCTAAAGGATAAAATCAATTAAAACATATTCTTTTGACAATTATTATATGTAAAAAATGAAGATTCGGAAAATATAAATACAAATATAATTATAAATTATATGTATAATATTAAAAAAACATAATAATAAAGTAAAAACAAAATTTAATGATTAATAAAATGAAAATAATTATAAAATGTAAAATGATAGAGATTAGTTAGGTAATTTACTTAATGAACATGGGTTCATTGAAGTCTTCAAATGCACATGCACTTGGCATGCATGAGAAACGAAAGTCCAAGTCGAAACCAAATCAACAATCCAAAGAAAAAGGAAAAGCAAGAGATCCAAATCCAAGAAAAGGAGGAAATCTAAAACCTCAATATGATTCTTCCAGCTCCAAGGGTAAGAAGGGAAAGAAAGGAAACTCCAAGTGTCCATATTGTAACATAGGCTATCATCCTGAATCCTCTTGCATGCAGAAGATTATTGATCTGATAGAAAACACTCTTTAGTAAAATAATCTTGGTCATCACATTCTAGAAAGTGCCAAGAAGAAGACAAAGGATAAACCATCAGAAACAAGGGTTATTGGTCATGCTTCGATTTCCCTTCATTCTACACCACAAGAATGGATCATCTATTTAGGAGCTTCACATCATATGGCTTCTTCAAAGGAACCTTTTTCACCTTTACACGCATACTCGGGTCCTCCTATTCTCATGGGGGGAAACTCTACAACTGAAGCAACTGAAACAAGAGAAGTGCAATGCGAAGATGGAAGTTTTGATAACGTCTTGCATATTTCGAGGCTTTCTGTGAATCTTCATTCAGTGTATCAGATGACACACACTGGCACTGGAAGGAAAGTGCAATTTACCCCTAATTCCGTGAGCATTTATGATATGCAAACCAACTTGAAGATCACATCTGACAAGGGAAATTATCAATCTCGTCTATATACATTTTCTGATTTTGTTCCTCAACGAGATTCTATTTTTCTACCTAGCATGCAAATGAAGAAAGTAGGATTTGGCACAAGAGATTTGGGCACTTGAATTTTAGATATATGCAACAACTTAGCAAGCAAGGGATGCTTAAAGGATTGTCGATCGTTGAAATTTCAAATGGTGTTTGTAATGGATGTGCTCTTGGAAAGCATCCATAAGACAAGTTCGAGAAGGGGCATGCATGGAGAGCCTCTTCACTTTTGGAGCTTGTACATAGTGATATCATGGGTCCATTTCTAGTACCTTCAATGAACAAAGAAAGATATGCATACTTCTTGAAACTCAAGTCTAAAGTTTTTCAATATCTAAATATTTTCAAAGCACATGTAGAAAATCGGTTTGGAAAACACATAAAGATCCTCCACACAGATAATGGGAAGGAATATGTCAACAAAGATATCCATAATCCTTGTAATGAAGTAGACATATATTTGCATAATACATTTCCTTACACTTTGCAGCAAATTGGGGTGGCCGAAAGGAAGAATAGATCTTTTAAAGATATGTCTAATTGCATGTTGCAAGCAAGATCTCTTCCATCAAAATTGTGGGTTGAAGCTATCAATTGTGCCTCATACATCCACAATAGATCTCCTCATAAATCTATCACTATAAAAACACTTTTTGAGTCTTGGACCGACATGCAACCTAAAGTGAGTCGTTTTCGCATTTTCAGATCTCGAGCTTCTGCCCTTATTCCTATAGAGAAGAGAAAGGATTTGGAGCCTTAGAGAAAGGCATGCATGTTTTTTGGATATTCTAATGAAGTCAAAGGGTACAAATTGCTTGATATCAACACTAAAGAGCTCTTTATTGAAAGGAGTGTAAAGTTTGAAGAAGATGCTTTGCATGCACCACTAGATGAACTTGTTACAAAGTTTCCCTCACCACTAGTTGATGAGTATGCAGATAATACTTTAGATTAAAATTTTGATCTAGATGAGTCTTTTCCTATGACACCTGTTGGACCACTAGTTTTTTAACATCAAGATAATACTTCCTCATGCAGTGCGGAAGATCCTTGACCGTCTTCAGTGCAAAAAAGGTGCAGCATGAGTGATCTCTTAGATGATCCTGCAACTATACCTCAATTTGATGAATCTCCAGAAGCACTCTTAGATATGGAGCCAATATGATACATGCATATGATCCACAAAATTATGCGGAAGTAACTCGGCATACTGAATGGGAAGCAACTATGGATGAGGAATAAAACTCTCTCACTAAGAACTAGACTTGGGACCTAGTGCCACTCACGGGGGCTTCACTCAATGAACCTCTAACATAGCACGTGTGTTTGTGGCATACTCAACAATACGCTTAATTTGACTACATACTGGAAAATACCTCTAAAAATCACTTTATTTAACCCCATACCAATACGAATACAATACACCCTCCCAATTTAAAAAGCCCCTAATTTTGCTAGATATTGTAGGTATCTATTTTTTCACTTACATTTTTTATACCCCTTTATATTTATATCCCTTTATTTTCATTAACAATGGTAAACAAATTATTCACCTAGAAAGAATAACCTAAATGCTATGTAGCTAAAAACTTGAAAGTTTCAATAAAAAAGAGGTAGATCTAAGTTGGTTGATTTGCAAATACATAATGTGGAAACTTTAAATGGAAAATACATAGATTTTAACTCTCAATTGCATCTATCTTCTAGTGAATACTGAAAAAGATACACTACAATAGTTCAAAACAAAACCTCAATAACCAACACAATGGCGCACTTTTCATCTCGCTTATAGAAGATGAAGAGAAGAGAAAGTACAATGAATATGGACACATGAAAAATCCTATTTGGTTGGACTTTTTGAAATCATAGCCCTAACATGATACTTAGTGCACCATAGTTTCATGGTAACGGTGCCAAATAAGTGTGTCTCCATCAAAACATGAACTGGAGCATGTAAGCATGCATCCCTTCCTTGAGATTTGTGTCCTTTACCTAAGATGAGAATTTATCATGCATAAGTATTCTAATTGACTAAGGATCTACACCCTCCTAGTAACAATAGAACATGCATGATTAAAATAAGAAAAAAAATCTCTAATAATAGAAAAACTCTATCCAAATTTGAAATTGCTAAATTTGAAACAACATTTAAACTGGAATTTATTAAAGGTATGACATGTATGCACCCTATTACAAACAATAGTCTATTTCACTATCACTTGTGGCATGCTTGTTCCCTCTACCAAGCAATAGTTGGTATCATTATCTCCTTCACTTTCATTCAACCTGTTCATCACTAATGTAAGGAAAGGGTGAAGGTGCCATATCTTTTGTATTCTCTACTGCCCCGTCATTGGGAGGATTACTATCTTAGAAACAGGTAAAATATATTAACAAACACATTAGACATAGATCATAGAGGTATTAGTAATGTGATTTATGTCTATTTTGGAGCAAGGTTTCTTGGGAGCAAGAGTGGAAGCGGAAGAGAGAGTGGAAGTAGGAATTCAGAGTGGAATCAAGAGAGAGGAGTGAAATTTTCAAAAGCTCCTAGGTTGAGAGTGATTTTGGGAGTGAAGTTTATATAATATATATTTTTATATATTTTGATGGATATATGTCAAAAAAGTTTGTAGAATGATGAATTTGTGATAAAAAACATAAAAACATGGATTAAACCATATAAAATCATTCATTTAGTAGTTATAATCTTCGTCAACTGTAGGTCCACAAATTACAAGTTCTCATTTATATATCCAGTAAGGGTGTACATAACCAGAATAACATTGAGTGCAATCCATCTCTTAACATAAAATCACGGGGGCTTCACTAGGGGAGAAATACCATACCACGTGGGTTCATATTGGGGAATATATGGATATGATTTGTAAAGTTGTAACACTGAGGGCTGAAAATGGCGCTGAGGAGACATACTGAAAAGGGTTAGTTTCTACTGCGGCTAATGGCAACACGAGGACCCCCTACACACCCCACCTACCTGCTAGCTGTCAACGCCTGCTCCCTTCTCTGGCTGCATCACCCGTGACGACTCCCAGCTTCCGTTTCCTCACTGATCCCTCTGTAACAATGCTGTTACCGCTCCTCCCTGTTTCACTGTGATCTCAACTGATTTCCGATACCCTACCTGCGGCGACGGTTACGATGGTCCTGGAGGCAGCTGGTGGAGAGCACACCAGAACAGGTATGGAACTTGAACTAGTAGACTACTCGGAAGACCCGTTGGAGAATGTTAATATCTGGCAAACCCCTCGCTCTGCCGTGGACGACATCCTTCCCTTCTGCTGCGACCTGTCAGCTACCATTGAGGGCCTCCCTTCCATTTCTTGACCATCCTGCTCCATAGTCACCTTCTCAGAGCCTCCTTCGATCTAGCCATTTCCACCCTCGCCGCCGCAGTCTCTTTCACCTTCCATATTCGTCTCTACCTGCCTACACTCAAACCCTGAGGTGGTTAACTCAAAAACCCCTCTCTCATCCCACCTTGGCGAATCCTCATCCAACCCACTAAGATCGCACATTTGGGCCCCAGAAATTCCTCAAGTATCGGCTCCTAAGACACAACCATCTGGCAGTTACGCGGTGATACCCCCTCTCTCGGAATTGATCCCATCAGCTGAGCTTCCTCACTCTGAAATCCTTGACCCTAACCCTAACCTGACAGGGGATAATTTAGAAGAACATGAAGCCCTGACACAGAGGGGAAAGAAGAGAAAGTGCTTCAAGGTCAGAAGCGAGGACGTCATTCTCAGACTTGGGGAGGACATACAGTGGGGTGACACCATGGATACGACAGACCGAGTTCTGGTAGGTAGAATTCGAGGTCGAAGTTATACAATGACTAGGCTTAAGATATGGGCCTCGGAGGTTTGGGGATAGCACCTGGCAGATCTCCCAACCATTCAAACTTTTGTTAGAGGGTGGTTTGCTCTACGTTTTTCCAGAGCCGAGCACACAAATTGGGTACTGTCATCTTTTTGGCATTTCGAGCATGCACCAGTTCTCCTCCGGTGATGGAACCCCCTTTTCGACCCCGCAAAAGAGCAGATAGGAGTCGGCCCTATATGGGTTCAGCTACCTGGACTGCCTCTGCAATTCTGGTCAGAGGATATCTTCGGGCAAATTGGAAACATGTTGGGCACCTACCTGGACTACGACAGAACATACCTAGCATCTGGAATGATGGCATATTCCAGGATTCTTGTTCACTTGGATACTCGGGGTGGTCTTCAGGAGCACATTACTTTGCAGTGGAAAACCTTCTCCCATAAGCAAACCCTAGATTACGAAGGTGTCCCCTTCTGTTGCAGATGTTGCCACAAGGTGGGACACCTGTACAAAGACTGATCGCTGAATAAGAAGGAAAGGGCAAGAGACAGGGAGAAGGACTCAACAGAGAACAAAACACAAGCCCAGAAAAGCCCCTCTGATGGGGATGGGATCACAAACCAGGCACAATTTGATGCATTACCTATGCCCTTAAAAGAGACTAGGAAGAAGCGGGGCAAGACACCCATCAGAGCACCCTCTCCACCCCTCGCCAGAGCTAGGGCAGATGAAGAGGCGGCGTTTTCCATGGGTATGTCGACTGGTATGTTGACTATAAACTCCCCCTCTATTTACTCAAATGCATCTCTGCATGGAATTGAATCTTTTTATGATTAACTCACTTCATTACAACCTTCCTCACACACCCTCATCCCCTCCAAGGCTGTGGAATTCCCTATAAAACCCCGCTCCCCTACCTTCTCCTATACACAACCCTCCTTCCATAAACATCCTCCTACTAATTCCCATTCACATGAGAACCCCTCACATTCTAGCCCTCTTCCTTTCAGATATCCCACCAGAGCCAGGATTCGCTCGCAAGCCCCTGACTCTCTGGGTATCAGAGTCATCACCTCTCCTCCTCCTCTAAAATTGGCTAGAGGCAGACCATCCTCCCTATCCAAAGCCAAGGTACAAGCAAGGGAAGAGATTGTTTCTTGCAAACAACAAACTATTGATCGGGTACTTATAACAATGAATACCCTGGAGGTTCCTCCTCCATGAAACTCCTCTCTTTCAACTGTAAAGTGCTGGCTAGCCCTGCAAAGAAACTAGCCATGAGGAGACTACTCTCAATGGAACCTGCTGACATTCTCATTTTACAAGAACCCTAGGTCAGGGGAGTATCATTACCCACCTAGAAGCCTGGCTACTTGGTTGGACTTTTCATTCCCTCGATGCATTAGGGAGGTCTGGGGGACAGGTGTTAGGAGTTAATAATCGATCTATAAGGATCTGTAATGTGTGGGGGAGTTTGGGACACATAGGTGTTGATATATACTCATCTGAACATGACACTGAGCTCAGGATCATTAATATATATGGGTCCTGTCATAACAGACAAGAGTTTTGGAGAAAATTCCTAAACTCTCACATTCTTCAAAGGGACAACTTCATCCTGGGGGGGGATCTAAACTTCTCCATTGGTTATGCGGAATCATGGGGTCATAATGCACAAAGGGATATCCTCTTTGATTTTTCTGAGGCCAAAATAGAGGAGCATAACCTCATAGATATCCCCTCCCTGAAGATATTTCCCACCTGGAGGAATAACAGAGTAGGAGCAGACAGTCTCTCTAGAAGACTTGATAGATATCTCATCAAGGAGCATCTGTTAACCTTGGGCCTGGGATATAGACAGTGGGTGGGCTCTGGAGGCATATCAGATCATAGGCTGATCTACATGGAAATCATAGGAGGTATGAACAAGCCTAAAATCCCATACAAATTTAATGCAGCATGGCTGAGGGATGCTGAATACATACACCTTGTCACAAATTACTAGAGAAGCCATCCCCCTGGGACAGATAGAACTATAACAGAAGGTTTTTCAAAAAACCTGAAAGAACTCAAAATCCTCTCTATGAAGTGGGCTCATAAGAAGAGGAAGTAGGAAGATCTTACCCTCAAACAATATGAAGAAGCCACTGAGAAGTATGAAAATGACCATGAAGGAATCTTCTCCTCCCCTGAGCACAAAGAGCAAATAACCTCTTTACTGGCCAAGAGAAACCAGATCCTGAAGAACAAAGAGGAGAGTTGGAGATTACGAAGCAGAGCCATCTGGGTGAAGGAAGGGGATGACAATACGAAGTTCTACCACAAATTTGCAAATGGGAGGAAATCTATCAACACTATTTGGCAACTATTAGATGAGTATGGAGAACCTGTAAACACCTTCCCCCGGCTGGCAACAATGGCCTCTACCCATTTCTACAACATTTATAAGTCACCGCCTGATGCCACCTTGGGAGACATAATGAGGACAACCCAACTTTTCCCAAGGTTCGTAGATCAAGATGAAAGAGAGGATTTGAATAAATAGGTCTCCTTGCGAGAACTAGAGTTCACTCTCAAATGGTTCAAGTAGGATAAAAGCCCTGGTCTAGATGGCTGGACTGTGGAATTCTACTTGGCTTTTTTTGAGACCCTGGGGGGGGATCTACTACAAGTTATAGAAGAATGCAGAACCTTTGGAAGAATGTATGAGGCCTTCAACTCAACCTTTATTGCCCTTATACCCAAATTGGACAATCCCTCATCTTACAATGACTTCCGGCCCATATCTTTATGTAACTGTATCTACAAGATCATCTCTAAGATTATAGCAAATCGACTTCGGCCAATCTTATCCAACCATATCTCAGCTGAAAAAATTGCATTCTTACAGAATAGACAAATACATGAAGCGGTTGGAACAACACAAGAGGTCCTACATTTTATCCAGACCCACAAGCTGAAGGGTATGGTCATGAAAGTTGACCTCTTGAAAGCCTTCAATAGAGTCAACTGGCTATACCTCAAAATTCTCTTAACACACCTGGGCTTCCCTTTCGAATTTATAAGATGGATAATGTGCTGTATCACCAATGTATCTTACAATGTCCTAGTAAACGGTGCGGCCTCACCTTTCTTCCATTCTGAAAGAGGCCTCAGACAAGGATGTCCATTGTCCCCACTCCTCTTCTTGCTTATCATGGAAGGTCTCAGCTACTTGATAAAGGAGGAACACCGAAGAGGTAGGCTTAGGGGGATCCGCATCACATAATATTGCACATTAATTCACCTGCTCTTTGTGGACGATGTACTACTTTTCCTAAATGGGAGTATAGGAGATGTGACTGCACTTCTCAATACTTTCACCATATTCCTAACAGCCACTGGCATGATGGTTAATAATGAGATATCCTCTATAACGTCTATTGGATGCACTCCATATGAGATCCAGTATGCCCTGAGACGATTCCCTTATAACCTTCAGAATCTGGAAGAGGGATTAAAATATCTGGGCTATAGATTAAAACCACATGGATATAAGATTGATGACTGGATCTTGCTCATATCCAAATTGGAGAAAAGGCTAAACATATGGTATTTAAAATATTTATCAAGAGCAGGAAGGATAATTCTCATAAAGGCAGTACTGGAAGCAACTCCAGTCTATTGGATATCGTTAGCATGGATTCCTAAAGGAATTCTATCCATAATCAAAAACCTATGCTGCAGGTTCGTGTGGTGAGGAAACCAACCCGGAAGGATTTTCGCCTGGTCAAATTGGGACTCTTTGGCACTCCCAAAGAAGTGGGGAGGATGGGGTATAAAAAGAATAAACTTTTTCTCCACAGCAATGGCGGCCAAACTTGGGTGGCAACTAGTCACATATTCTAGCCTGTGGACCAAAGTGGACACATCTAAATACATAGCTCCTTTAAATATTATGGAATGGATCCAAAAACCTCAGTGGACACAATCCAGGAAATCGAACATATGGAAAGCTGTCCTCCAAGCTATGCCCCTTATCAGGGATGGAATCTCATGGACAATACAATCAGGAGAAGCTGTTAAAATAGGGATGGACCCATGGATTGGTTGTTGAAACACTCACAAACTCCCACAGGAACTCAGAGCATACCTCACCTCGAGAGGGATCACTCACATCAACCATGTTATGTTCCTATACCAATAGGTGTCATAATTTTTGAATGGCTGAGGTCAAATGTGTAATATGTACATACCTTTGCTTTCTGCAAATGTTTTCCATATTCAAAAAATAAAAAAAAAATTAAAAAATGTAAAGAGGGTATGTCCTAAAAGAAAAATCAAAGGACAAAAAGAATAAAAAAGGTTAAAAAAATGAAAGAATATGAACCCCAAAAACAAAAAGACCATGAAAGTGTGTAAGACAAAATGCCACTACTATTTACTTTTCTGCATAATAATGATTGTGTGCAACTTGTTATTCATGCCACAATCCATGGTAATCAAACAATTTAATCTTGGTTATTCCATGTTTTGAATTTCATGTTTATAGATAGAGAATGAAAATTTGACCAAACTGTTTAACCTTGGCAGATAATTAGATTAGGTAGAGTGAATAAAAGGAGCTCAATAGTTTAATCTGAGCCCTTGGATGTAATAAGGTTAGTCTTATATAGATTATTGATGTAAAGAAAAGAAAAAGTTTTGATAAAGAGTTTGCAGCTTAAGCGCACCCTAATAAAGAGAAGAAAAAATGGTAGGATGAGTAGGTGGGTAAGTAGTTGAATGGTTGCAGAATTGTGATGATTGATTAGATAAGATTGTTGGACACCTAATCCTCTATGGGTTAGTGTGGAAGCCGAATAGACTAAGGAAGTCCAAGAGACCTTGGAATACGAAACCAAGAGTCACACCATGTACTATAAATGTATATGATTTGTTAATAATAAATGAACTCTCATGCTTATCTTTCATATTATGTTGTTGCCCATGTGTGTGTTTAACATGGTATCAGAGCAACAGGCGTATTCCTGCCCCTGCATAATTACTGTGAGCCAAGTTTAGGCCTGGGCATTTTCAGATTTTCCAGAATTTGTCTTCCATCTCCCTATTTATAGAAATATTCTAATATATATATAATGCCTTCCATAATACTACATGAAAATATGTTGTTGCATTAGGCACAACATAACAGTTACGCTGTCCACTGTTTTTTGTCATAACAGTTACGCTGTCCACTGTTCGTTGTCATAACAGTTACGTTGTACGCCTCCTCTTGATGATCTTTTGATGGCAGGAACATTCTCCTCCATGAATGATGCGCTGACATTTCTGGATCTATGAATGCTCTGTCAGAGGTCGAAGTCGAAGGATCTATTTGCTCCGTTCAATTAATGTCCTGCCATGAATTTGGAGCCTTGGAGCAGTGTTGAACATCTTCAGTGAGCGCAGGTCCAAAATTGATTTGTGGTCAAAACCTGCGAGCTTGTGTACACATGTGGTGAACCAGACTTGAAGGTGAAATCTGGAATTGATTGAAATATTGCTGGAAGATTGAAGGACTTTGTGTTGAATATGTTGGTCGAAATCGTTGTCGTGCTGAACGTTGGTCTGAATTATGCATATTGTTGTGTGTTGGAATACTCAATGAGGTGAAGAAATGAACATTGCCTAACGTTGAGATGATCAACATATATATATGCATTGAACATGATGTATTGCATTTGCATGGTTGGAGATTGGTGAGTGGTGCGTTGAACCTTCATTCGCATGTTGTTTTGCATTATTTGAGGTCAAGCCATACATTATATATGGATACTGATCATGGTATGTAAATCCAAATCGATGTTGCATTAAGGGTTTTTAAAAGGTTGAATGTTTTTAAAAGGTTAAATGGTATCATATAATTGTTCTAATTGACTTTGATGTGCCACCGATAAGTTATCAAATATTTGAATTATTTCAAATCTGTCAATGATTAAATTAGAGCAACCCTCCACATCTAGATACTTAAGCTTCTTTAAATTCCTGAAGTTATATTGAATCCTTTCCAAATCGTGGAAATTTGAGAGATTGATATACTCGAGGTTCATCAAATCACCAAAGGTAGTCAGTAGGTCCTCCAAATTGTGATAGCCCTGCAGATCAATGTGTTGGAGATATTTACCAAAGGAATCAGGCAGGCAACCTGAGAGATTGATATGTCGGAGGTCCTTCAAATCACCAAAGGAATCTCGTTGGAGATATGTGGTATGTGTTACTGCTGCGGTTAGTTGCTTGGACAGAGATTGGAGTGTCGACTCATTGAACTGGTCGAAAAGGAGTATGCGCAGCTAACAAAGCTCAAGGATAGGGACAGTTACCTGGAGGCTACCATTTTTCTCCTTAAGCCGTTTCTCTACTTTCGCATGAAATTTTTACCAAACGCTCATGATTTTTCAACGTTCTCCATAGCCTCTTTCCTCTTCATGCCACTTGACTGCTTAACTACATGTTGCTTGAGAATTTATTTACCTGCCCATTTGTCTACTATATCTGTGGTCATCCATTTTACGGTTGAAAAATTGAAAGAGATAAAGGTTTGAGCATCGCCCTTAATTGACCAACATGGATACCAAGTTCGAATAACTTACAGATGCGTTGGATCCTTTTCCTGTGAATTTCTCATGTTTAAGCTGCGTCCGAGTAAATAAGGAAATGAAAGATAAGTGGCTGGATACATGACCAACATTTGAGACTTGGATACTCTTGGAACTTGTGGGGATTAATGGCGACATACCCAACCGTGTGAGGTAGACAGAAGCGGCCATTTGCTATGTCTACAGGCGGCCTGGTTCGCCCAAATTTGTCCTCCATGTGAGTTGAAGATTGCCAAGGCTGTTGCTTCTTCAACTTCCACTAATCTAGAGTCAACAGAAGGCTGTCTCAATTGATATAGAATTATCACCATCATTTGTCAAAGCAGTTACAGTCCAAGGTTGAACAGGCTCAAATTGGACCTGATCCATGTAAAGATGTGAATTTTTGTGATTTTCAATGCAAGCTTCCAAAAATGAGCTTTCCTTGACAGAGCGCACCTTTGTTCTTACTGAAAGTGGATTAGCCACCACAAATTTGAAAAATTGAGGAAGATGCTTTTGCTCCTTGTCTGCATCAGTGTACACCGCCATACAAACCAGCGTGTGTGCTCCAAATTCTTTAATTTTGTGTTCTATTATGAAATCATAGAGTCCCCCTGCTCTTATGGACTCAATGGGTGACTTTGAAGTGTCTGAAAGTACCAACCACTGTTGTTCTGTTTGCATTTCTGCCTTAATGACCACGTCTCTGACTTCGTAGTTAGAGTGATTATGGTGATGCGTCTCTGCAGCCCCTCATTCCAGATAGACCATCCATTGAGATGCAACCCATTTGATCTCCAGAGAAGCTAAACCCAAGAATAGAAGGGAAGGAAAGGCATATTAGTCCTTGTTGTTTGGATTCTATTCACTGCAAGTGCACGACAAGGCCTTTGATGATTGAAAATTCATCAGTGGACCTTCCAAGCCACAGTGAGTCTATGGCTGGCTAATTAAATTCTGGCTCAAAATCAAAATATAGGGTTGCAGACTTTTTCATGCTGCAAAAGCGCCGGTGCTGGTGGTGGACAAAAGAGCGCCTGTAACCTAATTCTTCTCCACCTCCTTATAAAGAGTGAATTGTGTTTTAACTGCTTTGCATATTTCAATCCATTTCATAATCAAGGTTCTACAGGGCTATTTTCCTTTTCAGATAGAACGAGAGAAAACATGTAACAATGGTTTTAATTCTTCTCATCCTCAGAAAGAGAGAGATCTACATTATGGCGATTTGAATTGCATTACTTATTTCAAGTTATCATTCAAAAAAAAAAAGGAGGTTATAGTGATTGCAGTTATAACCCATTTGGTTTGCAAACTTGCAAATTCTCATTTAATCAACTAGTTTTGATAGTATAGTTGGAGAAAATGGCTAGATTTGATGATGCATTAGAGTTACTGAATACACTAATACATTCCACTATTGGTGGGATGGTAAACATCAACAAAGATACTCTCTGTGACATTCAGACTTGCCTGCATAATTCGTAGGAAAAGATCAATTTTTTGCAGCTTGAATCACAGCTACAGTAAGAAGAGCTACATCAAAATAGACATCATTCTGAACCTGTTTTTGTTCAGAACATTGAGACAACCACCCATCAGCAACAAGTCAATAATGTTACAGTTCATTTAGATTTAGTACCCAATAAAGCAGCAGTTGTACACGCAGATGCAGAAATTCAACCTGATCTTCTCAAGCCCATCATCAGACCTTAGGAAGAACTTGTCCACAACAAGCACAAAATAGGTCTTGGATATGAGAAGGACATGTCCTTTCATATTCCAGACTACTCAAAGCCCTTTCAGTTTCAAAGTGATGGATTTCTTTAGGACGGTTCATCTTCACCTGCTCCTCATTATAGTTCACCTTCAGTTGTTTCAGATTTTGGTTCTCTTCCACAACAGCCACAAAAGATTGTAAAATGCCAACACTGTGGCCGAGTTGGCCATCTGAAAGATCACTGTTTTGATCTTCATCCATGTAAGCACTGTCATAAAACCAATCATTCTTCAAACAGATGCTTCAGAAACAAACCTCATGCAAGAACAAAGATTCATCTTAGATGGATCGTTTCTTAGCAATGGGCAGCAACAACCAAGAAGATATTTCAGTCACATGTCAGAACTTGTTCAAGAGTATTGAACAATCTTGCAGTTGAGTTTTCTCCATCATCTCACCTTGTATTTGATAGGGGGGGAAATGATGGTCATCTACAAGCTTCAAAGCCACATCAAGTGAGCCTGAGCCACAACCTGCCATACCAGATTCAGAGTTGTAGCCAGAGACAAAGATGCCCCTAATCCTCTATGGGTTTGGGACACTTCCTCTAGCAAAAGAATTCATCTTCTTGCCAGTTTCGGAAGAGTTCCAGGAATAGAGTTGGGGACACTTCCTCTAGCAGAAGACTTCATCTTCTTTCCAGACTTGGAAGAGTTCTAGGAATTGCATTAAGCATTCCAGAGTTGTTGGTCATCCTTAAACCATCACAGGTTGAGACTTGCCTTTTCAGGTTGAAGTTCTCCCTTTTATGCGGGGTGAGACCTCCCTTTCATGGTTGAAGGTTTCCCTCTTCAAAACAATAGGAGCACTTCCTCTAGCAGAAGACTTCGTCTTCTTGTCAGTTTTGGAAGAGTTCTAGGAATTGCACTAAGCATTCCAGTGTTGGTGGTCATCCTTAAACTAACGCCCTTTATACCAACATTTTAGAGAGCACATTCAACCTAGTGTTGCCATGCATTTTTGCACATCTTGTATTACAACTCTCTTCTTGGACTCATACATAACCCTTCGGATTAAGGGGGGGAATGTTGGACACCTAATCCTCTATGGGTTAGTGTGGAAGCCGAATAGACTAAGGAAGTCCAAGAGACCTTGGAATACAAAACCAAGAGTCACACCATGGACTATAAATGTATATGATTTTTCAATAATAAATGAACTCTCATGCTTATCTTTCATATTATGTCGCTGCCCATGTGTGTGTTTATCAAAGATAATATCATTTTACCTTCATCATCAAATTTCTAAGTATGGATGAAAATTGAGCATTTACCAAAGTACACTAAATCAATTGATTAACTTCCCTCATTCATTACATTTTTCACTTAACTAATTTCCAAGGAAAGTCTTAAAGTACCTAAAATCTTAAGTTAAAGGGACTCAGAGCATTTCTCTGACTTCTGGAGGGATCGGACCCTCGGCCCAATAACTTATAGGTCCCAGGTACTAAAAACCCCTCATAAACATTCACCCCCTTCAATTAATTCATTTTCCCTAATAAAACCCTTTTTCTAAGGTTTTTTCTAAGGTTAAACTACTTTTGCCTAGGAAAAGTATTTGTTCCCCCCCACATAACTCATTTCCACATCAAAAACCCACAAATTATGTTTAGCCTAAGTTTTTATGTTTTCTATGTGAAAGCAAGAAACAAATTGCAAAGGAATTCATTTTACACTTAGCGCTAAAACATTATCCGCCATTTTCATATTAGCTTTTAACTTTATTTATATTAAACTCCCGAGAAAATAACCCTTTCCCCTATGTATGTATTAAAAGATCCTTAATATTAATATCCTGCCCTGAAGTTTGAAACATAAACTTTATAGTAAAACCTAACATAATTAATCAACCCATGATTAATTATAATTCAAACCATCTGCCAATGGAATCATCGCCGACGCCATTAACCCACCATAAACCTTGATTAATTAATTACACCACACTTAATCCTCTGCCGAGCCCCTTCATTAAACTTCATGTCAAATCCCTACCGCAATCACCGTACGATCAGGCCCCATTTGATCCGATGGTTGATGATCATATCGGGCGGCCTCCGAAGGCCGACCTTTACCCGCCCGATATGGGTGGTTTCACTATTCACCCCGCCGCTACGTGGCACCCGATGAGTGGCATCGGGCGGCCTCCCTCCGAAACCACTCGAGCCCAAAAGTGGTGCGATCTAAACCCGCTTACCGCCTCTCGCTAGACAACAAACACACGTCCCATCTCCCGCTAAAAGCCAAACGTATCTGTCACCAAAGCCCTCCAAGCAGTTGACTTTGCAAATAAAAATAAAAAAACTCCTTATTTTTGGTTTTATCGCACTCATACCTACATGCAAGTTGCAGATAATGTACAACTGCCAACCCACGTTCAACCGCCAACCTGCAGAAGCCGCTGAACTCCCAGTTCACTCTTCAGTCACCTATACCTCCTGCAACTGTGCACATTCATCCATCAACCCCGTTCAGGGCCAAAACTAGGTATTTACTCAAATTCACTGAGAAACCCTGTCCCATTCCCAAAATTAGTTAATTGCTTCAAATTATTAAGTAATTAAGTAGAAGAATTGTTCACCCACCTCAAGACTGCACTGAATTAAGCCAATTTGCCCTAAATACTGGAAAAAACCTTTTGCCCCCATCCTTGAATCCACAAGAACCAAGGATGGCTGTGCCAGTGGCATTGAACATCTTACCAGTTTCTACTCCCCACAAAGACCTAGACCATCTCCCTTTAGCAGATAAAAATTTTCAAATCAAAGAAACCTCTGTCCAAGAATCCCCACTGAAAATATACTTCAGGCATAGAGACCAGTACTTGAACTACGCAGACAAAATAGGTCTTTGGGAATTAGGTTTGCCCAAGTACCAATTCCATAGAGTTCATATCTTCCCTAAGATTGTCCACTATTTCCATATGAACTACAATCCCATCCAAAGAGCAGTGATGACTCCTGACTAGACTGTACTATTTACCATCACTGTTGAATCCATAAATGAAATGCTGCAGTGGAAACCAAGCCAAAACCTGACCCCCCTTTCTGTTGGAGACCTGCTTAACAGATTCCCTACTCTCACCTCCATCAAACTTGCTCAGTTATTCTAGACCTTCATTAGGGAAGAGCAATACATTCCAAAGGACCCTCCCCCATACATGTGGACCATATTCTCTGATCTTGGCTGAGACATCATAGAAATGATATCCAGTGTGTTAGGCCAGACTACAAGTGAATTTGTTGATGAGATTATCATAGCTTTCATGTCCATTTACACTCCTGGACAACCCCCTACCATCATGTTTGACTATGCTAAGTTCATTGCAGATAAGATGCATGATCAATTCATGAGAATGGAAAATGAAAGAGTGTTCAAATATTCATCAGTTTTATATCATCTTTTCCTGTACTATCAAGCTGATAAATTCCCATTTACACTCCAAAATCTTGATACCAGAGGCAACCCTAGATCAGTGGTCTTCTGGACTTCATTAATCCACCAATTTGACTCTCCATATACCTATACAGATTTCATAGATCTCTTTGTGCACCCAGTGGCAACTATGTTGTTAGGAAGTCCTCCCCCTAGAATCAGTGCAGATATCAGGAGGGTCCTACAGTTGTCCAAACAATATAGAGTGGGAGATTGGTACTTGTACCAAAATCACACTGAAATCAGGATATATGGCTGTGAACTAGCACCCTACAAACTGCCAAAATACCTCCCCATGAGATTGTTTGCTCTGGAGTACTACAGGCAAATGATTAATTCAGATGAGGTACATTTTGTGAAGGCCAAGAAGAAAGCTCAGCTCAGAATAAAAGACCAGCTTGGCCCCTTTATATGCAACAATAGGGAAGCAGGAAAGGAAGCAGAAGAAATCCTTCAAAGGTTGAAACTAAAACAAAGTTTCATATGGAGATATGACCCTTTAGATTTCATCTGCAACAGAAGACAAAAGAACAAATTATCTCCCTATATCCACCACAAAATTCCTAAAATAGAACAATATGCAAATCAACTAGAATGGGTGGAGAACACTTTAGTAGACTGAGATAGTACAAAAGTTGTTGTCGATAATGTGTTGATTAATTTAGAAAGAAGACTTGATGAAGATTCCTTTGTACAGGTGCCAGGAGAATCCCAATCCCAAAGGGAAACACCGGAACACAATGAACAAACGGAAGAAGAAGGAACTCAAGAGCAGGAAGAATCAGAGCAACCAGACATATCAGAAGAGCTGGCTCAGCCAGAAAACATTGTGAGTAATCCTCCTGTTGTACAGACTCCTCTAAATGAGGAGAAGAATCACAAAAGAGATATAGAGGAGACCACTCCTTCTAGCAGGCCTGTTGCACAGACTTGGGTCAAGAGGCAAAGGTTGAATCTTTTTTCAGAACAAGAGTTCACAGAGGAAACAACTGGAACCATAGGTGCAAAAATAGTAGAAAGAAGGCAGACCACTCCCTCTGGAGGTACACAAGAACCTTCCACTTCACAAGATCAAATGCTAGAGAGACAACAGAGCATGGAAGTATCCTCATTCAGGGCTCCAACAGGCCAGAACGAGGACATTAAAGAGCAATACAAAGAAATAAAGGCCAAAAATGAAAGATTGAAGGCCCAAAGTTATGCCCACTACCTCAAAATGGCTCCCACTAATCAAACAAGGTTAATGTCAGCCTTTGATATGAAAGAAGGTAAGATGCAGATGAGTTTCATGAAACCTACCACACAACATCCAACACAATCACAATAAAATGGACAACAAGAAAGTAATTGTCCATCTGTCTCTATCTTCATGTGAAGATATTTTTGATTTCCTAAATTAATTCTCACATTGTTATGAGATATTTTGTAACATTCCTTTTGTATAAATACTTCATGTTTCGAAGTAATTAGGGTGGATTAAAATACATTTCTGCAAACATTTCATATCAAGCTAAGGAGCTTTTGTATTCAAGACTGGACTGGTTTTGCTGGGTCATGAAATAAAGCTAAAGATATTTCACTGGATTCTTGTGCACAGTTGGAACCAAATAAGTATTATCTCCTCATGTTTAATTATTGTTTTCTCGTCATGTTATAAATATTCACATGTTTTCTCTATGAAACGTGAATAGTAAACAAGGAAAAATATTTCAAAATTAGCTTTAATGCTCTCTGTCTTGACTGTTTACTTCTCATTGTTTTCTACTAAACTATCTTGGTTTGGGAATTCTTAATTGCTCCCTTACTTCCATAGTTTCCCCCTTAGGTCCATAGTAAAGGATTCTTAGTTGCCCTTTGATACTGAACTCCTTCTATTCTTCATCTTGATCCCGGTTTAAGGATTCTTCATTTCCCTTTTGCCTTGGTTAGGACTACCTCATCCATTTGAACCTGCAGATTTGCTTTTTGCTGTGCTAGCCTGCCCTATGAACTGCTCCTTTAGTAATTGACTTGATCCAGTTAAGCCATTCTTTGACTGACTCCATAGCCCAATGGCCTAAATACTTGTTCTGCCCATCTATTTTCTTAAGTCCACCACCTAATCAAAACCAAAACATCATGAGCACTAAGAACTAGCCTGAAATCCCACCCAAAACAAAGCTAAATTATAAAGAGAGAGCCCTCTCTGGACTTAGGTTGGCTAGAACCTAAGTTTAAAAGATTGGTTTGTGGTTACCTCAGATTATTCCTTCTTTTATAACTTCTAGGGAAGACTTCTGAGTGATAACATAGTGGCGACCATACTGGGGATTCAAAACCCTCAGTCTTAATAAACCTTTGAGAAATTCAAATTTTTATTTTTAAGCCTCTTAAAGGGTTATTAGAAGTTATTTCAAAAATTCATAAAAAAGAAAATAATTAAAAAAGGCTTGAAATCTGGCTTCAAGGAGAACTCATTATATGAGGGCCAACCCTGATCCAAATCCTCCCCCTGTATTTGACAATCCCAACCTTATTTCAAGAATAATCAGGAGACAAGAAAGTTCAGTAAGCCCAAGACCTTTATTTAGATCCAATTCCTGCCCTTGTGAGTGGTTGTTCATAGAAGACCTCCTTTTGACGAGTATTTTGACCTTTCTCTATTTAGAACCAAGTCTGAGAGTGCACTTGAGGACACAGTTCTAGATCCAAAATTTACAACAGAACTTGAAGTCCAAAGGGCAAACTTGTCAATTGATCAGTACCTTCTGAATTCCCCTCAGTCATCCCTTACTACTAATAGAATCCTTAAACTTTCTGAAACAACTTCAACATCTTTCAGTTCATCATCATTTCCTCACATTTTCGAAGTTCATTTCTCATCTCCATTCATACCTTCACTTCCCCATCAGCCTATCACTACCCATCAAATACCCATTACCCCTGTTACCCCAAGTTCCCCTGTTGTCTCAAATCCCCCTGTTACCCCAACTCCTGTTCTCAATCCTGTCCAACTTAGAGCTATGGCACTCAGATATGCCCCTCTTGTGATGCCCGCTCCTCAAGGTGTCTTGCCACCAGACTATCAGAGTAAAATTGTCCTATTTGATGGCACTGGATCTTACACAACACAACAGCACACAAGAAAAATGACAGATTATTTTGAACTGCATGAAATTGACATAGGAGATGTCCAAATGAGAATTTTTGCCCAAACTCTAGCTAGAGAAGTGAGAACATGGTTTAGATCTCTACCTCCTAATAGTATAGATAGTTTAGAAGTTTTTTACCAGCAATTTTTACATAGGTGGGAGAAGAAAAAACCCCTCTTCAAATTCTTTATGAATGTGAAAACCTTAAGAGGGGACCAAATGAAACCGTTCAGGACTACTGTACTAGATTTAACAATGTATATAACACAATACCACTTGACCTTAGGCCTCCACCTGGCTTAGCCCTGATAAAGTTTCCAAACGGGTTTGACACTGACATGGATTTTCAACTTAGAGAAAGGAATCCCCAACCCTAGAAGATATGCAAAGTGTAGCAATTAGTGTAGAAGCTAATCTACTATCCAAAAGAGCTAGGGTTAGAAGATGACCAAGAATTATACATGCTTCAACAATTACAGACCCAAACTAGAGAATCTTTTGACTACAAGCAAGGGTATGATTCTGCTATTTTTGAAGTGAATAAACAATACAATTTCAAGAGCACAAAGAACAATGATGTTTCGGACCAAAACAAGAAAGCAACACCTAATCAACCCAAGAAAGTTAAAGGAGTTCCAGTTACAAAAACCCTCCAAATCCTGTCTAGATCAAATCAGAACCCTCCCAGTCCCACCATTGAATATGTAACCAATGACCAACCTTCTGATGAGCAACCTTCCACATCAGTTCCCCTCAAGAAAGTAGAGGAACAATCTCCAGAAATTATATTAGAAAATCCAATAAAAAGGACTTCAAACACTGAAAAAGAAGGACTAACTACTCCTAACCTTGCTGTTAAGGTTTCAAATGTTCAAACAAACAAAACTCCTTTGCCTTTCAATTTGGGGGCAGAGGTGGCCAAACTTAAAATCTCAGTTCCTTTAACAGAATTGATTAAACATGAAACTTACAAATCTCAAATAAGAAAATCTTTAAACTTCGTTGAGAATGAAGGCTCTGTTAACTTATTTGACGATCAGCCTGAGTTAATTTTTGGTCCTGATGTAAATGGAAAACCAGTGGAAGGAGGGATACCACCCTCTACATTAGCCTCAACATCCACGATAAAATCCTACATAATTCCATGCTAGGCTCTGGGGCTTCACACAATCTTATGCCTAAATATTTTATGGAGAAGCTAAACTTGGATATCACTAGACCTAATAAGGACCTGTTTTCATTTGATTCAAGCCAAGTTAAGTGCCTAGGACTTATAAAAGACCCGTGTGTTTCCCTAGTGCAGTACCCTGCTAAGACCATTCTTATGGACATAGTTGTTGCTGATATACCACCTAAATATGGCATGCTGCTGTCTAGATCATGGGGTGCCAAACTCCAGGGATCTTTGCAACTTGACATGTCGTATGCTACCATAACATGTCTTTGGACATCCTAAAAAACTTTATAGAGAGACTCTGATGAAGTATGTAGTGAGTACTCAAGAGAGACCTCAAAACTTTCCTATATATTCAATGCATTCTGATATTGATTCTTTCATTCTTTACAATGTTGTTTGTAAAGGATTGCCTACCGTTGAATTTTCAAATGGTGTTTGTAATGGATGTGCTCTTGGAAAGCATACACAAGACAAGTTCGAGAAGGGGCATGCACCGAGAGCCTCTTCACTTTTGGAGCTTGCACATAGTGATATCACAGGCCCATTTCGAGTACCTTCAATGAACAAAGCAAGATATTCTTACTTCTTGAAACTCAAGTCTAAATTTTTTCAACATCTAAATATTTTCAAAGCACATGTAGAAAATCAGTCTGGAAAATGCATCAAGATCCTCCACACAGATAATGGGAAGGAATATGTCAACAAAGATATCCATAATCCTTGTAATGAAGCATGCATACATTTTCAGAATACGTTTCCTTACACTCTGCAGCAAAATGGGGTGGCCGAAAGGAAGAATAGATATTTGAAAGATATATCCAATTGCATGTTGCAAGCAAGATCTCTTCCATCAAAATTGTGGGTTGAAGCTATTAATTGTGCCTCATACTAGAAAAAAACATTTTGAGTCTTAGAGTGGCATGCAACCTGAGTCATTTGTTTCCGCATTTTCAGATCTCGAGCTTGGGCCCTTATTCCTATAGAGAAGTGAAAGGATTTGGTGCCTCAAAGAAAGGCATATATGTTTGTTGGATATTCTGATGAAGTCAAAGGGTACATATTGTTTGATATAAACACTAAAGAGATCTTCATTGGAAGGAGCGTAAAGTTTGAAGAAGATGCTTTGCATGCACCACCAGATGAAAATGTTACAAATTTTCCCTCTCCACTAGTTGATCTAGATGAGCCTTTTCCTATCACACTTGTTGGACCACTAGTTTTTGAACGTCAAGATAATATTTCCTCATAAAGTGTAGAATATTCTTGACGACCTTCAATGCAAAAATGGTGCAGCATGAGTGATCTCTTAGATGATCTTGCCACTATACCTCAATTTGATGAAGCTCCACAAGCACTCTTAGCTATGGGGTCATTCATTCTCATGCATGCTTATATGATACATGCATATGATCAATAGACTTATGCGGAAGCAACTGGGCATCCTGAAGGGGAAGCAACTATGGATGAGGAATACAACTCTCTCACTAAGAACCAGACTTGAGACCTAGTTCCAATCACGGGGGCTTCTCTCTACGAACCTCTAACATAGCACGTGTGTTTGTGGCATACTCAACGATACCCTTAATCTGACTACATATTGGAAAATACCTCTAAAAATCACTTTATTTAACTCGCTTCCAATACGAACCCAATACACCCTCCCAATTTAAAAATCCCCTACTTTCACTAGCTATTGTAGGTATCTATATTTTCATTAACATTTTTTATACCCCTTTAGATTTATATCCCTTTATTTTCATTAACAATGGTAAACAAATTATTCACCTAGAAAGATAACCTAAATACTATGTAGTTGAAGACTTGAATGTTTCAATTAAAAGGAGGCATATCTAAGATGGTTGATTTGAAAATACATAATGTGGAAAATTTGAATGGAAAATACATAGTTTTGAATTCTCAATTGCATCTATCTTCTAGTGAATACTAAGAAAGATACACTACAATAGTTCAAAACAAAACCTCCATAACCAACACAATGGCACACCTTTCATCTTGCTTATAGAAGAGGAAGAGGAGAGAAAGTAAAATGAATATGGACGCATGAAAAATCCCATCTTGTTGGACTTTTTCAAATCATAGCCCTAACATGATACCTAGTGCACCATAGTTGCATGGTAAGAGTGCCAAATAAGTGTGTCTCCATCAAAATATGAATTAGAGCATGTAAGCATGCATCCCTTCCTTGATATTTTTGTCCTTTACCTAAGATGGGAATTTATCATGCATAAGTATTCTAATTGAATAATGATCTACACCCTCTTAGTAACAATAGAACATGCATGCTTAAAATAAGAAAAAAAATCTCTAATAAAAGAAAAACTCTATCCAAAATTGAAATTGCTAAATTTGAAACAACATCTAAAATGGAATTAATTGAAGGTATGACATGCATGCACCCTCTTCCAAACAATAGTCTATTTCACTATCTCCTGTGGCATGCATCTGCCCTATACCACGCAATAGTTGGTATCACTATCTCCTTCAATTTCATTCAACCTGTTCATCATTAATGTAAGGAAAGGGCGAAGGTGCCATATCTTTTGTATTCTCTACTGCCCCTTCATTGGAAGGATCACTATCTTAGCAACAAGTAAAAAATATTAACAAACACATTAGACATAGATCATAGATGCATTAGTAATGTGATGCATGTCTATTCTGGAGCAAGGTTGCTTGGGAGAAAGAGTGGAAGCAGGAAGAGAGAGTGGAAATAAGAAGTGGGAGTGGAAGCAAGAGAGAGGAGTGAATTTTTCAAAAGCTCCCAGGTTGGGAGCGATTGTGGGAGTGAATTTTATATAATATATATCTTTATATATTTTGATGGATATATGTCAAAAAAGATATTTTAGAATAACGAATTTGCGATAAAAAACATAAAAACATGGATTAAACCATATAACATCATTCATTTACTAGTTATAATCTTCGTCAGCCATAGGTCCACAAGTTACAACTTCTCATTTATATAGCATGTAAGGGTGTACATAACCAAAATAACATCAAGTGCAATCCATCTCTTAACAAAAAATACATCAACAAATAGGCTTTAGATGGCCTCTAACATCCAAAAAAATATGCTACAAAATATACCTACATATCATCAAAATCATTGCCTATCTTGGGATCTTTGTCATTAATATCACCCTCTAAGCATTAACATAAGATAGAAAAACGTAACATGTTAAGTCAAGATTTTATTTTAGTGACAAGTACATTTTTAGTAGGGTCACGATAGATGAGTTTGACAACCAATGTCACTAACATCAAGGGACATAGAGGGCTTGGTTCTCTTGATTAAATATGAGTTCCATACCCTAGTACATGACAAAACTAATAAGTTTGGTGGATTTTGAGTGAGATCTAAAATTCTACTTTCTCCATATGAAATCTAATGACGTCAAAACCACTCTCAACAACCTGAGTCATTTCATGGTAATGTTAAAATTTGAAGTAAAAGGATGTGACATTTTCCTTTATCTTTGATTTTCATCCTTTTACTTTAAGAATTTAGCATTAGCATGAATTTGATGTAAATACTAGGGCCATGAGTTTGAATATTAGGCTACTATGGACCTAATATTACCATAGTTTTTCCTCTATCCCTCCCTCTCTCGATACTCACACAATACCCCTGAACCTTTATTTCTCCATCCTACTTATTTTTTCCCTCCACGTGGCCAATGTATTGTATAAAAAATACCTTATAATATACATATTTCTATACAACATATAAAAACCATTTACCCCCCTATTATATGCTCAATATATTATTCCATTTTCCTCATTTTTTATGCCCCAACATTAACACACGTGATATTGTATTACTTTGTCAGTGAAGTCCCCATGGTTCTGCTACCTTCCAATCATAAACTTGTTAGGTGCAAGTGGGTTTACCAGACCAAGAAAGGAACATATGGCTAAGTTAGTTGATATAAGGCATGGTTGGTGGAAAACATTTTTCAACCGGTACATGGTGTTGACTATGATGAGACTTTTGCTCCATTGTAAAAGATGGACTCCATTCAGCTAACTCTCTCCATTGCAGTAGCAAGAGGATGGGAGGTGCATCCTATGGATATGAGGAATGCCTTTGTTCATGGTGATATTGAGGAGGAAATCCACATGGAGCAGCCGTAGGGATATGTGAAAAATTAACCTCAGGTATGCAAACTAAAGAAGTCTCCCTATGGCCTCAAGAAGGCACCTAGAGCATGGTATGTGTTATCACTCGTCTGGATCTCCAAGGCTGAAGAAGAGTCCAGCTGAGATAACCACAAACCAACCTTTTGACTTGGTAGCTAGCCCTACCAAGCCGGAGAGGGCTCTCTCCACAAAATCACAGCCAGGAGGGCTAGATGAATTAGGGTTTTAGGCTAGGTATAAAGTGCAGAGGTTGTTTTGATTTGATTTGATGGGGTTATTGCTGGATGAAGATATTAGGTCAAAGAGGCTAGGTCAGGGAAAATAAGATTAGGGTTATAATCTATTCAATGGGGCAAGGTAGGTAGGTAGGCTAGCACATTAGGGTTTCATGGGATGAGATGATTCAGACAGGTGAGGAGCTAGGAAGAGCATGAAAGATTTATTCTTCCTAAATTGAAGAAAGATGAACAAATTATGAAAACTTTCCAAAAACAGAGCATGTGAGATGATTCCTGTTTATCAACTTGAAATAGATCTTAAAATAGACATGAAATGGAATATGAAGTAACAATACATTCACACAAATGAAACTGAAGAAAAAAACAATGTTAGACAACCATACCACAGGTATCCCAAGGAAATAACTGCAACTCATCTATTAAAACTGGCCAAATTCTTATACAATAGTGTCTTTGATCAATCTAACAACATCCAACTGAGTCCAACCTATGAAATGAGTCAAGAAATGATAGATATAGCCATCAAACAACTTCTCCAATCCTCAGGGGTCGAATCCATGAGATAAGGATTTGTTCCACCAAAATCCGAACTGAAACCTAGAGTGTATGGATGTCAAACTGACTTATCCCTCACTTTTTTGAAACTTATTCATTACATCACAAAAAGAGTTTTTACCTAATGTATTTACCCTACGTAACTTTAAAAGACATAATTACATTTTTTTTACCAATTACATTAGTAAAAATTCATAAAATTCCTTAAGTAACTGAGAAAGTATGAAAAAAGTAGCAAAATATCAGTTTATGGTCCTATGCGTAGTGTCAATGGTCTATGCGCAACGCCTTTGGTTTGTGTGCATCGCCTTTGGTCTACGCCATCTTCCAGATGAGTTTTGAAGGGGTTCCCAATTTCCAAATTGAGCTCAAGATAGCTCATTGGAAAGTCTAGTTTCCATAAATGTACTTGGTTCAAAAAATGATAAGATTTGACCCTCCAAAAAGTCAATTTCCCAAGACTGCTCATGTGCACGGCACCAAGGTACCCTATGCGCAATGCCTTTTTAAAGACCATTTTTGGAGGCCTTACTCAACTCCAAATTGAGCTCATGATAGCTCATTGGAAATATATTCCAGTCTAGTTGTCATTTGACGTATCAAGAAAGTCATTTGGACACTCTCGCTAGGAGAAACATTTATTTTCCCAAGGTCACTCCAGAAGTGTAGAAAACCTCTTATAGCACCTGTATGTTTTACATTTATCAAAAGCCATAACACATATGTAAAAAATGAAGGAGGTTTTTTTTTTCCTAGCCTATGATGGAATGAAACTTCTCTCACTTTTGTAAAATTCATCTCTGTTTGGTTGGAAACATACTTTAAAGCAAAATTGGCCCTATGTGTGGCAAATGATTTTGTCCCTTTGAATGGATTTTTGAAAAATGATGGAGACATGATGTTTATGAGTTGGAGTGGCCTCATACTTGCTGATATGACCTCCCTTATGCATCCTCTTCTCATATGTCTCTAATTTTGTTGACACCTAATCTTCATGATTGGGTGAATTTTATGTAAATAATTAAATTAGGAATGTGAACAGTCATCGGGAGATGAACTGAACAGTCACTCCCTATTGTATATAACAATGACCTACCTATGTAATAATATATGAATCAGATTTTGTTTTGTGGAGTTACTGCCTGGCCTGACATGGTATCAGAGCCAGCTCCTTGTTTTTAGCTCTCATGCTCCTTGTAACTCCTCTGTCTGTCTGCCATATTCCTTTTACCTGGCTCTCTGTCAGCTAGAAGGTGTCTGTCCATGAATGTTTGTCTGTTTGCCATATTCCATTTATAAAACCTGCGCCCTGCTCTTCTGTTGTGCTGTCATCCTGACCTGGTTTGAAACGTTTGCGCTGTCATACTATAAATAGTTGAACGCTGGCCTAACATTGAAACGTTTGAGCGCTAGCCTGACATTGAACGCTGGCCTGACATTGAAACGTTTGAGCGCTAGCCTGACATTGAACGCTGGCCTGACATTGAAATGTTTGAGCGCTGGCCTGTGTTCATTCCATTATAGCCTTCAACGCTGTGTGTTCATTCCATTGAACGCTGTCTAGCCGCCCTTACTCTATTACGCCCTCGCCTGTCCGTCAGTCGCACCATTAAGTTGCTGGTTGCAAATCACGCGCTGGATTTCCCTCTACGTTGATTTTTTTTATGGATTGTCAATTAAAGGTTGTAAACATAAGTGATTGAATCTGGAGGAGGACTGCAGAGAGTTCGGTTCCAGTCAGAGGAGACTACCACCATCACTGGAGACCATCACTAGAGGAAGGCGGTTTGAGGAGCCTCGCCCTTCCCTTGCTGCATGCAGACTTCCCTTGGCGCTACCATACACATGGATGCACGGGTTACATGAACAGCAAGCGGACATGTTGCTGACTGTTGTAATATTCGAACGTTGGTCATGGTATATTTGAACGCTGTCCGGTCATGGTATATTTGAACGCTGGTCATGGTATATTTGAACGCTGTCTGTCATGGTATATTTGAACGCTGGTTATGGTATATTTGAACGCTGTCTATATGTGAACGCTGTCTAAATGTGAACGCTGCTCTTTTGTACGCTGTCTATTGAACGCTGTATTTTGGTACCAGAATGTAAGTTTTGGTTTACGCACAGTCCCATTCCTCTTGTTGTTTGCGGTGGAGGATTTTGGTACTAGAACGTAAGTTTTGGTTTACGCACAGTCCCATTCCTCTTGTTGTTTGCGGTGGAGGATTTTGGTACCAGAACGTAAGTTTTGGTTTACGCACAGTCCCATTTTGGTAGAGCAAGTGTTGCACTGACATCTTTGAGGAGTGTCCCTGCTTGACAGAGCAGCTTGTGAGCCACGGGTGTGGGGCCTTCCTGACCATGAGTTTTGTGGTCTTCTCTTTGTTCGGTGCAGACTATCGATGAAAACAATGTGAATGTGCTTAGCGATTCTCCATATGTGACCATTTCATTGTCTCTGGGCTATATTTATCTCTTATTGAAAGTTAATGGGGATCTGATTTTTTACTTCACATGGATAAAGGCCACATGGACTTTGGTGAATTTTAAACTCGTGTGAAAGGATTGGGCATCCCATGCCATATACTGCGCTTGCATTGAATGATTTTTATTGGTAGCTGTGTACATTTTTGAAAGTCATTTTCTGTCTGTGTATTGAAGTTGTGATGACAGTGATTCAATGGGTACATGAAAATCTTATGTTAGAAATTTTAGTGGACGATAATACCCTTTGAGAATGCCCTTTTGAGTACATTTTACTGTATATTGGCAGAAGTATTTTTCTATCAGCAGAAATATTTTTTATTACAGTATGCATTCAAGAGGAAGATATTTCAGAGGCAGGGGGGGCAGACATTCTCAAGGAGAAAAGACATATTTGCACTGCATTCGCTGCAAAAGAAATGGATCACATGATGCCTCTACATGCAAGCTACCATGGGACAAAATTGAGCAGAAAAGAAATCAACAGAAAGGTAAAAATGATGATACAGACAAAGGTAAAGCACCTGAATCCGCTCACTATGTTGAGGCACAATGTAACATTGGAGTAAATGAAGATTTGTTTAATACTTCACTTGCTTCTTGGAAAAATGATTGGTTTCTTGATTCAGGAGCAACCTGTCACATGACTCATAGAAAAGATTTTTTTGAAGATTTCACTGACAATGTTGATGGAGCAGTATACTTTGCAGATCAATCAAAAATCAAGCCATCAGGGCTTGGCACAATCAGGCTTAAACTGCCTGGTCTTCCAGACTTTCTTTTGGATCATGTTCTATATCTCCCACAGCTCAAGAGAAACTTGCTGTCCTTGGTCCAAATCCGCCAGCAAGGTCACTCCATTCATATGTTTGATGGCAAGCTTGAGGTAAGAAAAGCATCTGACCACTCACTTGTCATGAGGGGAATAGAAGAAGAAAGGCTTCTCAAACTGCAAGGAACCTCTGCTCATGCACAACATTTCTCATATATTTCTCATCATGAAGAAGGTACACTTCCATCAAGTTTATTATGGCATGCTAGATTTGGACATTTAAACTATGACAGTCTCCACTTATTGAAGAAAAATGGTGTTGCTGGTTTGCCTACAATTCCTAGGAAACTTAAGCAATGTGATGCTTGCATTCTAGGAAAGCATAGCAAACAGTCTTTCCATGATTCACATTCAAGAGCACATAGGAAGCTTGAACTCATTCATTCAGATTTATGTGGTCCAATGCCTGTTCCTTCTGCAAATGGAAATAAATATATCATGACATTTATTGATGACTACACCAGAATGTGTTGGGTTTATTTATTGAAGAACAAATCTAATGCTTTTCAAACATTCAAGAATTTTCATAAATGGATTGAAAATGATGCACAATCTCATATTGGGTCTATTCGCACTGATAATGGAAAAGAATACACATCAAATGAATTTGAAAACTATCTTCGCCAACATGGGATCAAACATCAAACAACTGTGCCTTATAATCCCCAACAGAATGGTGTAGCTGAAAGAATGAATAGAACAATCTTGAATATGGTACGATCCATGCTTTTCTTCAAAAATGTAAAGATAATGTTTTGGGCTGATGCTGTTCTATGTGCTGCATATATGAAGAATAGATGTCCATCTAATGCTATAAGAAACAAGACTCCTTATGAATTGTGGTATGGACATGTTCCTTCGGTAAAACATCTCAGGGTCTTTGGTTCCACCTGTTATGCTTTGATACCAAAGGTACATAGAAACAAACTTGGTGCTAGAAGTCGTAAGTGTATCTTCCTGGGGTATTCAAACACCTCCAAAGCATACCGCCTCTATGATGAAGTAAATAAAAAGTTTGTTGTATCTAGAGATGTAATTTTTCTTGAATCATCCAAAACTGACAATGTTGTTGAGCGACAACTTGATCGCTTGGATAGATTCGCAAAAACAAAATCATTTCAAGAATTTGATAATCAGATTCCACATCTTGAAGGGGGGATTCCTATACTAGATCAACATGTGGAATCTTCTTCTGAAGAACACCCTCCCCCGCATGAAACTCCAACAACGGATGATGCTTTAAGTGATGTAATTGATAGAATTGGGAGACTCAATCTTGATTCAGTCCAAACTCAATCAATAGAGTAGCCTGGACCATCTCAGAAAGGTCCCCCAAAGTGGCTGACGAAGACACTTGAAAGTGTTCATCCTGATGAAATTGGAAAAACAGGAACCAAAAATTCAAACCGACAAAATGGAGGTGATGTAGATGACTCTAATTCACCTATTGATATGGATGTTTCTTATGATTGTGAATTGAACTTGTCTACAGATTTTGAACCAACTTCCTTCAAAGAAGATGCTTCTCATGATGAATGGAAAGAAGCAATGCAAAAGGAGTATGATGCCCTCATAAAGAACGACACTTGGAAGCTGGTTGATCCTCCATTTGGAACCAAACCAATTGGCTGCAAGTGGGTCTACAAGAACAAGTACAAAGCTGATGGCTCACTTGACAAGCACAAAGCTAGGCTTGTGGAAAAGGTTTTGCATAGAAGGAAGGGCTCGATTATGAGGAGACTTTTTCCCCCACAGCAAAATGGGCTACCATCCAGACACTCTTTGCACTAGCAGCTCAAAATGGTTGGAAAGTCCATCAAATGGATGTAAAAACTGCTTTCTTGAATGGAGATCTAAAAGAGAATGTTTTTATGTCCCAGCCAGAAGGTTTTGCTGTGAAAGGACATGAACATAAAGTATGCAAACTTGTGAAGTCCTTGTATGGCCTCAAACAAGCACAGCGAGCCTGGTATGAAAAACTAACTAAGCATCTTCTGAAACTCAATTTCAAACATTTTGATCTTGATGATGCAACTTTATTTGTCAAGAAAGTTGGAAAAACAGTTGTATATCTTGTGGTATATGTAGATGATCTTTTGATGACAGGGAACATTGAAAGCTACATTGCATCCATAAAGAAGGAATTGGGGAAAAGTTTTGAAATGATTGATTTGGGCTATGTTCATTACTATCTTGGCATTGAAGTAACCCAACATCCAAAGTCCATATTTCTTTCTCAAAAGAAATACATTGGATATCTGTTGAACAGGTTTGGCATGACAGAGTGCAATCCTCTCACTACTCCAATGGAACAAAACTTAAAGCTCACATCTATTGAAGGAAAAGAATTTGAGGATGCAACAAAGTATAGGCAGCTTGTAGGAAGTCTCAACTACCTAACTACAACTAGACCAGACATTTCGTTTTCTGTTGGAATCCTCTCCAGGTTTATGCAAAAGCCTTGTGAGGGACATTGGTCTGCTACTAAAAGAGTTCTAAGGTACTTGAAGGGAACTCAAGACTTTGGAATCAAGTATACACAGGTGGACGACTTCAGTTTGATTGGATACTCTGATTCAGACTTCGATGGAGACAAAGAAACTGGGGTATCAACTTCAGGATATGCTATGAGTCTTGGATCAGGAGCTGTCTCCTGGAGATCACGTAAACAATCAATTCCAACAGAGTCCACAACAGAAGCAGAATACGTGGTAGCAGCTGAAGCAACAAAAGAAATTGTGTGGCTCAGGAAAATTCTTGAAGATTTGCAGGTAAAACAAGTACAATCAACTCCACTCATGATTGACAACACCTCTGCAATAAAGTTGGCCAAGAACCCAAAGTTCCATGATCGAACGAAGCATATCAATACTAAATATCATCTGATTCGACATCATGTTGAGGCCAAAACAATCCATCTCCGTCATTGTTCCACAAATGAGCAAATTGCAGACATCTTCACCAAAGCACTTGGAAGGGAAAAGCTTGAACGATTCAGAATGATGCTTGGACTCACCAACATCCCTTCAGATTAAGGGGGGGAATGTTGACACCTAATCTTCATGATTGGGTGAATTTTATGTAAATAATTAAATTAGGAATGTGAACAGTCATCGGGAGATGAACTGAACAATCACTCCCTATTGTATATAACAATGACCTACCTATGGAATAATATATGAATCAGATTTTGTTTTGTGGAGTTACTGCCCGGCCTGACAAATTCCATAGCAAACCCTAGCTCAATGGGAGATGAAATTAGGGTTTAGTGTAGGCAAAACAGGGGATTTTGAGAAATTTATAGGAATGAAGGGAAATAAAGGGGATAGGGGGCTTCTAAATTATTACGAAAATTTTGGGAGGTAGGGAGGGATGTTAGGAAGTAGGGGAAACTGGAATTTCAAGGATTGAGTGAGGGGAAGGGGTCCAAAAGGGCAAAACATAGGCCTAGTCTAGAAGAGTGTCAAAAGCGTAGTAATAGGCTAGGGTTTGTAGAAAAATCATGATTTTGAGGGATATGAGTGGTGTGAAGTGTTTAGGAAGGTATACTAAGGATAGGGGAAGGCGTAAGAGCATCAGGGTACAAGTTTTGTTGATGATTTAACCATGGAGGTCATGAAACCAAGGAAAATGCCCTCAAAACCCTAAGAGAGGGAAATGAGAGGAATGGGCATGGGAAAAGGTCAAGGGAGGTAGATGGAGTGTAGGTGAGTGAGATATCGATGGATAAGAGTGAAAATGAGCCTTCCCTTGGTCTTTTATGGCCTTTATACCTTGTTTAAATTTTCAAAATTGGTCTTGGGACCCACTTTTTCTTTCTCAAACTTGACTTGTCTTTTACAATTTACAATTTACCTTTGAACTTGATCTTCTGATTTGATCTTCTTGGTGGATTTGGTAACATAATGAATTTGGAACTCTTCCTTTTTGCTGATGGAAATTTGAACTTAAAACACTTGGAACCATGAGAATTATTACAAATTAAAACCATAAAATTACATTTTTGCTTGAATATTCAAATTACAAACTATTTTGCTGATGAAATCTTGTTTATTCTTACTCCTTCACTTGCTGGTCTTTTATGTAGGAGATGGTGTTTTAGTGGACCTTGGAAACCCTAAGACCTAATGGAGATTTTGAGTGGTTGTGACTATGATGAAAATGACTGTCATGATGAAGACAAGTCATGACTAATGGTATACTTTAGCAAAAGGTGAAATGAGCCAGCAAGGGGTAAATTTCTAAAAGGAGTAAAAGAAGCCCTAATTCAACCTTCATTGACCAAATTTTTGCATGATGACCTAGTGGAATGAAAAAAATTTCAGAATGGGACCCTAATACGATATGAAAGAGTTATTTTTGATCACTTTCAAAATGTTGCTCGAGGAAGCCCTCGAGCGACAAAGGGACGCGATGATGGATAACTTTGCCCAAATCCTTCGATGGCTAACCACAAGCGATGCATCTTCATCCAGCAGCCACTCTGGAGGTGCTACTCCTTATAAGGTACAAGTTAACTTCGATATTCCCATATTTTAAGGCTTGATTCATGCAGACGATGCAGATAAATGGTTAAATCTATTGGAAGGATATTTTTCAGTTCATGACTTTTCAAATCGAGAAAAGATTACTTTTGCACTTCTCAAATCCACCCCACATGTTAAGGACTGGTGGGAAACATACTGTGAACAAAAGGACGAGAGTGAACCCTCACTGTTTTCAACCACACCCACTTGGAATTATTTCTGAGACACCATCAAGGAACAATATTACCCTATCGGGAGCTATGAAGATAAATACATAAAGTGGACCATGCTACGGTAGGGAAGGGACCAAGACGTGTCAGAGTTCACAAATACTTTCCATACCCTTCACATGAAGTTGGGCATCAAGGATATTGAGCGGAATTTGGTGCTCAAGTATCGCAATTGTCTACACGAGTACATCCAGGGCGAGATGGAGTTCCTGGACATCTCCTCACTTAGCACGACATATTGGTACACTGTAAAGATTGGGCAAAACTTTAAACAGAAGAAGCGGGACTTTGGATATGTGAATCCAAAACAAGGAAAAGGCGCCCCCAAACCACAAAAAAAGTACTAAGCGAAGGTAAGGCTACCTAAGATAACCCGTAGTAGCCACAAGAAAAGAACAACACCATGAAGACGAAGAAGGACACGGGGAAATGGTGTGAGTTCCATAAGAGCTCCACTGACAATACAAGTGAGTGTCAGGCCAAGCAGTCACTGGTGGCCGAGCTGAAGGCTTCCAAATCATATGCAGGTTTTGACTCTAAATTAGAACCTGATAAGGGAACTAACAAAGGGAAGCAGATCATTGATGTGGAGCCCAGTGCCATTGTGGCCACCACAAAGATCCATAAAATTGAGCCTGAAGATCCAGAGGAGGGGGAATGCCTCTTCCACTCACATATGTGGGTGAAGGGTTCTTCGCTATAGTTCATTGTCGACAACAGGAGCCAAAAGAACCTCATTTCAATAGAGGTCATGAAGCACTTGAGCCTAAATACTACAACACGTCCACAACTGTACACCATCGGGTGGCTTCACCAAGGACGAGATCTTTGCGTCAGCCAACAGTGCCGCATTCCATACAACATCAAGCCCTTGATGGATGAGGTATTGTGTGACATTGCTCCTCTTGAAGTTTCTGATGTATTGTTAGGACAACCATACTTTTGGAAGCGACATGCTGTATATGAGTCTAGACCTTATTATGTGATTATTACTTTGGCTAATAAGTTGGACATGATACGGGAGGTAGCCCCACCTACTACCATCTCTTTGATCATTATAAAGTAATGCAATAAGATCATTTTCCAGACCAGGAAATTTATTTTTCTTATGATTCGCCCCCAAGGTAAGAAGAAGGTTGTGGCCATGGCTTCCAGGTAGGGCTCCTCTGCACAATAGTAGCATATGGACAAGGTCATCGAGGAGTACATGGATATTTTTTCCTCACCCAAAAGGGTACCTCTGCACTGTCAGGTCAAGCACTCCATCGATCTAACCCCGGGCGCGTCCCTGCCCAATGGACCGATCTATCGATGCTCTGTTATGGAGAACGATGAGATCAAGAGGCAGATTCATGAATTATTGCAGAAAGGGCACATTATGCTAAGCTCATCACCCTATGGGAGCCCGATTATATCGATACAAAAGAAGGATGGGACCTAGAGGCTGTATATTGACTATCTGGTGCTGAATAAGATCATTCTTCTGAATGGGTACCCAATCCCGTGAATTGATGAACTGGACCAACTCAAGGGGGGAAAATATTTCAGCAAGATTGACTTGAAGTTAGGTTATCACCAGGTGCCTATCTAACCCTCCGATGTGTGGAAGACTGCCTTCAAATCCAATAAGTGCCTTTTCGAATGGTTGGTCATGCCATTCGGATTGACAAACTCCCGTGCAACCTTCATGAGATTGATGGATGAAATATTACGACCCTTCACCAAAGAATTCATGGTGGTTTATTTAGACGACATCTTGATCTTAAGCCAGTGTTGGGAAGAGCACCTCCACCATATTCGACAGGTCCTTCAAACCCTTCAACAACACAAGATGTGTGCTAACTTGGAGAAATGCACCTTTGGCCTGACCCAGGTTCAATATATGGGGTACATCATTGATGAGCAGGGTGTACATGTGAACCCATCCAAGATACAAGTCATTCAGGACTGGCTAGCCCCAACCACTCTCACATATCTTTGCAACTTTTTGGGTCTTGCCAATTTCTACCATAGGTTTGTGTTAGGGTTATCTCATATCACTTAGCCTTTAAGTCAAGTCACCAAGGGTAGAGCAAAAGAAAAGTTATTTTGGTTGCAAATATAACAGTGAATGTCCTCCGAGTTGAAGAATTGCCTTTGTTTGGCACTAGTGCTCACATTACCAGACCTGCAACTACTATTTGAGATTGAAACAGATGCCTCCGACTATGCTATTGGTGCAGTTCTTATTCAGTATGGGCATCCAATGGCTTACCACAGTGAGACACTTTTAGACACAGTCCGAAAGTACCCCACTTATGACAAGGAAATGTATTCCATTGTTCAGGGCTGCCATCAATGGAAGCATTACATTCTAGGGAAGGAAACAATCATCCACACAAAACAATGGCCTCTACAGTTCATACAGACATAAGGGAGGTTGCAGAATGATTGCCATCAAAAATGGTCCACCTATCTGCAACAATTTCATTTGAACATTACGTATAAGAAGTGAAGCACCAATAATGTCGTTGATTGCCTCAGCCGACTTCCAGTCATGGCACTAATCACTATGCTCGATTCCTGTGGGCATGAGACATCGGGGTGGCCACATCTTTACAAGAGCGATTCAAAATTCGACAGCATGTACTAGACACTCCTGGAAGGGAAGCAAGTTCCAAATTTTCACCTCCAGGATGCACTCTTATGCCACTTGGGACACATCTGTCTTCCTTCAGGTGAGCATGCCAAGATAATTTGGGAGGTGCACTAGAGTCGGGTCACTGGACATTTCAGAGTAGAGAAAATAATGGCGGTATTGCAAAAGTATTTTTATTGGCCGAAACTTCGTCAGGATGTTTGGAAGTACATTAGATCCTGTACCGCCTATGCCATTGTCAAAGCACCCATCAAGAAGAAAGGCCTGTATACTCCTCTACTTACTCTAGTCGGCCTTGGGAATCTGTCTCCATGGATTATATGTCGGGCCTTCCTTCTACTAAGCATGGCAACAATTGTGTTTTTGTGGCCGTCGACAGATTCTCTAAGATGGCCATCATGGCGGCTTGCAAGAAGAGTATCACAACATAGGCCATTACTAAGCTCTTCTTTGAGTGAGTGTGGGTACATTTTGGGATCCCACAATCTATTATCTCAATTCGAGACAACAGATTCCTGAGTGCATTTTGGTCAAGTTTCTGGTCAATTTTGCATACAAAAATTACTAAGTCCACGACTTTCCATCCCCAAATTGATGGCTAAACAGAGGTTGTCAACATGATGATTGTACACATTCTATGCATGTACAACTCAAAGCATCCACACACATGGGATGACAATCTCCCCTAAGTCCAACACAACTACAACAGAGCACTCCACAACTCGACAACCCACAACCCCTTTTAGGTAGGGCTGGGATTTCATCCATTATGCCCCATTGATGTGGCCATACCATTTGCAGCCACTCAGGTAGATTCGGATCACGTACAGTCTGAAGATGAAAGGGCTAATAGATTCATTGAGCACATTCAACGCATCCTCCAACAGGTGCATGATATATTGGACGGAGCTAATGCTAAGTACAAGCAACTCCATGATCAACATCGAGTGCCGCACAAGTTCTAGGTGGGCGACAAAGTTTGGCTACATTTGCGGAAGGAGCGCCTTGTTGGATTCCACTGCAAGCTTCGCCCGTTCCGATATGGGCCATACACCATCACCAAGGCCATCAGTGACAATGCCTTCGAGCTCAACATCCCACTGTTCCTTGGTCTGCACCTAGTGTTCAATGTAGATCGCCTTCGGCCATACTTTCCACCATTATTGGACACATCTGACATTGCAGAACAGCTCACGCCAATAGAGCTCAACCCGCACTGGATGGAACGGGCCACAACTGATCAAATCATGGACACACAGATCAAGAACACTCGGTAATAGAGGATACAACTATATCAAGTTGTCAAAGCAAGTCAACTCCTTCACCAAGGCAAATGGCTCACCAGGGACCAAGTTCAGCAGAAGTTTCCTCATCTCATGGAGTAACTCAATGCAATGGGGACCATTGCTCCCTAAGAGGGGAGGATTGATCCAAGTGGATATTGGTGGCCACCCGCCTATTCCACTTGGACCCTCACCATTGTTTCTTTCAGTTTTTTAGTTTCCTTAATTGTAGCACAGTTTACTATTTTTGGCAGTTTTTCGGGTCCTGAACTTCCGGAGCCGTTTTGAGGCCCTAAATGACATTTTTTTTTTTTGGCAAAATTCAATCAATGATTGCTGTGGCGATCACATTGATCACTATAGTCCTCAGAGAGATCTTTCTAATGAGGTATCATATGCGTCAAACAGAGATAATATGACCAAGTTACGACCCCGGGAAGTTGGCTACCCAACTAATCCAAACGGGGCCCATAAATTCTTGGTGTTACATCTCCTTGGGTTAGGGTTTTGGTTTTTAGGGGTTTTCTCTTATTTTTCAATAATAAAAAGGCCCTTGAGCCTCATTGTAACTCAGTTCAAAGGCATGTAGCCGACACATCTCTTCTCAGAGATAAGCTACCATCGTTCAAGCTATCTTATTTCCATTCTGTTTGTAAGCATAGTTCAATGTTTTTCTATTAATGAAATGAAGTGTTTTTCTCCTACATCTCTGTGTTTGTGATTATATCTGTAAGTTGTAGCGTTCATGTTTAAGTTTGGATCAATTTGATTGTTTCTTCACTTGGCATACACTTATGACTTTTTTATGTTTAATTTTATGAAGTTAATAAGTAGAGTTTTGGCACATATTGTTGAGGTAATTAGCTATGTTGTACCATTCTATTTTATGCGCATGCATTCTTGTGGATAACAGTGTATAATCATAAATATTCCTATAAATTTCAAAACTCCATTCCTTTTACAACACCCTTTTTACTATTTTTTTAAGCCATAAATTGTTTATATTATACCATAATGTATTTCAACTTTACCTATTTTGTAAGACATAATTAGCCTCTTTCATTTGTGCATATCAAAACTTTGTATACAGTTAAAAAGAACACTTAGGGATCAAATCAATTGGGGTTCATCCCTTTATCTCACTTAGACTTGTGAGATTCGAGGGTGTTGTCACCAAAAGCATAGAAAACTCTATTGGTCAACACTACTAACTGTGTTATCAGAGCGTCTCATCAAAATTCTCCTTCCACTTCTTAAACAAGATTTCTGAGATGCTCAACCTCTCTGAAGTAGAGTGGGTGTCCATTTTCTCCATGGAAGTATTACGTAGGTATTACCCTTCATGGGTGAACTCAATAGAAAATTCATTAGAACTTAAGTATAAAGGAGTGTCAGGTGCTATAACTCTTTGATATACATGCAAGGTCCAGTAGTAGTACTTGCTCAAATATCTTATGGCGTTAATTAAGGAGGAACAACTGTGTCTTTAGCTATATTACTTGACTACCTAGGTACTAGATATTTGTTTCTTAAAGTGTTTGTTCTGAATGTACTATAGCGACAAGATAGCCAATTATCTTTTCTAGAGTTTGCTTCAGGTTTACTTAGGGGACTTCCCATATACTTAAAGATACATGGAAGTGAACTTCAATATACAATTACTATCGAATGTGGTACTACTTGAAGGAGTACCAACAAGGGTTACAAGGGTTTCCAACAATGTGATTCCACTTGTATTTCTAATGTATATTCTTCCACTAGCACAATTTTATTTGTAAAAGAACATATCATTTTTTATTAAAATATATCAAAATCTCTCTCTCTCTCTCTTCAAAACAGCTAGTTAAATAAATAAATAAATAAACTCTTGAAATCATCACTAAATAGCTTCTGCAAGGTAGAATTTGAGGCTAAAAATGTAAAATGATCACAACTTCTAGTATGCTTCTCAGATTGGCTGATATAACCATAATTATGAAATTCCACACTTTCTTTAGATCAACTAGCTCTAGTTTGATTGAAATTCTATCTTTATCAAATAATATCCATCTAACAAAAGTTGTGCTTGCCAATAGAGAAACCCCTAACAAATTGTCATTTTAAATTGCAAATAACTTCTTTCCCAAACCTTGTTTTGGATGAATTTATTTTTTACACAATAAATTTATTTGAAAGAAAGTAATTTCTTAGATTACATTCTCGAAATTTTACAAATATAGTCTTATAAATCAACCTGAATTCATCCATCTTCTTTTCTTCGTAAAAAATCAATGAAAATAAGGAAAACAAAACTTCCACTTTGTGCCCAAGAAAGAGATTTGATATCATTTCTAGTATAACTCACATAAAATATAGTATAAAACCAAAGAGTAGAGGAGAAGAGAGAGATAAACGCTAAGAAAAATATATTCGATTGTAAAAAGTAGAAAATTGTGTTCACTTGCACTTTTAATGGGGTAATCTCTGAGAATAATGCTCCAAATACATTAACAATTCTTAAAAAAAAGTCACGACATTATAATCAATATATGGCTATTTATGGAGAATCTTAACTACATATGAGCCCACTTATAATGAGATGTTACTAGCTAATTTAGACCTTATTAATAAACATGCCCCATTTTACAATCGTTCACTATTAACTAATGCTTTAATAGACCTCATGCCATGAAAATTGCTTAATACTTTAATTAAAAATTGAAATAAAATTTTTAAATTATAAATTTAAGGAAATTACTTGAGTTTGAAGACAAAAGTATATGAATTTTTTTTTTTAAATTTACATATTAAAACAAATATTCATGATAAACAAAGAGCAACATTTTTCAACCTAACATTTTCCTTGCAAGAATAGTAGACAACATAATTCCAAAACCTTAAGGAAGTTTCGATTCAATGGCAAGACATTGAAGGGAATATATTGCATTAACCTTTTAAATTACTTAGAGTCATTACTAAAGATAAAGAAATATGAGGTGAAGAACTTACATGAAAATCATGATTCATATGCTAAAGGTAGTGAGGCTTCTAAAGTGTCAATTTCGAAAAACCTTCATCTAATACTACTAGAGTAGTTGCGAGCGTGAGAGCTTTAATATTATGTGCGGTAATGTAAAAGTTGAAAATCCTTCATTGAATACTACTAGAGAGCCATAATATTCTTTTTGGTAATGAAAAACAATGTGTTGAATGGATGATTTTCGACTAATATAATGAATGTTGAAAGTAGTGTCTTTATCACACATTAAAATGGAGTTCCGTTCATATTGAATGCAAAGGATTGAGAGGATCATGGAAGGGAATTAGCGTTAATTTCACATGATATAGACGAGAGATGGTGGCCAAGAATGCTCATAAAATATATTTCAAACCTTTTCATGTAAAATTTAAAAGATTCTCAATTAATGTTGATTTATGTAACTCGGGAAGTTGGTAATTGGAAAAAAATCTGCAAGGCTATTAAAGGAAATAAAAAATTTAACTCTAAAAGTATGAAGTTTACTAAAATTTCAAAGGTTTATGTGGTCATTTTTCTAATGGTTGGTTTTTTAGGTTAAACTTATAAAGCGCAGGTTAGCAACCTCATGGGGATAGGAAATTTCAATGGTTGTAAGTGCTTTAAAATAATTTTATTTTCCTTAAATGATAAGTTCATTTGCCTTAAATGATAAGTTTATAATAGGAATGATATTTATACAGTTATGAACATTAATTTAATTAGTTTTAAATGAAGTTTTATTTTTGTGAGTATCACTCAATAATTTGAGTGTTGAGTGGACTATTCAAAATCATGAGAATTTGGATAGATGTGAGTAATACTCATGGATATAGTTCACATAAATAATTGTTAAAATAATATGGTATATGTTGGACAAGAAAGCCCCTTGATAGTTAAATAGAAAGATTCAAGTGATTTCTAAATACATAGTTCATAAGGCACAATACTTGTTATGGTTTTGCAAATGAAGCAATAAGCTAAGTGAGCTTGATTGTGGGGATAACTACATATTTAAGTGCACTTGAGCTAGAGGAGTCTTGCAATGAGTGACCTCCCAGGAATTTCTAGTTACCATATGCAAGACCAAGAGGTGTTGATTGATGATATGCAATCCATTTCATTAGTTTCAATCCTACTTCTTCATTCCTATGAACATCACCCAATGAAATAGATGCTAAGTTAACTGTTTAGAATCATGATAAATTGATTAGCTAGGACGAACACTCATGAATATAGGTCATAGATTACAACATAAATAATTCTGAAAAAAATGTTTGATATGTTGTATTGTGGAAGCCCTTTAATGATTACATAAAAGGAGTCTAGTGATTTCTAATTGAAAAGTTCATAAGGAAAATACTAGTTACGGCTTTGGAAATAGGGTAGCAAGCTAAATAGGCATGGTTATGGAAAAGAGTCCGTAGTTTAGTGCTTTTGAGTAAGAAGATTCATGGGATGAAAGACCTCCAAGCAGGTTCTATTAGTACTAGGTGCAAGCCTTAGAGGTGATGATTAATGTTACACAATTAATTTTATGAGTTTCAATTCCACTTCTCCACTCCTCTGACCATCACCACATGCACTAAGTGCTAAGTAGGATCATAAATTAATGACTTACCCTACACCAATAATATTGAAAATAATATTTCAAACAAAACCATTTCTATACCAAGATTAACTAAGATGCATTTTTTTTTTTTTACTAAAACATGAATCCAAAATATTTAGAAGTTATAATTGTAGTATAAATTAATTATTCTATTGAATTGAAAGGAAACATAGTAACATCAATAAATGATAGTAAACTTATCATTCAATTTTTTCTATATTCTAAGTGGTAATCTAAAAGATAAAATCAGTTAAAACATATTATTTTGACCATCATTATATGTAAAAAATGAAGATTCAGAAAATATAATTATAAATATAAATATAAATTATATATATAATATTAAAAAAACATAATAATAAAATAAAAACAAAATTTAATGATTAATAAAATAAAAATATTGTAAAATGAAAAATCATAGAGATTAGTTAGGTAATTTACTTAATGAAAAAAAATGTATTAAGTTAATTCGCAAGAAGACATTACCAAAGGCTAAAATTTTTCTTACTCTATTAAAAATGTTTTTTCTAAAATCATTACAAGATTTAATTGTACTCTAAAATATTTTCTAAACCAATAGAAATATTAATTTATTATGTACCATTGTTTCAAACCACACACAATTTTCTAAAATTATTACAAAATTTAATTTGTACTCTAAAATATTTTCTAAACCATTAAAAATATTTATTTATTATATATAACTTTATCAACCACACACAATTCAATGGATCAACGTATATCCATTGCCAAAAACACAAAATGCCACAAAATAGACCCAATTCAATGGATCAATATATATCCATGGCCAAAAACACAAGATGCCACAAAATACATAAAAACTACAAGGTATGAAACCTTTTAACGTAACAAACAGGTTGGCCCCAATGTCCACCTAGACATCCTTATTAAATTTACTTAAACAACATGAACCTGAAAATAGTAGTGGATCTTAAGGTGATACCATTCCACAGATGAACCTGAAAATAGTAGTGGATCTTAAGGAGATACCATCCCACCCAAGTATGTCCATGAAACTCCAAAAGTCGAGCATAGCGGTGTTAATCTCTGCCACAAAAAGTTGGAAGGATAAGATAAAGTCTAAAAGTCGAGCATTAGTGGTATTAATTTCTACCCAAAATAATAAAAGGATACGATAAATGGTAGAAGTGAAGCATTAGTGGGATTAATTTCATCCACAAAATGAAAGAACAAGATAAACCGGGAAACCAAAACTTTTACCTTTATATATTTATACGGACTGATATTGAAATCACAGTAGAAGAGTCATTTCTACATTGATAGCAAGAGCAATGCTATAAGCAGAAGCACATCTCTCCCAAGCCGCAAATTCATGCATGGTGGCTTTTCTGAACGATTGGTTGGTACCGAACTATTGGGTGAACTATTGGGTGGTATTGCTGAAGGAGTAGCTGCCGAACAAAATGTATTACTATCAACAATAATGTGTTTATTTCAGAATATAAGTAACTGGCACTATAATTGAATCTCAAGTACCCATTACCATGATAGAATTGGCAGAAATTAAAAGAAAAGAAAACGAAATATTACTGGAAAGCAGGACATAGCAGCTAGCCAAATAAATTGCTGTAGAATTATTTTCAAGCACTCTCGTTGCATTCGCGAAGCAGGTAGAGCAATCGGCGGTGGATATATCTCTGTAGCACTGAAGGAGAGCGTAAATCGGATGTCCTGAAGAATCAACACTCGCTCCTTCCGCGAACCTCTTTGTTGATGTAGAAGCTATACCAGACAGATTGGAAACAAGATCTCTCAAAGCCATTCCTTGCACATCCATTTGTGAATCACTAGTAACCATATCTACCAAGAAATCAGAGATGAAGCTGCCGTTCCGGTAGTGCAATTCGCACATAGGCAACCACAGTATACATTCAATGCTGTTTGTGCACCATAGAGAAACATTAGGCATTACAGTCTGACAACAATCGTGGCATTCCTTTTGCGATGCGTCTCCCCTACACTGGAGAAACCCATAAACACTGTTGGGAAAATCACCATACGAAGAAACATTCATCCCTGTGGAAGGCGTGTCGTAAACAAGATTAATCAAAACGTTGTCCAAATTTGACCCAAATTGGTCGCCAATCGTGTACGTCTCATTGCCATACGAAGCTAGGGCTATGAACGGACTGTTGAATTGGCCCTGAGCTTGTGTCTTTCGCAGCGATATAAAAAAATGGCGAATAGCGGAATCATAAGATAATTACAAAAGATGGAGCGCCATAACCTACTACAGTGCATGCCGAGTGTACCCATACTGTCAATATACTACTGCGTAATGCGTTCAATAGATAGGCAACCAAACAGTTGAGATCCTGTATGTTCAAAAACAGGATCTCTGGATAGGAATTGCAGGAGTGAGTGGATTCAACAAAAATGGGTTCAACAAAAAAATGGTTCCTTGACCTCTTCCAACAAAATTGGTTCCTTGACCTCTACAAAGTTTGCAGCTGTCATATTCTATTCCTTTCCAAGTTTGCATTTGATCGTCATATTCTTAGAAAAATGCGCCGCATCTCTCCATCAGAAATTTCCATGAAAAATGCGCCGCATCTCTCCATCAGAAATTTCCATTTCTCTTAAAAAAAATTCAAATTTTTCGATCTCATTCTTATTTTTTTAATTGGCTCTTATTTTTGTTTCCTTCACCTATTTCAAGTTTGCACCTTCTATTCCATTCCAAGTTTGCATTTGATCGTCACATTCTTGGAAAACAACAAAATAGCTCTCTCGACACCTTCCCCTTCTTAATTGGCTCCATGAAAAATGCAGGACATTTCTCCATCAGAAATTACCAGTTCTCTCATGACGACCGCCCTTATTTCATTCAAAATATTATATTTATTATAATAGAACAAAAAGAATTCAAAATTTTCAATCTTACTGTTATTTTTTTAATTGGCTCCATGAGAAAAACCCCACATCTCTCCATCAGAAATTACCCGGAAAAAAGTCTCAACATGACCACGCTTAGTTTATTCAGTTATTATTATAATAGACGGGAAAAAATCAAAAATTTCGATCTCACTCTCATTTTTTAATTGGCTTTGTGAAAAAAGTCTTACATCTCGCCATACCGTTCTCTCGGCATGACCACCGTTATAGGATTATAATAGATAAAAAAAATTATTCCTTTCAATTTCCTTTATTTGCAAGAGTGTTGGAGGACTCACTACATCCCTATGGAATTCATAATTTCCATCGTGGAGATCTTAGTTACTGGTTAGGAAAGTTTATTAACACCAATGTGTTTTGGTGTAAGGTGCATAAACAATATTTTGCACATTTGAAGGTCAAGAATTGGAAATTGTTGAGAGATTTGATTTGGAGATCAGAATATTGGAGAACTGCCTCAATTGTTGCTATAGCTACAAGGTGAAATAATGGAGTTCCCATCTTCAGTTCTTCTTACTCCATATAACTACTTCCAATGGAAGCGAGAGATTTTGCTTCAACTCAGAGACAAACACTTGTATTGGATAGTTATGAATACAAAAGTTGAACCTAATTCTACCATTGAAAATTCCAAATACTTCAACATAATGGACGAGGTTTTTGGTCTTCTAGTGTTGGCCATATCTTCAATATTGTGTTTTCATGTGGACACATGCACCACTCCGAATGAAATTTGGACAACTTTGGAGAATTTATTTGGAAAGCGGAATGAGATGCGGGCACATATTCTTGAAAATGAGCTAAATTCCTTAGGTCCAAACAACTTTGACAACATTTAGGATTTCTTTACGAAATTCAAATCATTGCCTCTACAATTACATGATTGCGGGATCGATAAATCCAACTGAAGGTCAATTGATCCCTTCTATTTTGTCTAAATTAGGTCTTGAATATCTTGCTTCTATTTCCACATTTCATACAGTTAGACTTGCAACTAGAGATAAATTGAAAATTCCCAAACTTGATGCATTTATTGAGTCTCTCGTTCATTAGCAAGATAAGTTCATCAAGATGGGTTCATTAAAGTCTTCAAATGCACATGCACTTGGCATGCATGAGAAACGAAAGTCCAAGTCAAAACCAAATCAACAATCCAAAGGAAAAGGAAAGGCAAGAGATCCAAATCCAAGAAAAAGAGGAAATCCAAAACCTCAATATGATTCTTCTAGCTCTAAGGGTAAGAAGTGAAAGAAAGGAAATTCCAAGTGTCCTTATTGTAACATAGGCTATCATCATGAATCCTCTTGCATGCAGAAGACTATTGATTTGATAGCAAACACTCTTCAGTAAAATAATCTTGGTCATCACATTCTAGAAAGTGCCAAGAAGAAGACAAAGGATAAACCATCAGAAACAAGGGGTATTGGTCATGCTTTGATTTGCCTTCATTCTACACCACAAGAATGGATCATCTATTCAGGGGCTTCACATCATATGGCTTCTTGAAAGGAACCTTTTCATCTTTACATGCATACTCGGGTCATCTTATTCTCATGGGGAGAAACTCTACAGTTGAAGCAACTAAAAAAAGAGAAGTGCAATTCGAAGATGGAAGTTTTGATAATGTCTTGCATATTTCGAGGCTTTCTGTGAATCTTCATTCAATCTATCAGATGACACACATTGGCACTGGAAGGAAAGTGCAGTTTACCCCTAATTGCGTGAGCATTTATGATATGCAAACCAACTTGAAGATCACATCTGACAAGGGAAATGATCAATCTCATCTATATACATTTTCTGATTTTGTTCCTCAACGAGATTCTATTTTTCTACCTATGCATGCCAATGAAGAATGTAGGATTTGGCACGAGAGATTTGGGCACTTGATTAAAGGATGATTAAAGGATTGTCGATCGTTGAATTTTCAAATGGTGTTTGTAATGGATGTGCTCTTGGAAAGCATCCACAAGATAAGTTCGAGAAGGGGCATGCATGGAGAGCCTCTTCACTTTTGGAGCTTGTACATAGTGATATCATGGGTCCATTTCCAGTACCTTTAATGAACAAAGCAAGATATGCATACTTCTTGAAACTCAAGTCTAAAGTTTTTCAATATCTAAATATTTTCAAAGCACATGTAGAAAATCGGTTTCGAAAATGCATCAAGATCCTCCACATAGATAATATGAAGGAATATGTCAACGAAGATATCCATAATCCTTGTAATGAAGTTGACATATATTTGCATAATACATTTCCTTACACTTCGCAGCAAACTGGGGTGGCCGAAAGGAAGAATAGATATTTTAAAGATATGTTCAATTGCATGTTGCGAGCAAGATCTCTTACATCAAAATTGTGGGTTGAAGCTATCAATTGTGCCTCATACATCCACAATAGATCTCCTCATAAATCTATCACTATGAAAACACTTTTTGAGTCTTGGACCTGCATGCAACCTGAAGTGAGTTGTTTTCGCATTTTCAGATCTCGAGCTTCTGCCCTTATTCCTATAGAGAAGTGAAAGGATTTGGAGCCTTAGAGAAAGGCATGCATGTTTGTTGGATATTCTGATGAAGTCTAAGGGTAAAAATTGCTTGATATCAACACTAAAGAGCTCTTCATTGAAAGGAGTGTAAATTTTGAAGAAGATGCTTTGCATGCACCACCAGATGAACATGTTACAAAGTTTCCCTCTCCACTAGTTGATGAGTATGCAGATCATAAGTTAAATCAAAATTATGATCTAGATGAGCCTTTTCCTATCACACCTATTGGACCACTAGTTTTTTAACATCAATATAATACTTCCTCATGCAGTGCGGAAGATTCTTGACCACCTTCAATGCAAAAACGGTGCAACATGAGTGATCTCTTAGATGATCCTGCAACTATACCTCAATTTGATGAATCTTCAGAAGCACTCTTAGATATGGAGCCAATATGATACATGCATATGATCCACAAACTTATGCAGAAGTAACTCGGCATACTGAATGGGAAGCAACTATGGATGAGGAATAAAACTCTCTCACTAAGAACTAGACTTGGGACCTAGTGCCACTCATGGGGGCTTCACTCAATGAACCTCTAACATAGCACGTGTGTTTGTGGCATACCCAACAATACACTTAATTTGACTACATACTGGAAAATACCTCTAAAAATCACTTTATTTAACCCCCTATCAATACGAATACAATACACCCTCCCAATTTAAAAAGCCCCTAATTTTGCTAGATATTGTAGGTATCTATTTTTTCATTAACATTTTTTATACCCCTTTATATTTATATCCCTTTATTTTCATTAACAATGGTAAACAAATTATTCACCTAGAAAGAATAACCTAAATGCTATGTAGCTAAAAACTTGAAAGTTTCAATAAAAAGGAGGTAGATCTAAGTTGGTTGATTTGCAAATACATAATGTGGAAAATTTAAATGGAAAATACATAGATTTGAACTCTCAATTGCATCTATCTTCTGGTGAATACTGGAAAAGATACATTACAATAGTTCAAAACAAAACCTTGATAACCAACACAATGGCGCACTTTTCATCTCATGTATAGAAGAGGAAGAGAAGAGAAAGTACAATGAATATGGACACATGAAAAATCCTATTTGGTTGGAATTTTTGAAATCATAGCCCTTACATGATACTTAGTGCACCATAGTTTCATGGTAAGGGTGCCAAATAAGTGTGTCTCCATCAAAATATGAACTGGAGCATGTAAGTGTGCATCCTTCCTTGAGATTTGTGTCCTTTACCTAAGATGGGAATTTATCATGCATAAGTATTCTAATTGACTAAGGATCTACACCCTCTTAGTAACAATAGAACATGCATGGTTAAAATAAGAAAAAAAATCTCTAATAATAGAAAAACTCTATCCAAATTTGAAATTTCTAAATTTGAAACAACATCTAAACTGGAATTAATTGAAGGTATGACATGTATGCACCCTCTTACAAACAATAGTCTATTTCACTATCTCTTGTGGCATGCATGTTCCCTCTACCAAGCAATAGTTGGTATCATTATCTCCTTCACTTTCATTCAACCTGTTCATCACTAATGTAAGGAAAGGGTGAAGGTGCCATATCTTTTGTATTCTTTACTGCCCCGTCATTGGGAGGATTACTATCTTAGCAATAGGTAAAAATTATTAACAAACACATTAGACATAGATCATAGAGGTATTAGTAATGTGATGTATGTCTATTTTGGAGCAAGGTTTCTTGGGAGCAAGAGTGGAAGCGGAAGAGAGAGTGGAAGTAGGAAGTCAGAGTGGAACCAAGAGAGAGGAGTGACATTTTCAAAAGCTCCCAGGTTGAGAGCGATTTTGGGAATGAATTTTATATAATATATATTTTTATATATTTTGATGCATATATGTCAAAAAAATCTTGTAGAATGATGAATTTGTGATAAAAAAACATAAAAACATGGATTAAACCATATAACATAATTCATTTATTAGTTATAATCTTCGTCAACCGTAGGTCCACAAATTACAAGTTCTCATTTGTATATCATGTAAGGGTGTACATAACCAAAATAACATCGAGTGTAATCCATCTCTTAACATAAAATCACGGGGGCTTCACCAGGAGAGAAATACCATACCATGTGGGTTCATATTGGGGGATATATGGATATGATTTGTAAAATTGTAACACTGAGCGCTGAAAATGGTGCTGAGGAGACATACTAAAAAGGGTTAGTTTCTGCTGCAGCTGATGGTGACACGAGGACCCCCTATGCACCCCACCTACTTGCTAGATGTCAACGCACGCTCCCTTCTTTGGCTGCATCATTGGCGACGACTCCCGGCTTCCGTTTCCTCACTGATCCCTACGTAACAGTGTTGTTACCACTCCTCCCCGTTTCACTGTGATCTCAACCGATTTCTGATACCCTACCTGTGGCGATGGTTACGATGGTCCTGGAAGCAGTTGGCGGAGAGCACACCAGAATAAGTATGGAACTTGAACTAGTAGACTACTCGGAAGGCCAGTTGGAGAATGTTAATATTTGGCAAACCCCTCGCTCTACCACATACAACATACTTCCCTTATGCTACGACCTATCGGCTACCATTGAGGGCCTCCCTTCGATTTCTGGACCATCCTGCTCTACCATCACCTTCTCTGAGCCTCCTCCGATCTCGCTGTTTCCACCCTCGCTGCCGCAATCTCTTTCACCTTCCATATTCGTCTCTACTTGCCTACACTCAAACCTTGAGGTGGTTAACTCACAAACCCCTCTCTCATCCCACCCTAGTGAATCCTCATCCAACCCACTGAGATCGCACATTTCGGCCCAGGAAATTCCTCAAGTATCAGCTCCTAAGACAAAACCATCTGGCAGTTACGCGGTGATACCCCCTCTCTCGGAATCGATCCCATCGACCGAGCTTCCTCGCCTTGAAACCCCTGACCCTAAACTTAACCTGACAGGGGATAATTTAGAAGAACCTGAAGCGCTGATGCAAAGGGGAAAGAAGAGAAAGTGCTTCAAGGTCAAAAGCGAGGATGTCATTCCCAAACTTGGGGAGGACATACAGTGGGTTGACACCATGGATATGGTAGACTGAGTTCTGGTAAGTAGAATTCAAGGTTGAAGTCATACAATGACCAGGCTTAAGATATGGGCCTCAGAGGTTTGGGGATAATACCTGGCGGATCTCCCAACCATTCAAACTTTTGTTAGAGGGTGGTTTGCTCTGCGTTTTGCTAGAGCCGAGTAAACAAACTAGGTACTATCATCTTTTTGGCATTTCGAGCATGCACCAGTTCTCCTTCGGTGATGGAACCCCCTTTTCAACCCTGCAAAAGAGCAGATAGGAGTCATCCCTATATGGGTTCGGCTACCTGCACTGCCTCTGCAATTCTGGTCAGAGGATATCTTCTAGCAAATTGGCAACATGTTGGGCACCTACCTAGAGCACACAGAACATACCTAGCATCTGGAATGATGGCATATGCCAAGATTCTCGTTCACTTGGATACTTGGGGTGGTCTTCAGGAGCACATTACTTTACAGTGGAAACCTTCTCCCGTAGGCAAACCCTAGATTACGAAGGTGTACCCTTCCGTTGCAGACATTGCCACAAGGTGGGATACCTATACAAAGACTTCTCATTGAATAAGAAGGAAAGGGCAGGAGACAGCGAGAAGGACTCAGCGCAGAACAACACACAAGCCCAGAAAATCCCCTATGAAGGGGATGGGATCGCAAACCGGGCACAATCTAATGCATTAATTGTGCTCTCAAAAGAGACAAGGAAGAAGTGGGGCAAGACACCCATTGGAGCACCCTATCCACCCCTCACCAGAGCTAGGGCAGCTGCAGAGGCAATGCTTTCCACGGGTATGTCGACTATAAACTCCCCCTCTATTTACTCAAATGCATCTCTGCATGGCATTGAATCTTGTTATGATCAGCTTACTTCATTACAGCCTTCCTCACACACCCTCATCCCCTCCAAGGCTATGGAATGCCCTATAAAACCCCCCTCCCCTACCTTTCTCTTGTACGCAACCCTCCTTTCGTTAACATCCTCCTACAAATTCCCATTCACATGAGAGCCCCTCACATTCTAGCCCTCTTCCTTTTAGATATCCCACCAGAGCCAGGATTTGCTCACAAGCCCCTGACTCTCTGGGTATCAGACTCATCACCTCTCCTCCTCCTCTAAAATTGGCTAGAGGCAGACCATCCTCCCTATCCAAAGCCAAGGTACAAGTAGGGGAAGAGATTGTTTCTGGCAAACAACAGACTATTGATCAGGTACTTAGAGCAGTGAATACCCTGGAGGCTCCTCCTCCATGAAACTCCTCTCTTTCAATTGTAGAGGGCTGGCTAGCCCTGCAAAGAAACTAGCCATGAGGAGACTGATCTCAGCAGAACCTGCTGACATTCTCTTTTTACAAGAAACCCTAGGTCAGGGGAGTATCATTACCCACCTCCTGGAAGCCTGGCTACCTGGTTAGACTTTTCATTCCCTCGATGCATTAGGGAGGTCTGGGGGACTGGTGTTAGGAGTTAATAATCGATCTATCAGGATTTGTAATGTGTGGGGGAGTTCGGGACACATAGGAGCTGATATATACTCATCTGAACATGACACTGAGCTCAGGATCATTAATATATATGGGCCATGTCATAACAGACATGAGTTTTGGAGAAAATTCCTAAAATCTCACATTCTTCAAAGGGACAACTTCATCCTGGGGGGGGGGGATATAAACTTCTCGATCGCTTATGGGGAATCATGGGGTCATAATGCACAAATAGATATCCTCTCTAATTTTTTCTAGGTCAAATTGGAGGAGCATAACCTCATAGATATCCCCTCCCTGAAGATATTGCCCACCTGAAGGAATAACAGAGTAGGAGCAGACAATCTCTCTAGAAGACTTGATAGATATCTCATCAAGGAGCATCTGTTAACCTTGGGCCTGGGATATAGACAATCGGTGGGTTGTGGAGGCATATCAGATCATAGGCTGATCTACATGGAAATCTGAGGAGGTTTGAACAAGCCTAAAATCCCATACAAATTTAATGTAGCATGGTTGAGGGATGATGAATACATACACCTTGTGACAAATTACTGGAGAAGCTATCCCTCTGGGACAGATAGAACTATAATAGAAGGTTTTGCAAAAAACCTTACAGAACTCAAAATCCTCTCTATGAAGTGGACTCATAAGAAGAGGAAGCAGGAAGATCTTACCCTCAAACAACCTGAAGAAGCCATTGAGAAGTATGAAAATGACCATGAAGGAATCTTCTCCTCCCCTGAGCACAAAGAGAAAATAACCTCTTTACTCGCCAAGAGACACCAGATCTTGAAGAACAGAGAGGAGAGCTGGAGATTGTGAAGCAGAGCCATTTGGGTGAAGGAAGGGGATGACAATATGAAGTTCTACCACAAATTTGCAAATGGTAGGAAATCTATCAACATTATTTGGCAGCTATTAGATGAGTATGGAGAACTTGTGAACACCTTCCCCCGGCTGGGAATAATGGCCTCTGCCCATTTTTGCAACATTTATAAGTCACCACCTAATGCCACCTTGGGAGACATAATGAGGACAACCCAAATTTTCCCAAGGTTCGTAGATCAAGATGAAAGAGAGGATTTTAATAAAGAGGTCTCCCTGTGAGAACTAGAGGACACTCTCAAATGGTTCAAGCGGGATAAAAGCCCTGGTTCGGATGGATGGACTGTGGAATTCTACCTGGATTTTTTTGAGATCATAGGGGGGGATCTACTACAAGTTATAGAAGAATGCAGAACCTATGGAAGAATGTATGAGGCCTTCAACTCAACCTTTATTTCCCTTATACCCAAATTGGAAAATCCCTCATCTTATAATGACTTCCGGCCCATATATTTATGTAACTATATCGACAAGATCATCTCTAAGATTATAGCAAATCGACTTCAGCCAATCTTATCCAACCATATCTCAGCTGAAAAATTCACATTCTTACATAATCGAAAAATACATGAAGTAGTTGGAACGACACAAGAGATCCTACATTCTATCCAGACCCACAAGATGAAGGGTATGGTCCTAAAAGTTAACCTCTCAAAAGCCTTCGATAGAGTCAACTGGCTATACCTTAGAATGCTCTTAACACAGTTGGGCTTCCCTTTCGAATTTATAAAATGGATAATGTGTTGAATCAACAATGTATCTTACAGTGTCTTGGTAAATGGTGCGGCCTCACCTTTCTTCCATTCTTAAAGAGGCCTCAGACAAGGATGTCCATTGTCCCCACTCCTCTTCTTGCTTATCATGGAAGGTCTCAGCTACTTGATAAAGGAGGAACACCAAAGAGGTAGGCTTAGGGGGATCTGCATCACAGAATATTGCACATTAACGCACCTGCTCTTTGTGGACGATGTACTACTTTTCCTAAATGGGAGTAAGGAGATGTGACTGCACTTCTCAATACTTTCACCATATTCCTAGCAGTCACCGACATGATGGTTAATGATGAGATATCCTCTATAACGACCATTGGATGCACTCCATATGAGATCCAGTATGCCCGGAGACAATTCCCTTATAACCTTCAGAATCTGGAAGAGGGATTAAAATATCTGGGCTATAGATTAAAACCACATGGCTATAAGATTGCTGACTGGATCTGGCTCATATCCAAACTAGAGAAAAGGATAAACATTTGGTATTTAAAATATTTATCAAGAGCAGGAAGGTTGAATCTCATAAAGGCAGTACTGGAAGCAACTCCAGTCTATTGGACGTCCTTAGCATGGATTCATAAAGGAATTCTATCCAGAATCAAAAACCTATGTTGCAGGTTCCTGTGGTGAGGAAACCAACCCGAAAGGATTTTCGCCTGGTCAAATTGGGACTCTTTGGCACTCCCAAAGAAGTGGGGAGGATGGGGTATAAAAAGACTAGACACTTTCTCCACAGCAATGGCAGCCAAACTTGGGTGGCAACTAGTCACATCTTCCAACCTGTGGACCAAAGTGGCCACATCTAAATACATAGCTCCTTTAAATATTATGGATTGGATCCAACAACCTCAGTGGACACAATCCAAGAAATCGAACCTATGGAAAGTTGTCCTCCAATCTATGCCCCTTATCAGGGATGGACTCTCATGGAGAATACAAACAGGAGAAGCTGTTAAAATTTGGATGGACCCATGGATTGGTTGTGGAAACGCTCATAGACTCCCATAGGAACTTAGAGCATACCTCACCTCCAGAGGGATCACTCACATCAACCATGTTATGTTCCTATACCAATAGGTGTCATAATTTTTGAATGGCTGAGATCAAATCTATAATATGTACATACTTTTTCTTTCTGCAAATGTTTTCCATATTCAAAAAATAAAATAAAAAATAAAAAAATTTAAAGAGGGTATGTCCTAAAAGAAAAATCAAAGGACAAAAAGAATAAAAAATGTCAAAAAAATGAAAGAATATGAACCCCAGAAACAAAAAGACCATGAAAGTGTGCAAGACAAAATGCCACTATGATTTACTTTTCTGTAGAATAATGATTGTGTGCAACTTGTTATTCATGCCACAATCCATGGTAATCAAACAATTTAATCTTGGTTATTCCATGTTTTGAATTTCATGTTTATAGATAGAGAATGAAAATCTGACCAAATTGTTTAATCTTGGCAGATAATTAGATTAGGTAGAGTGAATAAAAGGAGCTCAATAGTTTAATTTGAGCCCTTGGATGTAATAAGGTTAGTCTTAGATAGATTACTGTTGTAAAGAAAATAAAAAGTTTTGATAAAGGGTTTGCCAACTTAAGTGCACCCTAATAAAGAGAAGAAAAAATGGTAGGATGAGTAGGTGGGTAAGTAGTTGAATGGTTGCAGAATTGCGATGATTGATTAGATAAGATCATATCATTTTACCTTTGTTAGCGCTTGAATTTGGCCTCAAGCTGAAAAAGACAAAATCGAAGGCAACATCAAACCACTTAGCCTCGTAGCTAGCCCTACGGGGACAGAAGAGGGCTCTCTCCGGGTCTATCTCGCCAAAAATGCTTTCAAAGGGATGAGATGACCAATAAAGAACACTGATTTTAGGCTAGTAAACTGATAGGGAAAGTTTGATTTTAAATTTTTAGAGTTTTGTTGGAAAACTAAGCACAACAATTTTGGGTGTGGGGATGAGACACAGTTTTTGCAGAGGTATTTTTGGGGCAAGGTAGGAGATTGTCTTGATGCCTTTGAAATAAGTGGATGGATAGATATGACCGGTGAGGAGCTAAGGAGAGCAAGAAACCATCGAGAGTTCTCCTTAAACAGACGAAAACATAGATATTAAGCAAACTTAAAGGCAGAGCATAGAAACCATGAATTCTACCTTAACACTTCATTTACTTAATTTGCAGAAGAGAAGAGTGGAAATTGATACACATAACAAACTTACAAGTACATGAGAGAAACACACCATCAACACAAATCACCATAGGAATCCCAAATAGTGCTGCAAAACCCTAGTCTTTCCTTTGCCAAAATTGCAGAGATACAAAGAGTAATACAGTCTAAGCTTATCCCTCCAGAGTCCAACCATGAAAATCACTAAGAAAGTACATAATATAGGCAAGCTAACACATTTCCTTGCCTCTAGGGGTCGAGCTCATCATCCTAGGAGTTGTTTCAACCAATTCTAAACTGAGCACTACAATCTAGGCAATCAAAACAACTTGCCTCTATAAGCTAGGAAACCAATTCATTCATTAATTTTTTGCCATTTTATGAATGAATCTTCTAGAATAGGTAAAAAAGTGTCATGTCAACATGAAATTGCATCAATTACATCAAAGAGGATGAAAAATCCCACCAAAAAGTCAAAACTAGTCAATGCTGCGTTTTCCTGAGCTGAAGGTGCAAAACTGGCAAATTTTCCCAACGCATAGCGCGCCATTTCTCAACGCGTAGCGCGCCTTTCAGGCCACTTTTGAGGCACTTCCTGACATCCAAATGAAGCAAAAGTGGGCTTGTTGGAAAGTTCTGGATGTATACTGTCCAGCCCAAGTGGAATTTCTCAATTTGGTGGCCATTTTACCCTCCAAAATTGCAATCTCCCAAGACTGCTTCTTGTGTGTCCAAAAAGTGGCAGAAGGTCATTTTTTGCTTGTTTTTTGACCTTTTGGGGGCTCAAATCTCCATGAAACTTCTTGGAAGTGGCTGAAAAAGTGTATTTTTTCATGACAAACCCAAAAATGCTGAGTTTTCATGAAATGGACCTCCCCAACTTAAGGGTAGCGCGCGGCGCGCTACACGTTGAGGGCAAAAACCTGTTTTTGGCACAAAAAAATCAAAATTGACCAAAATTGCTCCAAATTTCTTGAATTTTGAGCTGGAGGTGTATCATTGAGCACCATGCTCCCTTAAGGTGGCTTCAGCCAAAATCTGAAGTGGATCGGGCCTTTTCCTCCGTTTTAGTGCCTTGGCCAAGCGTGCTTTGAGTACCTTCATTTTTGCTTTGCACACATGCATGCGGGCCCAATAATGATTCTTCATGTGGCGGAGCATATCTTTGTCCCTGTTTGCCTTGGCTATCAACCTCTCTAAATGAGTGTTCACCTGAATGAGCATAGACCCTTGTTCTTTAGGTGTCAAATCACCGGGTCTCTTGCGAGCCAAGTTCCGGTCTTCTCGGATCCTCCGCAACTCATCAAGAGTGTGTTCATCCTCCAATTGCTTGTTGCGCTGCTCTAAGTATGTGATTGTCCAATTTTCCATTTCCAACTTTTGCTGCAACAAGTCATTTTCAGCCCTTAGTTGCTGAATGATCTCCTTTGGCTCTAAGCTAGGAGAACTGATATCAAGGTCAACAATATCTATGTCTGGATCACCTGATGGCCCCTCATCAATCTTGGGCTGCTTGCCTCTCTCTTGTACTTGTGCTGCTGTCGAAAGCGAGGCCCCTTCCACCTAATGTGGAGATAACACTCACTGTGCTGATGAAGAAGGCGAGACCCCTTCCACCTGATGTGGAGATAATACTCGCCGTGCAGATGCAAATAAGACCCTGTGGCCTCTCTGATATGTAACATATGGAGGAGCGCTGACATGCTCTGGCTCAGGAATGTCAAACTGATGTGAAGGCCCTCCCTCATCATGAACAATCTCGGGAGGTGGCTGTGGCACCATGAAGAATTCGCGAGAAATGAAATCCTCCCAAGCAATACCCTGCCGTGCCAACTGATGCATCACTATGATCTTGATCAGTGCATAATGATATATACTTTTGAGTTGCTGTGCGGGGTTCTTCCTTTGCACTATGGGCACCATCTTCTCTATATTTCGGCACATGAAAAATGGAATGTTCATCATTCGTACTTGGGTGAAATGCATCAACAAACGGATATGGTACGAATATAAACATGAAAATCTTCCCTCACAAGTGAAATAGCGCATAATGAGCCTCATCAAGGGTGCATACTCATCCCTTAGGAATCTGAAAGGAAAAACAACAGTTAGGTGTCTCATGCATCCGGGTTTGATGTATGGTTGATAATGAAATTTTTCTAGCAGCTTGCGCTTGGTCCACTCTTCCCCAACATTTGGTATCCCGACGACTTGAGCAACAATTTCAGGTGATAGGGTGAAATCCACTCCTGCAAGGTTCACATGGTTATTGTGCAAATGTAGGACAAACAAGCAGACCGGTTCTCTATGGTGTTGAATTTGTGAGATCCTCTCACAATATCCAAAGCATGATTGATACTGAAAACATGAAGTTGCAAGTGGACAGGCTTGCAATTAAGCCAAAGAAGTGGGCTCTTCCCTGACATGCTGACCATCCTTACCACCCTTGTGATTCCTCCTTGGCACTTCTACCTCTGGTGTTGAATCACTGTCATAACTCTGCTGATAATCTGATTCGGTTTCTGACATGGTTTTGAAGGCAAGATGGCTGAAATGTATTGCTGACTTTGCACCCAATTAACGGCTGTTTGACTTTTTCAAATGCTGTCACCAAGGGGACATAAATACAAGGGGATTGTTAGGGAAAAGGGGAACATGAGGGAATTAGGGACAATAAACATAAAGAAGGAATTTAGGGAAGGCAAGCACGAGAAATCACAAAATTATGGGATTTTAAAGTGAAGTAGGGTTTGGGAATTTAAGTATGTTTTAGGAATTTTAGAGAGGAGAATTATGAAATTTCATGGGAAAATTTGAAGGAGAAAGGTGATGAAAATGAGGGAAAAAGGGATTTACAAATGGGCAACCTTGGACAGCAAGAGAAATTTGCAACCCTAGTACCATTGAGACTTTAAATTTTCCACAACAATATAGGGTTTTGATTTAACATTTTCATAGCATTTGAACATATTAATTTTCTTTTTCATCTTGCAAAACCAAATCTAACCATGAAAGAGAGGCCTACCTGCAATGTGCTTGAGAGAAAAAGCGATTTGATGGCTTGATGGCAGTTTGTTGAGCAGAAAAACCAACGCGTAGCGCGCCTTGCCCAATGCGTAGCGCGCCTCTGACGCGTAGCGCATGTGCAAAATAACACTGAGAGAAGCTCCCTGACGCGTAGCGCGCCCCTGACGCGTAGCGCGCCCTTCCTGACGCGTAGCGCGCCTCTTAAACTGCCCACTTTGCTCAAGAACTCCTAAAATCGCCTTTGCAAGGATTCACTTAGCTTGTGAGAGGCAAATGAGTTTCTAATGAAGAGTGATGTGCTTTTATAGGCTTCCTTTTGATTTTTACTTGCCCAAAACCCACTTTGTAATGTTTTGAATGTTGACACTTTTTGAATTAATTGGCTCTGACTTTTGGTTTCTTTTCTTTGAAAAATTGGTTGAAATGATGATTTCTTCTGAAAAGTTTTGCAGGGATAGCTTCCAAAGTGCTTTGGCAAAGGAGACCAAGGCTGCACTTCGACATTTGAAGAATTTGAAATTTTGAGAATTTTTACAAAAAATGAGATAATGACCTTTGTTTTTCAAAAACAGAGTTTTGAAAACAAGGTGAAAATTTAGTTGTACAATAGTGAGAATTGTTGAAATGATGCTTTATGAAGAACATCCCTCTGGCCTACTGATCCTTTATGACTTCTCAAGACAAAAATGGACTCAACCCTAGACCTAAGACCTCAAAACTTAAAGCAAGATGAATGACCCTTTGAAGATTTTATTTACTTAAACAAACCTGAACCAGCAGTGCCAAATAAGAGGGGAATAAAAAACACAAACTCCCTCCACCGGGATTATGGCATGCCTAACGGAATGCAACATGATCACACTGATGGGACACCTAATCATGAAATGCAAAGAGCTTTGATCTCTGGTGGAGGGCTACTATACCGACTCTAACAACCTTCATCATCAAATTTCTAAATATGGATGAAAATTGAGCATTTACCAAAGTACACTAAATCAATTGATTAACTTCCCTCATTCATTGCATTTTTCACTTAACTAATTTCCAAGGAAAGTCTTAAAGTACCTAAAATCTTAAGTTAAATGGGCTCAGAGCATTTCTCTGACTTCTGGAGGGACCGGACCCTCGGCCCAATAACTTATAGGTCCCAGGTACTAAAAACCCCTCATAAACATTCACCCACTTCAATTAATTCATTTTCCCTAATAAAACCCTTTTTCTAAGGTTAAACTACTTTTGCCTAGGAAAAGTATTTGTTCCCCCCCACATAACTCATTTCCACATCAAAAACCCACAAATTATGTTTAGCCTAAGTTTTTATGTTTTCTATGTGAAAGCAAGAAACAAATTGCAAAGGAATTCATTTTACACTTAGTGCTAAAACATTATCTGCCATTTTCATATTAACTTTTAACTTTATTTATATTAAACTCCCGATAAAATAACCCTTTCCCATATGTACATATTAAAAGCCCCTTAATATTAATATCCCGCCCCGAAGTTTGAAACATAAACTTTATAGTAAAACCCGACATAATTAATCAACCCATTATTAATTATAAGTCAAACCATCTGCCAATGGAATCATCCCCGACGCCATTAAGCCACCATAAACCTTGATTAATTAATCCTGCCACACTTAATCCTCCGTCAGGACCCTTCATTAAACTTCATGCCAAATCCCCACCCCGATCACCGTACAATCAGGCCCCATTTGATCCGACGGTTGATGATAATATCGGGCAGCCTCTGAAGGCCGACCTTTACCCGCCCAATATGGGTGGTTTCACTATTCACCCCGCTGCTACGTGGCGCCCGATGAGTGGCATCGGGCGGCCTCCCTCCGAAACCACTCTAGCCCAAAAGTGGTGCGATCTAAACTCGCTTACCGCCTCCCGCTAGATGACAAACACACATCCCATCTCCCGCTAAAAGCCAAACATACTTGTCACCAAAGCCCGCCAAGTAGTTGACTTCGCAAATAAAACTAAAAAACTCGTTATTTTTGGTTCTATCGCACTCAGACCTCCATGCAAGTTGCAGATAATGTACAACTGCCAACCCATGTTCAACCGCCAACCTGTAGAAGCCGCTAAAGCCCCAATTCACTTTTCAGTCACCTACACCTCCTGCAACTATGCACATTTGTCCATCAACCCCATTTAGGGCCAAAACCAGGTATTTACTCAAATTCGCCGAGAAACCTTGTCCCATTCCCAAAATTATTACTTAATTGTTTCAAATGATTAAGTAATTAAGTAGAAGAATTGTTCACCCACCTCAATACTACACTGAATTAAGCCAATTTTCCCTGAATACCACAAAAATCCTTTCACCCCTGTCCTTGAATCCACAAGAACCAAGGATGGGTGCGCCAGTTGCATTGAAAACCCTACCAATTTCTACTCCCCACAGAGACCTAGGGCATCTCCCTTTAGTAGATAAATATTTTCAAATCAAATATTTTCAAATCAAAGGTACCTCTGCCCAAGAATCCCGACTGAAACAATACTGCAGGCGTAGAGAGCAGTACTTGAACCACGCAGACAAAATAGGTCTTTGGGAATCAATTTTTCCCAAGTACCAATTCCCCAGAGTTCATATCTTCCCTGAGATTGTCCACTATTGCCATATGAACTACAATCCCATCCAAAGAGCAGTGATGACTCCTGACCAAACTGTACTATTTACCATCACTGATGAATCCATAAATGAAATGCTGCAATGGAAACCAAGCCAAAACCCGACCCCCCTTTCTGTTGGAGACCTGCCTAAGAGCAATACATTCCAAAGGACCCTCCCCCATACATGTGGACCATATTCTCTGATCTTGGTCGAGACATCATAGAAATGATATCTAGTGTGTTAGGCCAGACTACAAGTGAATTTGTTGATGAGATTATCATAGCTTTTATGTCCATTTACACTCCTGGACAACCCCCTGCCATCATGTTTGACTATGCTAAGTTCATTGCAGATAAGATGCATGATCAATTCATGAGAATGGAAAATGAAAGAGTGTTCAAATATTCATGAGTTTTATATCATCTTTTCCTGTACTATCAAGTTGATAAATTCCCATTTACACTCGAAAAGCTTGATACCAAAGGCAACACTAGATCAGTGGTCTTCTAGACTTCATTAATCCACCAATTTGACTCTCTATATACCTATACAGATTTCATAGATCTCTTTGTGCACCCAATGGAAACTATGTTGTTAGGAAGTCCTCCCCCCAGAATCAGTTCAGATATCAGGAGTGTCCTACAATTGCCTAAACAATATAGAGTGGGAGATTGGTACTTGTACCAAAATCACACTGAAATTAGGATATATGGCTGTGAACTAGCACCCTACAAACTGCAAAAATACCTCCGCATGAGATTGTTTGCTTTGGAGTACTACAGGAAAATGATTAATTCAGATGAGGTACATTTTGTGAAGGCCAAGAAGAAAGCTCAGCTCAGAATAAAAGACTAGCTTGGCCCCTTTATATGCAACAATAGGGAAGCAGGAAAGGAAGCAGAAGAAATCCTTCAAAGGTTGAAACTGAAACAAAGTTTCATATGGATATATGACCCTTTAGATTTCATCTACAACAGAAGACAAAAGAACAAATTATCTCCCTATATCCACCACAGAATTCCTGAAATAGAACAGTATGCAAATCAACTAGAATGGGTGGAGAAAACTTTAGTAGACCGAGATAGTACAGAAGTTGTTGTCGATAATGTGTTTATTGATTTAGAAAGAAGACTTGATGAAGATTCCTTTTTACAGGTGCCAGGAGAATCAGAATCCCAAAGGGAAACGCAGGAACACAGTGAGCAACTAGCAAAAGAAGGAAATCAAGAGCAGGAAGAATCAGAGCAACCAAACATATCAGAAGAGCTGGCTTAGCCAGAAAACATTATGAGTAATCCTCCTATTGTACAGACTCCTCTAAATTAGGAGAAGAATCCAAAAAGAGATAGAGAGGAGGCCACTCCTTCTAGCATGCATGTTGCACATACTTGTGTCAAGAGGCAAGGGTTGAATCCTTTTTTAGAACAAGAGTTCATAGAAGAAACAACTGAAACCACAGGTGCAAAAAGAGTAGAAAGCAGGCAGATCACTCCCTCTGGAGGTACACAAGAACCTTCCACTTCACAAGCTCAAATTCTAGAGAGACAATAGAGCGTGGAGGTATCCTCATTCAGGGCTCCAACAAGCCAGAACGAGGACATTAAAGAGAAATACAAAGAAATAAAGGCCAGAAATGAAAGATTGAAGGCCCAAAGTTATGCCAACTACCTCAAAATGGCAACGACTAATCAAACAAGGCTAATGTCAACCTTTGATATAAAACAAGGTAAGATGCAGATGAGTTTCATGAAACCTACCACACAACAACCATCACAATTACAGTAAAAGGGACATCAAGAAAGAAGTTTTCCATCTGTCTCTATCTTCATGTGAAGATATTTTTGATTTCCTAAATTAATTCTCGTATTGTTATGATATATTTTGTAACATCCTTTTGTATAAATACTTCATAGTTCGAAGTAATTAGGGTGGATTAAAATACATTTCTGAAAACATTTCATATCAAGCTAAGGAGCTTTTGTATTCAAGACTGCACTGGTTTTGCTGGGTCATGAAATAAATCTAAAGACATTTCACTGGATTCTTGTGCACAGTTGGAACCAAATAAGTATTATATCTTCATGTTTAATTATTGTTTTCTTGTAATGTTATAAATATTCACATGTTTTCTCTATGAAACCTGAATAGTAAACAAGCAAAAATATTTCAGAATTAGCTTTAATGCTCTCTGTCTTGACTGTTTACTTTCTCATTGTTTTATATTAAACTATCTTGGTCTGGGAATTCTTAATTGCTCCCTTACTTCTGTAGTTTCCCCCTTAGGTCCATAGTAAAGGATTCTTAGTTGCCCTTTCCTACTGATCTCCTTCTGTTCTTCATCTTGATCCTGATTTAAGGATTCTTCATTGCCCTTTTGCCCTGGTTAGGACTACCTCATCCATTTAAACCTGCAGATTTGCTTTTTGCTGTGCTAGCCTACCCTGTGAACTCCTCCTTTAGTAATTGATCTGATCCAGTTAAGCCACTCTTTGACTGACTCCATAGCCCAATGGCCTGAATACTTGTTTTGCCCATCTATTTTCTTAAGTCCACCACCCAATCAAAACCAAAACATCATGAGCACTAAGAACTAGCCTGAAATCCCACCTAAAACAAAGCTAAATTATAAAGAGAGAGCCCTCTCTGGACTTAGGTTGGCTAGAACTTGAGTCTAAAAGATTGGTTTATGGTTACCTCAGATTATTACTTCTTTTATAACTTCTAGGGAAGACTTCTGAGTGATAACAAACCATATAGCGAACAATGGCCAATCTACTTTTTTACAACAAGCTTGGAAAACTGGAAGGATGTTACAGATCCCTTGACAATGGTAGGAGCATTGGAAGGAATACGTGGGGGCACTCATGGAATCCCATATCAGGATACAGGAAGGAGAGGACGAGCTTATTTGGGCACTTGCAAAGCACAGGAAATACACACCTAAGGAGGGTTACATAGCTCTTATCAACTCTCTAAAACCTCTACAGTGTGAACCTTGGTGGAGAATCATTTGGAAACTTAAAGCACCACCTAGAGCTAGACTCCTCATGTGGACCATCCTGCAACATAAAATCCCAACAAATGAAAACCTGACCAAAAGATCATTTCACGGTCCCTTTTGGTGCGGCCTCGACAAAACAGACAATGAATCTGGGAATCACCTCTTTCTTACTTGCCCATGCACGAGGGGGCTGTGGAATACTATCCACTCTCATATACCTTATCTCCCTAGGTGGAAAGGCACAACCATTTAGGAAGCCTGGGGAGATTGGTGGTCAAATGTATCCTCAGAAAGAACAAAAAACCTTCCTTTACTAGCTTGCTAGGCCATTTGGATTGCCTGGAATAGACTCATATTTCAAAATTCACCCCCCCACTGTCTAAACATTACTGCCCTATCCTGGAAGACTACCAATAGATACCAGAGGAGGAAACAAACCAAACTCCCAGGCATATCATTCCAGAGAGCATAAACCAATCCCTCCCTTGGGCTCACTTTGATGGTTTAGCTCAAGATATTGGCTGTGGGGGTGGTTCTGTCTTCCATATCCCTCCAAATCATATTTACAAAATTCAAATGGGATTGGGTAGAGGAACAAACAATTTTGCTGAGCTTTCAGCAGCAAAATACACCATACACTTTGCCTTGGAAAAACAGTGCAGAAATCTACAGCTATTTGGAGATTCCAAATCTATATGCAATTGGATTAACAAAGTTACTACTTGTCATGATTTTTCTCTGAGACACATCATGGAAGAAATTTTCAGACTTATAAATTTATTTGACACATTTACTTGTCATCATATATACAGGGAGAGGAACACAGCTGCCGATCTACTATCCAAGGAAGCAGCGCACAGGCCTATAGGCACTTGGAGCATACTGGAGCAAACTGATGGAACCTTCCATCAGTATTATCATAGACCTTTCATAGAGATATCAGATTAGTAAAGCTCAATGGGAGCTGACTTAAAGTTTTGATGTATATATTTTCCGGTGTTTGTCTTTATATAAATACTTATATGAAGTTTTATTATGCAGTCTATTTCCACCTGACAGTTATTTTTTGATACTCTCTACGTAGAGTAAGTACAGGAGTAATTTATTATTGAAGATCATAGCTCAGAGCCGTGTCTCCCTGCGTGGAGTACACCTCAATCTAGTTTGAACTCACAAGGATATGCTTCTAGCCCACAATACAGTATATGCCAATGGCATCTGCAAAATGTAATTTTCCCCATTAATGAAAATTACGACTTTTTCCAAGGGAAAAAAATATTGGGGGATATATATTGAGGAAAAACTGGCATAATATATTGAGCACATAATAGGGGGTAAAGGGTTTTTATATTGGAAAGTATAAAAAATGGAGGTCAAAGTTAATGAAAAATATAAAGAGGTATAAAAAATCTTAATGAAAAAAAGGATACCTACAATATCTAGTGAAAGTAGGGGGTTTTTAAATTGGGAAGGTGTATTGGGTTTGTATTGGTAGGGGGTAAAATAATGTGATTTTTAGAGGCATTTTCCAATATGTAGTCAAATTAAGGGTATTGTTTAGTATGCCATGAATGCATGTGATATGTCAGAGATTGATTGAGTGAAGCCCCTGTGCATAAAATACAACAACAAATAGTCTCTAGATGGCCTCTAACATCCAAAAAAATCATGCTACAACATATACCTACATATCATCAAAATCATTGCCTATCTTGGAATCTTTGTCATTAATATCACCCTCTAAGCATTAACATAAGATAGAAAAAGCGTAGCATGTTAAGTCAAGATTTTATTTGAGTGACAAGTACATTTTTAGTAGGGTCATGATAGAGGAGTTTTACAACTGATGTCACTAACATCAAGGGACATAGAGGGCTTGGTACTCTTGATTAAATATGAGTTCCATACCCTAGTACATGACAAAATGTAAATGAAACATTGCAATCCCCCCAATCATGAAATCCCGAAAAGCTAATAAGTCTGGTGGATTTTGAGTGAGATCTAAAATTCTACTTTCTCCATATGAAATCTAATGAGGATAGAACCACTCTCAAACAACCTGAGTTGTTTCATGGCGATGTTAAAAATTTAAGTAAAAGAATTAAAATCAAAGTAAAGGAAAATGTCACTTTTACTTTAAGAATTTAAAATTAGCATGACTTGCATGTCAATACTAGGGCCATAAGTTTAAATATTAGGCTACTATGGACCTAATATTACCATAGTTTTTTCTTTATCCCTCCCTCTCTCGATACTCCCCCAATACTCCTGAACCTTTATTTATGCATCCTACTTGTGTTATGCCTCCACGTGGCCAATTTATTGTATAAATTATACCTTATAATACACATATTTCTATAAAACATATAAAAACCCTTTACCCCCCTATTATATGCTCAATATATTATTCCTTTTTTTCCTCATTTTTTATGCCACAACATTAACACACGTGACACTGCATTTCTTTGTTAGTGAAGTCCCCGTGGTTCCACTACCTTCCAATCATAAAATTGTTAGGTGCAAGTGGGTTTACCAGACCAAGAAAGAAGAATATGGCCAAGTTAGTCAAGATAAGGCATGGTTGGTGGAAAACATTTTTCAACAGGTACATGGTGTTGACTATGATGAGACTTTTTCTCCAGTGGAAAATATGGATTCCATTCGGCACAATGCAAAAACATTAAGCATTAGGAATATGCTAACAAACATATCCATAATCCTTGTAATGAAGGATGCATATATTTTCATAATACGTTTCCTTACACTTCGTAGCAAAATGGGGTGGCTGAAAGGAAGAATGGATCTTTGAAATATATGGCCAATTGCATGTTTCAAGCAAGATCTCTTCCATCAAAATTGTGGGTTGAAGCTATCAATTGTGCCTCATACATCCATAATAGATCTCATCATAAATATATCACTAGAAAAAAACTTTCTGAGTCTTGGACTGGCATGCAACCTGAAGTCAGTTGTTTCTGCATTTTCAGATCTCAAGCTTCGACCCTTATTTCCTATAGAGAAGTGAAAGGATTTGGAGCCTTAAAGAAAGGCATGCATGTTTGTTGGATATTCTGATGAAGTCAAAGGGTATAGGTTGCTTCATATCAATACTAAATAGCTCTTCATTGAAAGGAGTGTAAAGTTTGAAAAACATGCTTTGCATGCACCACCAGATGAACATGTTACAAATTTTACCTCTCCACTAGTTGATGAGTATGCATATCATACCTTAAATCTAAATTATGATCTAGATGAGCATTTTCATATCAAACCTGTTGGACCACTAGCTTTTGAACATCAAGATAATACTTCCTCACGCAGTGCGGAAGATTCTTGACCACCTTCAATGCAAAAATGGTGCAGCATGAGTGATCTCTTAGATGATCCTGCCATTATGCCCCAATTTGATGGAGCTCCATAAGCACTCTTAACTATGGAGCCATGCATTCCCATGCATGATTATATGATACATACAAATGATCCATAGACTTATGCGGAAGCAACTGGGCATCCCAAATGGGAAGAAACTATGGATGAGGAATACAACTCTCTCATTAATATCCAGACTTGGGACCTAGTTCCACTCATGGGGGCATCAGTCAATGAACCTCTAACATAGCACGTGTGTTTGTGGCATACTCAACAATACCCTTAATATGACTACATATTTGAAAATACCTCTAAAAACACTTTATTTAAGCCCCTACCAATACGAACCCATTACACCCTCCCAATTTAAAATACCCCTACTTTCACTAGATATTGTAGGTATCTATTTTTTCATTAACATTTTTTATACCCCTTTATATTTATATCCCTTTATTTTCATTAACAATGGTAAACAAGTTCTTCACCTAGAAAGAATAACCTAAATACTATGTAGCTGAAAACTTGAAAGTTTAAATAAAAAAGAGGCAGATCTAAGTTGGTTGATTTGCAAATACATAATGTGGAAAATTTGAATGGAAAATACATAGATTTGAAATCTCAATTGTATCTATCTTCTAGTGAATACTGAAAAAGATACATTACAATAGTTCAAAACAAAACCTTGGTAACCAACACAATGGCACACCTTTCATCTCGCTTCTAGAAGAGGAAGAGGAGAGAAAGCATAATGAATATGGACACATGAAAAATCCTAACTAGTTGGACTTTTTTCAAATCATAGCCCTAACATGATACCTAGTGCACCATAGTTGCATGGTAAGAGTGCAAAAAAAGTGTGTCTACATCAAAATATGAACTAGAACATGTAAGCATGCATCCCTTCCTTGAGATTTGTGTCCTTCCTAAGATGGGAATTTATCATGCATAAGTATTCTACTTGACTAAGGATCTACACCCTCTTAGTAACAATAGAACATGCATGCTTAAAATAACAAAAAAAAATCTCTAATAATAGAAAAACGCTATCAAGAATTGAATTTGCTAAATTTGAAACAACATCTAAAGTGGAATTAATTGAAGGTATGACATGCATGCACCCACTTCCAAACAATACTCTATTTCACTATCTTTTGTGGCATGCATGTGCCCTCTACGAAATAATAGTTAGTATCACTATCTCCTTCTCTTTCATTCAACCTGTTCATCACTAATGTAAGGAAAGGGTGAAGGTGCCATATCTTTTGTATTCTCTACTGCCCCATCATTGGGAGGATTACTATCTTAGCAACATGTAAAAAATATTAACAAACACATTAGACATAGATCATAGAGGTATTAGTAATGTGATGCATGTCTATTTTAGAGCAAGGTTTCTTGGGAGAAAGAGTGGAAGTGGGAAGAGATAGTGGAAGTAGGAAGTGGGAGTGGAAGAAGGAGAGAGAAGTGACATTTTCAAAATCTCCTAGGTTGAGAGTGATTTTGGGAGTGAATTTTATATAATATATATTTTTATATATCTTGATGGATATATGTCAAAAAAATCTTCTAGAATGATGAATTTGTGATGAAAAACATAAAAAGAGTGGATTAAACCATATAACATCATTAATCTTCGTCAACCATAGGTCCACAAATTACAAGTTCTCATTTATATAGCACGTAAGGGTGCACATAACCAAAATAACATCGAGTGCAATCCATCTCTTAACAGAAAATAATTCAACAAATATTCTCTAGATGGCCTCTAATATCCAAAAAATCATGCTACAACATATACCTATGTATCATCAAAATCATCTCCTATCTTGGGATCTTTGTCATTAATAGCAACATCTAAGCATCAATATAAGATAGAGAAAAAACGTAGCATGTTAAGTCAAGATTTTATTTGAGTGACAGGTACATTTTTAGTAGGGTCATGATAGAGGAGTTTGACAACCAATGTCACTAACATCAAGGGGCATATAGGGCTTGGTTCTCTTGATTAAATATGAGTTCCATACCCTAGTACATGAAAAATCCAATGGAAACATTGCAATCCCCTCAATATTGAAATCCTGAAAAAATAATAAGTTTGGTGGATTTTGAGTGAGATCTAAAATTCCACTTTGTCCATGTGAAATCTAATGAGGTCAAAACCACTCTCAAATAACCTGAGTCATTTCATGGCGATGTTAAAAATTTAAGTAAAAGGATTGAAATCAAAGATAAAGGAAAATGTCACTTTTACTTTAAGAATTTAACATTACCATGAATTGCGTATTTGTTACGAATACAATATATATAAATAATGTGAATGATAATAAGCATAAATAATTATTAGTTAATTAGTAATTAGGTTGAAGAGGCATGTCTAAATGAGACATGACTCTTCAACCTAATTACTATATAGCTAATTCTTGTGAGACTAAAAGTGAAAAATATCTTGAAGATGAACCCTACAGCTGCCACCGACTCAGCGCCCTCGGCCTCCGTTTGGCCTCGGCTCTCTGCCGTTGAAGGGGAAGATCCAATCCAGATCAGAAAGCCGGAGCATTCCTCATCACTTGAGAAGCAGGCATTGAGCAGAGATCCGGAGCCGGAGCCGAACCCTAACTGCGAAGCTGCCGCCGCCGTCGCCTCCTTGTCCTCGGCCGCCGCTTGGCCTCTGCGCGGACTTGCTGCTGAAAGGGAGGCTCGATTCAGGATCTATCGGAGGCACGAACCCGAGTTGAAGCTCCAAGCGGAGGTTGAGCCGAAGGAAGAGGCGAACTTCCATGCGTTGAGCACAGGCGCGCATAGCCATGGCAGCTCTGGCCCCTCCACTGATCAGGGGCCTCTCTACAGATCGGTCGCCCTTCCCTTTGCAGCGGATCCGAGTTGGAGCAAAAGATACCTCAGGCAGAAGATTTTTGCTCTCCTCCTGCCTCCTTTGCATCAAGAGATGGGAGACTCAAAAGATTCTGGCCTCGGGCTGCTCCAGAAATCTTTTGAAAACTCCTCTGCCCCCTTTCAGGTTCAAATCACACAGATCTTTGGCAAGACCATTCTGCAATGGGTAAACCCTACAGATCTGGTGCAGAACCTCAAAGCAAATCTGGAGCACAGACTTGGGATCCCCTCAGCCCTACAGAGACTTATTTTCCAAGGTAAACAGCTCGATGATCCTCTTCCTCTCTCTTTTTACAGCATAAAAAACAACAGCTCTTTAGTGTTTTCCTTTCGCTTGAGAGGTGGAGCTGCAGGTCAAACCTCTTCTGCTTCTCCATACCCCTAAAAAACTGCAGTCCGCTCTGAGATACCTGCATCCCCTGAACCTCCCAAACCCAAGACTTTTTTGGTTGACAAATTGGAGGAGGTTCCCTCTGTTGAGATCTCCTACTCTGACCTTGCAGACGACACCCAAAAATTCGCTGAAAGGGCCATCATCTGCAGATTCAATGGGCTCTGGCCACGCTCAAAGGATCTTTATGACTGGATCAATGGCAACTGGAATCACAGTTGCAAGGTTTATTTCTGTGCAAAGGGATATTTTATAGTGCTGTTCGATAATCTCGAGCACTACGAAAAGGCCTTAGAAGAAGGCCCCTGGTTCATGGGTTCAGCAGGCCTCTTCTTAACTCCATGGTTCCCAGACTTTGACCCAGCTTCTGCAGTCATCACTAAAGCCCCTGTCTGGATCAGACTTCCAAATCTCCCAATACACCTGTGGCACACAGAAGTATACAGGCAAATAGGCAACACCTTGGGTTGCTTTTTAATGGGATATTACGAGAGGGAACGGCAAGGTCTCTATACATATGCTAGAATATGTGTGGAGCTAGATTTAAGCAAGGGACTGCCAAAGCAAATCATTCTCAAGATCAATGACACTGTTTGGACCCAGATTCTAGATTACGAAAACACTACCTTCCGATGCCGCCATTGTCACCTAACAGGGCACCTGCAGAACTCCTGCCCATCGCTGACAACAAGAACGAAAAAGGGCATCTTCGCAAAAACCAAACCCAAGCGTTGGGCTCCCTGTCCTCCGCCGCCAGCAGGGAGCTCTAGCTCCCCAAGTCCAGAGGATGAGGAAAGCGATTCAGAACCGGACCAGGAGCCTCAGCCGATGGATCCGCCCACGGATACTAAGGGGCACACCCATGTCACAACAATCTCCCAGAAACACGCCCATGAGACTTCCTCCTCTGAATCAAAAAAGGAGTTCCCGAAGATAGAGAATTCCAGTCTTCAAGTTGTTTTAGCTCATTCTCCCCAGGATGGTTGGACAAAAGTCAACAAAAAGAAAGGGAAAAAACACTGTGTTGTAGTTTCTGCCCCTGTGGGGTAAAAGTCAGTTAGTCAGTCTTTGCTCTCAAGTTATTTGATGCAGCTCTGAGATTGAATCTTTCCTCCGGGACCGAGGTTGATAGACCCATGATTTCCGGTCTGCCGGTTTCTTGCTTCTCTTGATTGTACTATATTTTACTTAATAGAATTAGTCTTTATCGAGAAAAAAAAAATTACTATATAGCTAATAATTATTTATGCTTATTATCATTTAAATTATTTATATATATTTTGTTCGTAACAAATTCAAACCAAAGCATGTAAATCATGAAAGTGTAACACCATCCTCCCACATCTACCCAAGTAACCAACCAACCGAGGTAAACATGCGACGAGAGGCTATTATGGTTGGATTCGACCTCCTATGTGACCTTAAGGAAATGGAATTGAAGGAAACACAACACACAAACCTTCCACATCAGCTAAAGGACCCCTGAGAACCATGCCAACACTTCATGCAACTTGCCATTGGGTTCCACTAAAGCTTTTGATCCCTTTCCCTCTAGACTCTCTCATGCTATGGGCATGCCAACATCTAGGGACCTCTAGACGCTCTCACATGCCTGCTTGCTAGTGTCCAGGGATTCCTTTTGTCAGTTCTGTGCCAGTGTCCCCTAGAATTAAGCCATATTTTCAGGCCCAAAGCCTGGGTCACTATCCAAAATCACATGACATCTGAGTAACAATAAAATAATAGTGAGACAATGATGCTAGAGAAAATACTTAAACAAGTCCTCAACCAAACCCCTACTAGCCATGACAAGCATTTCATCAAACATATCACAAACATATAATCTATAGGTGTAAACAACAGAATTAAGCATAGGGATCTCATACTTATCTGAGAATCGCTAAGAACTATTTTTCCCTCATGTCATTTATTGCATTATCATCTATTAGGTCATAGATATGTTGTCCATTCATATACAAGTAAAAACATACTGATATCCATACATAGTTGTTTTCATAAAACATACATATAACCAACATAGTAATAGCAGAAATACCATAAATATATCAGCGATAAAATCCACATATAATGAGTACATTTACACATGAAAACCAAGGGAATGAATTTCACATTAATGAATGCAAAAACCAACTGGAGATGGGACTATCACATTCCACCTAAGCATATATTGGCTGAGTCAAGTCCCTCTTCAGCCAATCAACCCCATGCCATATTCTAAGCATGATTATGGGACTCAAACCAACATAACCAACCAGGGCATACCGAGGCTAAACCACTTCACCCTCATCAATAGAAACCATGCTTTACCATAATCCATCCTCGATCACTAGGCCAACACAATAAACATATCATAACATGATTTACCATGATCTCCACATGATCACTAGGCCAAACAAGCATAGATGCCTCCAGATTTCTCCACCTACACTGTGAGGAATTTTCTTGTCTTCTAGTCTCTCAGGGTTTACCGCAATCCAAACTTGGATCACTAGGCCCTAAAATGAGACCCACTCTCTAGGATTTACTGCATATCCCAAACCCGAGATTACCAGTTGCAACGGAGAGAAAACCACCCCTTGGCTTTACCGTATATCTTTTCATTCACCCACAAGGATTCCTAGGCCCATCGAGGCAACACAATCCTGGATTTATGGCAACCCACAGTCTGACTCAGGGGTCACTAGGCTAATGGCTTTACCTTGATCCATAGTCCGGTTCAGGGACCACTTGGCCATGTGCTCTATCTTTCGGAGATCCACCTCACTCAGCTTTGAATCCATCCAGAAATCCATCTAAACCAAATCATGAGAACCTCATCACATCATGGATATTTGGAATTGGCAAGGCTAGGCTGAAAACACTATTACACTTGGAAAAAACCATGCCATAATAGCAAAAGTACCACATGAAATTCCATGCATGCCAAATCTAATGAGGAAAATACACAAGAAAATCAATACCTGCAAGAATACTACTATAGCCGCTTGATCCTGCCTTTCCCTGCTTGATCTTTGCTTCCTCTTTCCTTCTTTGTCTTTCTTGCTCTAATGCCAAAGTGCTCCAAGAAAACTCGAAGTGTCCAAGAGTGAGAGAGAGAATAGTGAGAGAGCTCCAAAAATAAACTGAGAAAATGTTACCAACTAATCCTCAGAAGCCTTTTTGTCAATTAGGCCTCTAATTTAATCATTTTCCATTATTTTCATTCACTTTCCTTCTCACATGCAACCTATGACCTTTCACCCAAATTTTCTCCTAATTTCCATTATTTTCATAAATAAATGTGCCAAAAATGCCATTTTTCCTTTCCAAAGCCTTAGCCATTTCCTTAGCCAGAATAAACTAATGAACACCCACACTAGGATGTCTTGCCCAACATTCAACTTGGAATAAGTGTCACATCAACATTGGTTATTATTTTTTCCTTTATTGCCTGAATTTTCACCAAGGCTATTATAGAACATTCGCCCTTGGGGACACCATCCTTGGTGTTCAACCACACCGATACCTCAGCAAAACAGCTGAAACACAAACATACTTCCCATGGAGCTTTATAACATATCTTGATGTAGCATTTACAATGATCACCCTACTGAAAACAAACCAACATGAAAACATAAAAATATGACCACATAATGACATGACACCCATACAAATTATTCGAGATTAATAACATATCTCATGGTGGTATTTACATCCATATACATATTTACATATACCAAAACATCATCAAACATATATCAAAACAACATGCCAAAACTGCTTTGCCTCGACCAGCAAACAAGGAAGGATACATAGCCTGCATCTGATCTGCCATCTCCCATGTAGCCTCATCAGGCCAAAATTTCTTCCATTTCACTTTAACTTGCTCGATTGCTCGGTTCTGGAGCATGAGCACCTTTTTCTGCAATATACACTAAGGCTCCGCTAGAATTTTCCATCTGGTTCCACTTGCAATATAGACCAGTCAATCACATGATCAATATCCTTAACATACTTCTTAAGCAATGATACATGGAAAACATCATGGACTTTCATTGTCAGAGGTAGTGCAAGTCGATAGGATACTGGACCAATGCTCTCAATGATACTGAAGGGTCCACAAAATCGTGGTTCTATTTTTGAGCAATTTAATTGCTTTCATTAAATTATCAACCAGGGAAACTCGTAAGCTTGTGATGATGCTAGCAAAATATATGCAGGAGTAGGCAACTAACTCTATGACTAACTAAATGATTTTTGATTCAATATAATATGCAAAGGAAGAGGCTCTTAATTGAGGAGGTCCCGGTTGTCCTTCCCTACAATATTATAGATTGAAAAGAAATCATTGATTACATAAAACCAGAAACTTGAAATAAAGACAAGAGAATGAATTTTAATTGTTGTTCAGATTCAAATAGAGAGAGAGACTAACTTAGTCCCTTGATTGTCCCCTCGTATACTGATCCAAACTAAACTAAGATTCATTTATAAGCATAAGAAATGAAATAACCTGAAACTTAAAAGCAAAAGAATGAATTTCAGTTATCATGCAAATCAAATGGAGAGAGAGCCTAACTTAGACCCTTGGTTGTCCCCTCATATGCTGATAAGATTTTAATTTAAAACCCATTCATCAATCACAAACAAATCCTCAAACATCTAGGCAATTAAATGAAATAAGATCTATTATGAAATAAAATGTTTCTTTGATCCTTTTAGAGTGAGCTCAATTCTCTTAAGAACAAAGTGACAAGCTATTCCATATACTACATTAAGACAATTTATATCTAAAACTATAGAATGGAAATTTATGTAAAATGAAGCTTTATTCTATTCCATCATAAGTTGGATACATGCTCCAAGAGTCCTCCTTTTGGAATGGAGGAGGTGCTCCTATTTATACAAAAATTTAAGCAACTAACTCATTAATGGGGATCCACTAATCCCTCATATGGTTACAACCAATATGAGACACATATTCCTTTATCCATGATTTTTCTCCATGAGATATGCTTGACCCCTATCCCAAATCTCCTTCAAATCTTCAAGAGAATTCGAATTTGAGTCTTGGAGGCCACATAAGAGTATCTTGGAACCTTCCAAATCACCTACACATGTCACCAAACTCATTCCACCTTTAGGTATAAGCAAATACATGTTATTTTTCTAACTTCTAATCATAAATTCACTTTAAATACTTGAAATTAATAACTTTGGAAAATGAAAATATAAACCCATATGGTAATGGAAATATAGGGTTATGTAATGATAATGTGATGAAATGAGGTGACAAAATGAGGATAAAGGTGAAAATGGAGTGAAAATGTATGCTAATTTGGCGGCCCAACATACCCCCCAACTTAAGTTATTGCATGTCCTCATGCAATCTATTACATTGATCATGATTTGATCTTTTAAATTGTCTTGCTTTTACATGAACTTTGGCTGATATTGATTTTTTTAACTTCACATGATTTTCTTTTTGACAACTTTGTTCCTTTTTGCAAAGTCTTCTTTCTTGAAAAACATTTGATTGCAACATATTATTTTAGTTGGTTCTTGTGTGACAACCAAAATTTGATTAGTATTGGTTCTTGTGTAACAATACTTTCATTGTTTTTATGTTGCATCAAAAGACTTTGAAAACATTTAATCAACCATTCATTCTTCGATCATTATTTGTAAAACATGTAACGTTTGAATCATAATGTAATAGTAATTGTTTGGAGAAAGTATGTTGGTTAGGATGATATGTGTAGAAAGGACATATATGACATATGGAAGGTGATAATGGAGTATGAATGTGTATATGAACATGGTGAAACATTTTCCAAAAATTATAATTTTAGCATTAAAGGAATTGTATAATAAAAAGCTAGAAAAGAACATACCTTTACTTACCTAAGTGGACAAACTATGTATATCTATAAAAGTGTAGCTCCTGCTTCTGAATCATGGAATGAAGAATATAGTAATGTGATATGTGTCTTGGTTGCATACATTATGGATGAAGTGGTAAATGTGGATCCTTTATTACTGCTGAATCTGCTACTGAAGCATATAGTATTCATGTCGTTCCATATAGTGGCACAATTCTTTCCATGTGAATAAATGTGTCGATGTCAAACATGGAAAGAAGTCATTGGATTACCGACCATTGATGAATGTCGTTAACCAATGTGAGGCAAACTCACCATTAATGTCAATGAGTGCCAAGGTACCTAAGTACATCTTGTGAAGTGCGAATAGATGAGCTGATGTCGAGCCACTTCCAAGATCCAACGATCAAGGGACAGTGTTGTATTCCCATGATTGCTTCTGAGAGAGCCTGTCATTAAGGCATACAAGCCTCAAGGTACTAATAGTGACTCTAGTCTTTATCCCAGATAAGGTGCTGAGGTCGATGGGTCAAGACTTGTTAGAAGGGAGGCCTTAAGGAATCCTCCATCATCTAACACGAGTATGAAATAATGATTTTGAAGGACCATAAATGGAAAATTTGCATTGAAGCAGGGTTTATTTGGAAGAAAAGGAAAATGTGGTGACTCAGCGTCGTAAGGGAGCTGAATGACTTTATTCATGGCTACATGTTAGTGAAAGAGATAGGAAAATGACTGTGAAGGAAAATGAACAATGGATCAAGGTTTTATTTGAAAACATGAAAAGGAAAATGGAATGGAAACTTTATTAACTAAAGAAGTGGGAATGTAATGAAGTTTTTATTTACTAAAAAAGAAGTAGAAATATAATGGCGAATGTAATGAGGCGAATTTTTATTAACTAAAGAAGCATGGATGCAATGGAGACACTGGCATCTGAAAGGCTTGCAAGTGATGGATCTGATCTGACATCATGTGCTCATGCATTGATGTTTCATCTTTGTTGCTGCTTTGATCATTTTATTGTGAAATAAATGTCATCTTTGAGAGCTGATGTGATGGATATGATGACATTCTCCCCCTTTGCTTACCCAAAAGCATGTCCTCATGCTTGAAATGGGGTCTTTAAAAGACACTGTTTGCTTGTGGTCATTTGTTTATCTTCCTCGAACCTGCAAAAACTTAGTACTTTTTCTGCAATGAAATGTAAGTTTATCATAATAGAGAGGTGATCAATCTCTCTATTTATGACATTTACAAAAAGAAACTGAGAATTGGTACTAATGAAACAAATTCTTGAAAGAAAAACCAAAAGAATTTTTACCTGTCTCGAAACTAGTGCCTCATTTTACCTGTTATGTCTTGTCAGCGATTTATTCACTCTTTAACTATTTCAAACTATTTTGAAAGTTTTCTCATTCTGTAGATCTCACCGAGATCTTTCCAACGATGCTTGAATCGTTGAAATCCAATGTTGTATGAGAAAGTTGTGCTTATTTGAAATTTGGGTGAAACAGTGAAAATTGTCAAGAGGTTTCTAGGCTGTAGGATTGCACCCTTCCTGCATCTAAAAAAAATCTTGTCAATCTTCTTTGGCTGATCCATGACATAAAATTTTCCAGTTTCTGATGTCATTGGCTTCTGTACCTGCAAGACTCAAAGAAACATGATCATATAAAAATACTTTATGAAACGAAAATGCATGTATACATGATTCAATCTTCCATCTACATGATTCTCTTCAAGGCAATTTGTAAACCAATAATCCTGTAAATGAAGCACCCTTATCATTCTTCTTCTTGATAACCCTTATCATTCTTCTTCTTGATCCATTTTCAGTGTTGAAAAATTAGCTAGCAAATTGATGATGTGACATGTTGACTAATGATGTGGTAGTGAATGTGCAATATTGGTCAATGTTGTGTTGCCATGTGGTGGCAAAATTGTTGTTTAATTAATGTTGTGTCAAAATTGAAGAATAATTAACAAATACTAATCCCTACAAGATTTGAACTCATGACCTCCATTATGTAATTTGAATGACTTACCAATAAATCACAAGTCACATTTATGAATTTAATGGAATTTTGGAAATTTTAATTATTCTAAAATGAAAATTGAAACAACAACTTGACAAGTGGCCAATCTAAATCCAAGATTTTTAGGAAATATGATTCAAAAATATTTGCCAAATCATTTTTCATATATTTTGAATTCATCATTTCCAAAATTCTTAGAAAAATGAAATTCCAAAATATTTTTCATATATTTTGAATTCATTATTTCCAAGATTTTTAGGAAAATGGAACTCCAAAATATTTGCCAAATTATTTTTCATATATTTTGAACTCATTCTTTTTGCCTAAAAAGTGGATTCTTTAACCAATTTTTATTTTATAAAAGCTTGGGAAATGTTTATGATTTTTATATATATTTTTTGTTGCAGGTTGTAAGGACGGAGAAAATCTCATCTTTGTAGTAAGAATTTTTTTTATAATTATTTTTTTTGTTATTTAGTTAGTAAATTTTTTTATCAATTTTTTTTTTTTAATTTATTGATTGATTTTTTTCTCTACAGTTTGGCAACACTACTGGGTGGCTAGCCATAACTCTCTGGCTGAGCCAATGGATGGCCATGGCCTTGGCGGCTGGCTGCATTTAATTGAAAAATCGTTTTTTTTCACGCAACCTCACAAATAACACTCCAGAGAACCCTCAAAATCTCTCAAATGGTTACGAATTTTGCGAAAATATTTCGCATTTAACATAATTTATCCCGTTCTGAGAAAAACCCATGTTTTAGATTTTTCAGATTCGTTTTCATTTGGTCACAAAATTCATTTTAAAAATAACTTTTTTAATCTCTGCGAATTTGACCTCTGTTCAGTTAACTGCCAAGTGAATTTTGTATTTTTCTTTTTTAAATCAGGACAATGCACCGCCGAGTGAAATTTGTATTTTTCTTTTTAAATCAGGACAGTGCACCATTATCTTTCATTTTTTTCAAAATCACACATAACATTTACAGAAATTTGTTTCCTGTGCACCATTATCTTTCATTTTTTTCAAAATCACACATAACATTTACAGAAATTTGTTTCCTTGGCTTCCATGAATTTTTATTTGTTTACTTTTATTCTCATTTTCGTTTTTGTGTTTTTATTTATTTTTATTATTTTTTAAAAAACAAACAATGATTTTTTTTTTTTTTTTTGTAATAAAAGATATACTAACATGAAATCCTTTTTTTGATCCTCCAGATCACAGAAAGCGCAGGAGGAGAGCATACTTATGAATTCTCTATGTAATTGAAATCTGAAATTTGAAAAGAAATATAAGAAGAATTTGATTTCAAACCTCAAATTTTAAACTCCACTTGTTTTCCTTCTTTACAAATATCCCTTTGATTGTAGATCTTCCTGCCAATGGTTAGTGAATGAGGTGGCTCTTACTGCACCACCAAAATTTCCAAGAAAATGAAATCAAATTTTAAAATCAAAAAAATTTAAAAAACTTTCCAAGCTTGGTTTTATTTTCCTATTCTATCCTACTCCCTTTTGAGAAAGAGATTTTTATTTTTATTTTCAAATGTAGGAGTATTTCCAGTGAAGCCATTTACGGATCAAAATATCTAGTATGCTTATATCCAAATGTGAAAAATATACCTGAATGTTTACAAGGATATGAGAGATCAATTGCACATTTGGATTAAATGCTAGGATTCGTTGAAGAATGGATGAATGATGTGGCCTAGTCACCTTTTGAAACCAATCTTCAAAGTAGTCCTCATTCTCTTGACTCTCCTCCAAATGCTTGAACATTATTCTAGATCTCTTGTCCATAAATGGATGGATTAGTTCAACACCCTTATAGCGAAAATATTGATTGAAATATATGCATCCTATTTATCATGATTTATATATGCAGCTAAAAATGAGATTCAAAGCTAACCACTATGTATACTTCCCCATGTTACTAAGATCTTGCTAGCACCAAGTCATCCTTTCAACATGAGTTAATTTTTCCAAAGAAAAATATTGGTACTGGATTAAATTCCTAATGCCTAATCCCTTAGCACTATCCCCGACAATGGCGCCAAAATGTTGAGCAATTTCATTGCTTAAATTTCTTTCATTAAATTATCAACCAGGGAAACTTGTAAGCTTGTGATGATGCTAGAAAAATACATGCAGGAGTAGGCAACTAACTCTATGACTAACTAAATGATTTTTGATTCAATATAATATGCAAGGGAAGAGGCTCCTAATTGAGGAGGTCCTGGTTGTCCTTCCCTACAGTATTATAGATTGAAAATAAATCATTGATTACATAAAACCAGAAACTTGAAATAAAGACAAGAGAATGAATTTTAATTGTTGTTCAGATTCAAATAGAGAGAGAGACTAACTTAGTCCCTTGATTGTCCCCTCGTATACTGATCCAAACTAAACTAAGATTCATTCATAAGCATAAGAAATGAAATAACCTGAAACTTAAAAGAAAAATAATGAATTTCAATTATCATGCAAATCAAATAGAGAGAGAGCCTAACTTAGACCCTTGGTTGTCCCCTCATATGCTGATAAGATTTTAATTTAAAACCCATTCATCAATCACAAACAAATCCTCAAACATGTAGGCAATTAAATGAAATAAGATCTAATATGAAATAAAATGTTTCTTTGATCCTTTTAGAATGAGCTCAATTCTCTTAAGAACAAAGTGACAAGCTATTCCATATACTACATTAAGACAATTTATATCTAAAACTATAGAATGGAAATTTATGTAAAATGAAGCTTTATTCTATTCCATCATAAGTTGGATACATGTTCCAAGAGTCCTCCTTTTGGAATGGAGGAGGTGTTCCTATTTATACAAAACATTAAGCAACTAACTCATTAATGGGGATCCACTAATCCCTCATATGGTTACAACCAATATGAGACACATATTCCTTTATCCATGATTTTTCTCTATGAGATATGTTTGACCCCTATCCCATATCTCCTTCAAATCTTCAAGAGCATTCGAATTTTAGTCTTGGAGGCCACATAAGAGTATCTTGGAACCTTCGAAATCACCTACACATGTCACCAAACTCATTCCACCTTTAGGTATAAGTAAATGCATGTTATTTTTTTTAACTTCTAATCAAAAATTCACGTTAAATACTTGAAATTAATAACTTTGGAAAATGAAAATATAAACCCATATGGTAATGGAAATATAGGGTTATGTAATGATAATGTGATGAAATGAGGTGACAAAATGAGGATAAAGGTGAAAATGGAGTGAAAATGTATGCTAATTTGGTGGCCCAACATCTATATTGGCACACGATCCAATCCACAAAGAGCTCTTCTTCAGTTTGATGCGCAAGTACACCTGTTCCCCAACCTGGAACTCCTTGAACAACTTGTTTTGATCTAAATAGCTCTTATGCCTATCCTATGCTTCCTTTAGATTCTTCTTGAACACCTACATTTCCTGTTCGATGTCTGCCAATATGTTTGGTCCAATCAACACCTTGTTCACTAGATCACTCCAGCTAATGGGAGTATTACAACTCTATCCATACAATGCCTCAAAAGGACTCATCCTCAATGACTCCTAATAATCATTGTTGTATGCAAACTCAAACAAGGGAAGATACTCCTCCCACTTCCACTGTTGATGCATCACATACATCCTCAACATGTCCTCCAATATCTTATTGATGTCCATCTATCTGCGAATGATAAGTTGTACTGAAGGCCAACTCTGTGCCAAAACTTGCAAATAACTCCTCCCAAAACTTGGAAGTGAACTTTGCATCCTTGTCTGACATAATATTATTTGGAACACCACACAATCTGAACACATCTCTAATGAACACCTATGCCACATCGCTAGCTGAGAATGTACACTTCACTGGAATAAAATGTGCAACCTTTGTCAACCTGTCCATAACAACCATGATGGAATCATGTTGTCTCACTATCCTCGGAAAACCTATGATGAAGTCCATGGAAATGAGCTCCCATTTCCATTTTGTAATTGCAATTGGTTGTAACAGTCCATATGGATGCTTACAGTTTTCCTTCACGCGTTGAAAATCAAAACACCTAGCCACAAACTCTGCTACATCCTTTTTCAAATTCGACCAACAATAAAACTTCTTTACTGCAGTCAATGTCTTCTGATAACCTGGGTGACCTGAATAAGGTTTCGCACGAAACTCTCTCAAGATCATCTTCTTGAGCTCACTACTGTCTGTCACATATATCACGTCTATGAATCTAACCAATCTATTGTTGTAAGACAATAGTCCACACCCTATGCACTTGTACCTGTACCTATACTGTCACTTGTAACTTTACTACCACATGTACCTATACCTATACTCTACTACAACATGTGCATAGTCTCCATATACCTGAAATCCTACTGACCTGCCTGCAACATCCTCTTGTGTAAGTCTATCCCATAGGAGCTTATAGCTACGAGGTGATTTACCTGTACCCATCTGCTAAGAGAATCTGCCACCCTGTTCTCCTTTCCTTTGATGTACCTAATCTGCTATGTTAACCAATGCCTCCATCACTGCCTATGACATGCAAGGAAAATCCTGCTCAAAGATTGTCTTGTACACCAGGGTGATGAAGTGGTTTGATAGCTATATTATAACGCCACAGAAGCTGCACTCGGCGAACAACCTGTAATAGGTGTGCATAGAGGTTTCTAAAGGTGTCCATGCCCAACCTAAGACAGGGAACTGCTGATGGGCACATATTTCATCAAGAATGTAAGAGGAGTTTAGACTTCTGTGATCGTCAACTTGTCCTGACGATGAACCACACTGGTTGGTTCGAAACGCGTCGACAAAAGATTGATTATGTGATTTTGCCGAAGATTTTCTAAACAATGTAAGAGGACATGAAAATATTTTCTTGCAGACCCTTGGGCAGATGTCACGCATCTGTTACTTGTCCCTTCAGCTTGAGAGCCAACATGTCAGACCAATTGAAAGGTCTTTCTTCATTCGCTAGTCGATCCAACGCAATCACCCAACTTTGTTGGAAGGTTTATGTAGTTTATTGGCTATATAAGCAGCATGTCAAGATTTCTAAGAACTGATAACCCTTTCGCACTATCCTTGTCTTATAAACTTGGTTGGGTGTTGTCCAAAAATTATATGGCTATTTCACCCATTTCTTCAAGATGTCTCTTGAGTTTTCACTACTGTTGGGACTAGTGAAGGGTGCATCCATTGTGACCAATGGTTGCAATAAGTGATACATCTCCTAAAAATCCTCTGCCCTGAAGGTAGTAAGTTATGTTCCATTGAAACTGCTCAACACCATTGTCTTTGGATCAGTATGTGAGACAATTCGGTGGATCATGTCCACGAATGGGAACTTGGGTTACCTGCATGAAACCCAGTACAAGCCAGACTTGTGTATGTTGACATAGACTCTGCGATCCTCTAGATTCTCCTCAAAGGTGACTGAGAAGATGTCATTGATGTCCTTCCATTTGATCTTGATCTCCTTGTCTCTAAATAGCTTAGTGTCTTCATAGATGGGCAAGAGCATAGGCACTTTCTCGACCACATCTCCAGTTGCGCTCTTAATGGTGTCCTTTGACCCTGCTCTCTTGGAAGCCATTGTACCTATACTACTGAGAGACTATTGAACACCTATGAAACCTCAAGACAAAACAACACTCATCACAAGAAAACTGTCATTTGAAAACCAAAAATAACTTGGGACTCACATGCAACACACCTTGGTGACTGACTGGAAGATTTGCTCAATTTTTCCTAGGAGGATGAGAAACTGACTACTAGAATTGTGTAGAGCATAGACCGGAGTGCCAGTGAGTTGATTGACTACTGAAACTGCACAAAGCAAAGTCTAGCTTGGCCTGTTGAGGACAAAACTGTGCAATGCACAGTTTCAGTCAGTATGCTTGCAACCCGAGAACATTTCATTGTGCAATTTCGGGGGCCAACAGAGGCACTGCCTCTCAAAATTGCACAGAGTACACTTTGGGAGGCCAATGTGAGGCAAGCTCTATGCAATTTCTAGGAGCAAGGCAAGGCCTTCCATCCCATAAATGTGCAGTGCAAGCCGAGCAACGTAAGGTCCGTGCAAAGGCAGCTCAGACCTGATCATGGGCAACTGAAAACAATAAATATTGAATGCATGTACAAAGCTAAGTGCAGACATGAGTGGATGAACATGAATGCAATCAGTGAATGCAATGACGACCGTCAGTGCAGAAACAATGTCATGCATGTGACAATAAGGAGATGCAATGAAAAACTTAAAACAATGCTTCTACAAGCTAACATGCATTAAAATGACAACAAGTGTTCAACAAAACCAAGAAAACAACACTCACACAAACCGAAATACAAAAAGTGACAGAAGGTAGTGAAAGACATGAAAAGCGGACTTACCCAGAAAACGTTGAGTTGAGTGTGTTGAATGTTCCTAGATGCATTCGCAATGCCAGAGCTCGAAGATCTAAGTGATGAATGTGCTTTGAAGCGTTGAATAATTAGTTTTGAAAAGAGCGAGGCTTATAACGTGCATGTCACAAATCTAGGAAAAAGTGACACTTGGCGGGAGGCTTCTAAAATGGCTTTTGCATGTAACCTCCATCTGCTAACAATAGATCCCTAAAATCTGGGGATGCCTTTTGATTTTTTTTCTTTTTTCTTTTTCAGGAAAAGTTGCCCATGCTTGCAAAGCAAGATTCCTCATTCCTGGAGGGAATTGGTCAACTTGGGAGCACATGTAATGGACTGCAAGCCTCTAGATGACTTCTGCACATTTTTTGGGCCAAGTGGCTCCAGCTGCCCCTCAAGATCTGCCTACATGTGCATCATTATCTCTGCTTACAGAGGATGTGAGCAAAATATTAGTGAATGGTCATCTCCTTTTTTGGCTTCATTGGAAATTTCGCATCACTTGAGTGAGCAGGTTATGGGTCAGTTAAAATAGATAAGGTGCGATCAATAAGCTCAACAGTATGAGCATCTTTTTTAGTGTCAACTTCCGGTAGAGTTTGCAGTTGACGGTGTATAGTTCAACTATCAGTTTAATTTTAGTCAGTTTTCAGTTTGTCACATGTCAGTTTATGTCATTTGAGTTTGCAACATTTAGTCATGCTCATTAGTTATTGATTTTTTGACCATATAGCCCAATGGATAGGCATGCTAGTCTATGGTGTCTTTGACACCTCTTTCAGAGCTGGCATCCCCAATAAGGCCAATGTTAGTGTCAGTATTTGCATCCTGCCATGAGTGATCAAAAATAAATCTTTCATATCATATTAGGGTCCCATTCTGAAATTTATTTCATTCCACTAGGTGTTCATGCAAAAATTTGGTCACTGAAGGTTGAATTAGGGCTTCCTTTACTCCTTTTAGAAATTTACCCCTTGTTGGCTCATTTCACCTCTCGCTGAAGTATACCATTAGTCATGGCTTGTCTTCATCATGAAAACCATTTTCATGATAGTCACAACAACTCAAAGTCTCCATTAGGTCTTAGGGTTTCCAAGGTCCACTAAAACACCATCAACTGCATAAAAGATCAACGAGTGAAGGAGTAAGAATAAACAAGATTTCATTAGCAAAATAGTTTGTAATTTGAATATTCAAGCAAAAATGTAATTTTATGGTTTTAATATGTAATAATTCTCATGGTTCCAAGTGTTTTAAGTTCAAAGTTCCATCAACAAAAAGGAAGAGTTCCAAATTCATTATGTTTCCAAATCCACCAAGAAGATCAAATCATAAGATCAAGTTCAAAGGTAAATTGTAAAAGACAAGTCAAGTTTGAGAAAGAAAAAGTGGGTCCCAAGACCAATTTTGAAAATTTAAACAAGGTATAAAGGCCATAAAAGACCAAGGGAAGGCTCATTTTCACTCTTATCCATCTATATCTCACTCACCTACACTCCATCTACCTCCCTTGACCTTTTTCCATGCCCATTCCTCTCATTTCCCTCTCCTAGGGTTTTGAGGGCATTTTCCTTGGTTTCATGACCTCCATGGTTAAATCATTAACAAAACTTGTACCATGATGCTCTTATGCCTTCCCCTATCCTTAATGTACCTTCCTAAACACTTCACATCACTCATATCCCTCAAAATCATGATTTTTCTACAAACCCTATCCTATTACTACGCTTTTGACACTCTTCTAGACTAGGCCTATGTTTTGCCCTTTTGGACCCCTTCCCCTCACTCAACCCTTGAAATTAAAGTTTCCCCTACTTCCTAACATCCCTCCCTGCCTCTCAAATTTTTTGTAAGAATTTAGAAGCCCCCTATCCCCTTTATTTCTCTTCATTCCTATAAATTTCCCAAATCCCTTGTTTTGCCTACACTAAACCCTTATTTCATCTCCCATTGAGCTAGGGTTTTCTATGGAATTAGAGACATATGAGAAGAGGAGGCATAAGGGAGGTCATATCAGCAAGTATGAGGCCACTCCAATTCATAAACATCATGTCTCCATCATTTTTCAAAAATCCATTCGAAGGGACAAAATCATTTGCCACACATAGGGCCAGTTTTGCTTCAAAGTATGTTTCCAACCAAACAAAGATGAATTTTACAAAAGTGAGAGAGGTTTTTGTCCATCATAGGCCAAGGCACAAAAACCTCCTTCATTTTTTACACACGTATTATTGTTTTTTATAAATTTAAAACATACAGGTGCTACAAGAGGTTTTTTGCACTTCTGTAGCGACCTTGGGAAAATAAATGTTTCTCCTAGCGGGAGTGTCCAAATGACTTTCTTGATACGTTAAATGAAAACTAGACTAGAATATATTTCCAATGAGCTATCATGAGCTCAATTTGGAGTTGAGTAAGGCCTCCAAAAATGGTCTGTAAAAAGGCACTACGCATAGGGTACCTTGGCGCTGTGCACAGGAGAAGTCTTGGGAGATTGACTTTTTGGAGGGTCAAATCTTATCATTTTTTGGAACCAAGTACATTTATGGAAACTAGACTTTTCAATGAGCTATCCTGAGCTAAATTTGGAAATTGGGAACCCCTTGAAAACTCAGCTGGAAGATGGCGTATACCAAAGGCGATGCGCACAGACCAAAGGTGATGCACATAGACCATTGATGCTACGCATAGGACCAGAAATTGATATTTTGCTACTTTTTGCACACTTTCTCAGTTACTCAAGGAATTTTATGAATTTTTACTGATGTAATTAGTTAAAAAAAATGTAATTATGTCTTTTGAAGTTACCTAGGGTAAATACATTAGGCAAAAACTCTTCTTGTGATGTAATGAATAGTTTCCAAAAAGTGATGGATGAGTCGGTTTGACATCCCTATACTCTAGGTTTCAGTTCGGATTTTGGCGGAACAACTCCTTAGCTCATGGATTTGATCCCTGAGAATGGGAGAAGTTGTTTTATGGCTATATCTATCATTTATTGACTCAGTTCATAGGTTGGACTCAGTTGGATGTTGTTAGATTGATCAAAGACACTAATGTATAAGAAGTTGGCCAGTTTTAATAAATGAGTTGCAGCTATATCCTTGGGATACCTGTGGTATGGTTGTCTAGCATTGTTTTTTCTTTAGTTTCATTTGTGTGAATGTATTGTTCCTTCATATTCCATTTCATGTCTATTGTATGATCTCTTTCAAGTTGATAAACAAGAATCATCTTACATGCTATGTTTTGGGAAAGTTTTCATAGTTTGTTCATCTTTTTTCAATTTGGGAAGAATAAATCTTTCATGCTCTTCCTATTTCCTCACCTATCTGAATCATCTCATCCCATGAAACCCTAATGTGCTAGCCTACCTACCTACCTTGCCCCATTGAATAGACTATAACCCTAATATTATTTACCCTGACCTAGCCTCTTTGACCTAATATCTTCATCCAGCAATAACCCCATCAAATCAAATCAAAACAACCTCTGCACTTTATACCTAACCTAAAACCCTAATTCATATAGCCCTCCTGGTTGTGATTTTGTGGAGAGAACTCTCTCCAGCTTGGTAGGTCTAGATACCAAGTCAAAAGGTTGGTCTGTGGCTATCTCAGCTAGAGTCTTCTTCAGCCTTGGAGATCTGGACGAGTGATAACACATACCATGCTCTAGGTGCCTTCTTGAGGCCATAGGGAGAGTTATTTAGTTTGCATACCTGAGGTGAATTTTGCACGTATCCCTACGGCTTCTCCATGTAGATTTCCTCCTCAAGATCACCTTGAAGAAAGGCATTCCTCACATCCATAGGATGCACCTCCCATCCTCTTGCTGCTGCAATGGAGAGAGTTAGATGAATGGAATCCATTTTTTACAATGGAGCAAAAGTATCATCATAGTCAACACCATGTACTGGTTGAAATTTTTTTTCCACCAACCATGCCTTATATTAACTAACTTGGCCATATGTTCCTTCCTTGGTCTGGTAAACCCACTTGCACCTAACAAGTTTATGATTGGAAGGTATCAAAACCATGGGGACTTCACTGACAAAGCTATTATAGACATTTTTGGGCACTGTAACCCCAATCATACATGTCCATAAACCAAGGGCTCCTAAGTCCCTAAAAGTTTTGTTTCATACCCTAAAGGAACAAGGTCAACTGATTACATCATCTCCCAGAAGTTCTCCACAGGAAACTACTCAGAACTGGTCAAAACTGGACCATACAGGTTGCTCAGTGCTAAGGGTGTGATGCATCCCACCTGCCCAGTGTAAAGGGTGTGATGCATACTGAAAAGCCCTTCTGTAGGGTGTGATGAGCGAGAGTGGACAAATGGCAGAGACAGTTTGCGAGGTGGATGATCATAGAATCTTCCAGAAACTTCTCCTATGACACTTGCCTCTCTAAATTCGCCCAGGGATGAGTAAGAGATCATCAATCTCCAAGTGGAATCAAGAACTATCAGAGAGAGGACACTAATCAAAATCCCAGAAGCTGACTCACCCCCCTGCAATCATCTATATATGGATCCCTCATCCCAGAGATCCAGAGGCTGGAATTTTGTATCTTGTAAGGAAGTGCTATTGGTTTATTGTTGGAATATCGTAGTGTTGGGTGATCTAAGCTTTTCATGAGGTGAAAGAAGGGCTTTCATGCTGGAGGATGACGTTGGGTCAGAACAATTGGTTGTAATCCTCTTATCTATTCTTGATATTAATAAAGCTATTAGAGTTTTCCTCCACATTCTTGTATGTTTGATGATATATGCATTTGTGTGGTCAATATATATCTGGTCCTATATTGTTTATGATTGTAGATCTCTGTTCTTTGATAGTATTATGCTGCTTTGATTCCACAAGTGCTCTTCGAAGCTAGGTAGATGAAGGAGAAGCAGCAAGGATCTGTCAGAAGGGAGAGGAATCGAGCAAGGAACCAAGCGCAAAACTGAGGTTGGTGTCCTTCATTCCCCTCTTATCTACTTCTCATAAAGGAAAACGAAAGTGGTTTTAGTTTGTTTATTTCTAAGATAGCTACCAGTATTAGTGGGACTAGAAACTCCGAGTGGACACTAGATTTCCTGATAACAAAATGGCAAATCCGCTGGGGAGAGAATAGCTTGTTTGCTTTTCTATACTTTTTTGTGTTATAAACTTACAGACGGAGCCTGAAGTTAAGCCAGCTAGCCTTCGAACTGCATTTGTTATGCAAGTGCAAAGTAGATCAATGCTGCTTCAGTCTATCTCCGGGTTTTGTTTATAAACTGAACAATCGATTTGCAAACATCCTAATTGCCCTAGTGGTAGCTCTAGTAACCTCATTAGATCAGCCCCTGTGATTTATATTTACTGATTATCACTTGCTCGGCCTAAATCCCTGAACTGAGCTACAAACTGTGATCAAAAGCCAAGTAAAAGTCTCGCACTGGTACCATCGCACCCTCTCTTCAAGGATATCAGTATGCATCGCACCTCCCATGTGCAGTAGGTGGGATGCATACTGGATTCCCTGTGTAACAGGTGCGATGATCAGAAAAGGTCAATTTTGCCTTTAGACTTTGGTTTTTCTTCACTCTTTTCAACTCTATTTAGGAGTTTTGCTATCTGTAGTCAGTATACCTCTGTGGAAACCCTCTTCCTTTCCATTATTCCGCCTCCATTGTGCAAAGAACTGTAAATGTTTTTTATGTATTGTGCGCCATTTTCAGCTCTCTTTTACAAAAAAGTAGCATAATCAAACTGTTGTCTTTTGATTTGGAAGTGTCGCAAGTGTCGTTTTCAGTCAAAGAACAGAATTCTATTGTTTTTGATGGTTGATTATGTAGTTACTCTTGTATTTGATTTGAATTAGTAGTTTTTCAAAGTGTCGAAAGTAGTTTTCAATTCAAAATAGTAAAGTGTCTTCGTTATCTTCCTTTCGTTTTTGAAGAAAAACTTGTTAGTACTGTCACTTTGAAAAGATAATTCAGATTTGTACTTAGCATTCTTCTTGTCATTCACACATTAAGAAGGCTAAAAACAAATACATGCATGTGCATTTTCATTTAGACTGCTTGCTGGTTTGATTTAGGACAGTGCATCTAGTGTGTGCTCTATGCTCTATGTTGAAAGAATGTCATCTCTTTTTCTTTAGTAGCTAGGTATTTCATTGCAAAAAGAAGATTAAACGATTGTTTATCATCTTAGATTGCATTTTAGGAATTGTATATCTCCATCACGCGGTGAACCTGAAAGGAAAATTTCTTAAGAAAGATCAATTGTAAAATAAATTCAATGAACATAAAAACGCTTTGGAACCTAATGCACAACATCTAGAAGTCTAGGCTAGAGATGTATTACGGCGTCGTAAAGCCTGGTAACTATCGCTTTCATTGTTGGTTGGGTGATTCCTCCTCTTTGAGACGACAAGTGTCAGTATGGACTTGTGCTCCCACGTACTGTCGATTATATATTGGGAGACCACAATAGGCTATATCCTTTATCCATAGGAAGCCGTGTCTGCCGCCCTATTGATTGCAATGCACTGAACACATCATTCGGGAAGATTGACTGCCATACCGTAAAAATTATTCTGCAGTTTTGCGATTGGTTTGGTAATCCCTCTGTCTAGATTTCCAGAGTAGTCTCTTTCGTTCCTTTTCAGACTCCTTAAAGGAAAAGGTTCATCTGAGCACTTGTCACTTCAGGCTCATTAAAAATCAAAGGCGACTAGAGTCATCTTTTTTTTTTTCTCGACTCTTAAGAATTGAAAAACCAAGTTGTGTCAAAGCGTCTAAAATTTATTTTAATCGGAATAACATCACCTTTCCAAAGTTGGTCTTAGGTTGAGAAAAATGGAGTCCACCAACCAAGGATTTCCCCTTGGAGGAAATCCTAGTCCCTTATCCTCTTGGGGAGATGTTGGTGCACCCCATATAGCCACATTGTCACTTCCAGGATTGACAATCGGCTTGCCCGTATGGCTCTTCTCGACCTCTGTCGTTCAGAACACCGTGATTCCTGAAAAATCAAGTTAGAAACTAGATGATGCTAGAGTTACCCCCCAACCTTCCACTTCATCCGTTTCTCCCTCCCCTCCTTCTTCTTCGCTTAATGAAGCTGGTAAAGCTAAAGATCAAGTGACTGAGAAGAAGAAGAAGCGGAAGGAGAAGAAGGAAAAGAAGAAAAAGGAGCCAAAAGCGAAAGGGGGCAACCATGCATCATCTAGCAAAAATCCACACACTGCACCGTCTAAGCCTAAATCTCCATGTGTCATTTGCAAAGGAGACCACTATCATCGAGATTGTCCTTGCATCCCTCGGATCTTAAGGGACTGGTCTCCTCGTTTGCATAATCCAGTGTCATCAACCTCTGATGACCATGTTGAAAGTACACCATCAACTAGTGAAAGTGAAGTATCTGGACAGAAAAGGAGATGTAAATTTCCTTGTAAACTGTGTAAAGGCGATCACGTCATCCACTGTTGTCCCTTCCTAGACGAAGCTAAAGAGTTTTAGACGACCGTCCGGTTTCACCGTTACGGCTCCCTCCTGGATACAAGAAACTCTTGCCGAGTCCATCACTAGTTGAAAATCCGACTGACACGCCATTGTGGTCGGTCGAAGCATATATCATTGAAGATAAAACCTCTGAATCCACACCAGATGAAAGTCAAAAGGTCGAGGCGGCAGTCGACCCGGTCTTGCCTTCGGAAGGTCCATCTTCAGATGATACAGTCACCGAAGAGAATGAGAACGACACCATTCAAATTCTTTTCATAAACACAGACTCCGATGAACATAGGGGCAATCTCCCCATTCCTTTACCGCAGGAAGGAAGCTCGTCAGAGTCATACCCGGCTGTTTATTCGGTCCCACCTCCAAGCAACCTAGTCGTTTCCTTCGACTGGAATCTTCTAGGCAGACCCCGTTTACCAGCTAGTGTACCATTTCGAATCATTGCAAAAGTATACAGAATGGTCATGGCCAGTACCATCATAGATGAAGGGGCGTCTGTGAGTATCCTTCCCTCAACTGCTTGGAAAGCGCTTGGTTTGCCATCGCTTCTGCCTGAGATGAGAAATCTGACAGGCTTTGACAAAGGAACCAGTCAACCGTTAGGGATCCTTCCCAATGTGTCGATAACATTGAGAAGGAAAACCGTTCACATGAACGTAATGGTAGTCTAAGGACCTCTAGATTATAATCTACTCCTTGGGCGTGACTATATTTATTGCATGGGAGCTATTGTCTCCTCACCCTTTAGAGTAATGTGTTTTCCACATGAAGGACGAGTGGTCAAGCTCGTAGACCAGCTTTCGTTCCCCGGCTCACACATAGCAAATAGTCAAATACCATCCCTGAATGGTCTTTTCATGCAAGCAATGTCTCATCAATCTCTAGTCCGTCCACTTGAAGAGCACGAGTGATTCGGGAGGACATGACTGAATCCCAGGGGAGGAAAATGACTGGTCGGATACCCGTTCGTAATTAGACCGGAATAAGATTCCTTCGTCAAGGTTAGGAGGTTGGGATTTAGAACCACCCTTGTCCAAATGGATTAAGCCAGGAAGTGTTTCTATCTGCGATGTGGATGGAAACTATCTTGCAAAAGCAAGAACTTCTATATGGTAACCTGGAAATTTTTCACTATACTTGGGGGCATGCAAACCTTTTTGCATGCAAGTGAAGAGCGACCATTTATTTTCTTAGTTTGTAGATTCTCAAACCCTTTAAACTCGTAGGATTGGTCGTTCCTAACTTACATAAAGAAAGGATCCGGGGCAAAGCTTTGAAAGGTGCAAGCTCCATAAAAAATGGCATCTATCAATGAGACATCCTTATTATACGACTGGAACGAGCAGTTTTTATGTGGAGTTCAAGCTCGTTAAAAATTAAACATAAGCAACGAGCAGTTTTTATGTGGAGTTCAAGCTCGTTAAAAATTAAACATAAGCAATGAGCAAATGTTTCCCCCAGAGTTTAAGCTCATTAAAAAATGAACCAATTTCCAGTAAATAACCATTGTGAATGCATCATCATCAGCTTTTACACCCTGGTCGTGTTCTCATCATCACCTCCACTTTGTTTTAGCCTATCATTCACCCCCATTTGATTGTTTACCCCTTTTGAGGAACAACTGTGAAGAGTGATCCAGCTAGCTATCCTTGTGACACTGCCGTGATTGGAAAATTCCAAACCTTACCTGGAATCAGCTGCTACCCGAAATTATCACTCGTTCCTCAAAAAACGAGTCTCCTTTAAGCTCTTTTCATCTGACTTGTAAAATATGAAAAGATTGCCGAGCGATTGGCCTCTCCAGCTCGTTAAAGCGACCAGAAGTGCTATCCCTCCTCTAGATTTTAATCTTTTTGGACCTGAGGGATTATTACACAAAAAGATCGAGTGCTTGTTTTATTCGGCTCGTTAAAATTACCGAAAATTCATCCCTTTCGTATTATTTTATACTTTTTCAGACTTAAGGGATTATATGACGAAAAAGTATTATTGGAGTTTTCTTTATGTCCCTTTCAGACTCTCTAAAATTGAAAAGGACCGAGTTATCTTTGTCGTTAAACTCGTTAAAACCGAATAGCGACAAACTTGTCCATACAGACAAGAACGAGTTTCACTGTCGCTAGGCTCGTTAAAATATAGCGACGGGTTTGCCCGAAGGGAAAATTATAGAACAAGAATATGTTATCCTCCTCAAGCTTGACAAAAATAAAGAGGTACTGGTCACCAATGACTGGGGAAAAATTGGGAAGAAAACTCGAAGAAACTTTGTTGGTAGCAAGTCGCTCTTGAACATGACACTTTCGCTCTGCATCTGAGTCGGGTTGGGTTGTTTCGTTCACCGGTCATATCACCATTGGTCCACCGCACCATCCATATTTGGGATTAACGCTACCAATCCATGTAACTGTCACTGGTATGTTCAAGAGAAGTCACTCATATAATTCACCTGTGTCTCATCCACTGCAGTGCATTCACGCTCCATCTTTTCATGACCGCCACCCTGAACTTTGTATCATCAGATTTTTTTCACCTCCACAAAATCATTTGCTCCGTTCCATGTCGTAGATGTGGGATTCATTAAGGGCCTCCTACAACGGGTCACTTCTTGTCGACATCAACTCATTATCCAAGAAGTCGGCCTAGGAACAACCCTTTCAGTACTTTGAAGCTTGCATGCCTCAATGGCAAGTTTATCACTTCCGATGACAGGTTTACATCAATGGCCTTCGACCGAAAGATTTTACGTGGTGTTCGACTCCAAGTCCCTTTTCACACCACGTGAATTGTACTGTCGTACCTTGAGGGTCATCATCATTATCGGTGATTCCTCTCGCGCCTGTTAACAACTTACATCATTGGCTGGTAATCAGGCGATGTCTTTCCATGTTCGACTCCAGAACATCTTTCACATGGATTGACTTGTACTCCGAGTGAATATTGAATGAGTTTGAAGACCCCGAATCTAGTTTCATCCATCCGGGCTGCGATATATTCAGGAAAATAAAGACATCAAATGTACATCATTGCCGAATAGATGATCATCCGAATCAAGGGATGATGGCTCTACCAGAATCATCAGTCTACACACAGATGGTCGTATGTCTTATGTACATGAAAATGAATTTATAAAGCTGAGCATGGGAATGCTCGCCTCAGTTAGATCATGAAAAGTATTATGAAGATAATGTATTGTATTGTATCTTATTACAGGTTGCCTTCCAGCTCGAAAAAAACTTCGGAGCCTCATGATAAAGCATTTCACCCGACATCAAAAGACTAACGACCTCATGATTTAGGGGGCAACTGTTATAGAAATTTTTGGGCACTACAACCCCAATCATACATGTCCATAAACCAAGGGCTCCTAAGTCCCTAAAAGTGTTGTTTCATACCCTAAAGGAACAAGGTTAACTGATTACATCATCTCCCAGAAGTTCTCCACAGGAAACTACTTAGTACTAGTCAAAACTGGACCATACAGGTTGCTCAGTGCTAAGGGTGCGATGCATCCCACCTGCCCAGTGTAAAGGGTGCGATGCATATTGAAAAGCCCTTCTGTAGGGTGTGATGAGCAAGAGTGGACAAATGGCAGAGACAGTTTGTGAGGTGGATGATCATAGAATCTTCTAGAAACTTCTCCTATGACACTTGCCTCTCTGAATTCGCCCAGGGATGAGTAAGAGATCATCAATCTCCAAGTGGAATCAAGAACTATCAGAGAGAGGACACTAATCAAAATCCCAGAAGCTGACTCACCCCCCTGCAATCATCTATATATGGATCCCTCATCCCAGAGATCCAGAGGCTGGAATTTTGTATCTTGTAAGGAAGTGCTGTTGGTTTCTTGTTGGAATATCGTAGTGTTGGGTGATCTAAGCTTTTCATGAGGTGAAAGAAGGGCTTTCATGCTGGAGGATGACGCTAGGTCAGAACAATTGGTTGTAATCCTCTTTGCTATTCTTGATATTAATAAAGCTATTCGAGTTTTCCTCCACATTCTTGTATGTTTGATGATATATGCATTTGTGTGGTCAACATATATCTGGTCCTATATTGTTTATGATTGTAGATCTCTGTTCTTCGATAATATTATGTTGCTTTGATTCCACAGGTGCTCTTTGAACCTGGGTAGACGAAGGAGAAGCGGCAAGGATCTGTCAGAAGGGAGAGGAACCGAGCAAGGAACCAAGCGCAAAACTGAGGTTGGTGTCCTTCATTCCACTCTTATCTACTTCTCATAAAGGAAAACAAAAGTGGTTTTAGTTTGTTTGTTTCTAAGATAGCTACCAGTCTTAGTGGGACTAGCAGCTCCGAGTGGACACTAGATTTCCCGATAACAAAAGCAATACAATATCACGTGTGTTAATGTTGGGGCATAAAAAATGAGGAAAAATGGAATAATATATTGAGCATATAATAGGGGGGTAAATGGTTTTTATATGTTGTATAGAAATATGTATATTATAAGGTATTTTTTATACAATACATTGGCCACGCGGAGGGAAAAAATATGTAGGATGGAGGAATAAAGGTTCAGGAGTATTGTGTGAGTATCGAGAGAGGGAGGGATAGAGAAAAAGATATGGTAATATTTGGTCCACAGTAGCCTAATATTCAAACTTATGGCCCTAGTATTTACATGAAATTCATGGTAATGTTAAATTCTTAAAGTAAAAGGGTGAAAATCAAAGATAAAGGAAAATTTCACATCCTTTTACTTAAAATTTTAACATTACCATGAAATGGCTTAGGTTGTTTGAGAGTAGTATTGACATCATTAGATTTCATATAGAGAAAGTAGAATTTTAGATCTCACACAAAATCCACCAAACTTATTAGTTTTTCAAGATTTCATGATTGGGGGGATTGCAATGTTTCTATTGGATTTTGTCATGTACTAGGGTATGGAACTCATATTTAATCAAGAGAACCAAGCCCTCTATGTCTCTTGATGTTAGTGACATTATTTGTCAAACTCATCTATCGTGACCCTACTAAAAATGTACTTGTCACTCAAATAAAATCTTGACTTAACATGCTACTTTTTTTCTATCTTATGTTAATGCTTAGAGGGTGATATTAATGACAAAGATCCCAAGATATGCAATGATTTTGATGATATGTAGGTATATGTTGTAGCATGTTTTTTTGGATGTTAGAGGCCATCTAGAGCCTGTTTGTTGATGTATTTTCTGTTAAGAGATGGATTGCACTCGATGTTAAGTTATGTACACCCTTACATGCTATATAAATGAGAACTTGTAATTTGTGGACCTATGGTTGACGAATATTATAACTAGAAAATGAATGATGTTTTATGGTTTAATCCATGTTTTTATGTCTTTTATCACAAATTCGTTATTCTAAAAGATATTTTTTGACATATATCCATCAAAATATATAAATATATATATTATATAAAATCCACTCCCACAATCGTTCCCAACCTGGGAGCTTTTGAAAAATTCACTCCTCTCCCCTGCTTCCACTCCCACTTCCTACTTCCACTCTCTCTTCTTTCTTCCACTCTTTCTCCCAAGCAACCTTGCTCCAAAATATACATGCATCACATTACTAATATCTCTATGATCTATGTATAATGTGTTTGTTAATATTCTTTACTTGTTGCTAAGATAGTGATCCTCCCAATGATGGGGTAGTAGAGAATACAAAAGATATGGCACCTTCACCCTTTCCTTACATTAATGATGAACAGGTTGAATGAAATCGAAGAAGATAGTGATACCAACTATTGCTTGGTAGAGGGCAGATGCATGCCAAAAGAGATAGTGAAATAGACTATTGTTTGGAAGAGGGTGCATGAATGTCATACCTTCAATTAATTCCATTTTAGATGTTGTTTCAAATTTAGCAATTTCAATTTTGGATAGAGTTTTTCTATTATTAGAGATTTTTTTTTCTCATTTTAAGCATGCATGTTCTATTGTTACTAAGAGGGTGTAGATCATTAGTCAATTAGAATACTTATGCATGATAAATTCCCATCTTAGGTAAAGGACAAAAATATCAAGGAAGGGATGCATGCTTACATGCTCTAGTTCATATTTTGATGGAGACACACTTATTTGGCATTCTTTCCATGCAACTATGGTGCATTGGGTATTATGTTAGGGCTATGATTTGAAAAAGTCCAACGAGATAGGATTTTTCATGTGTCCATATTCATTTTACTTTCTCTCCTCTTCCTCTTCTATAAGTGAGATTAAAGGTGTGCCATTGTGTTGATTATCGAGGTTTTGTTTTGAACTATTGTAGTGTATCTTTCTCAGTATTCACTAGAATACAGGTGAAATTGAGAGTTCAAATCTATGTATTTTCCATTCAAACTTTCCACATTATGTATTTTTAAATCAAGCATCTTAGATTTGCCTCTTTTTTATTGAAACTTTCAAGTCTTCAACTACATAGTATTTAGGTTATTCTTTCTAGGTGAAGAATTTGTTTACCATTGTTAATGAAAATAAAGGGATATAAATCTAAAAGGGTATAAAAAATGTCAATGAAAAAATAAATACCTACAATATCTAGTGAAAGTAGGGGATTTTTAAATTGGGAGGGTGTATTGGGTTCGTATTGGAAACGAGTTAAATAAAGTGATTTTTAGAGGTATTTTCCAATATGTAGTGATATTAAGGGTATTGTTGAGTATGCCACAAACACACGTGCTATGTTAGAGGTTCATTGAGAGAAGCCCCCGTGATTGGAACTAGATCTTAAGTCTGGTTCTTAGTGAGAGAGTTATATTCCTCATCCATAGTTGCTTCCCGTTCAGGATGCCCAGTTGCTTCCGCATAAGTCTATTGATCATATGCATGTATCATATAAGCATGCATGAGAATGCATGACCCCATAGCTAAGAGTGCTTGTGGAGCTTCATAAAATTGAGGTACAGTGGCAGGATCATCTAAGAGATCACTCATGCTGCACCATTTTTGCGTTGAAGGTTGTCAAGAATATTCTGCACTTTATGAGGAAATATTATCTTGACGTTCAAAAACTAGTGGTCCAACAAGTGTGATAGGAAAAGGCTCATCTAGATCAACTAGTGGAGAGGGAAACTTTGTAACATGTTCATCTGGTGGTGCATGCAAAGCATCTTCTTCAAGATTTACACTCCTTTCAATGAAGATCTCTTTAGCGTTTTATCAAACAATATGTACCCTTTGACTTCATCAAAATATCCAACAAACATACATGCCTTTCTCTGAGGCACCAAATCCTTTCACTTCTCTGTAGGAATAAGGGCCCAAGATCATGATCTGAAAATGCGGAAACGAATGACTTCAGGTTGCATGCCAGTCCAAGACTCAAAATGTGTTTTTCTAGTATGAGGTACAATTGATAGCTTCAACCCACAATTTTGATGTAAGAGATCTTGCTTGCAACATGCAATTGACATATCTTTAAAAGATCTATTCTTCCTTTCGGCCACACCAGTTTGCTGTGGAGTGTAAGGAAATGTATTATACAAATATATGTCTACTTCATTACAAGGATTATGGATATATTTGTTGACATATTCCTTCCCATTATCTGTGTGGAGAATCTTGATGCGTTTTCCAAACCGATTTTCTACATATGCTTTGAAAATATTTAGATATTGAGAAACTTTAGACTTGAGTTTCAAGAAGTATGCATATCTTACTTTGTTCATTGAAGGTACTGGAAATGGACCCATGATATCACTATGTACAAGCTCCGAAAGTGAAGAGGCTCTCCATGCATGCCCCTTCTCGAACTTGTCTTGTGGATGCTTTCCAAGAGCACATCCATTACAAACACCATTTGAAAATTCAACGATCGACAATCCTTTAATCATCTCTTGCTTGCTAATTTGTTGCATATATCTAAAATTCAAGTGCCCAAATCTCTCGTGCCAAATCCTACTTTCTTCATTTGCATGCATAGGTAGAAAAATAGAATCTCGTTGAGGAACAAAATCAGAAAATGTATATAGACGAGATTGATCAGTTCCCTTGTCAGATGTGATCTTCAAGTTGGTTTGCATATCATAAATGCTCATGGAATTAGGGTAAATTGCACTTTCCTTCCGGTGCCAGTGTGTGTCATCTGATACACTGAATGAAGATTCATAGAAAGCCTCGAAATATGCAAAACATTATCAAAACTTCCATCTTTGAATTGCACTTCTCTTTTTTCAGTTGCTTCAACTGTAGAGTTTCCCCCCATGAGAATAGGAGGACCTGAGTATGCATGTAAAGATGAAAAAGGTTCCTTTGAAGAAGCCATATGATATGAAGCTCTTGAATCGATAATCCATTCTTGCGGTGTAGAATGAAGGGAAATCAAAGCATGACCAATAACCCTTGTTTCTGATGGTTTATTGTAGCATAAAAACTATGCTGAAGCACGAAGGACTGATAACTTGAAAAAACTTTAATGTTAAAATACACAGAAGGTATTAAAAAATAATAATTTATTATTATATAAAAATGTATAAGATGATTTGAATGTACAATGAGGAGTCTACTTGTATACTTCAGCAGGTGACCCTTCGTGAAAGGGCATGTCTTTTAGACATGTCTTTTCACTTAATTTAATGACTAATTAACCTAAATAATATTTTAATTATTTAATATTTATATTTATTTTATTTAGCTAATTGTTATGAATTATATTCATAACATAGCCTTTCCCTTCGGAAGCTTTGTCCTCAAAGCTTTAATACTGGGGTTTATCTTTGCGGTGGCTTGTCGCCCTGGCATATGTGAGGCAGTAGGTCTTTGCGGTTGTTGTCTCGGCATATGGAATTCATTGTTTTTCATCTTGGCGTATTTAATTTGGACACTATCTGAATCTCTGGTTATCAATTAATTTTTTTCCTTTTTTTAATGTATAAAACTATATATATATATATATACATTTTTTTTAACTCTATTTTTTTATAATTCTATTTATTTATTTATTTTTTAACTCTATTTATTTATTTTTGGTTTAATGTTTATATAATTAAAAGTTATATAGTTAAACATACTTATGAATCAAATTGTATAGAGGGTTTGACTTTTGACAGGGGAACACGTTGGTTGACCAAACGGTGTTGACCCATAAACTCGCAGCTCAATGGAGAGACAACGTAACGGGAGAAGGTGGGTGTAGGAATCATACTTCCTGGATAGGAAAACCGCAGTTATGCCCAATAAAAAAAGTAAGGGAAAGATCTTCTCCTTTAGAAATGGTGACTATTACGCCGACATCTTCTTTTGCCATTATGGGTTGAACGAGTTTCATCCATTCCGACGCCAAATACCCGCGAGTCCCTCGAATTGTAGAGACGGAGACCGCCATCTCTCGGTTGAACAACTTGGAAACTCCAAAATCAGAGACCTTGGGGCAGAAATTGTCGTCCTCCACAGTCCTATAACTCAAGACTACACCTTCAGGACCATAACGAATATGAGAATCTACATCTGAAGTATTAGCAATACGCACACCAGAACCCCATGGGGTCCCAGTTTTACTTTTATGAAGTTCCCACAAATCCCTGAAATGCTCATCACTTACTTTGACATCCCAGTAGGTGCTGCCAGGTTTACCAAGGCATAAGAAAATATGTTGCCATGCATCCTCTCTAGAAGAAGGTAGTCGAAACCACAAGTTTGCAGATGGCTTTCGGAAACCCACATCTTCAACATATGGAATGCCAAGAGCTTCCATCTGGCTTGTAAGACGAGCATGCTTAATACACAGGGAACAATGCCTAACCACTTGAAGAAGAGCTGAAGCATGTATCCTTGAAGGTGCTTTCCCATGATTTGCTTCCATAAGAATGTTTCCATATGAACGGCCTATAAACTGCCCCAAACTGCTCTGAGGAGCCTTTAACTGAGCACTAATAGGTTGAGGGCTTCCCGATTCACAAATAGTCTTCCTTTTCTTTTGACCTTCTCCAGAAGCTGCTATTCGTTGCAATGATGGCACTAAGTGGACAATATCTGAAAGGCAACGCTTTCTATTACGCGTTTCATGTTTAGGCATTGCAACAGACATGGTTCCATGAGAAGTTCCAGAGTCTGAGGTTTGACATGCAGGGGATACCACAGACAAGCCACTTCCAGGACTCCTTAATGTAGTTCCCGGTTGGCCAGTTGGTGAACTTTTAATGGAAGACCTTGAATTTTGGACAGGACTCCTGGGTGCTGGAGAAGTTCGAATAGAAGGAACACGGGTCTGCCTATGAGCAAAATGTTAGAAATCTGCAGTTTCTAAATCTTAATGTGACCCGATTAAAAGCATTAAAGCATTAAAGCGTTAAAAGCATTAAAGCATTAAAGCACTAAAGCAGTTTCTAATCTAAAGAATTAGATCTTAAGCGTTGAATTGGTATATGATGGACGTACCAGATTAGAATTAAATAATATATAAAGAATTGGGTCCTCTCTCTCCCACACAAGAGTTGCATTCTTCTCCATCAAGAAGCACATAAAGGAAGTGAGGGCAAGAGGAGAGAAACCGAATTCTGAAGAAGAGGAACAGTCAGGAGTCAGATCAAAGTAGATGGCAGCCATTACATCTTCTGCTGTTAGTCAAGGTATGTCATCTTAAACAACATATTAAGTTCTGAATGTGAAATATTTGGTATTGATAATCTTGGGCTGTTAGTAGCTATATTTTACATTTGGTATCAGAGCCACAATCAATAACTGAATATTTCCTATGATTGCAATTGACCTGTTTTGTGCTTTACTCATGTGATTGAGCCTTCGGGAAACTGTGGGGGTTTCATGAAATGATCACGCATTCATGAGTCCTTTGACTATGCGCCTATTGACCCCTATTTGCATCCTTTCGTTGTTAACCAAGTCCTGTGCATGCTTCTCAAAAGGGGTTAAGAGCTTACCTCTAGGTTTTCGAATGAACCCATTTCACTTCTCGAAGATATTAGGCCGCTATTTGTCTGACAAGTCTCTTCCCCTGATTTCCAGAATTGGTTGGGAATGGCCTCTGTAAAAGAGTTAAAAAACGGGTTTTGTTGTTCAGGCTGGCTCCTACACATGAATTCCCCATTTAATCACACAGTTTTTACCATCTTCAGCCAGTGTTAGACCTCTGTGAGAACGCATCAGGCTGTTAATGCATAGACCATCGCACGGGGGTACTTCGAACCTCAAAACTGAACGGAAAAACCCAATTCGCTATCAGATAAAAGCATTTCCGAGGCGCCCAGTTGAGGAAAAGACGTGAAGAGTAGCGCCCGGATGGGGATCTGGGGTGTGTCTAAGGGTAAAACGGGGGAAAGAAATGCTTGGGGAATGGAACGTAGTAGACGTGGATGTATAACAAAACCAAGAAGTGGGTTGTTACTGTTCAGCCCTCAGCGAAGGATACTATTGGTCCTGTCCTTCATTGACTCCATCCCGTGTCATTAAAAATCTTTGTGACCTGCCAAACACACGCGGTGTGTGATGGTGAGCTCTCTCCAAATCACTTCATGGTGTTGCGAGGGGATTCTGTTGAATGATCGGGAACATTTGCGTCCATTTCCGAAAAGGCATTCTTTATTTCACTGCAAGTGTAACACTGTCAATTACAGCATTTCAACTGTTGTTTGAATGAACCGTTCATGTGATTCCGGCATAAAGAATCCCGATCCGGTAATGAAAGTCCAATCTGTTGTTTGAATGACGCATTCGTATGCCTTTCCAGTAATGGAAATCCAAAATAATTGTTTGAAATTTTAGGCATAAAAGTAATTGCTCTATGACTGATTGTTTTGCATAAGGTATGTGTTATAAATTATTTATGCACATGAGATTTATGATTTTGTTAATCACCAAAGTGGTCAAAATCAGAATGTTGTTTTGCATAAGGTATGTGTTATAAATTATTTATGCACATGAGATTTATGATTTTGTTAATCACCAAAGTGGTAAAAATCAAAATAATCATTTAGTGCATAAGTGACATAATGATTATTGATAGAAATTGCCAGTTATAATAATACCAATTAAGAACTGGCGTCACTAATGATAGAACCTGAGAACTTACCCAAAGCAAAGTCTTGTTCTACAACTAGTTGACATGATGAGGTTTGATAGATATTTTGATTAAATAAATATTGATCATCCAAAGATGTCAGTTCTATTTAATTGAGTATATTTATTACCTACTTATGTTTTGGTATTTAATTATGTTAAGTATAAGATAGTATCTACCCAAAGGAGTGCTATATTATACTATTATGTCTACATCTGAATCGCGTTAGTTATGAGCTTATAGTTATTTCATTTTTGATTTGCAGGTTATCTATCTTTCGTATGTTTTGAATCAAATTTAGTTAAAGTTCCTATTAATACATGGTGGCTTGATACTGGTGCTACAACTCATGTTTCCAACAATATGCAGGGATTTCTTACGATCCGAACCATAAATCCAAATGAAGATCGTTTTCTCTTTATGGGAAACGGAATGAAATCTTCAATTGAAGGCATTGGGACTTATCGTCTAATTCTAGAAAGTGGATATGTATTAGACTTATACATTACCCTTTATGTACCTTCATTATCTAGAAACCTTATTTCCGTAAGTAAGTTGGATAATTCTGGTTTTAGATGTATGTTTGGATCTGGCTGTTTTGATTTATATAAGAATACTGATAATGTTGGTTCTGGTATTCTAATTGATGGTTTATATAAATTGAAACTAAATGACACTTATGCGAATTCCTTGTTGAATGTAGTAAATAATGTTGGATGTAAACGTAGCAGGTTGAATGAAAATTCTGCTTTCTTGTGGCATAAACGACTAGGTCATATATCCAAAGAAAGAATGATGAGATTAGTAAGTAATGAAATTTTGTCAAATTTGGACTTTAGTGATCTAGAATTATGTGTGGATTGTATTAAAGGTAAACAAACCAAACATAATAAGAAAGGAGCCACTAGAAGCAGCCAGCTTCTTGAAATAATACACACTGATATTTGCGGACCTATGGACACTACAACCTTTAATGGAGAAAAGTATTTCATCACTTTCATTGACGATTTTTCCCGTGTTATGTCTATTTGCTTCATGAAAAATCTCAATCTGTGAATGTCCTTGAGACGTTTGTAAAGGAAGTTGAGAGGCAATTAGATAAAAAGGTGAAAATCATAAGGTCTGATAGAGGTGGTGAATATTATGGAAAATATAATGAGTCAGGCCAATGTCCAGGTCCATTTGCAAAATTCCTCGAAAGTCATGGCATATGTGCGCAATACACAATGCCAGGTACACCACAGCAAAATGGTGTAGCAGAAAGGCGCAATAGGACGTTAATAGATATGATTAGGAGTATGATGTCAAATTCTACACTACCTAAGAATTTGTGGTCGTATGCTCTCAAAACCGCTAATTATTTGTTGAATAGGGTTCCTAGTAAAGCTGTTCAAAAGACTCCTTTTGAGTTATGGACTAACAGGAAACCTAGCTTAAGACACCTGCATGTTTGGGGTTGTCCAGCGGAAGCGAGAATTTATAATCCACATGAAAAGAAATTAGATTCTCGAACGATCAGTGGGTATTTTTTAGGATACCCTGAGAAATCTAAAGGGTACGTGTTTTACTGTCCTAATCATAGTCCAAGAATTATAGAAACTGGTAATGCAAGATTCATTGAGAATGGTGAAGTCAGTGGGAGTACTAGAAGAGAAATAGTAGAAATAAAGGAAACAAGGGTAAATGTTACATTGCCTAGAATAGTTCCTCCATCTACTATTACTCCAAATGTTGTTCCAGCTGTTGTAGAACAGCATGATGATAATGAACAACATATAAATGAAGAAGTACTTCCTGAAGGAAATGACTTACATAATACTGATATGCATGAACCACAACAAGTAGCATTAAGAAGACCTCAAAGAAATCATAGGTCAGCTATTTCTGATGATTATGTGGTTTATATGCAAGAATCAGATTATGATATTGGAATCAATAAGGATCCAGTTTCGTTTTCACATGCTGTAGAAAGTAAAGAGTCAAAGGAATGGATTAATGCCATGAAAGAAGAAATGAAATCCATGCAACATAATGAAGTTTGGGATCTCGTTGAGTTACCACATGGCTGTAAAAGAGTCGGATGCAAATGGGTTTTTAAAACCAAACACGACTCTAGTGGTAATATCGAACGGTATAAAGCTAGACTTGTTGCTAAGGGTTACACTCAGAAAGATGGTGTTGATTACAAGGAGACATTTTCTCCTATTTCGAAAAAGGACTCACTAAGAATAATAATGGCATTAGTAGCTCATTATGATTTGGAGTTGCATCAAATGGATGTGAAAACAACCTTTCTGAATGGAGATCTTGATGAGGATGTTTATATGGATCAACCTGAGGGTTTTTCTGTAGAAGGTAAAGAACAATTGGTGTGTAAACTTAAGAAGTCAATATATGGGCTTAAACAAGCATCCCGACAATGGTATATTAAGTTCAATACCATTAATACATCCTTTGGTTTTAAGGAAAATACGGTTGATCACTGTATATACCAAAAGATCAGTGGGAGCAAGTTTATTTATCTGGTCCTTTATGTTGATGACATCTTGCTTGCTGCAAATAATTTAAGTATATTGCATGAGACTAAGGAATTTCTCTCAACGAACTTTGAAATGAAAGATATGGGAGAGGCATCCTATGTGATTGGAATAGAAATATTCCGTGATCGATCACAAGGAATATTGGGATTTTCTCAGAAAGGATATGTCGAAAGGATTCTAGAGAGATTTGGAATGAGTAAGTGTTCACCTGGAATAGTTCTTGTACAGAAAGGTGATAAATTCAATCTCATGCAATGTCCTAAGAATGATGTTGAACGAAAGGAAATGGAATCAATTCCATATGCATCTGTTGTAGGTAGCCTAATGTATGCTCAAATCTGTACTAGACCGGATATCAGCTTTGCGGTCGGTATGTTAGGGAGGTATCAAAGTAATCCAGGAAGGGAACATTGGCAAGCTGCAAAGAAAGTTTTGAGGTACTTACAAGGCACGAAAGATTACATGCTCATGTATAGAAGATCCAATGAATCAGAGGTGATTGGATATAGCGATTCAGATTTTGCTGGATGCATCGATACTAGAAAATTGACTTTTGGTTACCTGTTTATGTTTGCTCAAGGTGCCATATCATGGAAAAGTGCGAAACAGACTATCGTTGCTTCATCTACTATGGAGGTAGAATTTGTGGCATGCTTTGAAGCCACAATTCATGCATTATGGTTGCGGAACTTTATTTCAGGACTTGCGGTTGTCGACACCATTAGCAAGCCGCTGAAAATCTATTGTGATAACTCTGCAGCAGTATTTTTCTCAAAGAACGACAAGTACTCTAAAGGTGCCAAACACATAGATCTGAAGTATCTTGTTGTGAAAGATGAGGTTCAGAAACAAAGAGTGTCAATCATGCACATCAGGACAGAACTTATGATTGCAGACCCTTTGACGAAAGGGTTACAACCAAGACAATTTAAGGAACATGTTCAAAGAATGGGTCTTGGTTATATTAATAATAATTGATGTGTGACATTCTGAGCTCTTTTATGTGTTTCTGATATACAATTATGTGTCTCTTGTTTTAATGAAGTAGTACGTATTTTATGTAATTTTAAACAAGAAAGAGTCTTATAAAGATATTATGTTTAATCATTATGATATAAGACATTATGTGGACCATTATGCTGTTTTATATAAATTATGAGTATGAATTGATGGATTGTTGGTATTGTAGTATATGGAAGGGAATGCATTGAATTAATAGTGCACAACCACCATAACTCTCAGCAATTTATCATAGTATGATGTTCAACACTTAATATTATGAATAATCGGGTCAAGTGGGAGAATGTTAGAAATCTGCAGTTTCTAAATCTTAATGTGACCCGGTTAAAAGCATTAAAGCATTAAAGCGTTAAAAGCATTAAAGCATTAAAGCACTAAAGCAGTTTCTAATCTAAAGCATTAGATCTTAAGCGTTGAATTGGTATATGATGGACGTACCAGATTAGAGTTAAATAATATATAAAGAATTGGGTCCTCTCTCTCCCACACAAGAGTTGCATTCTTCTCCATCAAGAAGCACATAAAGGAAGTGAGGGCAAGAGGAGAGAAACCGAATTCTGAAGAAGAGGAACAGTCAGGAGTCAGATCAAAGTAGATGGCAGCCATTACATCTTCCGCTGTTAGTCAAGGTATGTCATCTTAAACAACATATTAAGTTCTGAATGTGAAATATTTGGTATTGATAATCTTGGGCTGTTAGTAGCTATATTTTACACAGAATATATAGAAAGACCTTCTTTAGGAGAATCTATTACTTTTCTTAGCTGATCTTCATCCATTCCAGGATAACCTGCACTGTCTGCCAGATGAAATGGGGATCTTGAAGGGATGAGCTCTTGATCAGCATAATTCTTTGAAATTGATAACAATTTATGAAAAGACCGGCTTCTTACAGGGCTGGTTGCATTCAGTCCATAGCTATGCCCTCCAGAAAGGGGGCTTGAGCCAGTCTGCCTTACATTCTTCTGATTCAACTCAGACATCATTCTGGAGTTAGAATTTTTAGTTGGGGAAAACTGTGAGGTTCCGTCCCACCTAGGGATTGATAGACCAAACTTTCCACCTTGCTGAATACCCTGTCCAGCACCTAAATGACTTAAAGGAGACGGTTCGGCCGATGAAAAAGAATTGTTTTGCTTAGGTAAATACCGAGTTAATGGCATTCCCTTGTTAGGTTCAAATATATCATCTACCACAGACAAAAATGATGATTGTAAGCCTTCTTGGCCTTGAATGACAACATCGGTGTATGAATCAGAACTAGGACCTGAGTCTGAAATAATATCTGAACCTCCAATTTCTTTTGCAGAACACAGCGACCATTCATTGTCTAATAGACTCAGATTCAGCTCATCTTCTACCATTTGGATCCTTCCAACATCTATTTTGCTGAAGCGAAAAATCTGAAGGGGACCACAGAGCAGACCAGCCCTTCCAGTCGAGTCTTGCTGGGATTCCAGCAGTGTAAAAAGAGGCTTGAAATCCACATCTAGCTGTGTTAGTAGGAAGTAGAAGTCTCCACAATTTGGAAAACCCATGAGCAGCAAATCTGCTCCTAGAATAATTGATTTTGGTATTCTGGCTGTAGCAATACCCTTTTCATACACCTTTAGGCCCAAGAATCTTCCAATAGATGCAAAAAGTTGCAAAATACTCTTGTTATGGAGACTGATGAACACTTCAGTAGGTGTCAGAATACCCTGATTCAATGCCTCTTCACATTCTGTAATTGCAGATGACAAAATAAGATTCCTAGAAGAAGGCAAAAGAAAACGTCCATTCCTGATGCTGATTCCAAGAGCCACGTAACACTGCCCATATGCCCGAACACACAATACTTCCTCACCAAGTTCCCCAACATCAGCTTTAGTACTTTCTTGCGAATAGTCTAATATCTTATTCAATGCCATATCAGAATCATTTTCATGATGCTTCAAAATAACATCATCCTCAGCTTGGCAAAGTCGACTGTTACTCTTGAGCACTCTCTGAACTTCCAAGAGACGAGTATGTATGTTGCAAGAGATAGCCCTCAGCAATAAACGCTCTACATCTATACAACTTTGGTCAAGCACAAACTCAGCTTCATTACCAGTCTTGTCATCAAATTCATCAGCATCTGCACGCTGGTCCGGCCACAGTTTAGTCTGTTCAATGGCATCCTCAATCTTGGTCTTATCCAATTGATCTAATTTTGCTGCAATCTTATCACCTCGAATGGTGTTACTTATGTTGAGCTTCTTGGAATCCTTTTCATTTTCTACAGAAAGACTTGATTCGTTTGATACCAGATTCATAGGAATCCGCTTAGATAAACTTTCTACATCCTTAGTGGGAATTTCCATCAATCGGGCCTCAACGTGCCCTTTTCTGGACTTCATGCCTTCTTTTTTGTTACTTTCAACATTCTCACTATCAATGTCCATATCATTTTTATTCAGAGTTTCGTTGTCTTCTTCTACAAGATTTTTCTTTAGACATGTTGAAACTTCAGCACATGATTTTTCTAATTGTTGAAATATTTTTTTGAATATTAAACTGTTTAACATAATCAGGTTATGAACGTAATGGCACATTGTGAGGTAAACTACGTTCAAAGGCCCGCATGATTATATTGTGTGCCATGGCTTCAATATCATTGTAGCATAAAAACTATGCTGAAGCATGAAGGACTGATAACTTGAAAAAACTTTAATGTTAAAATACACAAAAGGTATTTAAAAATAATAATTTATTATTATATAAAAATGTATAAGATGATTTGAATGTACAATGAGGACCCTGCTTTTATACTTCAGCAGGTGACCCTTCATGAAAGGGCATGTCTAAAATTCGTGAAAGGGCATGTCTAAAAGACATGCCTTTTCACTTAAATTAATGACTAATTAACTTAAATAATATTTTAATTATTTAATATTTATATTTATTTTATCTAGCTAATTGTTATGAATTATTTTCATAACATTTATCCTTTGTCTTCTTCTTGGCACTTTCTAGAATGTGATGACCAAGATGATTTTACTGAAGAGTGTTTGCTATCAGATCAATAGTCTTCTGCATGCAAGAGGATTCAGGATGATAGCCTATGTTACAATAAGGACACTTGGAATTTCCTTTCTTTCCCTTCTTACCCTTGGAGCTGGAAGAATCATATCGAGGTTTTGGATTTCCTCTTTTTCTTGGATTTGGATCTCTTGCCTTTCCTTTTCCTTTGGATTGTTGATTTGGTTTCGACTTGGACTTTCGTTTCTCATGCATGCCAAGTGCATGTGCATTTGAAGCCTTTAACGAACCCATCTTGATGAACTTATCTTGCTAATGAACGAGAGACTCAATAAATGCGTCAAGTTTGGGCATTTTCAATTTATCTCTAGTTGCAAGTCTAACTGTATGAAATGTAGAAATAGAAACAAGATATTCAAGACCTAATTTAGACAAAATAGAAAGGATCAATTGACCTTCCAGTTTGGATTTATTGATCCCACAATCATGTAATTGTAGAGGCAATGATTTGAATTTCGTAAAGAAATCCTAAATGTTCTCAAAGTTGTTTGGACCTAGGGAATTTAGCTCACTTTCGAGAATATGTGCCCGCATCTCATTCCGCTTTCCAAATAAATTCTCCAAAGTTGTCCAAATTTCATTCGGAGTGGTGCATGTGTCCACATGAAAACACAATATTGAAGATATGGTCAACAATAGAAGACCAAAAGCCTCGTCCATTATGTTGAAGTATTTGGAATTTTCAACGGCATAATTAGGTTCAACTTTTGTATTCATAACTATCTGATACAAGTGTTTGTCTCTGAGTTGAAGCAAAATCTCTCGCTTCCATTGGAAGTAGTTATATGGAGTAAGAAGAACTGAAGATGGGAACTCCATTCTTTCATCTTGTAGCTGTAGCAACAATTGAGGCAGTGCTCCAATATTCTTATCTCCAAATCAAATCTCTCAACAATTTCCAATTCTTGACCTTCCAATGTGCAAAATATTGTTCATGCACCTTACACCAAAACACATTGGTGTTAGCAAACTTTCCTAACCAGTGACTAAGATCTCCAGGGTGGAAATTATGGATTCCATAGAGATGTAGTAACTCCTCGATTCCATAGAGATGTAGTGATTCCTGCAACACTCTTGCAAATAAAAGAAATCGAAAGAAATATTTTTTTTGTCTATTATAATCCTATAACGGTGGTCATGCCGAGAGAACGATATGGCGACATGTGAGACTTTTTTCACAAAGCCAATTAAAAAATGAGAGTGAAGTAAAAAAATTTGATTTTTCCCGTCTATTATAATAATAATTGAATAAACTAAGCGTGGTCATGTTGAGACTTTTTTCCGGTAATTTCTGATGGAGAGATGTGGGATTTTTCTCATGGATCCAATTAAAAAAAAAAGAGTAAGATTGAAAAAATTGATCCTTTTTTGGTTCGAATAAATATAATATTTTGAATGAAATAAGGGTGGTCGTCATGAGAGAACTGGTAATTTCTGATGGAGAGATGTCCTGCATTTTTCGTGGAGCCAATTAAGAAGGGGAAGGTATGGAGAGAGCTATTTTGTTGTTTTCTAAGAATGTGACGATCAAATGCAAACTTAGAATGGAATAGAAGGTGCAAACTTGGAATAGGTGAAGGAAACAAAAATAAGAGCTAATTAAAAAAATAAGAATGAGATTGAAAAATTTGAATTTTTTTTAGAGAATTGGAAATTTCTGATGGAGAGATGCGGGGCATTTTTCATGGAGCCAATTGAAAAGGGAAGGCGTGGATAGAGCTATTTTGTTATTTTATAACAATATGACGATCAAATGCAAACTTGGAAAGGAATAGATGATGATGGTGGTGGTGGTGGTTAACGTCCACTGAGACCAAACATTGGTCTATCAGATTTAAAGAAACAAATTATTTATTTTGATTTAAGATTTTATTCCTATGCTCAAAACGCTTGGAGAGAAGCCTCCCGAGCTCCCTATAATTTTGGCATTATAAAAGGCTAGGAAGGTCAGTATTGTAACAAAGATTGTGAAATTGAGATCTAATGTGGTTGTACGTGAGGCACTCTAAGAGGAAGTGGTTTTCATCCTCGATGTTCCTATTCTCACATATATGGTAGATCCTTTCCATATGACAAATCTAAGAATATGACAACTGCAAACTTTGTAGAGGTCAAGGAACCAATTTTGTTGGAAGAGGTCAAGGAACCATTTTTTTGTTGAACCCATTTTTGTTGAATCCACTCACCCCTGCAATTCCTATCCAAAGATCTTGTTTTTGAACATCCATGATCTCAACTGTTTGGTTGCCTATCTATTGAACGCATTACACAGTCGTATATTGACAGTCTGGGTATAATCTATATTTATATTTTCTTAATCTTCATTTTTTACATATAATGATTGTCAAAATGATATGTTTTAATTGATTTTATCCTTTAGATTACCACTTAGAATATAGAAAAAATTGAATGATACATGTAATATCATTTATTGATGTTACTATGTTTCATTTCAATTCATTAGAATAAGTAATTTATGCTACAATTATAACTTCTAAATATTTTGGATTCATGTTTTAGTGAAAAAAAAATTGCATCTTAGTTAATCTTGGTATAGAAATGGTTTTGTTTGAAATATTATTTTCAATATTATTGGTGTAGGGTAAGTCATTAATTATGATCCTACTTAGCACTTAGTGCATGTGGTGATGGTCAGAGGAGTGGAGAAGTGGAATTGAAACTCATAAAATTAATTGTGTAACATTAATCATCACCTCTAAGGCTTGCACCTAGTACTAATAGAACCTGCTTGGAGGTCTTTCATCCCATGAATCCTCTTACTCAAAAGCACTAAACTATGCACTCTTTTCCATAACCATGCCCATTTAGCTTTCTATCCTATTTCCAAAGCCATAACTAGTATTTTCCTTATTAACTCTAGTATTTTCTTAACTAGCTATGCTACGGATTGGTCCTGAATAAATACTGCTGGCTGGCCAGTATATGGTATGGTAAGGACAAGGGTTGGTTCAAAAAGGTCAAACCTGATATTTTGAAAGGAAAAGGGTGAGCGCAGGGAAGGCCACGGTAATGAGGGTAATATAAAGGTCATCAGTCAAAGGTAAAATAATAAGCTCACGTAAGGGTCTGGTAACCCTTTATATAGATCAAAGGGGTTGGGGTTGGGTCTACTGATGGAAAGGCATACCCAAGTCAGGTATAACGGGGTATGTCCCAAAGGTTTGCCCAGAAGAGCGCTCTCTTATAAGGGGGACCTTGATAGTACTGAAAGCAGCTCGTTCTTTCAAATAGAAATCACTAGACTCCTTTTATGTAATCATTAAAGGGCTTCCACAACGCAACATATCAAATATTTTTTTCCAGAATTATTTATGTTGTAATCTATGACCTATATTCATGAGTGTTAGTCCCAGCTAATCAATTTACCATGATTCTAAATAGTTAACTTAGCATCTATTTCATTGGGTGATGTTCATAGGAGTGAAGAAGTAGGATTGAAACTAATGAAATGGATTGCATATCATCAATCAACACCTCTTGGTCTTGCACATGGTAACTAGAAATTCTTGGGAGGACACCCATTGCAAGACTCCTCTAGCTCAAGTGCACTTAAATATGTAGTTATCCCCACAATCAAGCTCACTTAGCTTATTGCTTCATTTGCAAAACCATAACAAGTATTATGCCTTATGAACTATTTATTTAGAGATCACTTGACTCTTTCTATTTAACTATCAAGGGACTTTCTTGTCCAACATATGCCATATTATTTTAACAATTATTTATGTGAACTATATCCATGAGTATTACTCACATCTATCCAAATTCTCATGATTTTGAATAGTCCACTTAACATTCAAATTATTGAGTAATACTCACAAAAATAAAACTTCATTTAAAACTAATTAAATTAATGTTCATAACTCTATAAATATCATTCCTATTATGAACTTATCATTTAAGACAAATAAAATTCTTTTAAAACACTTATAACCATTGAAATTTCCCATCCCATGAGGTTGCTAACCTGCCCTTTATAAGTTTAACCTAAAAAACCAACCATTAGACAAATGGCCACATAAGCCTTTGAAATTTTTGTAAACTTCATACTTTTAGAGTTAACTTTTTTATTTTCTTTAATAGCCTTGTAGATTTTTTTCCAATTACCAACTTCTCGAGTTACATAAATCAACATTAATTGAGAATCTTTTAAATTTTACATGAAAAGGTTTGAAATATATTTTATGAGCATTCTTGGCCACCATCTCTCGTCTATATCATGTGAAATTAATGCTAATTCCCTTCCATGATCCTCTCAATCCTTTGCATTCAATATGAACGGAACTCCATTTTAATGTGTGATAAGGACACCAGTTTCAACATTCATTATATTAGTCGAAAACCATCCATTCAACACATTGTTTTTCATTACCACAAAGAATATTAGGGCTCTTTAGTAGTAGTATTCAGTGAAGGATTTTCAAAATTTACATTACTGTACATAATATTAAAGCTCTCATGCTCGCAACTACTCTAGTAGTATTAGATGAAGGTTTTTCGAAATTGACACTTTGGGAGCCTCACTACCTTTAGCATATGAATCATGATTTTCATGTAAGTTCTTCACCTCATATTTCTTCATCTTTAGTAGTGACTCTAAGTAATTTAAAAGGTTAATGCAATATATTCCCTTCAATGTCTTGCTATTGAATCGAAACTTCCTTAAGGTTTTGGAATTATGTTGTCTACTATTCTTACAAGGAAAAATGTTAGGTTGAAAAATGTTTCTCTGTGTGTATCATGAACATTTGTTTTAATATGTAAATTAAAAAAAAAAATCATATACTTTTGTCCTCAAACTCAAACTTAAGTAATTCTCCGTAATTTATAATTTTAAAAACTTTATTTCAATTTTTAATTAATGTATTAAGCAATTTTCATGGCATGAGGTCTATTACAACATTAGTTAATAGTGAATGATTGTAAAATGGGGCATGTTATTAATAAGGTCTAAATTAGCTAGTAACATCTCATTATAAGTGGGTTCATATGTAGTTAAGATTCTCCATAAATAGCCATATATTGACTATAATGTCGTGACCTTTTTTTTACGAATTGTTAATGTATTTGGAGCATTATTCTCGGAGATTACCCCATTAAAAGTGCAAGTGAACACAATTTTCTACTTTTTACTATCGAATATATTTTTCTTAGGGTTTATCTCTCTCTTCTCCTCTATTCTTTGGTTTTATACTATATTTTATGTGAGTTATACTACCTACGTAATACTTCCATGGAGAAAATGGACACCCACTCTACTTTAGAGAGGTTGAGCATCTCAGAAATCTTGTTTAAGAAGTGGAAGGAGAATTTTGATGAGACACTCTGATAACACAGTTAGTAGTGTTGACCAACAGAGTTTTCTATGCGTTTGGTGACAACACCCTCGAATCTCACAAGTCTAAGTGAGATAAAGGGATGAACCCCAATTTCTTTGATCCCTAAGTGTTCTTTTTAACTATATACAAAGTTTTGATATGCACAAATGAAAGAGGCTAATTATGTGTTACAAAATAGGTAAAATTGAAATAAATTATGGTATAATATAAGCACTTCATGGCTTAAAAAAATAGTAAAAAGGGTGTTGTAAAAGGAATGGAGTTCTGAAATTTATAGGAATATTTATGATTATACATTGTTATCCACAAGAATACATGCGTATAAAATAGAATGGTACAACATAGCTAATGACCTCGACAATATGTGCCAAAAATCTACTTATTAACTTCATAAAACATAAAAAAGTCATAAGTGTATGCCAAGTGAAGAAACATTCAAATTGATCCGAACTTAAACATGAAGGCTACAACTTACATATATAATCACAAAAACAGAGATTTAGGAGAAAGACACTTCATTTCATTAATAGAAAAACATTGAACTATGCTTACATAGAGAATGGAAATAAGATAGCTTGAGCGATGGTAGCTTATCTCTGAGAAGAGATGTGTCAGCTACATGCCTTTGAACTGAGTTACAATGAGGTTCAAGGGCCTTTTTATTATTGAACAATAAGAGAAAAACCCTAAAAAAAAAACCCTAACCCAAGGAGATGTATCACCAAGAGTTTATGGGCCCCATTGGGATTAGCTGGGTAGCCAACTTCCCGGGGTCGTAACTTGGTCATATTATCTTTGTTTGATGCATATGATAACTCATTAGAAATATCTCTCTGAGGAATACAATGATTAACATGATTGCCACAACAATCAATGATTGATTTTTTCCAAAAAAATGTCATTTAGGGCCTCAAAATGGCTCCGGAAGTTCAGGACCCGAAAAACTGCCAAAAATAGTAAACTGTGCTACAATTATGGAAACTGAAAAACTGAAAGAAACAAAGGTGAGGGTCCAAGTGGAATAGGTGGGTGGCCACCAATATCCCTCCCCTCTTAGGAAGCAATGGTCCCCATTGCATTGAGTTTCTCCATGAGATGAGGAAGCTTCTACTGATCTTGTTCCATGGTGAGCCATTTACCTTGGTGAAGGAGTTGGACTGCTTTGAGAACTCGATATAGTTGTATCCTCTATTGATGAGTGTTATTGATCTGTCTGTCAATGATTTGATCAGTTGTGGTTTGTTCCATGCAGTCCGGGTTGAGCTCTATTGGTGTGAGCTGTTCTACAATGTTAGATGTGTCCAACAATGGTGGAAAGTATGGCCGAAGGTGATCTACATTGAACACAAGGTGCAAACCAAGGAACGGTGGGATGTTGAGCTCAAAGGCATTGTCATTGATGCCCTTGGTGATGGTGTATGGCCCATATTGGTATGGGCGAAGCTTGTAGTGGAGTCCAACAAGGTGCTCCTTCCGCAAATGTAGCCAAACTTTGTCTCCCACCTAGAACTTGTGCGACACTCGATGTTGATCATCGAGTTGCTTGTACTTAGGATTAGCTCTGTCCAATATATCATGGACCTGTTGGAGGATGTGTTGAATGCACTCAATGAAGCTATTAGCCCTTTCATCTTTGGACTGCACGTGAGCCGAATCTACCTGAGTGGCTGCAAATGGTATGGTCACATCAATGGGGCATAATGGATGAAATCCCAGCCCTACCTAAAAGGGGTTGTGGGTTGTCGAGTTGTGGAGTGCTCTGTTGTAATTGTGTTGGACATAGGGGAGATTGTCATCCCATGTGTGTGGATGCTTTGAGTTGTACATGTGTAGAATGTGTACGATCATCCTGTTGACAACCTCGGTTTAGATATCAGTTTGGGCATGGAAAGTCATGGACTTAGTAAGTTTTGTATCCAGAATTGACTAGAGACTTGACCAAAATGCACTCAAGAATCTGTTGTCTCGATCTGAGATAATAGATTGTGGGATCCCAAAGTGTAACCACACTCGCTTAAAGAAGATCTTAGCAATGGCCTATGTTGTGATACTCTTCTTGCAAGCTGCCATGATGGCCATCTTAGAGAATCTGTCGATGACCACAAAAACACAATTGTTGCCATGCTTAGTAGAAGGAAGGCTCGACATATAATCCACGGAGACATATTCCCAAGGCCGACTAGGAATAAGTAGAGGATTATATAGGCCTTTCTTCTTGATGGTTGCTTTGGCAATGGTGTAGGCGGTGCAAGATCTAATGTACTTCCAAACATCCTGATGAAGTTTCGGCCAATAAAAATACTTTTGCAATACCGCGACTATTTTCTCTACTCCGAAATTTCCAGTGACCTGACTCTAGTGCACCTCCTAAATCATCTTGGCATGCTCACTTGAAGGAACAAAGATGTGTCCCAAGTGGCATAACAGTGCATCCTAAAGGTGAAAATTTGAAACTTGCTTCCCTTCTAAGAGTGTTTGGTATATGTTGTTGAATTTTGAATCGCTCTTGTAAAGATGTGCCACCTCGATGTCTCATTCCCATAGGAATCGAGCATAGTGATTAGCGCCATGACGGTGGTCGGCTGAGGCAATCAATTACATTATTGGTGCTTCACTTCTTATACTTAATGTTCAAATGAAACTGTTGCAGATAGGTGGACTATTTCTGATGGCAATCATAGCATAGTCGAAGGCATCTGTTTCAATCTCAAATAGTTGTTGCAGGTCTGGTAATGTGAGTATAGGTGCCAAACAAAGGAAATTATTCAACTTGGAGAACATTCGCTGTTAGGTTTGAAACCAAAATAACTTTTCTTTTGCTCTGCCCTTGGTGACTTGACTTAAAGGCTAAGTGATATGAGATAACCCCAACATGAACCTACGGTAGAAATTGGCAAGACCCAAAAAGTTGCAGAGCTCTGTGAGAGTGGTTGGGGCTGGCCAATCCTGAATGACTTGTATCTTGGGATTGGGTACCCATTCTGAACAATGATCTTGTTTAATGCCAGATAGTCAATATAGAGCCTCTAGGTCCCATCCTTCTTTTGTATCGATAAAATCGGGCTCCCACAGGGTGATGATCTTAGCCTAATGTGCCCTTTCTACAATAATTCATGAATTTTCCTCTTGATCTCATTGTTCTCCATAATAGAGCATCGATAGATCTGTCCATTGGGCAGGGACGCACCCAGGGTCAGATCGATGGAGTGCTTGACCTGATAGTGTAGAGGTACCCTTGTGGGTGAGGAAAAAATATCCCTGTACTCCTCGATGACCTTGTCCATTTGTTGCTATTGTGGAGAGGAGCCCTACCTAGAAGCCATGCCCACAACCTTCTTCTTGCCTTGGGGGTGAATCATAACAAAAATAAATTTCTTGGTCTGGGAAATGATCTTAATGTATTGCTTTGCAGTGATCAAAGAGATGGTAGTAGGCGGGGCTACCTCCGGTATCCTTTCCAACTTATTAGCCAAAGTAATAATCACATGTCACTTCCAAAAGTATGGGTGTCATAACAATTCATTAGAAACTTCAAGAGGAGCAACGTCACACAATACCTCATCCATCAAGGGCTTGATGTTGTAGGGAATGCGACACTGTTGGTTGACGCAAAGATCTTGTCCTTGGTGAAGCCACCCGATGTTGTACAATTGTGGATGTGTTGTAGTATTTAGGCCTAAGCGCTTCATGACCTCTATTGAAATGCGGTTCTTTTGGCTCCCGTTGTCGACAATGAACTACAATGAAGAACCCTTCACTCACATATGTGAGTGGAAGAAGCGTTCCCCCTCCTCTGGATCTTCAGGCTCAATTTTATGGATCTTTGTGGTGGCCACAGTGGCACTAGGCTCTGCATCAATGATCTGCTTCCCTTTGTTAGTTCCCTTATCGGGTTCCGATTTAGAGTCAAAACCTGCATCTGATTTGGAAGCCTTCAGCTCGACCACCAGTGACTGCTTGGCCTGACACTCACTTGTATTGTTAGTGGAGCTCTTATGGAACTCGCACCATTTCCCCGTTTCCTTCTTCGTCTTCGTGGGGTTGTTCTTTGCTTGTGGCTACGGCGGGTTATCTTAGGTAGCCTCGCCTTGGATTGGTATTTTTTTCTGTGGTTTGGGGGCACCTTTTCCTTGTTTTGGATTCACATATCCAAAGTACCGCTTCTTCTATTTAAACTTCTGCTCAATCTTTACAGTGTACCAATATGCCGTGCTGAGTGAGGAGATGTCCAGGAACTCCATCTCATCCTGGATGTACTCGTGTAGACAACCGCGATACTTGAGCACCAAATTCCACTCAATATCCTTGATAGCCAACTTCATGTGAAGGGTATTTGTGAACTCTGACACATCTTGGTCCCTTCCCTGTCGGAGCGTGGTCCACTTTATGTATTTATCTTCATGGCTCCCGACAGGGTAATATTGCTCCTTGATGGTGTCTCGGAAAGAATTCCAAGTGGGTGCGGTTGAAAACAGTGAGGGTTCATTCTCATCCTTTTGTTCACAGTACGTTTCCCACCAGTCCTTGACATGTGGGATAGATTTGAGAAGTGCAAAAGTAATCTTTTCTCGATTTGAAAAGTCATGAACTGAAAAATATCCTTACAATAGATTTAACCATTTATCTATGGCGTCTACATAAATCAGGCCTTCAAATATGGGAATATCGAATTTAACTTGTACCTTAAAAGGAGTAGCAACTCCAGAGTGGCTGCTAGATGAAGATGCATTGCTTGTGGGTAGCCGTCGAAGGAATTGGGCAAAGTTATCCATCATCGCGTCCCTTTGTCGCTCAAGTGATTCCTCGAGCAAAATTTTGAAAGGATCTCCTGCCCCCTCATCTTTCTTTTCTTCCACCATGGGAGGTCGTTGGGTTTTGTGAGGCTGATCCTTCAATTGTTCAACCAGATTGAGCCCTAACTCCCTATACCCTGACCTCGTGGGGACATGCAAAGAAAAACAGAGAAAGAGCAGACTGTTCTGATACCACTGATCAGAACTTAAACAAGAATGCTACAACTTAGAGATATAATCATAAACATAGAGATGCAATAGAAAAACACTTCATTTCATTAATTGACAAATATTGAACTATGCTTACAAATAGAATGGAAATAAGATATCTCAGGCGATGGTATCTTATCTCTGAGATGAGATGTGTTGGCTACATGCCTCTGAACTGAGTTACAAGAGGCTCAAGGGAATTTTTATTATTGAACAATAAGAGAAAACCCTAACCCGAGGAGATGTAACACCAAGAGTTTATAGGCCCCGTTGGGGTTAGTTGGGCAGCCAACTTCCCGGGGTTGTAACTTGGTCATATTATCTCTGTTTGGCGCATATGATACCTCATTGGAAAGATCTTACTGAGGACTATGATGGCCAACATGATTTACATTGATATCAACAAAGGAATTTTGCCAAAAAAAATATTTTTTAGGGCCTCAAAATGGCTCAAGAAGTTCAGGATCCGAAAAACTACCAAAAATAGTAAACTGTGCTACAATTAAGGAAACTGAAAAACTAAAAAAAACAATGGTGAGGGTCTAGGTGGAGTAGGCAGGTGGCCACCAATACCCACCTAGATCACAAATGTTATTTTTTTATTGAAAATATATGAGTACAATCAACTTTTATTTCATATTTCTATGTAAATTTGGACCAAAATCTACTTTAGAAGTCTAAGGTGCTACAGACTCATATATAGGAGATTGAGTTCAAGAAAAAAACATGCTAAAATTGTTAATTATGGCTTTGGCCTCTCTGATAATATTGTATCAACAAATATTTTGCAAAAAATGCATTAATTAACATTGATAAAATGTATCATACGTTCTAACAATACAAAAATTGCAAGAAATTTAAAACAACCTGAAAGGATCAATAAATAAATGATGTACTTAGCTCCTCCTTGTCAATCCTTAATTGATTTTGTTGTCAACCAAAGTAGTTAAGCTCTTTGTACTCAAGAAATTGATGTATCATGAAAATGACAACTTTTATATCTTAACCATGCCTCTCTTCACTCTCTTTTTCCATCCCTCCTTCAATTCCCTCTAGCTGATTTTATATCTTCCTTGGATAGTTTGGGATATTTTTTTTTAAATTAATCTTATTTTTATTTAATTAAACTATTTTTCTCTTAGTTTCAGAAGAGTTTCATTTAGAAAGAGTGTTAAAATAATTGTATTCATATTTAGTAGGTGGGGTCCCCAACAATGGTCATTATTATCAAATACCAAAATAAAACCTTGTGACTCCCATGTATAAAATATGCATATAATATGACATCATAAAGTATTAAACCCATAAAGCATCTCATCTCTCTCCATGCACATAAAACATCATATATCATCTTCTAAATTCTAATGTAAACGAATCTTCGTTCCTCCCATGAATTATCATGTCATAAAATTTTTGTATAACCAAACTAAAAGTGTTGTCAAAAACATAAACATATTCTAAAAATTGAAAATATGTCCATGGTGTAGTCAAGCTGAAGTATGAATTTTGAAGCAAACAAAGTTCCTTCTACAAATTAATTTGGTATCAGAGCAGTCGATCCTCTGGCTGCTTCACCGCTGCACAGAGCCACACTCTTCGATCCAGGCCCTTGGCCATTGACTCTTCGTCAAATTTATTGTTGTTGCAATTCAAGCATTTCATCGCAATCTAGGAGTTTCTCCATCGCTGATTCATTATAAGGCCTTTGGCCATTTAAAAAAAAAACACAAAAAAAATCGTTGCAGCCCCCCAACTGCTCAACGACCATCACAACTACCATCTTTAGTCAGCCGCTAGTTGTCACTATACATTTCCAAACATCTAAAATAGTCGTCCACTTCCTTGTTGCAAAAACCTAGTGTATAGTCACCAATTTAATTTCTGCTACTTAAATTGAAAGTCTGTACAAAATTAATAAATTGGTAGGTCATACCAGTTACATCAGCTAATGTAAAAAGCGAATTGGATGAGAAAAATAAAACCACCAAAGAAAAAAAAATAACAAAAGTCTACAGTGCTATCATATCATACATTATTGCTTTGCACAATTCAACATTCATAGTTCATCACTGTGCATCCATGAACAGTACCATACAATTGCTATTTAGCTGATTAAACGTGGCCCTGTATAGCACCACAAATTACAGATTGTTGTCAGCCATTGGTTGTGAAGAATTTTCAAGTCCATACATATCGTTGTGTTGTATTGTCATGATCTTTTTTTTGGAATCCTGCCCGAATCCATGCCACTGCTCTGTCCAACTCTCTTCACACTTCCTCCAATGACAATTCCCTTACTGCTTGTTCCATTGGTATTCAACGTTCTCCTTCCAGTGCTTCCCCACACCGCACACTCCCGCTGCTCCCTTCTCCCATGCTGCTCCTCTGTTCCATGACATCCAATTCCAATAGTGCACCTTAACCCCGTGGCCTTCATACAGTCATCTGTCACATCCTTTCCATTAACCCTATGATTTCAAATTATATTGCATAGTCAATAATCTATTAAGTTATATTAATTAATTAGTTATATAACTATACATAAGTAAATTGATTATATAGTTTCATAATTATATAATTAATTAAATAGTTGTATAATTGAATTATATATCTTAATAACTTATAAAAAAAAAGAGTTCAAAAAAATTATTTAGTTTAAAAAAATAAAAAAAATATTAATTATACAAATTTATGAAGGAATTAAAAAAAATACTAAGGTTAAAAGAGGGCATAGAAATAATTAAAAGGAAAAAGGCAAAGATTCTTAAAGTTATTTATCTATATATATATATATATATATATATATATATATATATATATATATTATAGTTAGTTATATAACTATACATAAGTTAATTGATTATATAGTTTCATAATTATATAATTAATTAAATAGTTGTATAATTGAATTATAAATCTTAATAACTTATAAAAAAAAGAGTTCAAAAAAATTATTTAGTTTAAAAAAATAAAAAAAATATTAATTATACAAATTTAGGAAGGAATTAAAAAAAATACTAGGGTTAAAAGAGGGCGTAGAAATAATTAAAAGGAAAAAGGCAAAGATTCTTAAAGTTATATATATATATATATAAAAGAGGAAATTAGTAGAGTCAAGGCTATTTGAAAGAGGAGAATATTTGGGAAAATTATATAGAAAAAAAAGTGAATTTATTTAAAAAAAAAAAGAAAAAGTGATTTAAAAAGTATTTAATATTCAAGAAGCAAAAATGGAGTCTAATACAAAAATGAAGGCCAAAAGATTCTCAAAAACCTTACCTAGAGATGGTAAAGGGTTATTTAACATTAAAGGAAATCTCGGAGGAAAAGATTTTATTATTTCTATTTCTCCGGCAGAAGATGAAAATTATATAACACCTAAAATCTTAAATCAATTAGTGATCCCAGAGTCAAGTATAACTGAAAAATTAGACTTTTTCGCAATAAAATATATGACATAACCAATTTACATTTAAACATTGAAGATTATACATTTGTATCGCAATTCTCAGTTCAAACCCTATTGAACAATCAATGTGACATTATTTTGGGATCACCCTGGATGGAAACGGTAGGATCTGTCATCTTAAATACGAAGAAAATGTTTCTAACATTTTCTTACAAGAAGAAGAAAATAACACTACAAGATGTTACACTGAAACCAAATTTAGTAGCGCCATAAGATATATTAGATATTTCAAAAGTAATTTCTCAAGAAGGTAAAAAATAATTATAAAATATGCATAATGAAATTGGCAAAATCATTGTTGACAAAAATGAAGAAGTTTCTTGACTTAAAAACCATAGTGAAAAATTATTGATGCAAATTAAGAAACTTAAGAAGGATAAGAAGTCATTAGAAAACAAGGTACAACAAATTATCGAGAAGGAAGCATCAACTGTAGTGTTGTGGGGAAAAGTATCCGATGCGGATGACCCTATCCCTACTCTAAAGGTGACAGTCTTTAGCAACAACTGAAAGTAAAGCTTCGATGTTTTCCTTTATGAAAGTACAGAGAGGGGGAAGAAATGATTAACTAACCTGGTGTCCTTTGCTTAGTTGATCTTGATCCTCTCTCTTTGTCTCTTGTTCTCAGCTCCTTGCTCTCTTTGCCGGTCCAGCTACACACAGATCCTGCACAAAACGAGAGAGGAAACTACAAGATACAAGTACTCATAACTGATGCATGGATTAGAGTGAATCAAATATACATGTAAATACAATACATCAATGCAATACAAGTATATAGGAGAACATGCAAAACTTTATTGATAGAAGTAACAGGGTTCTGAGAAGGTTACAACCAATGATGGCTCCAATCCAGCAGCACCTCCCCAGCAGCAAGAACTCTCCTCTTCACCTCTAGTAAAACAATCACCCAATAGCTCTAACTGTAATCCAACAACACCTCCTTGCTTTACACAAAATTCCAGCCTCCCTAGACCTCATAGAAGAGCTCTATATATAGGAGAGAAGAAGAAAGGATGAGTCAGCTTGAGACTGACATAAAGCTGCCTTGTGTCCTCTCCCTCTTCAGTTAAACTTCAGTTCTTGAGTCCACTTGGAGATCCTTGCTTACACATGGAGATCAAGTACCTCTTACTCATCACAGGGCGAATCTCTTGAACCAAGTGTCAGTTTGGAAGCTTCCTGGGCAGTTGACACCTTGCAGAATGACTGTGCCACTTGGCCAATCTCGCCCAGCGCAGGTAGCCTTCATTGGATTTGACTTTCAGCGCAGGTACAAGGAGGAGCAGTTGCATTCCAGCGCAGATGCTCAGTGGAGCAGCTGACATGATCCAAAAATAGCCTGTTTTTGAGTGTTTTCAGGTGGAGAACTGATGGGAAGTGCTGTGGTTTGCTGACCTTGTTCTTCTAGGAGTAAGAACAACATGTTTAGGGACTGAGGATCCCTGTAATTATCGACATTTCATGCTCCATGTTACGAGGCACAAACATGTCTATAACATGTAGGAATTCAAGTTGATGACAAAAAAACAAATACCGATCCAGTGAATGTCACAACTCAGGAAGAAGGCAATCAAGTTGAAGAAAAGACACACTTGGCTGTTGCAGTTCAGACAATGAACTTCCCAAGTGAATGTTCCATAACCAACTCAACAACATCTCTACCAGAAAAAAATATAAAAATTGCCACATGCCCAATAAGGGAAAATCAAACCAAAAAAGTTCCATATCGGCATTCGAATCATGAGAATAGACAAATCAACCACACTATGTATTGGGACCATTCAGAACTGAAACAACAAACTAATGTTCTAGATAATAGTGATGTAACATCAATCCCGTCTTATGCTGACAAGTCGTTACAAAATTCCAGTGATCAAAATATTCCAAAGAAAATTAATCTATGATGGTCTAATCCCTTCTTAGTGCGACAATTTTGTTTGTCACTAAGAAGATCATATCAGCTTGTATCGATGAGGATGACTATTCCGAGAGAGAAAGACGTTCGAAGCTGCAAAAGGGATCAAGCCTTTTTTCGACAAGCTTTGAGGACAAAACTTTTTGAGGAAGAAGGCAATGTTATGAATAAAATATATATAAATAATGTAAATGATAATAAGCATACATAATTATTAGTTAATTAGTAATTAGGTTGAAGAGGCATGTCTAAATGAGACATGACTCTCCATGAAGAGACACTTGCTTGGTATATAAGCAAGCCTCTTTTTCTCATTGTAATCATCATTCTTATTCATACATTTAATATAATATGAATACGTTTGAATCTTAGGCTACTATGGACCTAATATTACCATAGTTTTTTTATGTATCCCTCCCTCTCTTGATACTCCCACAATACTCCTGGACCTTTATTTCTCCATCCTATTTGTTTTTTCCTCCACGTGGCCAATGTATTGTATAAACAATACCTTATAATACACATATTTCTATACAACATATAAAAACCCTTTACCCCCCTATTATATGCTCAATATGCTATTCCATTTTTTCCTCATTTTTTATGCCCCAACATTAACACACGTGATATTGTATTTATTTGTTAGTGAAGTCCCTGTGGTTCTGCTACCTTCCAAACGTAAACTTGTTAGGTGCAAGTGGGTTTGCCAGACCAAGAAAACAACAAATGGAAAAGTTAGTCGATATAAGGTGTTATCGCTGGGATGGAAAGGGTTGGGATGTGTCAACCTTCAACCCAGTGTAAATATTTCAAACCAACTTTTGACTCGAAGTTAGCCCTTCCAATCTGAGAGGGATCTCTCAATATACTTAAAAATTTGACTATGATAAGCTCAAAAATACAGATGGATAACTTTGTGTTTCGTGCAATTTTGCAGGTGAAATAATGTGAGGAAAACCACCATTGGGCATGGAGTCAATTAAAGAAAATCAATTACAAACAACACTATTTTGTGGAAGCTAAGGCAATTTTTGATTTACTGATGTGAATATAGGCTTTTACATTAATCATGGAAAAATTGAAGGAATTCAGAGAAATATAACATTGAATTCCAAGTAATCAAATAAGCTATGAAAACTGATAATAATATAGTAGCATAATAGGATGGAATTGAAACCAAAAATGGATCTTAGGCTAAAATAGAGTATTGCTGCAAACTATATTTTTATTAACTGAAAAATATACAAAATGTGGTCCTCTCACATCATTGATCCCCCCCCCTTGAAAGTCAAGAAACCACACATATATAGAGTGAGATATCCTTTACAAAATCTGCCACCTAGGCTAGATTCGATCAACATCTAAGAGATCTAATCCTATTTGATTAATAAAACATTGAGCCTTCATAGGGATTTTCTGTTTTAACAGATTTTGAATACAAATAGGAGTCACTTACACAAAACCTATCTAACTATTACAATAAGTTAAGAAAACTACTTGAAGTGTTGGCACTGTATTTGTGGAAATTTGGAACATCTGGCCCTTCAAATGTGCAATGTTTTTTGCTGATTAAAACATTCTTGAAAGTGTTCTCATTTTCCTTCGTCTCTTGTTGTCCCACTATGTCTCGTTGTCCCACCTTTCACTGCATTCTATTTGATGACTGTGATGCTGGATATACATCGAAAAATACCCTCGCTGTCCTCTGAACAAAAGGTGAAATGGATGTTTTAATGTTTGTTGATCTGGGCCACTGATCCGGGCTGTTGATCCAGGCCGATTCAATCTGGGCTGTTGATCCAGGACTATTCAATCTGAGTCATTGATCTGGGCCTCTTGATATCATAATCGCAATACATGAGAGGGCCCTTTTACCATGTTTCATAGTGTTTACTGACTATCCAGATGCGAAAATTTAATACAACATGTCACATACATTATCACATCCGCAAGGGAACTTTGAATATCACCATTAGAAAGGGAAAAGGGGTTTTAACAATGATTTATGGTGATTTTATGATGTTTTGGACGTGACGGTTTATATAATGTATAACATAAAATATCACATCTGTGAGGGTTCTCGCACATCACAATCGCAAGTTTGAAGGGATTTACGATATCGCAATCGGTAGGTGGAACATGCGATATCGGCGGAGGAGGAAATTTTGATTTTCATGATCCCTAATTGCGATATTGCAATTAACGGGGAGATGAATTATCGTGATCAACGAGGAGGAATTTATCGCAATCGACAAGAAAGTCTTTATCGCAATCGAGAGGTGGAGTGGTAACGAGAATTGGATATGACAATCAGCGAGGAACTCTGCGATATGCGATATTGTCATCACAAAAGAAAAAGGGAGATGGGCGGATATGTATCACAAAAAGGAAAATGGTTCGATAATGATATGTTTTGTGGGGCCCAACTCTTTAAAAAGGATTGCAACATGAATTATTAGTGTTAAATGGGTTAATGCGGCTAGAGTTGGGATATTAATAATGAATGGAAATGGCTGGAATTTTAAAAACAAAGGATGAAATGGGATGGGTTTTAGAGAATATGGGAATTTCTCCAAAACAATTTAAATTGGACCTGTTCTTCCTCTAATCTCCAAATGTAAGCACAACAACCTCTTTCAGAAAAGCAACAGATGGATGAAAAGCATAGTGGTGAAAAATATTATCTCAATTAACTAATCAAACTAAAAGTTATTTCTAGGGGTTATCATGGATAACATAAGGCATGGTTGGTGGAAAACGTTTTTCAACATGTAAATGGGGTTGACTATGATGAGACTTTTGCTCCAGTGGAAAAAATGGATTCCATTCTACTAACTCTCTCCATTAGGTAGTAAGAGGATAGGAGTTGCATCCTATGGATGTGAAGAATGCCTTTATTCACAGTGATCTTGAGGAGGAAATATACATGGAGCAGCCATAGGGATACATGCAAAATTCACCTCAGGTATGCAAGCTAAAGAAGTATCCCTATGGCCTCAAGAAGGCACCTAGATCGTGGTATGCAAAGATGGATTCCTATTTGTTATCTCAAAATTTTGTATGCTCCAAATATGATTCCAATGTTTATTTGTTGAAGAAAATTAACTCCTTGTTGATCATAGTACTCTACTTAGATGATCTTTTGATAACAGGTAGTCAACATATGCCATTGTTGAGATTAAAACTACATTTCATAAGTGGTTTTCTATGACAAATATGGGCTTGCTAAATTTTCTTCTCGGACTAGAGATCAATCAAAGTGGTTAAGGGATTACCATTCCTCAACCAAAGTATGCCAAAGATATTTCGGCATGATTTCACATGAGCGACTACAAGCTAGAAATCACACCTTTCTTATTAGGGATAAAGATTGAGAATGGAAAAGACACACCATTGGTTGATAGCACATTGTACCTTCAGCTTGTGGGGAGTCTTATTTATCTCACTCATTCTCATCATGATCTCTCATATGTCGTAGGAGAAGTTTATAGATACATGCAGGAGCCACATGAGTTACAATGGAAATATACAAATCATATTCTTCGATATGTCTAGGAACATTTACCTATGTTATTCGTTATGCAATGAATTTCTCTTTAGATCTCATTGGGTTCATAGATTCAGATTGGGCTCGTGACAACCTTGATCGCAATTCCACCTCTAGTTATGTACTTAGTTTGGGATTCAACCCAATTTGTTGGTAAAGCAAGAAGAATGTTTCCATTTCTTTAACGTCCATGCTCTAAAATTATTAGAGCACATACACAGATATAACTGAAGAATAATTGCACAAAATTGTTGAAAATGGCAACAAGAAATGTCGAAAATAACACCAAGAAAGATTTTAATCTAATTTTCTCTTGAATTAAATTAAAATAATTCCATATCCCATGATAACTTGTATGGGTAACTAGGTTAGTTTGAATTTTTTGGTTAGTTAATTCGAGTTGAGGGTCTAACTTGAATCATATAGAGTGTCTTTTACTTTATAGGATCCTAGGTTGAGTTTATTTTGAGTTGTAATTAATTAATTCAGTTTAAATAGTTCCAACTATTGGAGGAACTAGTGGGAGCTCAAGTAGTGGGGTTTGTACTTCGTGATCAACCAGTTAACTAATAAATCAACCATAAATAACTCATGCGTGTGTGATCTACGAGTTACCCAGTTGACATTGGAGTTCAAGGGCAGTGTACTATTAGTTGTATAATCATCCAAATTGCACAGGTAGTGCATGCAGTAAGAGGAAGGCCTATGATGTATTGCGCAATTCCAATTGAAGATTTACATATTTAATAGGGGGCTAATTCCCAAGGAAATAGTGCAAGGAAATAAGAACTTGGGAAAGTAGAAAATTGGTTAAGTATTGGCCTAGGATTATCTAGGAAGTAGTGAGACAGATAGAGATAATGTAGAGGTTTATCGGGCTTGCCAAAAATCATTATAATCTTCTCATATTTTCAAACTAATGTAATATACAAATAGTGGGGTTTTTAGTTGTGGCTTTCCTAAGGAAATCATTGTGTAATGCATTGATTTAATTCTTTCTCTTCTATGCTTCGTGATTTCATGATCGTTTATTGTTTCCACAATTGGTAGAGTATATTCAAGTGTATTGTTTTAGTAAATTACAATTAGCAGTTTGAATATACAAGGAATTTCTACATGGTATCAAAGTTGAAATCATTATAGAAGAGAATAATATGAGTTGTCCTAGAAGGAGGAATGATTTTTTGCATATCTATTCTCCAGAGCTAGAAGCGGGATCAGGATGGCATTCTATGGTTTGAGGCTCGGGTATGCCCTTGAGGGTAACTCAGATTACATTTCCTAGAAGGATTGGGTGGAAGCATTCATGGAATAAAATGGATTGGAGGAATACATTGATAGAAATTTTCCAAAACCAACAACTGTAGATGCATAGGATCTAGCAGAATGGGAGAAGAATGAAGCCAATGCAAGAAGGATCTTACTAGAAGGAGTTTGAGATCATATACTGTCAAACCTGCACAGGAAGGAGACTCCATATACAATGTGGAAGGCCTTGACAAACTTGTTTCAGAATAATAGTGACCACATGAAGTTGACACTAAAGGATAAGATTCAGAAGATTAAGATGGAAAAGCGAAACACAATACCACAGTGGTTAAGAAATTTCACCCATTATCGGGATGAGCTTGGGAGTGTTGGTGTTATAGTTGTTGAAGATGATCTAGTCAACATAGCACTTCTAGGCCTTCCCAAGAGCTGGCGTAGCTATCGAGATTTGGTAAATTGGAGGGAGAAGCTACCAGAGTGGGAGGGTTTGTGGTCTGACTTGGTGCAAGAAGAGATAAGGCAGAAAGCAAGAGATGGGATCTCATCCAAAGAAGTGGAAGAGGATTTTTCAATAGTTAGGAAAGAAAAGAAAGCCAAGGGAAATAAGCCGCAAGGAGAGGATGGCAATAATAAAGATTCGTCCAACATCAAGTGCTTTAACTATCATGAATTCAAGGACTATGCCACAAAATGTCCACAGAAGAAGGAAATCAAGAAGGAGCCTGTAGTAGCAGTAGTAAGTGAAGGTCTAGCTTCACAGTTTGAGCTTGATTTCATTCTCATTACATGCATGGCAAGCACTGTAATGGGAAGCATGTGGTATATTGATAGTAGTGCCTCGTTACATATGATGAGAAATAGAGATATATGTAGTGACTTGGAGGAGAAATACCTCAAGCAAAATATAGAGTTTGGAGATGATGAAAGGTATAGTACGATCGATATCGGTACAATTACTTTTTAGAGGGAGTCTGGCTCCCTTCTCAGACTCACAAATGTGATGTTTGTTCTGGGTATAAATAATAATCTTGTTTCCGTCATGGTATTGGAATACCGTGGCTATGATGTGATATTTAACAAAGGGAAGGTTTTCCTTAGAAACATCGCCATGGGATAAGTGAAGCAAATTGGTGTGCGAGACAAGAACATGTATGCACTTGAGGTAGAAGAAGCATGCAAAGCCTTGAGGACTAAGGAAAAGGTTAGAGACTTGGTGGTTGGGAGGGAGAATGGATTACCTCTCAACATGCAGCCTTAGAAGCAACCTCAACAAGTTGTGGAGCAACCACAATTGCTGTTATCACCAAAAAATGATCACTTAGCCACTCCTAAATAGGTGGATTGAAATACACCATGCAAGATTAATTTTACCACAGAAAAATCACTTTCACCATGGGAAATAATTTAGTAAACCATTTTTATTAAATTATTTCTGACTAGAATAAAAAAACCCATGAGAATAATTGAATAAATCATTATTTATTTAATTTTATCTAGGAATAATGATTAAATCATTATTTGATAATTATTCCTTGTCACATTTGACTAAATCACCTAGGACTAATTAAATAAATCACTATTTATTTATTATTCCTTAAGTATATTTTTGGAATAAGTGTTAAATCACTATTTAATAATTATTTCTTTTTCACACCTTTCTTAATCCTTGTGAAATAATTAATAAATCATTCTATTTGATAATTATTTCTAAATAAAAATATTTGACTATTTTGAATATATTTTCCCTCTCCAAAAAATATAATAAAGTATTCCTAATGGTTAGATATTGATTTTGGTCAATAATAATTTATTATTCCCCATTTTCAAGATCAACCTAATATTTTGCTATAAATAAGAGTTTTCCAATTCATTTTTCACCATGGTCGCTATCATCATCATCATTATCGTCTTCTTGCATTTGAGCTCCCACTAGAGTTCTACATAATGTTTTGGGGTTTTCACATATTGAGAGAGAGAATCGATTGTTGAAGCATTAAGGACATCAAAGGACCTATCCCATGGAGGGGGATTTGTAGACCCTTTTATAGATCTCCTTTATCAGGTGTTATCAATAAATATTTTTATTCATTTAAACGTCTTTCCATAATTGGGTTATTACGTTGTATATCTTTTGTTGTTTATTATTTTAGATCGCATACATATTTTTATTGCAGGTTTTTCTTACATTACTATTGCAAATTTGAAGTATAAGAAGCCAAAATTTTTTCTTTGGGTCACTTGTCACCAGTGACTTAAGTGAAGTGTTTTTGGTACACCTTCCAAGAAATTTCATGCTAACAATTAGAGAAGCAAAGAGGAGGTTGAGTGGAGACATCCACTCAAGGAGATACCTCCAATAGGGGAAATTTAGAGCCAACTGGGTAGTGGGACCACATGCAACCATACTTCCACGTGAGAGGTGGGGCGATGTGAAGCCATAGTCCCAAGAGTGTAGAAATTTGGGCATGATCCATTGAGGTGTTTTTTGTCTCATGGATCATTACCATGCTACGAGGGCCCATAATATTCAATAGTAGGAGGATTAGTGTCAATCAAATACTGAGAAGTGCAGAGCAATGTTGACAATAGAGAAAGAGGCGCAGTGGCAGAGTCATCAGCAACACAATTTTCCTAGTAGATAGTTGTAGACACAGTTCATTCAATTTATTTATTTATTGGATGTTTTTCAATTGCAGATGTTGTAGTAGCAACAATAAAAGTGAGAAATTTTGCATGTATAACATTCCAAAGGTACTGTATTAGGATAGATGTGAATCCCTTTCTTGTTAAGAGAGACTGTTGAAAATGAAAACAAGAAATGTTGAAAATGAAACCAAGTAAGATTCTAATTTAATTTTCCCTTGAATTAAATTCGAAGAAAATTGTAATTCCACATGTCATGAAAACTCGAGTTAACTGATTTAGTTTAACTTAGTTGTTTCAGTTAATTCAAGTTGAAGGTCTAGCTTGAGTCATGTAGAGTGTCTCCTACTTTATAGGATCATAGGTTGAGTTTATTTTGAGTTGTAATTAATTAATTCAGTTTATTTGAGTTAAAGCCAGTTTAACTAGTTCCAACTGTTGGAGGAACTAGTGGGGTGTGTACTTTATGATCAATCAGTAAATTGATAAATCAGCCATAAATAACTCATGAATGTGTGATCTAAGAGGTACCTATTTCATATTGGAGTTCAAGGGTAGTTTACTATGCGTTGTATAGTCATCCAAATTATATGGGTGGTGCATTCAGTCAGAGGAGGGCCTATGATGTATTTTGAAATTCCAATTGAGGATTTCCATAATTAATAGGGGGATAATTCCCAAGGAAGCAATGCAAGGAAATAGGTACTTGGGAAAGAAGAAAATTGGTTGAGTATTGGCCTAGGCTTGTCTAGGAAGTAGCGAGATAGATAGATATAGTGTAGAGGTTGCTCAGGATTGAGAAAAACATTGTAATCTTCTCATATTTTCTGACTAATGCAATATATAGATAACGAGGTTTTTAGCTGTCTTTCCGAAGAAATCATTGTGTAATGTGTTGATTTAATACTTTCTCTTGTATGATTTGTGATTTCCGCATTTGGTAGAGTAGATTCAAGTCTAATATTGTTTTAGTAAATTACAATTAGTGGTTTGAATCTACAAGGAATTGAAAAAGAAAATTGGAATTGAGAATGAATTCGAGTACTCGATATTTGTTTGAGAATAAATACATAAAGAAACTAAGTTAAGTTTAGTTGTACATGAAATAATTAAGGATAATTAAAGCTAATTGAAGCTAAGTGCGCTTTATGTTTTGTTAATGTGCACATGTACCACATGCAAGAACTGGGGTTAACTAACTAAAGCTAAGTGCACACCACATGTAAGCACTCAAGTTAAATAACTAAAGCCAAGTGTACATCACATGCAAGAACTAGAGTTGAACTGAATCTAATTAAGGCTAACTAGGTGCATCTCCACTAACAAAGAGACTAAGAGATTTCTGAAATCAATAATAGAGTTAAGTCCAACATACCATTGCAACCAAATAAAGCCACGAATGTTATCCACCTAGTTGAAAAGCTTTAGACTCTGTAAAGACGATGATTGATAAACGTCCTTAAGATTTGGTCATCCTACAAATCCTTAGTAACAGGATGAAGATGATTATTGGAAATCCCCACAGAGATATGTTCATCCCACTACTAACCACTAGCTCACATATTTCAAAATCTAGTTTTGTAATATTTCCATAGTAGATGCCCAATTAGTAGATGCGACAAGTCATGGAGCATATCTTCAATGTTCACAATGTGAACTTTATCTTTCAACAATGCTACCTTGAACAATCTATACAAACTGTTGATATCTACGAGATGGAGATGGAGATGTCGATGTTGATTCACTGTAATCAACACATTGGGATAGATCACAATGAGGTTGACTAGTTGGATGCCATAAGTATTGAGAATATTGTCTTAAGTCCCCATGTCTTCTCCCTTGTGGGCACTACCTAAAAAATGGTTGCCACAACAGCAACGAGGCGTTGTTTCATGTGGAGAATGATTGATTAAGAGAGGTGTTGGATTTAAATTCTTAAAAAAACCTCATATATAAATAGACAACATCAAGAATAAGAAGAAAGAATGCAGAGAGAAATAATTTTGAGAGCGTAAATTCCATTACATTATACAACCTCCACACTAAATTTAGTGTACAACTTTCCTCTTATACAACTATAGGAAATCATAACAATTAAGTCAAACTCAATCATTTTGTTTTAATCAACCACATGTTCATTCCTATGGCTCATCTCTAACTTCCTTCATTTCTCATATCCCAAGTATGAGTTACTCCAACATACACCCCTATGAGTGAGTACTAATTGTGATGTCAATATACATTCTTCATCCTCGTAGGAGTAGAGGTAATCAAGGGAAATTTCTACCAAAACCCCCCACCCCTTCAAGTAGTCAACCATCACTCTTATTTAATGTCTATGAGCTTCCCATTTTAACCAAAAGAGAGTTAGAAAATCCTCTAGGTGAGCAACCTGAAATTTTTGAAGAACCCATAGGGGAGGAAGAACCTATATCACCTATCCAAAACATGGCTAAGAATAGAGATATTGAGATCTTCCTTATATGAGAAGCCAATTTGGAGGCCAGGATGAAGAATATAAGCCCCACTGTTATTCCACAGCTCTATGGCCTAGCTTCTGAGGACCATGAAACATTCATGTTCTAGTTTGTTGTAGTTTGTAGGACCCAAGTGTGGGGTCATTAATATGCCATGATTATTCTCACTTGTGAAGGTTTATTCCACCCATTTCCACCATTCTTCATCATGACATTTATTATAATTTATCATTTAAATCCATTTTATAAATAATTTATGCTCTCATGGATGAATGTTATTTATTCTCTTTTATTTTTAATAAATTGATTATTATGCATTAATTTATCAATGATAGTTCTAATAAGTTGGTTGTAACATCATTCGCCATTCTTAGCCTCCAAAGTAACTTCCAGATTGAAGATTTGATTTTTAAATCAGCCAACTCAGAAATTCGCTGGTTTAAGGAGTGACAGTTTTGCGGTTAAGATTCTGAGCAAATGAAGACGCATTTGGAAAATCCGGAACATGGGTTTTGTCCAGAACGGGCCCAATTATCTTCATACAAAACAGATTGCCCAAATTCGGCTTGTACAGGGAGAAACGCAGGGTTCTTTGAACACGATTTTCTGGGATTTGCTGTTGCGGCCGCCCTCCAAATCTTAGCTGCAAACCCAAATCCGCCTTGTTCTTGTTGATCAATGGGTTAGAATCAACCTAAATTTATAAGAGAAATCATGATTGTAATTATCTATACTCTGATCTTTCTCTATTTAATGAAACCCAAGATCAGAGACGGGGGCGGAAGAGGACTGTTTTTGTAATTCTAAGTTTCAGAACTCAGACGATCGAATCTCTTTGGGAATTAGTGTTGCTGTATTATCATTGATGCGTTAATATAAAAGGCTTGGCATTTACTTTCTCCCTGCATCTGAAATAATTTATGGCGGTGCCATTGGAAGCTACGGGCCCGGCTCCAACGGACACTTGCCGCTGTTGTATTATATGGTAAATTGCGTGTGGTTTGTTCATTTCTGTTATTAGGTAATCTGATACATTCTTTATATGTGATATACTATGCCTCATTATAATTGATATCTGAAGGAGTTCTTTCTCTCATGTCTCTGCATTGTATAAGTGGATCTATTCGAATTGCATTTCTCAGCTATTTCCGTAGCGGAACGTTGGTATGAATGTTACTGTTATCCGATCCATGTGAAATAGTATTTGTGAGGCTTGAGGACAATGTTCCTTCGTTCAGAAATATAGTTATATCATTCAATACTTTCAGATTGCTATATTAATGTAAATCATGTACATACGGGTGATAGTTGTTATTTTGTAATTCATTAAGGATTGCTGTTCCATTTGATTGCTGTTGTTTCATTTGATTATTGTTGTTCCATTTTACTGCTGTATTATTTATTGCTGTCCCATTTCCAATTCGCTGTTCCGTTTTACTTTCTGCTGATTTATTTACTTGCATGTATTGCTTTGGTGTGGGAGGAGGATCAAGGCTGTCGTGAGACACAGCAGACGCTATTATGCTCCCAGATCCATGATCCATACTCTATTTCTTTTTCATCAATTTCTAGAGGACTGAGTTATTATCCTCGATTGATGGTTGTTTGAATGAATGATTTAGTTCAGAACATTTTCAGTTTCTTGTTGTTTCAATTAGATTTCTTTTTCAAGCATTCATTTACTTTTGGGTTTTAAGCACTATATTGCAAAACATTACTCTTAAGAAAATAGCCGCCTCAGACAGAGTACACTCTTGAAATAAAAAGTCGTCCCTGGGTTGATAATTAATGTGAGGTAATTAGGAGTTCACAAGACACCTTTTTATCGCTCCACATTTTGGCGCCGTTGCCGGGGAGAGTGTAGTCATTTCTAAAGAGTAGTGTGAATCTGATAGGGAAGAGTTGGATCTTAAAAACGGAAGGTAAGAACCTGCGTACGGAGCATGTAAAAGCCCTGCTCCACTGTCCGCTTTCCTAACAGATTCGTTGTTGCTTTGTTGGGTAGAAATAGATGTTTGAATTTTTGTGTGAATGATTAGGAAAAAGATAGAAATTTAAAAAAAAAATGAATCACATTATCTCACACAAGTGGTGATGTAAGCACCACCCATTTCACTAACCGATTGACAGGAACATTTGAAGAAGGAGCCTCGAAGAAACACATGAAGAACGTCTTAAACTACGGTAAGAAATGGCTCACGTTTCTACTTTTGAATTTCCTATCAAAGATCTAGGAGGAGTAACACAAATGCACATAATTCCCCCATCTTTACCAAATTTTCATGGTTTAGCAAATGAAGATCCACATACATTTTTGTTTGAGTTTGAAATACTTTGTAGAGGATATGATTATTGTACTAATGATCAAAGATTGAAAGTGTTTCCTCTTACTCTAAAAGGAGCAGCTCTCCGATGGTTCATGAGCCTAGGTGGGAATTGCATCCAATCATGGGAGGACATGAAGAACATATTCTTGAAAAAGTACCAAGACTATTGCAAAGCCAATGAAGATATTTTTGATATGATACAAGGGGAAGATGAAAGTTTGGAGGATTATGTAGATCGATTTCATTATAACCTTCAAAAATCAAAATATAAGCATTTGGAAAAAGAGATCTTAAAAACACGCCTTCTTAAAGGAATCAAAGATGAATTTTTAGAACTTTTAAATCTGATAGGAAAAGGTTATGTTTTTCAGTTATCATATGATGATGTTTGTGAGTTGTGCATAAGGTATTCAAGAGGAATCTCCAAGGCTGGTAAGAATCCTAGAGATGTTTTTTCTTTGTTTTCCAAATCTGCTACAAGAACAGGAGACATAAGAGCTGAAATCAATGTATTGTTGGAACATTTTAAAGTTGATTTTATTAGCTCTCTAAATGAAAAATTGGATGTTTTGCAGGTTCATAAAAATGAAGAATGTGATGAAATGTTTTGTTCTCATGACCGAAAGGAGCATCTTATAGATATTCACTCTTCCTTACCTAGGATGGAAGTAGCATATCAAAGAGGTAAGAAAGCTGCAACAAGGCCTATAAGTATGGTTCAAAACACTCTTTCTTCATTGTCATACTTGCATAATCCATTATGGAATGCTAATGTGTTAGGGCAGCCATGTCAATTTCAATATAACCACCTATCTTGTTTACAAGTTGGGCATGGTTCATCTTATGATGGCATGACTACTCTCCCTCATCTTGTAGCACAAGCACATTCTCCATATTCTCCACCAGCTCTTTCACAACACCTTGCTTGCCCATTCACACAACCCAATCAGCCACATCATCAAAATGCTCCTGCTCAACTAATTTCACACCCCCACCATAATAAACCAGTACAACATGCTTACAATGTTGAGCTGGAAAATTTACCCACCCTTCCCACCCATTCTATCTCACATGTGTCATTAGAGAAAACCTACAATGAGATTCAGAATGTTTCAAATGCAAAAATTGTAGAAGCTAGGGTTTCTTGTAGGATGCATCAACAAGTTATTTTAAAAGACCAAGGACTTCATGATCTGATGGATATGAGAAATCAACAAAGTAACGCATACATTGAAGATTGGTTTCACTCCATCATTTGTTTGCAACATCACTCCATGCTTCAACAATTTTTGATATCATTTTTTCAAGGGAAGCCACCTTCTCATACCCTAATATCCATTAACATGCATTTTTCAAATTTGGGTATGTGCATACGTGAAGCCGTATTTCGAAAATGGCTTCACTGGAAGTATTCATACACGTAGTCATATTCATTTTTCAAATCAAAATAGGTTAGTGTAGAAAATAAAATAAAACAAAATAAAGACATAAATAAGTGCATTTTGCTCTTTTGTAAAACTAGGGTTTTTGTTGCAACATGCTATGCAAATTAACATCGGTGATAATTCTTTTTATAATTTGTGTATGTAGATGAATCATAATGGAAATAATAAGTGCTACAAACACTCATTTTCATTTTTATCACCAATTTGAAAAAATGCTTGAATTTCATTTTTTTGGCTTGCGGGCTTGATGAGATTTCTGAAAAAACAGTCGGGACAGTCATGTTTTGAGGGACCAAAAATGAATATTTTTAAAACCTGTTTCTATCCTAGGTAGCCCTTGATGTCTACTTTCTAACCCAATTTGAATTACCCAATTTGGATTTGAAACGAAAAAGTTAGAAACAAAACATTGACCGGTTATCTAGCGGGCAGCTCAGGAACAGAGTTGGGACAGTCAATTTTTGGAGGCCTAAATGACCATATTTTTAAAACCTGTTTCTACCCTAGGTAGCCCTTGATGTCTACTTTCCAATCCAATTTGAATCACTCAATTTGGATTTGAAACGAAAAAGTTAGAGCCAAAACATTGACCGGATGTCTAGCGGGCAGCTCAGGAACAGAGTTGGGACAGTCAGTTTTTGGAGGCCTAAATGAATGAATTTTTAAAACCTGTTTCTATGGTAGATTCCCCTATGAATCTAGTTTACAATGCAATTAGAATCACTCATTTTCGATATCGTATGGGGAAGTTATGATCAAAATACTGACTGTCTATCGTAAATCAGCACCCTTAAAACTATGTTTTTCCGGCTGTTCCTTACAATATTTGACCTATCAATTCTTCTTGTCTTCAAAACCTGTTTCTATTGGAGATAAATAAATGAATCTACTTTCATTTCCAATTTGAATGATTTGAATCCGACATCAAACGAAAAAGTTACGCTTGAAATATCAACTGTTGGTCTAAGCCGGGTAATCGAAGATGACTCTATTATGCAGGTTGTTCTAAACAAATTTGACATATCATATCATTGAGTTTTTAAAACCTATTTCTATTGGAGATACACCATTGAATTAGCTTTCATTTGGCTTTGGAATCACTCAATTTGGACGAAAAACAAAGAAGTTGTGATTAAAACACTGCTGGTTAGTATGATTGGCCACTGCTCTCCCGCAGGTAACAAATAAACTTTACTTTGTTATTTTCTCTATGGATTTGTTATACAGAGTAACTACTTGTTGTTTTTTTGCATAATTCTTGGATTAGGGGAGCCCGCGCACCTCTCTTTCTCCATGATTGAATGTTTTATTGCAGGTAGACACTCGTTTTTTTGCAGGTCCTGGGAAAATAAAGAAGGTCAACTTATGGACGAGTGATTTTTCAAAGAAATTTTTATAAAACAAAGGAATTTTATCCAAAACATTACCCAACGGATTCATAATAGAACAAATGAAGAATTGATTTCAATTTCAAGATTCATGTCTTGTCACTGCTGCCAAAACATTTCTCAAATAGATCATTTTTTTGACATAACATCATAGCTGTTGCAACTCAATTTATTTATTTACATACTGCTTTTTGTTGTTTCTTTTCTAATTTCTCTTATATTTTGTGTTTCAGGTGTTGCTTCATTCAAAGTGCAACTCATCCTCAGCATCAATGCAGTGAACAGCTAATTCATTCTTTGCGTGCTTGCATTTTATGGTGGTATATTTTGCTGTTCCTTTTCTGAAGGAACAGCATTTGTGTGCATTTTTGTCGTTCCTGCTGTTCCTTTTTCAAAGGGACATCATTTTCGTTTTGCTATTTATTTTCTAAAGGAATAACACTTTTTGGTTCAGCCATTCATTTTGTTGTTCCTTTTTCACAGTTCATTTTGCTGTTCCTTTTCGAAATGGAACAACACTTTTTGCACTTTTACATTTTGTTGTTCCTTTTCGAAATGGAACAACACTTTTTGCACTTTTACATTTTGCTGTTCCTTTTCGAAATGGAACAACACTTTTTGCACTTTCACATTTTGCTGTTCCTTTTCGAAATGGAACAACACTTTTTGCATTTTCACATTTTGCTGTTCCTTTTCGAAATGGAACAACGCTTTTTGCACTTTCACATTTTGCTGTTCCTTTTCGAAATGGAACAGCACTTTTTCCACTTTCACATTTTGCTGTTCCTTTTCGAAATGGAACAACACTTTTTCCACTTTCACATTTTGCTGTTCCTTTTCGAAATGGAACAACACTTTTTGCACTTTTACATTTTGTTGTTCCTTTTAGAAATGGAACAGCACTTCTGCACTTTCACGTTGGGTGTGTTTTTGCTGTTCCTTTTTCAAAAGGAACAGCATTTGGTGTGTTTTTGCTGTTCCTTTTTCAAAAGGAACAGCAGTTTGAGTTTTTGCTGTTCCTTTTTCAAAAGGAACAGTAGTGCGTGTTTTTGCTGTTCCTTTTTCAAAAGGAACAACAGTTTGACTTTTTTGCTGTTCCTTTTTCAAAAGGAACAACAGTTTGACTTTTTTGCTGTTCCTTTTTCAAAAGGAACAGCGGTTTGAGTTTTTTGCTGTTCATTTTTCAAAAGGAACAATAGTTTGAGTTTTTTTGCTGTTCTTTTTTCAAAAGGAACAGCAGTTCGAGTTTTTGCTTGCATGGATTCTTCTCTTTCAAAAGGAACGACATTTGCATTTTCGTGTTTTCTGTGTGTATTTTTGTTTTTTGGTGTGCATTTTCTTTAATGTTCCCTACACGGAACACCACTTTTTGAGTGTTTTTGCTGTTCATTCAAAAGAGCAACACTTTGGGAATATTTTTGAGGGCAACCCTTTCCTTTCTCTTGTGGGATTATTCATAGTCAGCTCAAGCACATTCTCCTAATTCTCTTTCATGGCATGAAGTACACTACTTTTATGAGGAAAAGGATTATGGATTCTATTGAAGCAAGTTAATATCATTCACGTTATGATCTTTAACAGGACAGCTCCTTGATGATAGATTCTTTTCAGAAGGGACACAATTATTTATATACTACTTTACTGCATTGTTTTCTTTTGAACATGATATTGATTGATCATCTTAATACCATGCTGGTTCCATCATCCCTGGTTATAATCTTCTTTGTCTGTAATAAATGAGATTATGGGTATATATATATATTTTTTTTCTATTGACATCTTCAACTTCTTCCGCCATCCCTGCTCTTAAGGAGTACTGAGCCTCCCTCATTTTATCATACAAATATGTAATAACAACAAAATTTTATTCGCAGAACGAGGATAGGGGGTCTCATTACGAGCCAGCCTACCATGTTCATAAGGCTGTAACAAAGTGACATTCCCATTATGGCCACCACACCAGGGTTATGATCCATTGGATAGCCAAATTATCCTTGGAACAGGAGGTCTCATCACGAGCTGGCCTGATCACTTTTGCTACCTCCTAGTGAATGGCAGTGTGGTTATCTGGTTACCACGCCAGCACACTGATCTCTTCTGTAGAACAGCACTAAAACTCTCCATTTATAAATTGAGGATCCTGGCTCATATGGGTTAAAAAGCAACCCTGACGAGGCTATGGACGCCTGCTGGCAGCAGCGGCTCTGCTTATGGTATTGAAGTTATATCTTTTCGTCAATTATTATTATAATACCATTTTCTTATTTTCTTTTTATCAAAGAAGTTATTTCCTTAACTTTTTCCTGTTTGAACCTTTATGCATGAGAAATTGTTTTATGATCAATCACATCATTTTCAGCTAGAATACCGTCAGCAAAGCATCTTTTTAGCATATTGTTGTCCTTTTTCATTTTGTATAAACTATCATCAATCCAAAGCGTCATATCTCTTATTCATAACTATCTTTACACACTTTGCTCTCAACATAACCATAATTTTCACCATCCTATCATTGATAAGTGTACTCTGCTTTACTTACTGATATATTGTTCATTCCATTGCCTTGCCGTCCGCACCACCCCTCTCATATGCTTTATGGTTATGGAACCCATTTTCCAATTGAAGGGGGGGAATGTATGCATTATGGGATTGCATGCGATATGATTACTACACTTTGCCATACCTTGTTGATTTGACAACATAGTAGTATTGCATGTATACATAAGTTTTTCTAATTGCAATTTTGCATGCATTTTCTCTATTGCTATTCAAAGCTAACACTATGGATTCAAGCACATTGTATGCAAAATAGTGCTTTGTTTACAGGAGAACAACAAGTATGGGCAAAATTCTATTCACAGCATGACCACACTATTGCACTTCACAGTAGAGGCTCGTTAACGTGAACAATTCTTCAGATATGATGTGCTTCCCTGGATTCCACCTTTTGCATCACTTTTAGCACCAACTCTGCCTACATCAGCTTCAACAACTGCTAGTCCATATATGTCATTCCACATTTTTGGAGGTAAAACTTGAGGTAAAATTGCATAGTTTTCTAATTTATTATAAATTTAGGAGAATCTAATGAAATTCCATTTTGAGCATTATTTACCATCCTTCATTTCTACCACTTCCCATTTTTTTCAGCAGCATATCATTTCCGAGTATGGGGGAGTGTTCCTTCATTTTTTTCTTATCACCACGCCATTTATATTTTTTATCATCCATTGTTATTCTTATTCACTCTCAACACCTCCCTTATTCCATTTTGTTTTACACCAAGCATAGAATTCAACAGCTGGTAGCAACCACCTTTATTTGTTTTCTAGCATCGCATGAGGACATGCTAATTTTTCAGAGAGGGGGAGGAATTGCTATGCATGATGGATATTTTCTACTTTCTTCCTTATTTAAGGCATACAATTTCATTTTTTGATTTCCACATATTTTTAAAAACTATGAACCCAATTCTTGTAATTTTTGGAAAACACATACCTATCATTAATACAAACCCACACAATTTCAAGAAATAGTGGTTCATAAAATTTCGGAAATCATGCACTCTCACCTACAGCCATTTTGTTTATATCTCATGATCCGTGCATCAAAACAATCTGATTTTTGGATCATAAAGGCATTCATATATTATAAATTTACTTGCCAAATTTCAACAAAAGCTGGTTTGTAAGTTTTTGAGAAAATGGTTCATGAAGTTTGCTGTTATATATATCATATTTTGTTGCAACTTCATATATACATATAATTGAATGTCAATGTAAAAATTGTTATGCCTTCATCAAGATTGCTAAGATTGAATATTCATTAATTAGAGAAGCATTCAGTTATTCTCAAATTTTTATTGCTTGGTTAACACATGGTTTTTGTCTTTGGGTTGCATGAGGACATGCAATATATTCAGTTTTCGTTGCATGAGGACATGCAACATATTGAGTGTGGGGGTGTGTGGGGTCGTTAATATGCCATGATTATTCTCACTTGTGAAGGTTTATTCCACCCATTTCCACCATTCTTCATCATGACATTTATTATAATTTATCATTTAAATCCATTTTATAAATAATTTATGCTCTCATGGATGAATGTTATTTATTCTTTTTTATTTTTAATAAATTGATTATTATGCATTAATTTATCAATGATAGTTCTAATAAGTTGGTTGTAACATCATTCGCCATTCTTAGCCTCCAAAGTAACTTCCAGATTGAAGATTTGATTTTTAAATCAGCCAACTCAGAAATTCGCTGGTTTAAGGAGTGACAGTTTTGCGGTTAAGATTATGAGCAAATGAAGACGAATTTGGAAAATCCGGAACATGGGTTTTGTCCAGAACGGGCCCAATTATCTTCATAAAGAACAGATTGCCCAAATTCGGCTTGTACAGGGAGAAACGCAGGGTTCTTTGAACACAATTTTCTGGGATTTGCTGTTGCGGCCGCCCTCCAAATCTTAGCTGCAAACCCAAATCCGCCTTGTTCTTGTTGATCAATGGGTTAGAATCAACCTAAATTTGTAAGAGAAATCATGATTGTAATTATCTATGCTCTGATCTTCTTTATTTAAATGAAACCCAAGATCAGAGACGGGGGCGGAAGAGGACTGTTTTTGTAATTCTAAGTTTCAGAACTCAGACGATCGAATCTCTTTGGGAATTAGTGTTGCTGTATTATCATTGATGCGTTAATATAAAAGGCTTGGCATTTACTTTCTCCCTGCATCTGAAATAATTTACGGCGGTGCCATTGGAAGCTACGGGCCCGGCTCCAACGGACACTTGCCGCTGTTGTATTATATGGTAAATTGCGTGTGGTTTGTTCATTTCTGTTATTAAGTAATCTGATACATTCTTTATATGTGATATACTATGCCTCATTATAATTGATATCTGAAGGAGTTCTTTCTCTCATGTCTCTGCATTGTATAAGTGGATCTATTCGAATTGCATTTCTCAGCTATTTCCGTAGCGGAACGTTGGTATGAATGTTACTGTTATCCGATCCATGTGAAATAGTATTTGTGAGGCTTGAGGACAATGTTCCTTCGTTCAGAAATATAGTTATATCATTCAATACTTTCAGATTGCTATATTAATGTAAATCATGTACATACGGGTGATAGTTGTTATTTTGTAATTCATTAAGGATTGCTGTTCCATTTGATTGCTGTTGTTTCATTTGATTATTGTTGTTCCATTTTACTGCTGTATTATTTATTGCTGTCCCATTTCCAATTCGCTGTTCCGTTTTACTTTCTGCTGATTTATTTACTTGCATGTATTGCTTTGGTGTGGGAGGAGGATCAAGGCTGTCGTGAGATACAGCAGACGCTATTATGCTCCCAGATCCATGATCCATACTCTATTTCTTTTTCATCAATTTCTAGAGGACTGAGTTATTATCCTCGATTGATGGTTGTTTGAATGAATGATTTAGTTCAGAACATTTTCAGTTTCTTGTTGTTTCAATTAGATTTCTTTTTCAAGCATTCATTTACTTTTGGGTTTTAAGCACTATATTGCAAAACATTACTCTTAAGAAAATCGCCGCCTCAGACAGAGTACACTCTTGAAATAAAAAGTCGTCCCTGGGTTGATAATTAATGTGAGGTAATTAGGAGTTCACAAGACACCTTTTTATCGCTCCACACCAAGATTATATTTCAGATAAAAAAAGGTTGAGGTTGTTTCATTCCAACCTCAAGGATTTAGCCTTGTGCTGGTTTAGGCGCTTACGTGGAGGCAACATCACTACCTAGGCTCAAATACATCAAGCCTTTAATGAGAAGTACACGTATTATTGTAGGTATAAGGTGACAAAAGAAGAAATATTTAGGATGACCATAGGGCCAGATGAGTCCTTTAAAGATTATGAGGAAAGGTTCCAACTTAGCTATAGGAAGGATAATTGTACCCTTGACCCTAAATCACTCAATCTTGTACTCCTTCAAGGGATCAGGGAGGATGTAATGGAGACCCTCAATATGTTATTTAGTGGTTATATCTAGAAGTTCAACTATGATGACATTAAGAGAGTATTCAAGAATCATTCTAGGGATGTAAGAAAGAGAGGTAGGTCTAGTCAAGGCCTAGTCAACTCTTCTTCCTCCACCTTGAAAATCAAACAAGAGATATGGAGTATGCTAGAAGACTTCAAGAGTGAGATGTTTCACACTTTTTCCTTACATATGGATACTATGCAAATTAAGAGGAAGAAAGAAGAAGTAGAAAGGGAACTAGCTATATTTTCCCCTAGATGCACCAAGAGGCACCCCATAAATGAGTGTCCACTGAACACCATAGAGGTTTGCTCTATTTTTGAGGACAACCATGTAACAAATAATGGCCCTCTCTTCCAAGATTGAAGAATGTATGCCAAGGGGAAAAAAATGGCTTGGAGTAGCTTTTCTTCATCAAACAAAGGAGGCCATAAGGCCCTCATTCATACTAACAAGGCATGCAGGGTGCACAATATCCTTCTTACAATCCAAATCATAATGAACCCTTCCATCCTTGGTATCCTCCAAGTTTCTCATCATGTTCCATGCCCCCATCTTGGTCCTATACTCCTCAATAACATTATAACCCTGTTAATCCACCTTCCCAACCATATCAACCTCAGCCTCTTCAATGGGGAAACCCTTCTCAAGGATGGAGGCCTCAGGAAACCCAACATCCTACCTTAATGCTTCCTCCTCCACCTAAACCACAACTATCCCACAATAACCCACCGAAGCAACCTCAAATTCTTTCCCAACCCAATCCAAACCCAAAAAATAAGCATGTGCAATAGGTCTACAGTGGGAAAACATCCTACCCTACTTATGATATGGAAATCCAAGAGATCAACCTTCAGTCTAGGAAGGCACTCCTAGAAGATCACCCATGTTCTCCACCTAAATATCTTAAAGAAGAGATGGAAGACAATACCCCTGAAGCCAATATACCTCCTTATACTAAAAGGTTGGTCCAACCTAAACAATACGCCCTAGAAGAGGTTGAAATTTTGGTAGAATTGAAGAATTTTTGTGTTAAGATACCCATTCTCTAGACCATAAAATACGTCCAAATTTATGACATCCTCATCAGGGAAGAATATTTCAAAAAGTTAGGGAGAAGAAAAATACATGCCCCCATTATCAATGTTGTTGGGTAACTGTCTGATCTGATGCCTGGGAGGGTGATCTCCCCAAAGTACTTGGACCCTGGTAGCCTAGTAATGGATGTGAACATTAACAGTATTGTATTGCCCAACACCTTGATTGACCTTGGGGCTACATTAAAAGCTCATGGCCAAGGAAACCATGTTGAATCTCGATCTCCAAGGAGCCTTGAGAAAGACCACTATAGTTTTGCATCTAGAAGATAAATCCACAATATATCGACTCCTGGGAATATCTCACATATTTCCTTGTCCTCTAGCCTAAAACCAAGTTTAATGCGTACCCTATCATCCTAGGGAGACATTAATTGGCCATTATTAATGCTTAGATTCTTTGTGGGGTTGGGAACATGACCATTAAGAATGGGCATGTCTGAAAGAAACTTGTATTATATCCCCCAACTCAACCCTTTGTTGAACATGATTTACCCTTGTGGGTAGAGGAAGAGGAAAAAGGAGACCTTTATCATTCATCCCTCTACCCAATTTGCACATTAAGCTATGTTATAGGGATTAAAAAACTAGAAGAGGATGACCTTATTGATCAATTCTTACAGAATCACCTACTACTGCAATTCCAATTGATGAGATAGCAAAAGAATCATTAGAGAAACTTGATAAGAATCCATGGAATTAACTGTCCTTTGTTCACTTGATCCAAAATGGATTCAGTTTTGCCTCTATATAAAAGTCTCCAAATTTAGTTGAAAGTGGGATCAAGTCTAAGTGCTCGACGAGACGATTCCAACGGTGCAAATGGTGTCAAAATCCGAGTTCGAATGAAGAAGTTAACGCCAGTCAAAGTTTCACGCAAACTAGGGCAAAAAAAGTCAAAAAGTCAAAGTCAACAAAAGTCAAAGTTTAGTAAAATTCAATGGTCATCAAGTCAAATATGACATCAGCAGGACATGTGTCATCCCAAAATGCACCACATGTTTGTGATGATGTCAGCAAGGAGGGTGACGTGGCAGTTTATGATTGGTGCATATGGACCAATCTAGTGCTGACACATGGCAGCCCAGATTTGTCCAATATCGACATGCGAATCCCAAAATTTGGGAGTCAGGGAGGATCAAACCCCTGAGCGATCACATCTCTTCATTATCATTGTAGATGATATTATATTTATTGTTATGATATGGTTCCGCCAGAAAAAGAACCGGACAACGGTCGAGGTCAACCCGAGATTGCCGGTCTCTTAAATTGTATCCAAACTAACTACCGGGAATCTGATTAATATTGAAACGTGGTAAGTATATAAACCATGCATGATATATTACATGATATATATATCAAACCATATTACCATATCAAATCAAATATATGTGAACCATATAAAAGGTCGAAATAGTCGGGCGGGGTATTGACCTGCCGACCTCCCCACTACAAATACCAACAACTTAACACCATTCCGCTGACCAACATATCAAGCATTCATGCTTGATATAAATCCAAACCACCTTTCATTATAATCCAATTGTAGATATAGTCCCCGAGGAGTGCATGGTTTCCAAAAGCAGGTTTTCACATGCAGAAGTGGTTTTGACATCGCATAAGTGGTTTTGCGCAGCTGTGAAGTGGTTTTTTCTCAGGAAATGGTGGTTTTTGACTTTCCAAGGGTCTAGAGGTCATAGTGGCCAGATATGGTGAGGTCTGAGACTCTATTTTTGAGCTCATGCTCGTAACAACATTTTTGAAGACAAAATAAAGAGGTCAACATTGGAAGTGAAAGGACTAGGAGACGTAGCCAGGAAGTCTGGTGCACTCCTTTATTAAATTCTGTTTGTGTTGATGTGTTTGAACATGTTTTCAAATGATTTAATTGTTTATGTTATTCACAATCTTTTCGATCCATTGCATTAAGTAACATAAGTGAATTCACACATAGTCTATAATACCTTTTTCATTAACGGATCAAGTGGTGTGAGAGCTCAAGGTTTCAAAGGTTTGACAAGTTTGTGTGAAGATTTGAATACTTACTAGGTTGGGGCTCAAATGAGGCGAAGGAGAGCTTGTTGAACCAAACCCAGAAATTGGAAGGGTCTCTTTTTGAAGGAGAAGAATGATAGAAGAACATCCAATTGGCACGAAATCTCAATTCCTGGATAGCTTCATGACAATACGTGAAATGGTGGAAGAGATCTATAATGAGTTTAAAAAGGGAAAAGGTGGAGGTACTTCATCATCCAAACCAGATAAAGAAGATGAGGAACATTTTCTCTTCTCTCCTACATACAAAGATGACAAGGGGAAATGGGAAAAGCCTCCTCCATCTCCTCCATCATCACCATCATCATCTTCTTCTCATAAGTCTAGTTCTAAGAAGAATAAGAAGAAAAACTCTTTGATCAAATTAGATGTAAAATTTGATTTTCTGACTTATGATGGAGAACTTAACACTAAAAATATTGATAATTGGATAAGGCAAATTGATGTATATTGCAGGGCGCAGAAAGTGGATTTAGAAAGAAAGAAGATCCAGCATGCTAGCCTTTGACTTGGAGGAACCACACTTGTATGGTGGGAAGGTAAGACTCAAGCAGATCTCCAAAATCATGGTAAAATCATTTCAACTTGGAATGAATTTGTTTCTGTTATTAAAAAACAATTTTATCCATTGGCTTATATGCAACAAGCAATGATGAGTTGGAAAACATTACGTCAATCAAAAGGTCAAAGTGTTCAAATTTATACTCAGGAATTCCGTAAGAGAGCTTTAACATTAGGCATTTCATTGGAATCACCAGAAACCTTGTTAAAATACATAGGTGGTCTTCATAGTTATTTGAGGCATACCATACTTATGTTTAATCCAACTAGCCTGGATGCTGTATCTGTTCAAGAAACTCATCTAGAAGCTAGAGGTAAAAAAGTAACCCTAGATGTTGGCAAATCATCCAAACCTATTGAAGGCAAGAATAAAGGCAAGAAGAAACTCAAGTGCAAAGAGAAGAAAACAAACACTGTGAAGAAAGACAAACCTTCATGCACTCATTGTAAGAAGGAAGGACATGATGAGGCACATTGCCGGTCACTGCATCTAGAATTGAAGCCTAAGAAGTTTGGGTGTAAAGAGCGAAAGAATGTTACTGCTATTCAAAAGGACTTGGGATCAGATTCAGGGGACGAGACAATAGTTACAACTACGGGTATAAAAGGTAAATATTTTAAAGCATCTACAAGTGCTTCTTCAAATTCTGCTGATAATGATAATTATGAGAAGAAAAGAAATGAGCTATTTCACATAAGAGTCATTTCCAAGCATACTAAAATTGATACTTTATTTTATAGTGGGTCACAAGTTAATTTGATTTTCGAAACAATTGTAAAGAAGTTGGGTCTAGAAACAAAACCTCATAAAAAGCCATATCCATTAGGTTGGGTGTGTGATAAAACTAAACTACAATTTACAAAACATTGTAAACTTCGTTTTGCTATTGGGTCAAAGTTTCTAGATGAGGTTGAGTTAGACATAGTCCCATTGGACATATGTGGAATTGTATTAAGAAGTCCATACTTGTACGATAGAGATGCTATCTTCTATCGAAATGAAAATAAGTATCAACTCACTAAGGATGTAATTGAATATATTGTAAGGGCTCATAAACTCAAAGATAACTTCTCTCTCATAAATTATGGACAGATGAAAAGAATTGTAAATGCAAGTAAAAAAATTTTACTCATGATTGTAAAAGCAAAGGATATTGATAAATCTGATGCATTCAAAGGCTGTAATCCTAAATAGAAAGAAAATCTAGTTAAAGTTGTTTCCAATTATGATATTCTGTTTCAAGAGCCTAAAGGGCTTCCACCCAAGCGAGAAATAGAACATGAAATTTATTTGCAGTAGGACCCTCCACTACCTAACATTGAAATATACATGTTATCAGCTCTAGAGAATGCAGAAATAAGGAAGTAGGTACAGGAGTTGCTTGATCAAGGGCTTATTTGACCAAGCACATCACCGTGCAGATCAACTATTGTGTTAGTGCGAAAGAAAGACGGTTCATGGCGAATGTGCATTGATTTTATAGAATTGAATAAAATCGCAATAAATAATCATTATCCTCTTCCTCATATTGATGATTTGTTAGATCACTTAAAAGATGCAATTTACTTCCCTAAATTGGACTTGTGAAGTGGCTACCATCAGATCAGAGTTGCAGAATAGGATGTATGGAAGATTTCTTTCAAAACAAAGCAAGGACTCTATGAATGGATGGTTATGCCTTTTGGCTTAACTAACACTCCAGCCACATTCATGCGGGTCATGAATGATGTATTTAGGCCATTCATTGATGATTTTGTAATAGTCTATTTAGATTACATTCTTGTTTTTAGTAGAACATGGGATGAACATGTTAAGCATGTAAAGCAGGTTTTAGATGTTTTGAAAAGAGAAAATATTTATGTAAAACTATCAAAATGTGAATTTGGCAGAACAACGAAGAAGTGGTTTTGCGCAGCTGTGAAGTGGTTTTTCCTTAGGCAAGGGTGGTTCTTGACTTTCCAGGGGGTTTGGAAATCACAGTGGCCAAATATGGTCAAGTTTATACTCGTTTGACTTGAAATTTTGAGTTGAACGTAGTGGTGAGGTTTATTTTGTAATTTGAGACTCTGTTTTTGAGCTCATGCCTGTAACAACATTTTTGAAGACAAAATAAAGAGGTCAACACTGGAAGCGAAAGGACCATGAGACGTAGCCAGGAAGTCTGCTGAACTCCTTTATTAAATTTTGTTTGTGTTGATGTGTTTGAACATGTTTTCAAATGATTTAATTTTTTATGTTATTCGCAATATTTTCGATCCATTGAATTAAGTAACATAAGCGAATTCACACATAGTCTATAATACCTTTTTCATTAACGGATCATCACTCTAACCTAGATCATGCCAAGGTTGTGGAAATTAGCCCATCCAGAACTCTAAAAATCAACCCTTCCCTCTCAACCGAGTGAGAAGAGAAAGTATGTGTTATGTTGAGCGATCATCTTAATGCATTTGCTTGGGACTATAACGAAATAAAAGGGGTGCATCCCTTAGTTTGTGCTCATCATATCTACATTAAGGTAGGATGAAACCCTGTGCACAATTCTTAGAGCAGGATTAATCCTTCCCTTACGGATGTTGTAAAAGAGGAACTACAAAATTTGTTGGATGCATGGTTTATTTACCCGATTTTAGATAATGAGTGGGTGTCCCCTCTTGTCATAGTACCTAGGAAAAATCGAAAGTGGAGGATTTGTGTTGACTATAGGGCACACAACAAAGGCACCAAGAAGTACCATTTCCCTTTGCCTTTCATTGAACAAGTCCTACATGGCTTTGCAGGGAATAAATTAGTTTCATTCTTGGATGGATTTAGTGGATACAATCAAATCCAGGTCAACACTAAGGATCAGGACAAGACCACCCTTACATGCCCATTAGGGAAATTTTCCCATAGAGTCATCTCATTTGGTTTGTGCAATTCTCCCGCTACCTTCCACATGAAAATTTTGAGTAATTTTGTTGATATCCTACATGACATTGTTGTAATCTTCATGGATGATTTATGTCAAGCGGTATAAATGCAAGATTTACACCAATGTTTAAATTGTAAATTTGGGTTGGTAAACTTAGAGGCGTAGCATAGTAAATTCCAGAATATGACCTCAAGGACACATGGAATAAAAATCAAGGTCTTGGAAAAAATTCAAAAGCGCATCATTTAGAAAAATGAACAAGATTCTTGAAAATAAAGTAAACACATTGTGAATCTACTTCTGACTCCTCTTCTGAGTTGAGTGACTCCTGTAGCAAGTCTACCTCAGTTGTCCAGGGGACAAGGGAATGTAGATTCCACTCAAACTGATAAACCATTCAGGAAATAAAGAATGTGATTTAGTTTTCAAAACCTCTCAAAGGATTACTTGCAAAGAAGGAAAGCATGAAGTAAAACTAGGAATTAGAAGAAAAACTCATTCCCAACTGATTTAAGGCTATCCTAATTTGAGAAAATCATTAAATGCTTCCTTTCAAATGTAAAGGTACTGCTACTTAGAAGGAATCACATGAACATTGTTTCTCTAAAAATAATGCAGTGTTCAATCAAGAGTTTAAGACATCAATTATATCCTTTAATCAGGGTATTTCTCAAGGAGTTTTGTTTGGACACTTTACCATGCTAATGAAACAAGGATAAAATCTCCTCATACTAATCCTGACATTTAAATTATAAGATTAAATATTGTTCTCTTAAATCTCCCAAGATCAATTTTACATGATAATGTAAAGTTTTCATAAAAGCTTAAATAATATCGATAATAAATCAAATTAGAACTCTTAATGATCATACCCTTACTCTGTGATAAACGACTATTATCTCTATCATTGAATCCCTGAAAATTGAAAGTATATTTTGTTGTTATGTGATAAATTGAATTAGAGTAAATGATGCACAGGGATTTTAATAAATGAAAAATGAAGTAAAAAGAAACTCACTAAATATACTATTTTTTCAATTTAAATTTATGATCTCAATATGTTGAATCGTAATGAATTCCGAGAAAGTAACCATACCATCCAACACATTAATCAAGCTTGTACAATTTAACATAAAATAATAAAGGAGAATTACGAAATAAGATTACAATATTATACTTTAATCACACTCTCACACTTATGCATTGATTGAACGAAACTCAGAATATCCTAAGAGGTATGGGACAACAGACTAGCTAGTGGGTCCAAACCACCTAGCTCGCTGCCCTTGCATGAGTTAAATCACAATATCAAAAGGTTCGAAGAAAAACTAGGAATATAATCCAGATGCCAGTTTATATTGATTTCGAAGTCTTGTTACATCAGTGTAGAATCATGCAGAGCTTCGCTCCAGTGGTCCCCTCTAGGGATCATCCCACTGGGCATGCAAGCTCCTCCCTCTCTTAATAAAATCAACCTCTATCTATCAAATACAATTCTAAAGTCTAATATTCCATCCTATATATTTCATGGCTTTGATATTTATAACAGTGATGCCTCCGAGTTACTCGGATCGAAGATTAACAACATATATAATTTTAGCATTTGTAAACCGATTTCTGGACTGAAATAAGGAATTTGATTATTTGACTGGATTCACATTGATTTTAAGTTCTATATAATCACAACGACCAGTGCCAAGTCATGAGATCTTCGTCATAAGAGTCATGAGAGTATCACGATATTAACAACCTTTGTGGCTTCTATTAATAGTTTGACCACATGCTTTGATCTTAGCTCTACGGATTTATTTGAAGACCTGGGTGCGATCAAGGGAACATATCAGCATATTGACCCTCTACTATTCAAAACCCATATGCTTGTTTTCCATCATGACATATCAATGTATGAAAATCATGGAGGTGATAACAAGATTTGCGCTGCTGAAATAGGAACTGTTCTGCTGGAACAAGAATTAAACTGTTGGAATAGGAATGATGCACTTGCCACAAGGATAACTTATTATTAGTGATAATTTCACATCAAATCCCTTCAAATCATTGAAGCAAAGAAAATTCATGTAAAAATAACACATTACCTCTAAATGCATAAATATAATATCCAATAATGCATAAAAAGGATAATAATGACTATAAACACCCAGTGCAGGCATATGAGTTATTCAGAAAAAAGTATGAAAATCTAGGAAAAACGGAGGCTCAAAATTCCCCCATGGTGATATTCTTGCATGTCCTCATGCAATCCAAACCATAGGATGGATTTCAAAATTTCAAAAATGCAAGGTTGTGGCCTAAAGCTCTGCCGTATTAATTGAAATGTTCAGGGTCTTTCCCTTCATGCTTATGATCATTTTAATTTCCCTTTTTAAAATCCTGTTATGGGCAACATAATACTTGGATTTCTTGATCCAATCCCTAGCCAGCTTCCACAACTTCTCCTTATTATCATTTAGCATGTTGTTTTTATCATGCATCTTAATACAAAGTTTCTCCAAGTCTTTGTTTACCCCTTTTACAGTTTCTTCACGGACGATAAGCTCCTTTATCTTCCTTTCCAATATTTTTATCATCCTATCTTTCTTCCTCAATATATAACCATCAATGGAGCCTTTTGATCTCTATTGATTGGTGGAATAAACGTACACATACTTTGCTACAAGATGATCAAATGAAAACTCAAACCCTGAATTTACCTCTGTCATAGGAATTTGAAATGGATTAGCTTCTTTTATAGTGCTTTCTATTTGATCAATTCCTATAATTGGTTCATTGACTTGCTCCACTACCAGATTCTTAATCTAGGACACGAATTTCTCAGTAAATTCTTCAAATCTTTAGAGTTTATCCCCATCAAAGGCACCTATGTTATCTTTTACTACTCCTTCTCCATCTTGTTCTAGATCCAACTCAATTGTTTGAGGCTCTAGGTTCCTAGAAGGTGGTCGGGTGATTTTCATCATGCTGCATGTAACCCTTAGTCCAAAAACGGTGGTTTGAGGTTCATATGGTAATTTTGCAGGGGTTACAGTGGTGTCTACCTTTCTTTGTCTTAACTTCCTAGGATGCGAGGAGAGTATATCGTTCATTCGATTTTCCTTTGGAGTATTCTTTGCCTCACAAAATTCAACACGAAGCTGGGTGTATGGTTTTGCAATGACTATTATAAACACATTCCGTTGAAGAAAGTTATCCCAACTACCATTTTTTATACCTAGCTCATCCATAATTAATATTTTGATAAGCTTGTAATGATAAAGACTTTCCCTAGGGTGGTTAACAACTCTACGGTACCCCTGTGACATTTTCTGTAGGATTGTTAAGAAGAAATGGGGGACATTTATCTTTTTTCTCTACAATGAAATGTAGCAACAAAAGCATAACTACCTTCGTAGGTCAAATATTTCTGGAGAATGAACAAAGGAGTGCACTATTAATCCTTAATCTGGGAATGTGGTATCCATTTTTCCCAGTTAACGTCCTTAAGTCCTACTTTGAGAAATTGCAAATTTTGTTGTTTATCCATGCTCATGTTCTTGAACCATTTAATGCCTTCCAATGATAATCCATTTGCTCGGGCAATGGTCTTCTCATTCACATTCATAGTCAAATCCATAATTCGAGTTACCTTTCCATCGAACCCATGTGCAAACTTCAATGCAACTTCATCTTCAGACCCCTGGAACTTAGCCATGAATTCATGCCATCCATCCTTTATCAAATTATTCTTACATGCATTGTATTTAGGAGTTTTCTCAAGCTCCTCTATGGATGGTGGTCATATTTCATTTTCATCATGGTTGGGAGAGTTGAATCACAATATGTATCCAGGTGTAAATAGAGGAAAAACAACCCCAACATGTCGAGAAATGTATTTAAATATCACATGAGATCAAATAATAAAATGAGTCAAGAAACATAACTACTTATGATGAGCATTGGGTAAGGTCCTGAAGTTGGTGTAATTCAGTTAGTACTGGAGGGAAGAATGTGATGATTGTAGAGAATGACGGTGATACGACCAAGATCAAGTTCCATTATAAAAGCAATTTCGGACAGACTCCTCATCCTTGTAACATAATTACCCTAATCCATAAGTGTTATATGTGCATGAGCATTCGAAAAATATTCCGGTCATGGAGAAAGAGAGATCATAATTACAAGAACAAGGCCTCTCCAACACAAACACTTGTCATCAAAATACTAGACACATAAAAAATATCTACGTATATTCCATTATCTTTATTGAAAGTCTAGGGCATAGAGTATCGAATGCAAAAGCATGGAAGATGGCATGGAGGGATTTCTTAAAGATTAATGATCAGTAAGAAAATATTAAGATGTTGATACATCATTTTAAGGTTTCCATCGAGTCTGCAACATCATAATTATAGTCAATTGAACCATGTTATAGTTCTATGAAAGAATCAAGTGCAGGAATGATGAAATTATCAAGGGGAAGAAATATTTGATGTAACAAGATCTTGAACAAGCTCTTACATCGAATATTTGATTGTTATCTTGTCTCAAAATGAGCTCCCTGTTTGTCGTAGATTTCTTTTCAAAATATTATTTTTTTCTCAAAGTTTTATTAATATTAATGATAAAAAAATCAAACATTTGTTGAAAAGGTGAAATTCCAAGAATGCTACCACAAGATTCTTGCACTTATTATAACAATCCTATACCTAGGCCATGTAGTGATTTTAGAGGTAGCCACAATCAACACACATTGTTGTCCATCAACATCTTGTGAGTAATCATCACCGAGGAATTCATCACTCATAAATAATGAAGTGAGCTAAGATACTAGAAAAGGGAAATAAAAATAGAACAAGATGACACCTTCCTAGACCAATCATAAAATTCTTCATTGAACACTCTATTTTTCGTGTCATCTAGATGTAAAACTAAATTTATTCTTAATCTAGTACAAAGAAGTACCTTCACTAAGGGTATGTCATCATTAAATATTCCTAGTTTTTGAGAAATAGAACTCAAAGCATGATGCTCAAATCATCTTAAAACCACTGTCCAAGAATTAAAATTATTAGTTTCAGGGAAAGAGAAAGATAAACAAGTAGATCATCGTGTGCAATTAAATTTGACACCACAGACATGGCCCTGCTTCTTGCAGGTGTTTATAGCCTTGGTAGGGATGTCTTTTAATCCAACGAAATGTTTGTATCCCATTCACTAGATATGGATTTAGAGTTTTCTTATTTAATTTTAAAATTTAGATGAAGGCCACTGTCCTGGCTTGGTAATCATCTAATGGCAATGCCACTCACAAGAAGTAACATAGATGAACATGTCAGCTTGTGATGAGACCTCCTGTCTTCTAGCTTCTCAGCTGAAAGCCATTACTCTAGCTTGGTGACTAGTAACAGTAATGTCATGCATGTTAGATCTCATGATCATGGTAGGCCGGCTCATCATGAGACCTCTTATCTTCCATAACTATTTTGTAAACTCTGATTATAATTAACTTTGAAGTTTACTTAATAAGTGTGGAGGCAGATCTATTCCCTAAGTGTATGGGATGGCGTGAAAAGTTTTAAATGACTAATCATTACTGGATAGTTCCTCTACCCTAAAGATTCATTTAAATAAGATGTCCCAGATAATGATTGAAATATTCTTTGAGTTAATAATGCCAATGTTCTCATGAATGGTTTATTATGATCTTTACAAGAGTGGTCCACCATAGGAGGTTTTCCAATGATACCTTCTAAGGGAAACTGAAAATAAATATCTCAAATGACAACTTATTATAGTGATTAATCATGGTCACTTTTTAAAAATCATGAGGTATTAGAGTGAATCATACTCACCAAGACTTACCACAGATGTATGTGTTAAAAACCAATGTGGATTGAAGCAGTTTTAGTGGCTATACTTTGGAAGTCAGAGCCCTAATAACATTGTTTGGACATCTTTATTCATGGCATTGATTTATTCTTCTATCCTGCTCTACCCTAAGAAGAGAAAGACTTCCTCTTAAGTATAGGAGTACTTACAATGCAACCATGTGCACAAAAAGAGGATAATCTTACTCATGTTCAAATTTGAAAAGTATATTCAAGAAAATAGCAAAACATGAGGAACCGACTGCATTAACTAAAGTGATGCTACAAATTGTCAAATGATAAAGGAGGAGTGGATATTGACAATCATCTGAAACCAAGATTCAATGGGATCCATATACTCTTGGTCATCTTGAAAATCCTCCAAATTTCTATGTTTATCCCCTGAAGTGCAAGCTGGATCAGATGGATGTTCCTCAATCTCTGCTTGTGATGGCTTTTCCTCATCAAGCATGATCCATAGCTTCTGGGCTTACTTAGAAAAATATTCTAGATATTCATGAGTCTTTTATTCCCGAGGAATAGACCTATTTCTAATTGATGCCAAAATGTGTTCATTATGTGATGCAGAGACCCCAACTTCTGCAAGAATTTGAGATAATTCTTGGAATAGCATCACACTTTTTGGAATTTTCCTGCTAGCTGAAAAGTCTTGTTAGCACATGGATTTAGAGCGGGGGGTTATTTTAGCATAAGAAAAAAATAAACACACTAACTTAGAAGTTCAATTTCAGTTAAAAGAAACGAACCAACAAGAAAATCACACTTTCAAACCAAATAATCTCAATTGCAGTAAAGAAAACAAACCAACATCATACTCTGTAGTAAGAAAAGTCACTCTTAAAAATTCAAATGCAGTAATCAAGAATCACACTTTGCAATAAAAACTCTATTGTAGTAAAATAAACAAATTAGGCATCACACTTTTCAGTAAAGGAAAAAAACTCATTTGCAATAAAGAAATCTTGGCTTATGAGCTCTTTGGAAATACCGTCCAACATGCTCCAGCAAGAAAGGGGAATCTCATTAATATAAAAATTCATTTGCAAAGGAAAGGGAAAAATCATGACAAATTAGCGAGGCATTATCCTACAATGCCTCCCTGACAATCATGCCAAAATGTTGAGCAGTATAAATGCAAGATTTACACCAACATTAAAAATTGTCAATCCTAGTTGGTAAAGTTAGAGGCGTAGCATAGTAAATGCTAGAATATGACCCCAGGGATTTGTGGAATAAAAATCAGGCTCTTGCAAACAATTCAAAAGGGCATCATTTAGAAAAAGGAACAAGACTCTTCAAAGCAAAGTAAACACACTGTGAATCTACTTCTAGCTGCTCTTCTCGGTTGAGTGAATCCTGCAACAAGTCTATGTTAGTTGTCTAAGGGACAAGGGAATATAGATTCCACTCAAACTGACAAACCATTCAGGAAATAAAGAATGCGATTTAATTTTCAAAAACTTGCAAAGTATTATTGGGAAATAAGGAAAGCATGAAGTAAAACTAGGAATTTCAAGACAAACTCATTCCCAACTGATTTAAGGCTTATCCTAATTTGAGAAAATCATTAAATTCTTCCTTTCAAATGTAAAGGTACTACTACTTAGAAGGAATCAAATGAACATTGTTTCTCTGAAAATAATGTAGTTTTCAATCAAGGGTTTAAGACATCAATTATATCCTTTAATCGGGGGTATTTCTCAAGGAGTTCTGTTTGGACACTTTACCATGCTAATGAAACAAGGATAAAATCTCCTCATACTAATCCTGACATTTAAATTATAAGAATAAATATTGTTCTCTTAAAGCTCCCAAGATCAGTTTTATATGATAATGTAAAGTGTTCATAAATGCTTAAATAATATGGATAATAAATCAAATCAGAACTCTTAATGATCATACCCTTACTCTATGATAAACAACTATTATCTCTATCATTGAATCCCTGCAAACTGAAAGTATATTTCATTATGTGATAAATTGAATCAGAGTAAATAATGCATTAAGCTTTTAATAAATGAAAAATGCAGTAAAAAGACACTCACTAAATATACTCTGTTTTCAATTTAAATTTAGGATCTCAATATGTTGAACCGTAATGAATTCTGAGAAAGTAAACATACCATCAAACTCATCAATCAAGCTTGTGCAATTTAACATCAAAGCATAAAGGATAATTCTGAAATAAGATTACAAACTTCTACTTTAATCACACTCTCACACTTATGCATTGATCAAACGAAACTCAAAAAATCCTAAGAGGTATGGGGCAACGAACTGGCTGGTGGGCCCAAACCACCTAGCTCATTTCCCTTGCAATAGTTAAATCATGATCTGAAAAGGTTCAAAGAAAAACTAGGAATATAATCCAGATACCATTTTGTATTGTTTTTGAAGTCTTGTTACATCAGTATAGAATCATGCAGAGATTCACTCCAGTGGTCCTCTTTAGGGATCATCCCACTGGGCATGCAGACTCCTCCCTCTCTTAACAAAATCGACCATTTTATATCCAAATAGAATTTTAAAGTCTAATATTCCTTCCTATATATTTCACAACCTTCATATTTATAACAATTATGCCTTCGAGTTACCTGGATCGAAGATTAACAACATATAAAATTTTAGCATTTGTAAACCAATTTCTGGACTAAAATAAGGAATTCTATTATTTGACTGGATTCACATTGATTTGAAGTTATATATAATCACAATGAACATGAGATATTTGTCATAATAGTCATGAGAGTATCACACTATTAACAACCTCTATGGCGTCTAGAAATAGTTTGACCGCATGCTTTGACCTTAGCTCTACGCACTGCTTTGAAGACCTAGGCATGATCAAGGGAACACATCAACATATTAACCCTCTGCTCTTCAAAACCCATATGCTGATTTTCCATCATGATAACTCGATGTATGAAAATCGTGGAGGTGAGAACATGATTTGCACTGCTGGAGCAGGAATTGTGCTGTTGGAATAGAAATTAAACTGTTGGAACAACAATTATGCACCTGCCATAAGGATAGCTTATTATTAGTGATAATTTCAAATAAAATCCATTCAAATCATTGAAACAAAGAGAATTCATGTAACAATAACACATTACCTCTAAATTCCTCTAGATAATATCCAATAATGCATAAAAATGATAATAATGACTATAAACACCCAGTGCAGGCATAAGATTTATTTAGAAAAAAATATGAAAATATAGGAAAAATAGAGGCTCAACAATTTCACCCCTTACGGAAATGATTTCCAGGAAGCTCTTCCAATTTGTGTAAGGTCTTAAAGAAATGAATTGAAATGAATCCATCACCAAGTCTCAAAAAGTGTAAATTCTTGATCAATGTAGGGATTGTCTAGGTCACTTCCTTTCTAAGAAAGGGATCCAAGTTGACCCCAATAAGGTTGACATCATCAAAAGGGTCTCTATCCCTAAAAAACAAAGGCATGTCAAAAATTTTCTTGGGCTAACTAGCTAATAGAAAGATTCATTAAGGACTTTAGAAAATTGGCTTCAACCCTATTTGGATTGTTGGCTAAAGATCCAGATTTTTGTTGGATAGATAAATGTTGAGAGGCATTTGAAGGACTGAAAGAGAAGTTAACCACTACACCAATTCTTAGGGGTCCTAATTGTGCATTGCCCTTCAACATCCACACATATACATCAAATATAGACAAGTGGAAGACAAATTTGGATATGCCATATATTTCACCAGTAAGAACCTCTATAAAGCTAAACTCAACTACATAGGTACTGAAAAACAACTCTTAGTTGTGATACACTTTGAATAAGTTTACACATTATATCACTGGATACCAAGTCTTTGTTCGTATTGATCATGCAACCATTAAATATTTAGTGAAAAAACCTGACGTCAATTCTAGAATCATTAGATGGTTATTATTATTGTAGCAATTTGATCGAACCATTGTTGAGAAACCAGGGAAATAAAATGTGGTTGCATATTTTTTATCTAGATTGTCATTACCTGCAAAAAATGAGGAGATGGTGGATGATCAACTTCTAGATGAACAAATTTTTTCCATGTTGTTTTTGTCTTCCTTGATTTTCTAATATATCAAATTAATTGGTTGATGGGAGGTTCCCTCCTAATCTATCCTCAAAGGAGAAGAAAAAAATTGCTAGGAAGAGTGCCCCTTTCACCTGGATTGGGGGAAATCTCTTCAAATTGGGGCCAAATCAAATATTGAGGAGATGTGTGAGAGAGGAGGAGGTATTTGAAATCCTATCAACATGCCATGATGGACCCTATGGGGGCCATTTTATTTCTAAGAGGACAAACTACAAAATCCTACATGTTGAAAAAATGCAACAAGAAATTCTTAATTCGATTTTTCCTTAGTAAAATTGAGAAAATTGGAAATTCCAGATCAACGAAAATATTGGATGAGTTCACTGAGGTGACATGGTTTATATCACTCAATTAGCTTAGTTAAGTCGATTTAGGGGTATTAAATTCAGTTGTGTGCAATGATTCCTAAATTTTTAGGAGCCTAGGTTGAGTTGATTTCATTTGTAACAATTTAATTCAGTGAAATTGAGTTATGGGCGATGAAACTAGTTCTAACTATTGGAGGAATTAGTGGAAGGTTAAGTAGTGGGGTGTGACTTCAATGATCAACTAGTTAACTAATAAAACAACCTAAATTAAATTATGCATGCAGATAATTCGATTTAGCCAGTAGATATTGGAGTTCAAGGGCAGTGTACTATCAATTGTAAAATATTCCAAGTTGTACATGTGGTGCATGTAGTCAAAGATTGGCCTAAAGGAATTGTGCAATCCAGATTAATGAATTTCCTAATTAATAGGGGCTTAATTAATTAAGGAAAAACACAAGGAAATAAGAGTTTGATTTACTAAGAAATTGGCTAAGTATTGGTCTGAGTCATTTAGTAAAGAAACAAGATAAAAGATACAAACTACAACAAAAAAGGTCATTAGTGAGGGTCATGCCTGTGACAGACCTTTAAGGGCCATCACCAATGTCACATATGGTGATGGTCCTTAAGAAAGATTTTTTTTAAGTGTTTATGGTGATGTTCCTTTAATGTTTGTCACCAAAGCCATTTTCAATGACACTTTTGGTGAGTGTCGTTAAAGGCCCATCACTAATTCTCTCTTTGGTGACACTTCTAGCGACAATAATTTATTGACCCTAACTAATGGTATTTTTGGATACTATTGGTGACGATAAAAAAATGTTCATCATAATTGATCATTCACATGAGTTTTTGATGGCATTATGTGCTTGTTTCTATATTTTTTGTGAAAAGATAACGATTTAAGACCATTTTTGTGGAGTCCTTTTTATTATGTGTCTAAGGCCATAGTGGTTAGAGTCAGTCAATTTGTTAAGAAGTAATTAGTGTGTATAATTTCCCTTAAGCAATGACAATATAGTTTTCCTATAAGTCAACACATGATTAACCTCTATTGGGTTTATTATATAACAAATTCCCTTTCCATAAAGTTCCACTAGTGTGTGTAGGAACTATATTATTTAATACATAATCAAGCTCTGTCAATTATATTGATGAGAGAGACCTAACACTCCTCAACAGTCTTGGTACACCTTAACATGCTTTGGCACACATTTACATTCCTTGGCACCTCACATGTCTTGGATATATTTGTACCTGCAACATCTTACCATGACTAGGATGCCCAAGCACATGTTGGCATTCCCTAGCACAACATAACACTCTCCTAACATGTGTCATCATTCGCTATAGTTAATAGAATGCCTTGGAACACCTTGGCATGCATTGACATACATTAGCACTTGTCATTGTTGGCTTGAGGGGGGTTGGACCCAAGTTTAGAGTTAGCTGCGCTAATCAACAAACCCTACACTACTGGCCGTTTCAGCAACAACCCGCTTGGTGTAGGTTGTAGTCTCACCACATGTAGTATTGGGGGATGCTAGAACCAGATTTCTACATCCAGAAAGCTATGTGATATGGGGGTAAGGCATTTCTTCAGTGAACCCTTATTCTCAAAATCATCAAACTTAAAGCAAATTCCAATTAAACATAGTTATGAGCTTCACCTAAGAGTCTAATCATGCATAAAATAAAATATAATAGTAGATGCATATCTTTGCGGAGCAATTAAGACAATTTTACAGATAAATGGTATTCAACTGAGCATAAATAGATAAAACACATCAGTATATAGTCCAAACACAAATTGTTCCAAATGTTCAATACATATACTTTTCTGACCCTGCGCATAGAGCTGCAGGGGCCCACGCACTCAACTGCGGACTTACCAAGGTATCCGAACACTCAGCAGCAAGAGCCTTCCCTTTTGCCCAAATACAGAAAAGGACAATTCAGACCCTAAGCATCAATCATTGAACTAACATAACTACTCTTAACTGCCTAATGACTCCTCAATGACTCCCTTTTATAATGTTTTCATTACATTACCATGGTCCGCGAACCATGGGTGGAGCTTAATACAACTCATCTCTTTACAAAATAAGGGGCTTTGACTTGATTAAAATACCCTTCGACTCTTAACAACCTGTGCTACTCACACTATGCTCCTCAAAATGCGGAGACTTTACAATATCTTATCAAAATTTGACTTAAGGCTTTGAAAAACTTTAACCCTGGGGACCCCATCCCAACAGCCCCCCAACACAAAGATGTGACTCGTCCTGAGTCACTCTGCTGGTATGTCCTCGATGTGTGCTTTGAGGCCACTGAATTATGACTTCAAGGCTTGAAGTTTTGTTGTACACTATGCGGCGACCTGCCAAACCTCTTCAACCAACTTCTCTGTAGGTTTCCCTGTGATTACTAAGCTCATCATCCTTTGTGTTTGCTGAAGGAATTTCAATTTGCTCTAGACATCTTGTGATAGATGGCTTGCTTCGTCGGTCTATGGATGCATCCTTTCTGAAATGATAGAGGCCTTTTGATGCAACTCATTGATCTGAAGTTGTATGGTTTTCCCTTCTTGGAGTCTGGAGAACCTCTGCATAGGTGCTAAGGTTTGCACTATCAACCTGAGCTCATCAAACTGTAGTTGATTCTCGAGGTTGTCACCTTCAATTTTCTGTAGATGCGGGTCCTCTTGCAGCGAGGCCCACATTTCCATCGTACTTTCAAAAATTTGGCTACAGTTGTTAACTGCAGTGGTAAGAACTTCCATATCCGCTTTGATAGAAATCTCGCACTGCTCTCGGACTTCTGGAGGAGTGGTAGGCTGCAACTTTATTTGAAGCTCTGAAATCTATAAATGTAGCTCAAACCGCACCTTTCCCACCTTGGTCTTAGATTCTTTCACTACGGATGCCAACTTCTGTAATTTGTCAGTCGAAGCTACCTCCACTGGAATCTGGAGCTTGAGAAGCTCACTGCATACCTGCGCTATTGTTGCTTCTAGCTGTTGACAACGTGCACAGACCTCTTTTCATTCTTTTAGCGCTTGCGCCTTTTCCTCAAAATTTTTCTAGTTGTTAGTCTTGAATTCACTGATAACCAGTAATGCCCGTTTTTCCCAAAGCTTGAGCTCATCCGATACTCCTTGATGCAGCTCATGCAATGACTGAATGGGGAGTGTTGCAAGGTTAAGGCTCAAGTTCTTCATATGCAATAGGCACACCCTGTCCTCTGAAACTTTAACATGCAATGATCCCTCGAGCAACTGCACTGTGCAAAGGTCTGTGGTAAGCTCTGTTGTTGAGGCTGCGTCGCTCGCTTGCTTCAAGCTCGCTTGACCCGCGCTCGCTTGTATAACACCTGTATGTACCTGCAATTCCTTAAGGCCCTGTTGGACCTTCATCAATACTGATTGGTATTAATATTCGATGTGTCCCCATATATCTTCTATTGTGGATCAGACGACATCACCAATTTCATCAAGGTTCCCCTTCATGAGGGCCAGTGGGTCGATGTCGACGGACTTGTTAGATTTTTTTTTCTTTAGTGCACCACTAGCGCTCCGCTTCTGCTGCTTCTTGATAATGAATGGAGACTTGAAGTTCTCTGTGCCCACAAAAGGGTATACGCCACCCTCTTCCCCTTCAGTAGTTTCTGCATCGACTGTGCACTCTGTCTCCGTAACAATGGGTTCCTCCAAGTCAATCGTGACTTGCTTTGGATCTTTCTTTGGGTCCTTCTTCGGATCTTTCCTTTGAGCCTTCGTCTCTACAATGGTCTTACTTGTGCCCGTTGTTGTCGTCGTGTTGGTCAGGGTGAGCTAATTGCTCGACCACTTATTGATAATAGCCAAAATATTTTCTTCTGCTACCAGATATGGCAGTGCATGCCAATCTTCTGTCAAATCCTTCTTGGCACATATATATACATTGTGAAAATCGGCCTTGAACTTTGCAACATAGTGGTATTGAGAAAATAGGGCAAGTGATAACTGCGGCTGTTGGTTAATCACCATACACAGGTCCATTTTGAACAGAACCCAAAACATCTTATTCTCCATGGCCCTTGTAGGGTCTTTGGATGCCCACAACGAGGCATATCATGCAACTTCACAGATATCTGGGTCCACCGTGGGGAACTGTGATTCCTCTAGTGCTCTCCAAGCTATTAATGTAATTAGAAGTAACAACCATGCATAATGAAACAAATTTCCTTCCTCCTGTGCTTCGCGACAATCATCTAGGAATTCTTGACACAAGTACCTCGTCTAGTTGAAATGGACCCCCTGGCTACACTGTGCAACCAAGGAGACAATAGGGGCTGACACTTCATCTGCACGACACTTTCTCATAATATTCCCGGCCAAAATAGAGGCAGAAAATCACACAACCTCATCATTGATAGAGCTAACAACGTAGCCCCGGGACTTCTTGATCAATCCAAAGTCACTCTTCATTTGATATGCTAGTTTCTTCTCCTATGACTTTCTTAAAAATGCATCATTTGGATTTCCCCCCTGACAAGTAGTGCGGTAATCCGTTTGATCAACATCTCACCAATAGGGATGGGCACCCCAAGCTAGACACACTCATTGTGCACCGGAGCCAACTATTGGCACACATAGATAGTACACATATTACTACGCATCAAACAAGAACATACAACATGTTCAACAATCCTACGTGCTAAATTCCACTAGCCCACTTCATTGGTTCGACTCATGTGATGCCTACTTCTTCATAATATATGGATCTTAGGTACTGGCTGGGCTCAAATTGTGGGTATTTAATTCGATCATTTAAATCCCAATCTTCCATTTTTAGGTATGATACCTGAGCCGATAATTATCCCTCAATAGGTACGTCTTCAGGTGTTAGTGAGTGAAAACCTTATATTTAATAGAATCTAGATCCTTCGTGACCTTGGATGTTGGCTTTCGTGGTGGAAAATACAGAGGCAACCTAGAAATGGGTTCTACTTCTTTGACACTGATTTCTTCAAGGCCATCGACCAAATCCTCCACATCCAAGTCCTATGGTTCCACTGGATGCTTGTTTTTATCCATTTTTCCCTTCTGGCACTGCTTAGTTGGAACTTTCCATGGCGATTGCCGAACTGGGGTCTGCTATGGCTTTTTTAGATTCTTAGTTTATGCTGCTGAGGCAACATGCCGATTTCTAGGTATCTCAACGCCATAGTTTAGGAAGGTGGTGTAGAATTCATGATATATCCAAGCCCTCTTAGTGATAATTCCTTTTCCAACTCTGCCCAATTCCACTCAGACATCCAACAATTCTCTCGGCTCACACTTAGTCGCAAAATCATAAAATAAGCTATCTGAAAGAAAAATGTCTGAATGTGGATTGGTGTGCCATATTTATAGACTTTTTAGAATTAAAAACACTTGATTCCCTCCCAATATACTTCATTAATTCGTTTTTGGCAACTGATTTTCATAGATATGCTCCTTAAATGCATTTCCCCCGTTCCTTTTAACGATAAAATCACTGTCAAATCAACTGTAGCTATTCCAACGGTCACTTTCTAGTCAGGCTGTGTGGGAACCCTCCTTTTGGAAAATCTACGTTGTCACATCTTCCACTGGTGCCATCCTCCTAAACATCACACATCCCTCTTTCTTCGATACAAGTTTTCCTCGGGAGAGTAGTTTATAGTCCCGCGCTCTCTTTCAACTGCCAGAAGCACTAAGACTTTCCTGCTTTCATGTAATCATTGTGTAGGGGTGGGATCATACCTGTAAAATTTCAATATTCTCCCATTAATCTTGTCAGGAAACATTTCCCCATTTAGATTTGAGAACTGAAATACACCACCATCCGAAATATCCTGAATCACGTACAATCCAAGCCAATGCATCCAAAACTTCCCCAAAAATTTGGTAAACATGTTGTCATACATCAGGACCAAATCTCCTTTCTTGAAAGGAAACTGCTTAATGTGACGATCATGCCCCTCCTTTTCTCTAGATTTATACACTTATTGATGAAATCCAGGGAAAAAGCGGTCTTCCTCTAACACAAGGAGATGTGTAAGGCGTTCCTCCATTACGTCGCGATCCGCCATCTCTGTTACTACTATGATCCTAAGGTTGGTCACTATATATTCTATTGACATCACTTCTTCTTGTCCATAAACCAGTGGAAATGGTGTTTTCCCAGTCAATTTCTTACAGTTCGTCCTATATGCCCATAGAAATCGCTGGTATGTGCACATCCCAATCATTCTGATTAGCATTGCAGACCTTTGTTAGGGAATTCCCTAAGATATTTTTGAAATATTCGATAGTTCCATTCGCCTGGGGAAGAAGGAGGAAATTATAGAAGATACATATGGATCTCAAAAGATAAGATGATCATCAGACAAGAAGATTAAGGAACACTAGATTACAACAGAAGACCAAAGATTAAGACCGCATGAAGAATCGATCCAATTCAAAACAATTTCGAGGGTAGATATGAAGAAAAAAACATATTTCTCATGAAGGTGAAGTATTGGATACATATATTATTGAAGACATAATGAAAGAACAAGCTAAAAGGATAGCTTGGCACTACCACATCATTATGCATTCCATGTCGTTAGTGTCATGTCACGTCCGGTCACGAGTCATCATATGCCACATCATTATTGTTGATTATGTAATTATCTATTCAATATGTATTGTAAAGTCCAAAGGACACATTTAGAATACGAAGAGTCATGTAAAATTCAAAAAGTCATAAGCAGTCAAATAGTCATGAGGGTAGTCAAAGAGTCACAATGAAAGTTAAGAAACACCTCATTGGTTATATATACACCCTCATTGTATGAGAAAATTACATTTCACCTTGCATCCTCCCGATAGACATTAGAGAGACCAACTAGCTCTTTTGAGGAGAGGGGAGTGGCTTCAATGCTCCACTATTGGAGATAGTGGTGTTCATTGTATACATGTGTCTTGGAAATTTTACTTAATATCATAAGCCTTATAACCAACATGTTCTTCATGCATGGATTATGAATGTTTGTAAGACTATTATGTGAATGTTTGTAATTCATATTGTTTGTCATATGTGCTAAAGTAGTTGAACTATTTTGGTTATTTTGGTACTTATATTATTGAGAATGTGTTGTAATGGTTATTATCATTGTCACATCCTCGTGGACTATTCTACTTGATATTAGATAGATCTTTCTTGTTGTATTGGTTGCAATGACCATTGCATCTTTGTGGACTATTTCGCTGGATGTTGAAGGAATTCTTATTGTTTATGTGTGTCTCTCCTAGGATGGTGATATCACTTCTCTCTTAGAGGATCACTTCTCTTTCCCCTCCATAGTAAAATAACTTTGACAAACATACGACCAAGAACTCACTAGGCACGCCCCCTTTCTCTTCGAAGACACATGTTTTCTCCTATCTCTTGCTGATAGTTAGAGCCAAGGAAAATTTTTAAGAATACATGGAAACCAAGCCAATACTCTGGATGGGGCTCCTATTCCAAACGGTGTGAGGTATAATTGGGACTTCACATAGGGGGGACCCCTTGGTTGACAATTTTCCAGCACCTTCAACAATGGCGCGAGAAGGAGGGCCAAATGACAAGTTATGCCCGTTGAGTCTGGTTTGAACCTCTTATATAAAATGGCTCATCCTCAAATCTTACACCTCGGGTGTTTCTTCAATTTATCCATTTTTCCATTTTTAATCCTGATGAGCCTCTTTATCACTTGGGTCAGTTAAAGTTTGACGTTGAGGATGGAGCATCCATAACGGCACACATTTCTGATTTTCCTAAATTTTGTTAATCTTATGAAATCAACGATGAAGAGTTTTCTTATGTGCTTTTCTTCCTCACTCTTTAAGATTTTGTTAATCGATGGTACCATACCTTACCACCTACTTCCATCCATTCATTTCCTCATTTCCTAGGGAAGATTCATCAATCCTTTGATAGGTATGAAGCCTAATGAATTAGCTGAGGATTTTTTTTATTGATTCCTTCACCTTTGTTATGAATTTCCTAAAGAAGATATGGATCATGATGTTTTGAAACAAGAGTTTGTGTGCTTGGTTCTTATCTCTTTGCACGGTGAACCAAGAGACATCCCAAATTTTAGAGGAGGAACCTACTATTCCTTTTGTTCCTTGTCCTCCTCCTTTTTCATTTCCAATACAGGTGCCTCCTTGTGATGATCGTAAAGTTGCGAAATCTACACATCAAATCCCTAGTCGATCTTCTCATCCTCCTTCCACTTTTCATGATTCAATTTTGGTAGAAGAAATCCCTAAATTTCTCATGAATATTGATGAGGTTCGTTATGCTATCCTATGGCCTTTAAAATTGTCTTTTTCTCACATTAATTCACATTTTTAGTCATGCTATGCTTAGAAAGAAGAGTAAAAGTTGTTTCTCACAGTATGTGGCCTAATGCAATTAAATTGTAGAAAAAATAAGCATTTTTTAGGAATTTACTATGCAATGGCTTGATGGAGACAACCATGAGAGAATATAGGGAGCTTTGTCCACCTCCTTAACTTTATAACTTAGATTGAGATCACCAAATCCTCACAACTAAGACAGAATATAGGGACCCTTGTCCACCTCCTTAACTCTCTAACTTGGAATGAGATCACCAAATCCTCACTCACAAGCTTGAATTCAGTGACGACCTAGTAACTCCAAGTGCAAGTGAAGCTAAGGAGGACCAGATCTACAATTTTCGAGCTATTGGAGGGAACAACTCCTATTTTCCAAGGAGGTTCCATTAGCTACCCTTTTTGTATAAATAAACCAGTTGAAAAGATCATTAGGATTCAAAATTTTTGTTCATCTAGGAGTAGCTATTGAGCCTAGGTTTTGACCTTGATATTGTTCACTTTCATGTGATGTATGAGACTCCTATTTTTTGTTAATAATGTTGGGTTGTGTTATATTCTTTCCACGACTACCCCACGTAGTTAACCGGGGGGTTAGGGGGGCAGAGCCCCCCCTTCGTTGCATCGATTGTGTAACAGGGGGGGGAGGGTCACAGGGGGTTTGAGGCGTATCCGTAACCCCACTTTATGGGGTCTAGGGCAACACCTCGAAAAATTTTGATTTTGGACCCTATGTTAGGTTGGGTGGACCCACCTATGGTTTTGTGCATGTTTTTCGCACATGTTTTTGGATGTGATGGTTTTTTGGTCCATGTTATTGGACACAATGGTTTTCGGTCCATGGTATTGGACACGATGGTTTTCAATCCATGGTATTGGATGCTTCGACATGTATAAATATGTATTATAACATTGAAAGGAACATAATCAAAAATCAAGTTGGTAGTCCCAGTTTTGGGATCTAGGGGAAAATCTTTGTGTATATGTGTTTTATGTGTTATTCTCTCGCATTGTTTATTTTGTGTGTTTTAGAATTTGTATGCAAGTAGTTTCTGTACAGGGTTGAAACCTACAAATAAGAAGTTGGTTATTGAGCTGCATCTGAGCTATCCTAGAGGGTTGAAACCCTTGGGTTTGGGCCCAAGCTATAGGCCTTAATCCCTCTTTTGTATTTCTATACTTTTCTTGTTTCCAAGCATTTCATGTCTTTCTTTTGTTGCATTAGATGTTAAGATATAAAAACTTGTGATTGGAGGCTTCCCTATCACCTCTTTTATGTGTAGAGTGATTGGAAGGATTGACAAGATCAGTCCAAAAACATTTATTTATGATTTCTTGGAAATATATATATGTTAATTATCCTTACTTTCTGCAACCTAGGAGTTAGTTTAGTGATCAGAGTAGTGTTTTGAAATAGAATAGATGTTAATAAAATTCAACTCATCTTTTCCATGAAAATTTATCTCACTATTTTATTGATCATTTGGTGCATGCATTTAGCTAGTTTTAGGGTTGTGATTGATCTGCATGGGTGGGAACATATTTTCAGGTCAACTTGGAATTCTCCATCTCGTCCTTTTACCCTTCACACTTCTCTCAAACTTTGTTTCCATAGTCATTTTGTTTAGGCAATTAAGTACACAGTGGGCATACACCTTAGTGTAATACACAACTTTGAGATATCTTGGGTTTGAGTAGGATAATTCCATAACCTTCATCCACTCCCTCTTGACTTCATCCATCTTCTCTTGCCCTCAAAACACCATCTCCACCCTCAAAAGGCTCTCAGAACCCCTCCTATATCAATACAGGGTATCCTGTAGAAGCACCTATAACATCCCTATAGCAACATTTTCCTCCACCTATTTTTCTCCCCACTTCAAGCTTAGCTTGGTTAAGATGAACAATGACCCCCAATTTGTGACTTGATGCTCTAGATAAATTCTTAGACCGCTCCAACCTCCTCTTTTCCTTACTAAAATACAAGGTAGAATTATTGTTTTTAATTCACAAGCATGTTACAAGTTAGATTTCTATTTTTCAAGCAAATGTAGCTAGATAAATGATACATGCAAGTACATTATTGATTTGATGAAATGTGAAAAATATAGTAGCTTCACTTCCACAAGTAGACTAGCCCTTTTTCCCTCATGTAATGTTAATTAGCATCTACAAGTTGAATGAATGGAATTTTCACTTTCATAGTTAAAATAAGTTTCATCAGGAGTTTTATAGTTAAGTTGGAGGAATGGTCTCTAAACACCTTGATTTGATTTCATGATTGAGGGTGGCATGAGTATAACTATTATGAAACCAGCTCAAGAAAAGATAGTAAAGATAGATCAACGCCTTAGAATTCAGCCTCTTTGAGGGGGCAACCTCCTTTACATTACATAAATGAACAATTCTTGGATGATACAAATGAAAAGACCTCCTTTCTATATATAGGAGTCTAAGGGGTCATAACATAATCAAAGCCGACATAACAATAATAATGTAAGGGCACAATAATAACAATAGTGGGCTTCTATGGGGCACAATAGTAACAATATGGGCACTACATGGGTACATCAATATAATAATTGGGTTGTAATAATAACAATAAGGGGTTACACTAGTAGTATAGGGGCCTAACATGCCCCTCTCCTTCAAAAAGCATTGTCCTCAACGCTTGAGCAGTTCTTGATGCTTCTGTATAAAATTCTTGCCCTCCCATGTGGAATATTTAGCGGTTAAGTTCTTCCACTTGATGAGATACTCTGAAATTGATCGATCTCGTAGCTATCGGGTTCTTGTTTCTATGACTGCTCTAGGTTCCAATATGAATTTTCCTTCCTCTTCAATTTCTAGCAATATTGTTTGAATTGGGATCTTTTGCAACTTTTGAATAAGTGGCCATACTTCTTCGTCCTTCTTCCATTCATCCCTTGCTTCGTTTATCCAATCTGGTTGAATAATAGAAATAGCACAAAACAATTCTTCCACATCCTCATCCTTGAAGAGTCTTCCCATTCGGTAAGGTCGCCATTTTTTAAGCGCATGTAGTATTGACAACATTTCCTTCTCATAAATAGCTTGCTTGAGATGTAACAGTAAAAATACCCAATCACCTACATCAAAACATTTTTCACTACGATGTTGATCTACCTGTTGTTTCATTTGATTTTGCACTGAAGTGGCGTTATCCTTTAAAAGTTGGAGAACTTGTTGTTGATGCTCGATGTGATCTTTCACTGCTTGAACCTTTTTCTTCTTGATATGTCCTTCTATCTCTAGAGTTTTAGGAGTGGTAATTTCTTCCAATCCTTTACAAGATATGGTCGGATTCATTTCTTGATGCTCGATGTGATCTTTCACTTCTTGAACATTTTTCTTCTTGATATGTCCTTCTATCTTGATAGTTTGAGGAGTGGTAATTTCAACCAATGAATTACAAGATATGGTTGGATTAATTTCTTCTTTCTTGATGTGATCTTTCACTTCTTCCACCTTTTTCTTCTTGATATGTCCTTCTATCTTGAGAGTTTGAGGAGTGGTAATTCTTTCCAATGCTTTACAAGATATGGTCTGATTCCTTTCTTCTTTCTCTGGGGTGGGGTCCTGGTGTATATCCTCTTCTTTTGATGTTTCTTGATCCTTTTCTTCCTCCTCTTCATATTCTATGTAAAATAATTTCTTCTCAGAACACTTATGACCTTTAGTGCATTTTCTATCACAATTGTAACAAAACCCTTTTTCTCTTTTTTCTTCCAATTGTTGTGGTGTAACCCTTGTAGGTTGTGGAAGGCCAGGAAAAATAACACTTCCATCTTTATAGTTGTGAAGGGTATGCTTCCTGGTTTCCATAATTTTTCTTTCCACTATGTCACAAAGCCCTTTTACTCTTTCCAATTGTTGTGGTGTTTCTCTAAAGAAGGTGTTGCTCTTTGTATCCTCATAATGTGCTATCATTTCCTCCGTGAAAATTGACCACGTAACAAGTTGCTTACGAGAACAAAGCCCTTCATACAATAAAAATTGATCTAGTTCTTAATATGAAGATGCAATACATACCTTTTGTAATAGTGGTACACCATGTAGATCAAAATATTGCTCCATTTGAAGTATCCAATTTATCGGATCCTTGCCATCAAACTTCCTCATCTTGCTTTTTCTTGATTTTAGGAGCTCAATCTTGAAACGACTGTAACTCTGTACTTTCGGATCTTTAAGTTCTGAAATTGCGACTTGTAGTAGCCCTCTGCGTCCTCTTTCCAATGCCCCCAGTCTTACCCAAATTAGATTCTCCACGAAAGAGTTATGCACAATCTCCCAAGATGACCTGATTATAGACATTTCCAGAAGAACGAACTTGTATGAAGTGCCACGTGTCCCTGTTTTGAGCTTTGGCTCTGAAAAATATATACAAGAAACTACAGTCCGTCCTCTTTCTGTACCTTCTTATGAAATTTCAATCCGAAGCTTAGAGAGAAAGTTATGACGATTTTCCCCAGATCACTTGTTTGGAATGTAATTCAGGAGTCTATAAAAAGACCAACTTCCTTAGATCATATCTCCGCAAATATACTGCGAAAAGCTATGAAATTCGGACCCGAGATTTAGCACGATTTCGTCTCAAATGGGTTTTTTTTTAGCTTATGAAATTTCGCAGAAAAAAAGTTATGGTGAAAATACCACGATGACCTGTTTGGAGCAGTGAAATGCTAGAATCCAAAGCTCTGAAACCAAATGTTATGAAACCAGCTCAAGAAAATATAGAAAAGATAGATCAACGCCTTAGAATTTAGCCTCTTCGAGGGGGAAACCTCCTTTACATTACATAAATGAACAATTCTTGGATGATACAAATGAAAAGACCTCCTTTCTATATATAGGAGTCTAAGGGGTCATAACATAATCAAAGCCGACATAACAATGATAATGTAAGGGCACAATAATAACAATAGTGGGCTTCTATGGGGCACAATAGTAACAATATGGGCACTACATGGGTACATCAATATAATAATTGGGTTGTACTAATAACAATAAGGGGTTACGCTAGTAGTATAGGGGCCTAACAATAACCTAGCCTACTATGCATACAACACTGTCACCTCTAGTTCGTATGAACTACTAGTTGATAACTTAAGTTCAAGAGCCCTTGGGAGTTGTAACACTCTTGGTGCAATACCAAGGCTCACCACATTTTGGCATCATTGTAAAATGGTATCTATGTAGGCATTGTTTCTTCGTAAGAATTGTTTTTTTACTTTTTTCATTCGTCTTATTGTTTTGAAAATGTAAAAAAAAACATTTCATGCCTCATAGGAGTAGGGATAACCAAAGAAAATTCTTACAAAAAACCCACACACCCTCAAGCAACCAACCTTCACTCTTCTTCAGTGGTTGTGAAATTCCCTCTCTAACTACAGGGGATTTAGAATATCTCTAGGTGAGTCAACTGAAACTCTTGAAGAGCCAATTGGAGAAGAAGAACCTACCTCACCTACTAAAAATTGGGCTGAAAACTAGAACAATGAGCTCTTCCCTATCAGATAAATCAATGGAGAGGATAGAATGAAAAAGATAAGCCATGTTTCCATTCCACATTTCCATGGCCTAACCTCTGAAGATCCTGAAACCTTCATGTTTTAGTTTGTTGTTGTCTATAGGGCCTATGACTATACCTCTAATGTGAAAAAGATGAATTTGTTCCTTCTACCCTCAAAGATACAACCTTGCGTTAGTTTATAAGTCTACCTGGATGCACCTGGGCTCAAATGAAACAAAACGTCAATGATAAAAACCGGGATAACTGTAGGTCCAAATAAACAAAGGAGGAAATATTTAGGATGACCCTTCGACCTGATGAATATTTGGAGGATTATGAGGAAAGGTTTCAACTCAATTGTAGGAGGGCCAACTGTACTCTTGATATTGATTCACTAAAGCTATTTATTCTCCAAGAGGTCAGGGAAGATGTAATGGAAACCCTCAACATGCTATCTAGAGGATATATCTACCAATTTCCTTATGATGACATCAAAAATGTATTCAAGAATTACTGTAGGGTTGTTAGGAGGAAGGGTAGGTCTAGCCAAAGATTGGTCAGTTCCTCTGCCTCTACAACATCCATAAAGCATGAGATAGGGAGCATGTTTGAGGATTTCAAGAGTGAAATGTTACATACCTTTTCCCTACAAATGGATACTTTTGATCTGAATCTTGGGGGGAGGCCCCCAAGATCTGAAAAATTGAAATGCCAAAAGAAAAGAGGAGAACACACAATAACAAAACCACAAAGAAAAGAGGAGAACACACAATAACAAAACCACAAAGAAACTGTAAAGACTACACCATGAAAAGACCCCTGGGGTACTAGAACTATCCATATTAAACAATTTAAACTAAGGTTTTTAAAATTATCATATGGAGATTAAACAATTTAAACACAAGTTTTTAAAATTCTTAGTCCAATTTTGATTAAAATTAACCAAAAAAAATGTTGTGAAAAAAATCCTTTCGTCGACAAATTAAACTACAACTTTTTTTAACTTATAACCAAATTTTAAACAAAATAAACCAAAAACAAATAAAAATAAAAGGCCACCTCATTAAAACATTACTTTTATTTGTCACCCAACCTAACTAATTTTGGTTTTATATAAAAACATCGAAAATTTCAAAATTTGGTTTTTACCATTATAACAAATTCTAAAATATAAATGTTGGAAATATAATGAATTATTAATAATAAGTACCCTGTACAAAATATTTCAAAGGTATATTACGGATCAAACAAAAACCATAACCTATTAAAAAATATCAATACCCCCTGAAATTTAATAATGATGATAGACCTTTTTGACACAGTATTTGAGTGGAGTGTCCTTTTACAAATGTGACTTGTTACTTATAGTCTTTTTTTGTCACAATACCATAGGTAAATTCGATGGGTGGGTAAATGCCATGGGTGGATGTCACTTACAATACCATGGGTAAATTCCATGAGTGGATAAATACCATGGGAGGATGAATACCGAGGGTCAATGCCACTTACAATATCATGGGAAAATAGCATGGGTGAATGAATACCATGGGTGGATGCCACTTATAATATCATGGGTAAATGCCATGGGTGGATAATGACCATGGGCAGATGAATACCATGGGTGGATTTCACTTACGATACCATGGGTAAATTCCATGGGTGAATGAATACTATGGGTGGATGAATATCATGGATGGATGACATTTTCCATTTGGATCATTCCTCTATCCTTAAGAAGAAATGGTTCCCAGTGCATGAATTTCCCTCCTGAGAAGCATTTGTTGAATATGAAGAGCCACTTTAGAGAAGGGTTTTGTGTGGTTAACCCATAACCGTGATGAATGAAGATATGAGGATAGAAATACCCTGTAATGCTTGTGACCAACTATGATACTGATAGTGTGCTACATAGAAAATGGACTTCGATAAAGTGTGGGTTTGTGCATGACCCATAACCATGATAAACAAAGATTTGAGGATACAGATACGCTATGATTCTTGTGACCAACTGTAATACTAATAGTGTACGACCTTGTTTTGGAGAATTTAACATCTACGAATAAATACTAATTCCCTAGATAAGTAGCTGTATCTAGAAAAATAGTTTAAAGTGTTTTAGACTTTTCCTATAAACAATAGATAAGATGAGACTATAGAAGGCCTACCTTTAGTTCTGATTTCCTCTCATTTCCCTTGTATCGATTCTGTCGCTCCTTCTTGTACTTAATCCGTTTGAGAAGTACCATGTAAACACAATAGAAGACACAAACCGTTCAAAGTATACGATCTATTGAACATAAGTGAAATGAATCAGATACAATTCACACACATAAGCATTATGAAACAATACAAACATATGGGACAAAGGTTCAAATACTTTATTAGATAGAAGAAGGAATTACAACCATCAGTGTCTGATTCAAAGCCATTCCTCCAGCTTGGATCCCATCCACATCACATCAAAAGAATGACACACTTGTAGCATCACAATACTTGCTTCAAAGCTAAATCTCATATCAGCATTATCTCCTTACAATTCAACATAATCCAGCCCCTGATCACTTAGAAGAGTGGTCAATTTATAGGAAGATGAAGGAGGTTTTGTCATTAATGGTGTCATTCAATGGCCTTCCATACTTAGAATTAGTTCTATGGAGGAATGGATGAGAGGATAGGAAGCACCTTAACTCATTCCTCATCCATTTTCGAGCTCATAGGAGTTGATAAGCGAGGGAAAATTCTAGATGACTCCAAAAGATAAGAATATTCCCCAAACCCTATGTGAATTTCACTCATTCTCACCCAGCGCAGGTGAAAGGAAGCCTAAGTGCTCTGCAGAGCACCCTGGCAGTGGAATTAACTGCTCTACAGCGCACCTTCATAAGGGTTTACCTGAGCTGGTCCCTCTAGAGGCTACGTCTAGATGTCTTAATGTCATGAAACTGTCTGGGAAGGAGGCATTCAAAGGGGTGACTTATTTAGGGCATGAAGCAATTGAAATTAGGGTTTGATGACCCCTAAAACACTGATATGGATGTTGGGATGTGATGTTCCCAAATAGATCTGTAACAGCTACCCCCTAAAGCATGACGTTGGAAAAATGGCAATGTCGAAAGAAATGCTTTATGATGTGATGAGGAGGTATCAAAGTGGAAGGTGACCAACATCAATTACAATGCATATATCATGATATTTGATTTAACATGAATTGCTAAGGGAACACATACCCATGTTTAGCTTATAAACTTTCATTACATATACATAAACAGTTGTCTATAGATATAGACCCATGATCAGAATGGCTATCAATGTAAAGCCATTGTACATATGATTTATTACTCCTGAAATCGCAGCCCAGATGGATGAAACTAGATCCAGGGTCTTCAATCTCATTCAACCATTTGCTCAAGTACTAGTCTAACCATGTGAATGTGTGATCTGAAATCGAACATGGGAAGACACCATTTGATTACCAACCAATGATGTAAGCTATTAACAAATGCGAGAGAAATCACCGATACTGATAATGATCCTCAAGGTACTGCAGTACATTCTGCATGGTGTGAATGGATGATTTGATGTCGAACACCATATAAATTTTTTTGGTCGAAGGTCAATGTTGTATGCCTATCATCACAAGCAAGAAACCTACCATTGATGCATGCAAGCTTCAAGGCACTGAATGGGTGTTTCTAAGTCAACTTCTTGGATAATGAGCTGACATCAATAAGAAGCGACTTGTCGCAAGAGGGTCTTGATGTATCACACATCAATGACACAAAACGAGCGTAGTGATTCTAGAGATGGAATTTGATTGACGACACAAGGTTCAGGAATGATGGTCATGAAAATGAAGGTTTATGGTATTGCAACAGAGGAATTTTGACTGAATGACTTCTATTGAACATGTTGGCGACACTAAAGTGAATTGGTAGCATTGACCCAAAATAAAGTGATGGATGGTATGATAGACCAACGGTGTGATAATCATCAAGCTAATAACCCAACCCAGATAGTCACGACGATGGAGTGAAAGTGTCATGTTCAAGAGCGACTTGCTACCATAAAGTGGTTTTCCCCTTTGCCCATTTTCCCCAGTCCTCGCTGACCAGTACCTCTTTATTTTTATCAAGCTTGAGGAGGATAACATATGCTTGTTGTATAATTTCACCCTTCGGGGGAATCCATCACTATTTGATGTTTTAACGAGTCTAGTGAAGGTGAAACTCGATCTTGTATAGATGGACAAGTTTGTCGCTATTTGACGTTTTAACGAGTTTAACGACAAAGATAACTCAGTCCTTTTCATATTTAGAGAGTTTGAAAAGGGACAAAAGGAAAACTCCACAAGTTCTTGTTCGTAAATTAATCTCTCAAGCTCGAAAAAGCGTAAAATAATACAAGAGAGATATCATTTCTAATCTGTTAACAAGCTGGAAAGGACAAGTGCTCGACAATATTTTCATATTTAGAGACTCTGAAAATAGCTTAAAGATGACTCCAGTAGGGTTCCTCTTTCGTTTTTAACAGAGCTCCCAAAAGAGATAAAAGTGTGCTCTGTGGTCAAAGGTATAACTTACAATTGAGCACATTGAATTCTGTAAATCAGTTGCAAAACCTTCTCAAGACATCACCAAATGGATTAAAAATATCTGTTTCATAGGAAAAAATAGGTAAGTACTAATGTTTACTTGATTAATGAACATGAAATAAACATAAAACAAGTTTTTACCATGACATTTTACCATTTGGAACTTACCATTCAGTTTTCTGTTCCGAGCTTAGTTTTTACCTTGATTTTCACCAGTTGATTGTGAGAGATACTGTGGACAATTTCTCGAGCCGTCCGGACCAGGTAGGAGCTAAATCTCTCTACTTTCTTTTCAAGTCATTTTTTTGTCATTTCATGCAAGTTTTAGGGTTTTTTGGGGCCCCTGGGGTTTCATTTTTTAACCCCAAGATCAGTGCATGCTTTCACATCAAAAACTGAGCTGAAGAGCACCCAGATAGAAGGCTGCGTGATCTGTAGTGCACTGTCTCTGTGTCTAGGTTGCGCTGGGCAAGTTTCCCAAGTTTGTTTTAGTTGTTTGCTCCAAAATTTGTCTGGTTTTTTGCATGGAAAGGATCCTAATTTAGCTTATGATTGTGTTTCAGGCTTTCATCGGATCATAATGTCGATTAGATGGTAAGAAAGAGAGCATGAAGAACAAGACATGGTTTCCCTAAACAACCCAGGTACAGTTGGGGCCCTCAGAAATTGTGGGTTACTAAAATACTTTAAGATATCTGGAATGAGGCAACAAATAGAACTAGTGCAGTTCCTTGTTCGTGCATGGGATCCGACAGATCAAACTTTTCACATTAGGGACAAGATAGTCCCTATTAACATTGAGAATATTTACTTTCTTAACGGGCTGTCGAGGCGAGGTGCCCCCATCTCACTTTTTGGATTTGCCCGTGGAGGTGAATTGATGAGAGATTATATCAGACAATTTTGGCAGCCAAGTACACAGCCTAGCAAGGATGAGAAAATAAATATCAGGGATGTAGGTGATTTGCCTTTAAGAATGATCCTCTTCACAATCACAAAATTGGCTGGCAGTGTGACACTACATCTTGTGAACAGATCTTATATGCAGTATGCATTGGAGTGTCTAGAACCAAAAGTTTTCAACTGGTGCGAGGTTTTGCTTTCTTTGTTGAAAGAACAACTGACTAAGGTAAAAGTAGTAAGATGAAGAATTTCTTCTATGGTTCAATCTTAATTGCTTTTGCCTTAGAGAGAATCCCATTGATGCAACCACAACATGTGTCACTGGGTGTGGCTAGTCCTATAGATCCACGTATGCAGAGGTGGGTTGAATTGATGGCTTGACATGCGGGTCAGTCAACAATCATTTTCTCCCCTGCATGTTTCAGCTGGCTTGAATGAAAACATGTTGTTATCGAGAAGCATCCATACTCAGGGATGGATTTTCGTGGAGATCCAGATTTGATTCTACTAGTTGGAGAAAAATGGGGTGTTATGGGTAAGTTGTTTGACCAAAGTGTTTTTTTTTTTCAAGTTTCTACATGTTTTTGTGTTTTTCAATGTTTCCAAGACTAAACTAAAATTACTCTTATGCATGCAGATGTGGGTACTGTTCGACTTGTGGGACACCAACAAGTTGCAGGTGGGCCAATGCAAAGAAACATCGGGAGAGCAGTTCTCCAAGACTTGGATTTGGCCGAAACCTTAGCAGAGTTGCAGGATCATATAGAGGGATTAACCCTTGGTATTCCAGATATCCAATTGAGGAGTTACCTTTTGTTGGAAATAATACTTAGAGTGGGGGGGGGGGAGGGGTGGAGCGGGGAGTGAATTAGTATTAGCCAAATCAATAATCTTTTTCTTTTCATACTCAAATTCATATACGCTACTTCAGTGAAGGTAACTCGCGTGTACACACAACTGTGTTTAAGGCAACCAACGTATATCCAGATTCAGTTTATTCATCATATGTTGATCTTTAATCAATGCATCAGTACTTCATTAACAATATAAACAATAACCATGTGCAGTAATATCAGAACAAACCATCACACATAAGAAACACACATGAACACCAAGATTTAAGGTGGAAACCCAATGCGGGACAAAAACCACCTGCTGCTGTCTTCTTTTTAATATAAGAAAAACCTTTTTAAAATCTTGTAATGGTGCAGAATCATACCAGTATGCAGGCACCCACCTGTAGAAGGCTACAACCTTCTCTTGTTCTCCATCTTCTACTGGAAGGGAGCTACAACCCCCTAGCTCTTGTACTAGCTGATCTGTTTACTAGTATGTAAGCGCCGGCCTACTGAAGGCTCCAACCTTCACTTGTTTTCTAGCTACTACTAGAAGGGAGCTCCAACCCCCTAGCTCTTGTACAGGCCGATATATTTACTAGTACGTAGGCGACAGACTACAGAAGGTTACGACCTTCTCTCTTCCTCCAGGGATCACGCTTCATAAATTTTCAGATTGGATACTCCTGGAACACAACACCACAAACTGAAGGCTAAGTTTAACCTAATTTTCATACTGGACCCATCAACAACAATGAAGCTCACTGCATCAACCAATCACTGAAACTCAAACATCACAACTGAATCAATCAATCACTTGGACAACCCATTATTACTGTCACCAGAATACAGTCACCAGAACCCAAAACAGAACCCAGAACTCTGCAACAACAAACAGAAACAATTGAAACATTCTTCATAAGGTATACGCTACTTCCCTGTGTCGAACCAACGTGTGTACGTGCTTTTATCAAAACCAACCACTATATACATCTGTAAATGTTAATTCATAATTTTGTAGCTATTCCAAACTTCAATTATACCCAGATCATAACATTTACAGAATAATACATGCGTTAGTATTCAGATCTAGAATATACATTATCAAAACAGCATAATGATAATTCATTTCAAGCCTTCAGATCTTGATCCATCATTAGATCTTATCCCTCATTAACCACTATGGTTCATCCTTGGTTCAGATCAAGCAATGCACCATAAGCCAATAACCTGCATACTATATCTCACACTTCATCAGATATTCGATACTTGCACTTCTTGGACTAATGATCTTCTCCTCCTTATATAGTTTTAGGCGTTTCTGATCTAGGTGGATGTTGGTGGCCACCCACCTATCCCATATGGACCCCCACAACTATCTCTTTCAGTTTTTCAGTTTCCGTGATTGTAGCACAATTTACTATTTTTAGCAGTTTTTCGGGTCTTGAACTTCCGGAGCCATTTTGAGGCCCTAAACGACGTTTTTTGGGAAATCTAGGAGCAACATGGGTCCATGGTCTAATTTTTCTCTTCCCAAAGTTTTAGTGCTCAGATAGATTTTTCTAACAAGCTATTGTACGCGTCAAATGGAGATCGGGTGCCAAAGTTACGAACCCACGAAGTTGATGTACCAACTTACCCAAAACGAGGCCCACAATTTGGCGTTTCATCTTCTAGGGTTAGGTTTTGGGATGTGAAGGGTTTTCCATTGTTTCTCAACAATAAATAGGCCTATTTATTGTTGAGAAACAATGGAAAACCCTTCACATCCCAAAACCTAACCCTAGAAGATGAAACGCCAAATTGTGGGCCCCGTTTTGGGTAAGTTGGTACATCAACTTCCAGGGGTCGTAACTTTGGCACCTGATCTTTGTTTGACGCGTACAATATCTCCTTAGAAAGATCTATCAGAGCACTAAAACTTTGGGAAGAGCAACATCGGTCGACGGACCCATGTCGCTCCCAGATTTCCCAAAAAACATTGTTTAGGGCCTCAAAACGGCTCCGGAAGTTCAGGGCCTGAAAAACTGCTAAAAATAGTAAATTGTGCTACAATCACGGAAACTGAAAAACTGAAAGAGACAGTTGTGGGGGTCCAGATGGGATAGATGTGTGGCCACCAACATCCAACCCTTCACATCCCAAAACCTAACCCTAGAAGATGAAACGCCAAATTGTGGGCCTCGTTTTAGGTAAGTTGGTACATCAACTTCCCGGGGTCGTAACTTTGGCACCCGATCTCCATTTGATGCGTACAATAGCTCGTTAGAAAGATCTATCTGAGCACTAAAACTTTGGGAAGAGCAACATGGGTCCCCATATTTCCAAAAAAAAGTCGTTTAGGGCCTCAAAACGGCTCCGGAAGTTCAGGACCCGAAAAACTGCTAAAAATAGTAAATTGTGCTACAATCAGGGAAACTGAAAAATTGAAAGAGACAGTTGTGGTGATCCAGATGGGATAGGTGGGTGGCCACCAACATCCACTTGGATCACTTTCTCAATACCATGGATCAAAACCACTTAGGACCAATAACTTGGACCAAATACCTAGGGTCAATACCTTGGACCAAATACCTTGGACCAATACCATGGATCAAAATACCTTGGACCAAAAACCTCAGAACAAAAACTTAGTTTTCCAACATGTACGTGCTTTTCCTATTGTGAAAGTGCGTGTATACGTTATACGCTTCTTTTGTTTAGTGAACCTGCGTGTATATGCAACTTGGTCAAGGTTAACCTGCGTATACCTCTCTTTCTTCATTCTTGTAGTCTAATCTGTAATTCTTTGCTATTAAGCTGCTGTACTGTGAACTGTCATCTGAGACAGTTGCCATTCTACATTACTTCTAAACTAATTCTTTTGAACTACCCTGCATTTTGTCACATCTGTAAACACAACCATCATGCATTCTGTCACATCTGATATCTCTTCTGTAGATTCATCTAGTTACCATATACAAGTGAGTTGTTCTGCTACAAGTGGGTTTCCATCAAGTACAACACATGCATCATAATGCCAACAATCTCACCCTTTGGAATTGATGGCAACCATGTTGGTGTTTATTACCGCAAGTTGTAGAAACTATTAGAGATAACAAGCAACACCAAAATACTCTCCCCCTTTGACATCAAGGGAAAAGGGTTGACCAAAAAGAAGATTGTCATATCTGAACATCTGAATATAAACATTGATCATGCTCCCCCTAAGCACATGCTGAAAACTCCCCCTTTGTATATGTTGAGATGCACTATATCATCCATGCTCCCCCTGAGCGCATGCAGAGTCTGCAAATATTTTCAAAAGAATAACATGACTCTATAACTCAACTAAGTGAGTATGACCTTCTTATCACCAATGACTCATACATACATCAATCTCCTAATCAAGTGGGGATATACCATCATGACTGTAATATAGAAATTATTACATCATCCTTCCCATGCATAGTGGGGGTACAAATTACATCATATGACCAAAAAGGACTCATCAAAAGATTACGACAGAGAGAGACAAACTATTACATCATGTGTCTTTATATGACCTTTACATCGAATGATATACGTGACATTTACAACAGAGACCAAATATCTAAACAAGTCCATGATAGTCATCAACAACCATGTATGATCTACACCATAAGCATCTGTCAACAACCTCCAGACCTGTCTATGTCCATCATCAGTTCTGAAGATAGGACAAAGCAAATATCATCAACCTGTGACTAAGAATTCCGTATATAGATATCAACTCATCCTCTTGATCTCATCAAGATCAACTTGCTTCCTTTCCTTAGTAGAAAGAGCCTTATCATAACCTTCCGTGAATCAACTAAGTATATGTGATATCTCCAAGAAGTAACAAAAAATCATTCACATCATATCATATGTGAAAAGCACCATAGTTATCACATCATCATCAAGAATTGCATGGTCTTTCACAAGAACCCTTAATTTATCAACCATGTATCATCACTAGGGAACATCCCACATCTGATAAGCATCAACCATGATAATCAACATATGTGAGTATCAACCTATCATCATAAGGTAAGAACTCATCATCATTATGTGTCTAACTAGGCCATGTCTTTGAATATCCATGTCTTCAATGCGACCTGAAATAACACCATTCTCCTGGCCAACCATCAATATTTATCAATATGCAACTTAATTAATCATTCATGTATCCAGCATACTGTATGTCCATCAAAGAGATAGCAATATGTATCATTATCTCATGGTCATTTGTCAAGATTTCTTGATATCATCAACAACAACAATCCTCAACCATGTGAGAGCCAAGAACTATAGGAATCCTGCGTCATAATTGCACTATATGATCTTTATGCGTCTTTGAAGGCATGATGACAACTACATAAAAGAAATGAGCGGCTCATCATCAAATAATGAAGTTTTGTACTCAAGCTTTGTCCTTACAAAGATCACCATGTAAGCAACATATATGTACTATATGCATAATCAAAGAGTCATCCACAATCATCCATAAATATGATCTGAATACCAACCATGTGATCCCAAGTATCATATGAGATTTTATCATGGGAAACTCATAACCGTAACATAGAAAGATGTATTATTTACCCATATAAACATCATCATCAATGATTAGGTACCAAAGACTTCTAAACATAATGTCAACAATGCTTTATTAGAAGCACAACATGTTCTCCCCCTGAACCTGTTCCACCTGTTCACTGTCAGATATGATCATTGCATATATGAGTAAGAAGTATCAAGGAATTATCATCAATTAGATATACATCAAGTTATCAACAACTTGTGAGGATCAAAAGCACTTCTAAATAACATCCACAGATTCTAGTCATCTATCATTACGACAAAAAAGATAACTAATAATTGTCTGAATCATATTAAATCAGTTTTTCTGAGTATGTCCCACTGCATTTTTCTCAAACCACATATATGAAACTGTGCAGCTTCGAACTCGCGTATATACGCAGCTTGTCTTCATAAAACTTGCGTATGAGATTTAGAACATTGAAGTTTCACACTTTCAGCTCCCCCTGAGTCTATTATGTCTGTACACTGTTCCATGCCACATTTTTCTGACTGTACTTCCTTCTTCTTCCATATCTTTGAGTGTGATCATGTTTTCTCCTTTTGGTATGGTGCCTAAAATTTTCTCCTCCATTCCTTTGCTATATGTCCAAAATTATTACATGCCTAACATCTTACATGTTTCATATTTATTCTATAGCAGTCAATGGCTTTGTGACCAAACATATTGCAAGAAAACAATATCCCTTAAAGTACCTGGAAGCTAATGCTATTTCTGTGTGATGATCTTGAACCATTCTACTTCCGCATCTTGCTGCAACATGTCCAAGATTATGACATATAAAACATTCAACATTATTCATTTGAGGAAATAACTGATTATCACTTCCACATTTAGGAGTAAAATATTTTCTTTGAAGAATTTCTTTCCTTGGTTGTTGATGAGGTTGACATCTAATCTCCTTGTTTAGAATTTCAGGTTTTACATTAGAGTTCCTTGCTTTAGCTTGTGAGCTAGATTCACCTTCAACAGATTCATGGAAACCAAGACCAGATTTGATGGTAGGAGACCTTTGATTACTAAGAATATCATCCAAAATCTTAGTACTATCTTGAAATCATAAAAGCTTATCCTTTTCTTGTAATTTACCTTTTAGTATATTTACCTCAACTTGATATTGCCCTTCCTTTTCAAGATACAGATCTTCTTCATGATTTCTTCAGCTTTTCTTCCTTCTTCCACTTGTTTCCTTAATTCGAGAACTTCGTTTTCTTGTTCTTCAAGAGCTTGGAGTAGTTCTTCATTCTACTTATTTGATTTTTCAAGATCTTCTTTTAGAGAGAGGATCTTAGCTTCAAGACCTTCATAGTAACTGGAACTATCTTTAAGTTTCTTGATTGTTGTGTTCCTTTTATTTACTTCATTTCTTAATGATGTCACTTCATCCTGCAGCTTTTGACATTGATCTTCATTTTCCTTGTACTGCTTCCTTACTTTGTTTCCTTCCTATTTTAGTTTGGTAGCTTCTTCTTTGAAGGCACACTCCCTTTTGTCCAATAGATCTTGTTGATCTTTGATTTTGTCTGTGAGCCTTTAAAATTCTGCCTCTATTTGATATCTTTCTCTTTCACCCATAAGAGCAAATTCAGTTGTTTCGCTGTCACTTTCATCATCTTCAAATGGACAGAGAAATGTATCACCAGAGGATAATAAATTCAAACCTGATGGTTCTTTTTCTTGTTCATGTTCATTCTGAGGTGATTCTGAATATGAAGAGTTGCTTCCACATAATCCCCAATCGACTCTCCCATTGTCATAGTTCCTTTGAGATGCCTTCTTCTTTTGAGGTGCTTTATTCTTTAGCTTCTTTCCCATCGTTTCTACGGATCTCCTTCAAGCGATCAAGCTTTTGCCAAAGGACCTACTCTAATACCAATTGTTGGAAATAATACTGGGGGGGGCAGGGTGAATCAATATTAGTCAAATCATTATTTTCATACTCAAATTCATATACACTACTTCAGTGAAGGTAACTCGTGTGTACACGCAACTATGTTTAAGGAAACCAACGTATATCCAGATTAAGCTAATTCATAATATGTTGATCTTTAATCAGTGCATCAGTACTTCATTAACCATATAAACAGTAACCATGTGTATTAATATTAGAACAAACCATCACACATAAGAAACACACATGAACACCAAGATTTAAGGTGGAAACTCAATGTGGAACAAAAAACACCTGTTGTTGTCTTCTTTTTAATATAATAAAAACCTGTTTACAATCTTGTAATGGTGCAGACTCGTACCAGTATGTAGGCACCCACCTGTAGAAGGCTACAACCTTCTGTCGATCTCCAGCTTCTACTGGAAGGGAGCTACAACCCCTAACTCTTGTATTAGCTGATCTGTTTACTAGTACATAGGTGCTAGCCTACTAAAGGCTCCAACCTTCACTTGTTTTCCAGCTACTACTGGAAGGGAGATCCAAGCCCCTAGCTCTTGTACTGGCTGATATGTTCACCAGTACATAGGCACCGGCCTACAGAAGGCTACGATCTTCTCTCTTCCTCCAGGGACCACGTTTCATAAATTTTCGGACTAGATACTCTTGGAACACAACACCACAAACTAAAGGCCACATTTCATCCAATTTTCATACTGGACCCATCAACAACATTGAAGCTCATTGCATCAACCAATCACTGAAACTCAAACATCACAACTGACAATCAATCACTAGGACAACCCATTATCACTGTAGCAAATAACAATCAATCAATCTAATCATTCAGAATACTGTCACCAGAACCCAAAACAGAACCCAAAACTCTGCAACAACAATAGAAAAAATTGAAACATTCTTCATAAGGTATAGACTGCTTCCCTGTGTCGAACCAGCATGTGTACGCGCTTTTATCAAAGCCAACCAACATATACGTCTGTAAATATTAATTCATAATTTTGCAACTATTCTAGACTTTAGTTATAACTAGATCATAACATTTACAGAATAGTACATGTGTCAGTATTCAGATCTAGAATATACATGATCAAAACAACATTATGATAATTCATTTCAAGCCTTAAGATCCCGATCCATCATTAGATCTTATCCCTCATCAACTGCTAAGGTTCATCCTTGGTTCAAATCAAGCAATGCACTATAAGCCAATAACCTGCATACTAGATCTCACACTTCATCAGATATTCGATACTTGCACGCCTTGGCCTAATGATCTTCTCCTCCTTATATAGTTTTAGGCCTTTCTCAATACCATGGATCAAAACCACTTAGGACTAATGCCTTGGACCAAATACCTAGGGTCAATACCTCGGACCAAATACCTTGGACCAATACCATGGATCAAAATACCTTGGACCAAAAACTTAGTTTTCCAACATGTACGCACTTTTCCTCTTGTGAAAGTGTGTGTATACAATATATGCTTATTTTGTTTAGTGAACCTGCATGTGTACACAACTTGGTTAAGGTGAACCTATGTATACCTCTCTTTCCTCGTTCTTGTAGTCTAATCTATAATTCTTTGTTGTTAACCTGTTGTACTGTGAACTGTCATCTGAGAGAGTTTTCATTGTAAATTACTTCTGAATTGATTCTTTTGAACTTCCCTACATTTTGTCACATCAGTAAACACAACTATCATGCATTCTGTCACATCTGATATCTCTTCTGTAGATTCATCTAGTTACCGTATACAAGTGAGTTGTTCTGCTACAAATGGGTTGCCATCAAGTACAACACATGCATCATAATTCCAACACCTATGAGGCTGCAGTGCCACACTATTGGTGTTCCTAACCATTGGGCGAGGCTTTTGTGCATGGTAGCACACGCTGTGACATGTTACCATGAGCACCACTAGATCTACTTAGGATGTTTTGTATGCATTTTTGAGTTTTAGGTCAAAAGACCAAATGTGTCTTGGGCATAAATTTTGTAAAAACTTTTAAAACACCTATCTATTTTACTGTCAGAGTTTTCTATGGTTATATGCAATCCTATTCAACTGATGACGTGAATTGAAAATATTACTTTTACATGTGTTGCAAATGTCTATTTAACACATAATTCACTAGAGAACCAGTTAATGTGTTAAGATTTTTGGAAATATGTTGATATTGAATGTGTTCAGAACGTCTTTCCAAAATACGAACTCTAAGGAACATACAAAAAATTGTTGGATTTCAGACAATATAAATATTTGTTAGTTGTAGTACAATGAGTTGCGAGTCCAACCTAACGATGATTCGGCAAATGCTAAAGTGAATTGGCATCAGAGAGTAGTTCAATCAATGCCCTATACTCAACGATATTGTTTGTTGATCGACTGATACAAATCCCTTGGAAACTCACTAACTCACCACTTGGAGTGAAAATAGCTCATGCTGCAGAAGACAAATTCTGCGTACTACGACTAGCACCATCGGCGTAACCAAAAAAAGGTTCTGAAGATTCCGACATCTGCAACAAATGCAAAGTGGATTACTAACAAGATAAAAATATCTAAAAGATACACACGCACACATGCAATGAAAGCATATATACAATGAATCTTACTACACTTAATCAAGCATAGTGACGTTTGAGGTACAACCCATTTCAGGACTGCGACAATGGAATCCCATCATAATCTACTAACTCGTAGGCAAATTTTGCCAGAAAATGCTTGACAACATAAGGACCCATCCGCATTGGTTCGAATTTCCCTGCTCCAAGTTTATCAACTTCCTGATTGTAAAGTAATACCAGGTCTCCTTCTGAGAAGATATGAGGCTTGACATTTCTATCATATTCCGCCTTAATACATTTCTTATGCGCTTCGTTAGCCAATGCAGCATCACGACGGGTTTCATCCAGATGGATTAATTCCAATAAACACGCTTCTTCTTCAGAATGTCAGATAACAGGTCAATCGCGAGTTTGAGTGATGAAATTTCACATTGTATCGGTAAGATTTCTTCCAAACCATACACCAACTGAAAGGGTGTGAATCCAGTTTCATTTCTCACTGAGGTTCGATATGCTCACAAGGCAGAGTACAGGATTAAGTGCCAATTTCTCTTATGAACCTCTCTCATTCTTTGCAACATCCGCTTCAGGACTTTGTTGATGGCCTCAACTTGTCCATTCGCTTGCGGGTAATACGGGGTAGAACTATCATGCGACAATCCTAACTTAGTAGTCAATTCAACCATCATGTGATTGTGAAAATGTGACCCATGATCTGTAACTATGGCTTGTGCTACACCAAACCAGGCAACCACATGGTTAAAAAAGAAAAGAGCAGCTGTTTTGCCACTGTTGTTCAATGTTGGCATCACCTCGGCCCATTTGGTAAAATAGTCAACGACGACTATAATATACCCATGCCCCCCGGTCGAGGTGGGGTTACATGTCATAAAGTCAATGCCTCATTTTGCGAATGGGCCAACAACAACGACTGGATGCAATTGTGCAAGTGGTAATCTAGTTTTTCGATCATATATCTATCATACATGACAAATTCTGATGACAATAATACAATCTTTAAATATAGTTGGCCAGAAGTAACCAACACGGAGAATTCTCTGTGTGGTTTCATATCCAGATAAGTGTCCACCACAGGCACCTGAATGGTAATCATTCAATGCTTTCTCGGCTTCATCATGCGTGAGGCATCTCTGTAAAACCGTATCGATACCATGATGGTAAAGTGTGTCGCCAATGATCATATAATCTTTGGCTTGGTAACGAATACGTCGTTGTTGCGAACGAGAGGTATCTTGCTAGAAAGTTTGGGTTTGGAGATAGATCAGTATATCTCCATACCACGTGTTATATGACGAAATGAGAAACAGAGACTCATCTAAAATTGATGGTTTAGATGTTGGATTAATGGAGGTTGAGGGAAGGTCACAGTAACTCAGCAAAAACTAGATATTTCTTTGATTTGGACTTGACGAATTCAAAATCAAATTCCTGTAAAATAACTATCTATTTTGAGTATTTTCCCCCCATCAATTGATGTGACAAAATGTATGTCATAGGTTTGCAATTTGAAATGTCAGTTGTTTTTCGTAACAGGATGTAATAGTGAAATCTTTGAATAGCTTGCACAATTTCCAAAGCTAATTTTTTGACATAAGAGTACTTACTTTTTGTATCATTGAGATTACGACTCAAGTAATAAATCAGATGTTCAATCCCATTTTCTTCCTGGACTAAAACGATGCCAATGGTTATATTTGTAGCAATGAGATACATGTAATAGTCATTTTGGTAATTCGAAGAATACATTAATGAAGCTCTAATCAAGGTATCTTTAAGAGCATCCAAGGAAGCTTTCGTAACCTGATCCCAATGAAAGGGTATCTCATTTTTCAAAAGATGTGTAAAACCTTTATCCATTTCAGCGTAATTAGGAATGAACCTCCTCTGAAATTTGGCTTTCCCTTGGATTCTCTATAACTGTATAAGATTTGAAGGTGGAGGCAAATCTAGAATTGCCTGAACCTTTAGTGGATCATGTCGAATCCTCTCTTTAGACACTGCAAATCCAAGAAATCGACTAGAACCAACGCAAAACACACAATTGTGTGGATTGAGTCGTATCTTGTAGTGTTAGCACTGTAAAAATATTGCTCTCAAATGTTGTGGGTGATCAATCCGCTTTCGTGAATGAGCAGGTAAATCGTCAAGGTAAGGTTGAACAATGTGCTTGATGTCATGGAAGGCATAATTCATTGCCCTCTGAAAAGTGCCCCCAACATTCTTCAAACAGAATGGGAGTTTCCTATAGGCGAATGTGCCCCATTGACAAATAAAATATGTTTTTGATTGGTAATTATTGAGTTCTAATGGAGAACAAGATTTTACAACATGAATATTCTCTACAATATTAGGCTTGGTTGAAATATTAATAGAAATCATTTTTTCAATATTTGACAAGGTTTGCTCAGATTCTACTGTGTATATGAAAACTGAATTCGATAGGAAATCAACGACTGATGGGTGGTTTAGTTCATTTGAATAATCTTCGATGTCATCTGGAAGATGGGAACGATGATGATAATCTTCCCATGGTTTTCTCCTATCATCATTGATTGGATGATTCCTTCATCCGTAGAATGTATACGTGAAAAAGGATGTGAAGAAGTACCATATTCTAATGAATGGTCTACCAATACAATTGTTGAGTTCGGATTTGGGTTTGCCGCACAAGCTCGAAAAATTTATTTCTATGATGATTCAATGGGTCTTAACGACTTCACCTCAATATTACCATAAACTTCAAACTTGTTGGTAATCCTTGTTAATTCAGATGAGGTGGAGAAAATCATATTACAAGTCTCTATTCTTGCCACTTCCGCCAAATCAGATGGCGACGGAAGGGTAAAAGTACCCATTAGGGAAGGATCTTTAAAGAGACCTAAGCCAACACTTTGAAGTGACAGCAGGGGTCTGTGTACCAACAAGATGCTTCCCGTAGCCTGTGAACTATTGGAAAAGAAGGCTAGTTGATCAATGACTGTGATTTCACCCTTAAAAGGGAATGCAATAGTACAAAAGTACGTGGAAAAAAAAGCAGCCATAGCATATACCCATGGCCTTCTCAGTAAAATGTTGTAATAGAGGGGTCCTTCAACTACCTCAACTTCAACAGTAACTATTTTTCCCCCTAGTTCGATTTGTAGGTTACTCAAAATCCCACAAGGAGTATATGTTCTTTCGTCAAAAGCTTTCAACGTGGTTGGTGATCGTGACAACGGTAGTGAACCAAGTGTTTTCCAGTAGCTCATTGACATAATGCAAGTAGATGCCCCCTCATCAATAATAGTTCGGTGAACATTCTTATTGAGAGATTTTACTTGAATTAGGAAAGCTAACTGCGCCGATAACTGTGGTGTATATCCAACATGGTTAAAAACCACAAGATTAGAATCCGTAGGATCTATTCTGCCAATTGCTAACAGTAAAGCCTGCTTCTAGGAAGGACAATTTTGCAACACCTCAAGTGTCAACATAACAAAAAGTGATTGAGTGAGATCTTCCACTATGTTATAATTTTGAGTTGCTCGAGCCCAAGGGTTAAATGTCGATTTGTGCGCAAATCCCTTTGGTGGTTTTATTGTCAATTCTGGTACCATAGGTGGAATATTTTCAGATGAAGTCGAAGTCGAAGGATTAGGTTGATTAGTGGCCTGATTATTCGACATCTGTTGCAACCAAATGTGTCTTCGGGTTTGGAAACGGATCAGTCAACACGACCGATGTGTTTGAAGTCTTTAAAAGTTTAGAGACCTCAGAGAGGTGTGGAAAATATCTTGTAAAATGCTCGTCATTACAGATTAGACATGGATAACGAGGTTTCTTTCTTAAAGCAGAGGAATCAGATGATTTCTCTGGAGGGGAATTATCTTGTTTCTTTTTGTTTTTCCCCTTTTTCTTGCTTCCTGGTTGCTTTAGATTTTTGCCTTTTTCAAATGACACAACATTAATTTCGGAAGCAAGAGTATTTTCTGTTGCAGTGGTATTTTGATTTGTAATGGCAAGGGTTTGACCAGATGGTCTTCTCGCCGTTTGCGTGCTCGAAGAGCGGATCACACCATCATCGACATGATAGTCCTTACTCGATTGTGGAGGAGGAGGAACAGTGAAAGCTGGTTGGGGTGCATTGGGAATTTTATCATAGAGGTTGCCAGATTGTGTGTAAATCAAATCCAAGTATTGGGCACGAGCTATTACTTTCTATTTTATGACAACTCCACCTTTTGCCACATCCTCGGTGATTGATGGCAACAAGGATTTTATGAACCACTCAGCTAAAAGTTGATCGAGAACATATGTCTTAACCATTCGACGACGACGCTGCCACTCATGAATATGATCTGATATATGGGTAGCAGTAGTCTGTTTAATGTTGGTTAGGAGTTTCGTTCCAGGCTTGTATCTAATGGGTAACTGAAAGTGGGTCAAAAATGTAGTGGCTAAAGTGGTGAAATTGTCAAAAGAACCTCTTAGTAACTCAATGTACCATTTAGCAGCCGGACCAGTAAGTGTTCTTTGGAAAAGATGAAGTCTAACTGAATCATCATTTAAGGAGTTTGATGAACACCACAAATGAAAGATCATGACATGATTTGATGGGTCTTCTCCAGGATTTCCATTAAATTTTGGAATTTCAGATGGTAAATTATGCAGAATTATCAACCACCAAGGTGCATATAAGATTGGATCATTAGTGAGCCGATTTAAATCTGGTAATTCTAAAGTTGCTACAAACGGAAAATGTTGATTCTAGTCAGGTTGAGCATACCCAGGATATGATGGAATTGCCTGAGATATAGGTCTTTGCATACTGACATAGGGCATCTGCATTTGATAACCTTGGTATGGTTGTTGTTGAACAAAACCAGCATACGGTGGTTGTTGATAACTAGGTTGAATGTGTGGTTGTCCATAACCTGCAAAGCCTTGTTGACCAGGACCTTGGTAAGCTTGAGATTGACCAAACCCAAGTTGAGCCTATTGAGAAAGTCCAAATTGGGGTTGGAATTGCTGGAATTGGGGTTGCTGAAATTGAGGCTGCCACGGTTATTGAATCAACTCTTGTTGATTTAACGGTTGTTGTTTCCCAACAATGAAAGGTTGGCTAGGTTGTGAATAAACTATACCAGTGTAAGCTTGGGTCAGTCTAGATAAGGGTATACTAACATGAGGTTGTTGCTGAACCCCGAAAACAAGTGGTTGTTGTACAACAACTTGAGGAATTTGAACTTCTTGACCTGAAACTTGTGGTTGGAAGGTAGAAGGATCAATTTGTACTGGTTGAGATACAATAGTTTGAACTTGTGACTATAGTATAGTAGTAACAATAGGTGTAGTAGTAATAGATGACATAGTTTGCATTGGTTGTGTTGGATACACAAGCTTGGGTTGAATTGGCGTTGTTGATTGCCATTAACAAACTCTAATTCTAGATTGACCTGAATATTGTGGGATATTACCATATGATGGTTCTATGGAATAAGGAGGATACAGTGAATAAGCATATTGCTCTCCATATGGTGGAAATCTAGTATTTAATGGATACATAGGTCTTTGTTGACCAGATTTCCTAGCTTGATATTGGTATGCAGGATCAAATTGTTGAGTTCCCATTAGAGAAGAACCAGGTGAAATTTCAGTTGACGACATGGGTGATGACCATGGTGTAGAAGCAACCCTTGAGTGGGTTCCCGATAAAGATTGGTAACCAACTAGGATGGACGGTTCACCATATAGGTGTGACTCAGGTGTGGTAGAAAACATAGAGGAGGTTGCAACAAAAGATTCTGCCGTAGCTGCATTAGATGATACAGTCTGAGATTTTGACTATTGTTCAGCCATAGTTAACTGACCCAAAAGTTGTCCTAAAGAATCGACGGGTACTTGAAAATAAGCAGGATCAAACGAAGTAGTAAAATGAGGAGTATGAGGGTAAAGATAAATCCCAACTCCAAAGTGGAATGGGGTTCCAGGAGTAGATTCTTCTTCCAATTCTTCCTCTATAATAATTAAACCTGGTGGAAGAACTTCATCGTCAGGTCCGTAAAAGATTTCTGGTGTTGATAAAGTTGAAGTTTCAATAGTTACTGATGTCCGAGGAGTAATTGGTTGATCGTCTTATGGTAAAGTAACAACTTCTGAATGTTCAATTTTGAAGTCCAGATGTTCGGGTAATTGAAAAATAGTTTCAAAAAGAGGTTCCTAAACAACTTCAGGTTCAGATGCAACTTCTATTTGAACTGGGATAGGTTTTGGATTAACTTCTGGTTGAAATGATTCAAGTTCAGAAGTAATTTCTTGTTGAGCAACTTCAAGTTGAGGATCAACTTGTTGTTGAAAAATGTTGGTTACTGTTTCACTAGGATTAGTGCTAATGTCCTCAGGTAATTGTGAAACTTCTTCTTTAGAAACAGATGTACCAGAAATGGTTGGAGTAACTGGAGTCTCAGTACTCACCGAAATAGATGATTTAGGTAATTCAAATGAATAACTATCAGTTCTTGACGTACTAGACTTAGTTAAGCGAGACCGATTTGTTCGAATAGGTGTCACTTCGGGTGGCAAAGGTGGTTTGCTCGCTGTTCTCTGCGAACGACGGGGTAAGGGTTGATGTTCCTCCATGATTGCTGATTAAATTTATTATCAAAAAATAAATAAACAAAAAGGGGTACACTAGGAAAAAGGTTTACCAAGCAACTGTGAACTACAAAATACCTCTTGGAAAACCAAGAAGTACGAGCATGCAATCTCCCTGAATGTTGTGTTCGATATATCACAGTTTACAAGGTGGCCGACTCGGTTACTTAAGGATGGATAGAAACCTAGAGTTGTCCTCCCATATATACCCGAAGGTACATGGAGGCCCAGTCCGTATAAGCATTGTCTAATGCAAAACCGCACAGTGAGAGCATTCCCATATACTTTATGTACTATAACACCACCCTATATACTCGAAGGTACGTGGACGAGCTATGATATACTCACGTATGTGGAATGAGGTATCACACTCGGGATGTATTGTAGACAAGTTAACGATATATGCTTTGTTTTACAATGTCGGAACACATCTCTAGCTTAGAACCACTAAATGTTCTCGTTAATGACAATGCTCCGTTAGGTAAATTGATGTTAATTTTAAGTTGATCTTGCTTAGGAATTTGTTAGGTCCCTATACTACTAGTGTAGCCCCTTATTATTATTAGTACAACCCCCTTATTATATTTTTGCGCCCATGTAGTCCCCATATTGTTATTGTTGTGCCCCATAGAAGCCCACTATTGTTATTGTTATGCCCTTACATTATTATTGTTATGTATTAGATTATTATTGTTATGTCGGCTCTGATTGTATTATGACCCCTTAGACTCCTATAAATAGAAAGGAGGTCTTGTCATTTGTATCATCCAAGAATTGTTCATTTATGTAATGTAAAGGAGGTTTCCCCCTCGAAGAGGTTGAATTCTAAGACAATGATCTATATTTTCTATCTTTTTGTGAGTTGGTTTCATAAAATTTGGTATCAGAGCTTTGGATTCTAGGGTTTTGCTGCTCCAAACAGGTCCTCGTGCCATTTTCACTATAATTTATTTATTTATTTATTTTTATTTTTTGCAGCGTTTCAGAAGCTACAAAAAAACCCATTTGAGCTGAAATTGTTCTAAAATTCGGGTCCGAATTTCAAAATGTGTCTCGCCACATTTGCAGAGATATGCTCTGAGGAAGCTAGGGTTTTTGCAGACTCCCAAATTACATTCCAAATAGGTGACATGGGGAAACTCGTCATAATTTATTAATTTATTAATTTATTTTATTTATTTATTTTTTCTTTTGAGCATCAGATTGAAATTTCGTAAGAAGTTTTAGAAAGAGGGCTTTCCGTAGTTTTATGTATATCAATTTCAAGTACTAAGGTTGAAACAGTGAGACGTGGCATGTCATACAATTTCACTCTACTGAACTAGTCTATAATCAGGGCACCGTGAGAGATTTGGCATAACTCTTTCTTGGATAATCAAATTCTGATCAACCTTGTGGGGTTAGAAATAAAACCCAAAGAGATACCGCAGGAAGAAATTTTAGAACTTGGAGATCTGAAATTACAGAGTTACAGTCATTTCAAGATCGAGCTCCTAAAATCAAGAAAAATCGAGATGAGGAAGTTTGATGGCAAGGATCCGGTAAATTGGATACTACAGATGGAGAAATATTTTGATCTACATGGTGTACCACTGTTACAAAAGGTATGTATTGCATCTTCATATTTAGAACAAGATCAATCTTTATGGTATAAAGGTCTTTTTTCTCATAAACCACTTCTTACATGGTCAATTTCATGGAGGAAATTATAGCACATTATGAGGATACAAAGAGCAACACCTTCTTTAGAACAACACCACAACAATTGGAAGAAAAAGGAAAAAAGGGCTTTGTTACAAAGTGGAAAGAAAAATTATGGCAACAAGGAAGTCTACCCCTCACAACTATAAAGATGGAAGTGTTGTTTCTCCTAGCCTTCCACAACCTACAAGGGTTACATTTCAACAATTGGAAGAAAAAAGAGAAAAAGGGCTTTGCTACAATTGTGATAAAAAATATAGTAAAGGTCATAAGTGTGATGAGAAGAAATTATTTTACATTGATTTTGGAGAGGAGGAAGAAAAGGATCAAGAAAAGTCAAAAGAAGAGTATATACACTAGGAACCAACCCCAGAGAAAGAACAAATGAATATGACCTCATCATGTAAAGCATTGGAAAAATTACTACTCCTCAAACTCTTAAGAGAGAAGGACATATCAAGAAGAAAAAGGTTCAAGAAGTGAAATACCACATCAAGAAAGAAGAAATGAATCTGACCAGATCTTGTAATGAAATGACCAGAATTACCACTTCTCAAACTCTCAATATAGAAGGACATATCAAGAAGAAAAATATTCAAGCAGTGAAAGATCACATCGAGCATCAACAACAAGTTCTTCAACTTCTAAAGGATAACGTGACTTCGGTGCAGAATCGAATGAAACAATAGGTAGATCAACATCGCAGTGATTTTTTTTTGATGTAGGTGATTGGGTATTTTTATGTCTATATCTCAAGCAAGCTATTTATGAGAAGGAAATGTTGGCAATACTACATGCACTTAAGAAATGGCGACCTTACTCGATGGGAAGACACTTCAAGGTAAAAATGGATCATGATAGTCCTAAATACTCTTCAGAACAAATATTGTCTTTAGAAGAACAAAAAAATGGGTCACAAATATGTTGGGTTATGACTTTGAAATCATCTACAGAAAAGGGAAGCAAAATTTTGTTGCAGATGCACTCTCAAGAAAGGATGAGATATGGAAGCATTGTTTTGTGCCACTCATTCAAAAGTTGTAGAAGATCCCAATTCAAACAATATTGCCAGAACTTGAAGAGGAAGGAAAAATCATATTGGAGCCTGGAGCAGTCACAGAAACAAGAACCCGACAGCTATAAAATCGATCAATTTTAGAGTATCTCATAAAGTGGAAGAACTTACCCACTGAAGATTCCACATGGGAGGACAAGAATTTTATATAGAAGCATCAAGAACTACTGAAGCGTTGAGGAGAACACTTTTTGAAGGAGAGGGGCATGTTAGGTCCCTATATTACTAGTGTAACCCCTTATTATTATTAGTACAACCCCCTTATTATATTTTTGTGTCCATGTAGTCCCCATATTGTTATTGTTGTGCCCCATAGAAGCCCACTATTGTTATTATTGTGCCCTTAAATTATTATTGTTATGTCGGATCTTATTGTATTATGACCCCTTAGACTCCTTTATATAGAAAGGAGGTATTGTCATTTGTATCATCCAAGAATTGTTCATTTATGTAATGTAAAGGAGGTTGCTCCCTTGAAGAGGTTGAATTCTAAGGCGTTGATTTATATTTTATATCTTTTTGTGAGCTGGTTCTATAACAGAATTTTCCTTTCAAGTTCACCACGTGATGTATTTTGAAATTCCTAGGAACACAACTATCATGATAAACATTCTTTCCATTCAATTTAACGATGAAAATCCTAGTGACTTAGGGATAGAGCAATTAGATTTCTTTTGATCAAAGAGCAAAGAGCACAATCTAAATGCAATTGCCCTACACTATTCCTATGAGTACACACAAACTTTTTCAATGCAACATGCATGTATTTCTTTTCGATTTCCTTAATGTGAATGTGAACAAAAGGATATATGCACATACAATCAATCAATCTTTCATAAGAACTAATACTTTTATGACAGTTCTAATTCGAAGGAAGGGAAGACTTTACGACACTTTCTTTTGAATGAAGATTAATCAATTATATCCTAACTTTGACTATTGATCGATAATGACAAAGAAAACATAAAGTAACATTGATAAATCCAATCAAAGTTAGGCTAGTCTACCAGGAGATAAAAACTCATTTTCTGAGATGTAACATTCATTGATCAACCAACAAACAATAAAATAGAGAAAAGTTGGCAAAAACTCTTTCCAAAGGTGGGAAACTAATCCTAGGAGGATCAACACAGCTTAGAGTGGGAGATATTTCACTTCAGAGCATTGTCCCTAAGCTAGGGGTGCTCTGTAGCACACTGTGTCCCTCACAAGCCCGCCTTGGTGACAGTAAGCCATTTCAAGAGGCAATTTGACACAATTTTGACCAATTTTTCAATGTAAACAACTGAATTACAATCTATGAACACAAATAAGGTCTACAAGGATGTCTTAGGAGGTGGATAAACTACTAGGAAAGAGGATTCTATCCCCATTGGAGTCGCCAATTTGTTTTGGAGAATTTAGCATGTACGGATAAATACTAATTCCCTAGATAAGTAGCTGTATCTAGAACAATAGTTTAAAGTGTTTTAGACTTTTCCTATAAACAGTAGATAAGATGAGAAGATAGAAGGCCTACCTGTAGTTTCACTTTCCTCTTGTCTCCCTTGTATCGATTTTGTCGCTCCTTCCCATACTTAATCCGCTGGAGAAGTACGCTGTAAACACAACAGAAGACAAAAACCGATCAAAGCATACGATATATTGAACATAAGTGAAAGGAATTAGATACAATTCACACACATAAGCATTATGAAACAATACAAACATATGGGAAAAAGGTTCAAACACTTTATTAGATATAAGAAGGAATTAAAACCATTAGTGCCTGATTCAAAGCCATTCCTTAAACTTGGATCCCATCCACATCACATCAAAAGCATGACAAACTTGTAGCATCATAATACATTCTTCAAAGGAAAATCTCATAGCAGCATTATCTACTTACAATTCAACATAATCCAGCACCTAATCACTTAGATGAGTGATCAATTTATAGGAAGATGAAGGAGGTTTTTTCATTAGTGGTGGCATTCAATGGCATTCCATACTTAGAATTAGTTCCATGGAGGAAGGGATGAGAGGATAGGATGCACCTTAACTCATTCCTCATCCATTTTCGAGCTCATATGAGTTGATAAGTGAGGGAAAATTCTAGATGACTCCAAAAGATAGGAATATTCCCCAAACCCTATGTGAATTTTTCTCATTCTCGCCCAGCGTAGGTGAAAGGAAGCCTAAGTGCTCTGTAGAAAACCTTGGCAGTGGACTTAACTGCTCTGCAGCGCACCTTCATAAGGGCTTACCTGCGCTGGTCCCTCTAGAGGCTACTTCTAGATGTCTTCAAGTCATGAAACTGTCTGGGAAGGAGGCATTCAAAGGGGTGACTTGTCTAGGGCATGAAGCAACTGAAATTAGGGTTTTATGAGCCCTAAAACACTGATCTGGATGTTGGGATGTGATGTGCCCAAATGGATTTGTAACAGGCCTAGAAAATGGACTTCAATGAAGTGTGGGTTTGTGGATGAACGATAACCATGAAAAATGAAGATCCAAGGATAGAGATACCCTGTAATGCTTGTGACCAATTGTGATACTAATAGTGTGCAACCCTGCAAATGGATTTTGATGACAAGGGTTTTGCCCGTTGACCCATAATTATGATGCTGATTGTTGATGAAGTAGCAAGTGCCTACATAGCCTGGGGTGTGAGGGCACGTCTACAAAGAACCCAAGTTGGATGCTTCTATGCTGAAACTGATGAATGTGAAGCAAGTGCCTACTAAAGCTGGGTGGGAGTGCACATCTCCAAAGGGACCCCACACATCACAAAAGTTCTTAAAAAATAACTAATTTTAAATCAACAATATCTCCCTCATCTGAACTGTAATTCGACAATATTTTTTCTAAAATTCTGCACAAAAACTACAAAAAATGATAGGGGATCCACCATCCACGAATTGCCATCAGAAAATTTCTGCAACATAATTGATTTTAAATCAGCGATATCTCCCCTCATATGGACTCTGATTCAACTGATTTATTTCTTGAATTTGGGTATTGTTTCGCAAGGAATTCATATATGTTATTTATTTTTGTAAATTTTGTACCAAAAGTTTCATATCTGATCTGAAATCTCTCTTCCCAAAAACATTTCTGCAAAAAAATGAAGAGAAGAAAAATTCCTCCCGCCTTCCCCAAGAAAGTGCTCTGTGGAGGTCGTAGCATGTGCCTGAAGTTTGTCGAATATTGCCACAAAAATTTAAAACTGAAATATGCATCAAACCCTCATTCCCATGGAATCGTAACCTGAATTTGATACCATTGATCCATATCTTAGGGGGAGGCCCCCAAGATCTGAAAAATTGAAATGCTAGAAGAAAAGAGAACACACAATAACAAAACAATAGAGAAATTTTTTTATTAAAACAAATAATAACGGTAAAGGCTACATTGTGGTGGAATCTATCCTTTTACAAAACTTGTTACTTACAAACTCTTTTTGTCACAATACCATAGGTAATTTCCATGGGTGGTTAAATACCATGTGTGAATGAATACCATGGGTGGATGTCACTTAGAATACCATGGATAAATTCCATGAGTGGATAAATACCATGGGAGGATGAATACCAAGTGTCGATGCCACTTACAATACCATGGGAAAATACCATGGGTGAATGAATACCATGGGTGGATGCCACTTACAATATCATGGGTAAATTCCATGGGTGGATAATTACCATGGGTGGATGAATACAATGGGTTGATGCCACTTACAATACCATGGGTAAATTCCATGGGTGAATGAATACTATGTGTGGATTCCATTTTCCATTCAGATCAAATTTGCAAATCAAAAGAAAACAAGAGGAAGTAGAAAGGACACTAGCTATTTTTTGCCCTAGATGTACTAAAAGATATCTAAGGAATGAATGCCTACTAAATGTCATATAAGTCTTCCTAATATGTGAAAAGAATCAAGCAACAAAAAAATTCCCCTATCTGTTAGGCCTAAAGGATGTATATCAGGAGGGAGTAGAGAGTGGGTCAGAACAACTATGCTTCTCTTACCATAGGAGACCCCTAGGACCTTGACCATATCAAGAAGGCATACAAGGTGCACATTATCCTCAATAAAATCCAAATCAAAATGCACCTTCCTAGCCTTGGTACCATTACACGTATCCATCATGGTCCACACCTCCTCCTTGGCCTCATGCTCCTCCATATTCTCCTGAGTTTGTCAACCATCCTTTTAAGCCATATCCATCCCAATATTCTCAATGAGGAAACCCCTAACAAGGTTGGAGGCCTCAAACAAACTGACCTCTGCTTTACTACCTCCAACCAACATCAACCATAGAGAACTCATCATATCCCACCTAAGAAACCTCAAATTCTTGCTCAACCCAATACAAACCCAAATAATAAGTAGGAACAACATGTCTATAGTGGAAAGCCATCCTATCCTGCTTATGTTGTGGAAGTCTAAGAGATTAGACTTCTATATGGGAGGGTGCTCCAAGATAATCACCCACCTTTTCCACCTGTAGATACTGAAGAAGAGAAGGAAGAGAGTGACCCTCTAAAAGGTTGGTCTACCCTAACCAACACACCCTAGAATAGGTTAAACTTATGGGAGAATTAAATAATTTATGTGTCAATATACCCCTTCTCCAAGCTATTAAATATGTTCCCATATACAAAAATCTTATCAAGGAAAAATGTTTCAAAATGATTGAGAGAAGAAGAAGAGATACACCCACCATCAACTTTGTTGTATAACTATCTGATCTGTTGGTTGGGGAGGCGATCTCCCCAAATACCTAGACCCTGGTAGCCCAGTAGTGGATGTGCACAACGATGGCATTATTGTTCCTAATACCCTGATTTATCTTAGGGAAGCAATCAATGTGATCACTAGGGAAACCATGTTGAAGCTCAATCTCCAAGGGGCTTTGAGATAGACCACTACAGTGCTGCAACTTGCAGATAGATCCATAGTATCACTTGAGGGAATTATTGAGGATGTCATGGTCTCCATTGACTCCTAGGATACCCTACTGATTTCCTAATCTTCCATCCCAATGCCAAGTTTAATGGTTATCCTCTCATCTTAGGAAGACATTGGTTGACCATTGTTGATGCCTACACTAGTTCTAGGGCTAGGAACACGACTATCAAGAATGGACATTTATAAAAAAAAAATTGAGTTGTATCCTCCTAGTCAATCTTCTATTGAACATGATTTACCCATATGGTTAGAGGATTAGGAAGATGATGAATTTTATCACACAACCACATACCTAGTTTTCAATCTAGATATTGTTATAGGAGGGGTACGTCTTGGTGAATATGACCTAATTGACCATATCTTCTAGAAACAGCCTCCCACAACCATATTAGTTGAGGAATTTCTTAAAGAATATGAGATTATTCCCTAGACTAACTTGTTCTCTGTTGACTCTAGCATAGAACATGTAAATATTGTAGAGTTTGCCCCATCCATAACTCTAAATATCAACCCCTATCTCTCAGTGAAACAAGAAGAAAAATAGTGCAATGTTTTGAGGTAACATCTGGATGCTTTTTCTTGGGATTATAAGGAAATGAAAGGTGTGCATCCCTCAATTTGCACTTATCATATTTATATCAAAGATGCATGCAAGCCTATGCACCAACCCTAGAGAAGGATGATCAAAGATCTTAAGGACATTGTGAAATAAGAATTACAAAAGCTACTAGATGCAGGATTCATATACCCCATTTCATATAGTGAGTGGGTGTAACCTCTTCTTTTAGTTCCCAAGAAGAATGGGAAGTGGAGAATCTCTGTTGATTACCGAGAACTTAACAAGGCTATGAATAAGGACCATTTTCCTTTTCCCTTGACTGAACAAGTCCTAGATGGCCTTACAGGAAATAAATTTGTCTCCTTCGTGGATGGATTTAGTGGATACAACCAAATCCAGATCAAACCTGAAGACCAAGATAAGAACACATTTACATGTCCTTGGGGTATCTTTGCCTAAACATTTCTTCCATTTAGTCTATGCAATGCCCCTGTGATCCAAATCTCTTTAGCTATTAGAATTAACCAAGATATTTTACTTATGTGATGCTAGCATAATTGCATATGAAAGAATATATAACAACCACATGTGCATATCCCGGATGTGGGTGATAAACAAGGACAATGAGGTAGCAGTCAGATCGAATGGCATGTGGCTAGACCACATGGCCTTCCGTAGTCTGGCACAGTGGTCTAAAATTGGCATTAACAATAGCCATAAATGCCATTTAAGGGGGCGCCATCTCCAACCTGTAAGCAACCACCCACCTCGGCTCTGCGCAAACATGAATTCCAGGGATAATCTTACCACTGCACCTGTCCATCATCCTCTACCACTGCAATGCCTCTGCCCTCAAGCCGCTGCAGCACCCAGCTCCCGCACAACCACCGGGAGATGCTGCCACCTCCTCTGCTGCATTGATTTTGGCCCGAGAATTCACTTCACCCAGAGCCTGGATTGCCATTTTGTCTTCCACTCGGCCTCTGCTGCTAGTCCCTCTGCTAAGCAGCCCGCAAATTCAACTGAGCCTCTGCATCACTCTGAGCCTAATCCCAGAAGGAATTCTCAAACTTCTAAAGCCAATATGTCGAGAACGCATCATCGTATGCGCAGTCGCAGGGGCGGAAGTAGAGGAAGCCTGACTCGTCCCCATCATTCTCCAGTTTCTGATTCCACTTCCTCTCTAGCCGAGCAGACTACTGTGCGCTACCCAAACACTCGTAGTGGAAGAGGCTGCACTCAATCTTATCGCCTCCATTCAATGCCCACTGCCTCACTTCCCAGTGGAATTCCTTCCATTTCTGCCTCGCCTCCCAGAGGCACTCCATCCAATCTACAACTGCATCTCTAGAATGCCTAATTCACATTTCGTTCATCCCTGAAAAGATCCATCATCATTGCCACTATCTCCGTTTTCTTTCACGAGACAAAGCAAGTAATTGAGAGACAGCCCACTGCAGGTGGTGGTTGCACCAGAGCAATTGAGGAGCAGGCCACTGCAGGTGTTCGTCGCACAGAAGCAATTGAGGAGCAGGCCACTGAAGGTGGTGGCCACGCCAAAACAGAACTATACATGGCTTAGACGAGCATCCACAGAGCAGGGAAGAGGAAAACTGAGAAGGAGACGGGATAAGTGGGGAAGGAGGTAGACAAGGACCAGCAGGCAGATGAAGCCATGGACCCTTATCGCTGTTTCATCGAGGAGGAACATCCGGCGTAGCAGGCAGGCAACACGGAGGCCTCGCAATAGGTAGGTGGTGACATGGAGGATTACAGGTGCTTCATCGTGGAGGAACACCCATCATCTCCACCTCGCTCCTAGTCAGCCACTTTGCTTGCCGCGTGTTCGCCACACAGCTCGCCACATTTTTGCCACGTAGCCTACCACGTGTCTATTTTTCTCAGGTTTTTGGAACTTTGCTTTCTAGTTTTTTAATGGGGTTCCGGAAAAAACTGTTGGTTTTAGGTTCCTTGGTTGGTTTCTGTTTCACCATGAAAACTAATAAAAAACTGTGCGCATTTGCTGGTTTCCCTTGCGTGGGCAGCAAGTTAAATTTTGAAATCTTTTTATGATTCAAACTAGTTTCCCATTATGGGCAGTCCATAATTTGTCTCTGTTATTTTTTCCATTACTCAGGCATGGATAGGTACAGGATAAGGCCTCAGTGTACAATATTTTTTCAGTAATAGAATTAGCCTAACTTAGAAAAAAAAAACAATTACATGTGCATAATTTTAAACAAGATGAAACATAAATACAACCATCAAATTGAATAACACAAACACATTGATAAAGGAGTTCATGTAGTGTGGGTTACATCTTCGGGCCCTGGTGTTAAGAGTAGGGAGGCTGCTTCATTAATACTACAGAATGATGATGATGTACATGATATATTCTTTATCATTATAAGGATAATTCACGCATTTCACGAAGTCTTTCTCATATTGGAAAATTCCCTCAACAAGAGTGACATGTCTCTCTATGAGACGTCCTCCTATAGGACCTCTCACTCAAATGGGCCCTCCTTCAGAATGAAAATCTAATAAAATCTCACATAATTTGGCATACAAGTATCCTTAAACATAATGGAATCAAGGATCTCGATAACAAAGTTATCATTTCAGCAAAGCAAAAGAAAAGCATGGCATAATGACATAATATACCTCTAATTTCGGGGATGGCCAAAAAATGAAAACTCGGCTACTAAAATGGACATCACCATTGAATTCATGGCACAAAATAGTGTCAAATGAGTATAAAATTTTCCCCTTTTTGACACTGTCAAATTTTGGACCCTCACGAATCTTGAAGATAACCCCAAAGATTCCTTCCTAAGGATGGCCGAAAAATCTACTAATTGGATGAAGATTCAAAGCACACCATTGTGCTCCCTACAAAATTCTGTGGAAAGTGAATATAAAGTTGGCACTATTCCACCTCTGTCAAAAATCATCGTCCAAGGGAATATTTTAGATTCCTTAAATTATGTGAAGATTACTCATTGCTGCCCACCTAAATTTTTGCTGCTTAGATTGGGAAATGAACCACATGGTTGGACTCTTGGCGAAAGAATGTGCAAAAATGGCTACAAACTTGTCAAAATATGACACTGGCACTTCTAACCCTCTAAGGCAATCTTTTCAACATCTTATGGATTGCCCGACTCATGGTTCCACTGCCTCTGCAACTCATGGTTCCACAAGTCCTCCAACAGCGACCCGGTCGAATGAAATGACTTCGGTTTAAATATAATATTTAGGGCAAACATGACAAGGAGAGCCTGCCTAGTGTAACAGTTAAGTGAAAAATTTGGGGGACGAAGGTCCTGGGGTCAAACACGTGGGCCTTCGCCCCATTATAATTGTTGGTGTGAATTTTTTTTTAACAAAATAGACACGTGTTATAACAAACAGTTGGCAGTTCAATTCAAATCGAAGCGATAGTTAAATTTAATGTTAAATGTGGTGGTTTATAATGCATTTTTACTGTGGCATATTTGGTAGGTGGTTTGTAATGTGTTGTGTCACATGGTATAAATGTCACAGTTTCTTATTTGTTTTTGGTTAAGATTTTTTCCATCGGTGGACCAGCCGACTATTAAGATGGGCATGTTTGACACTCACCGGAACATCACAGTGGTGGTTTATATATAAATATGGCACGAGGTATGTGGTGAGTCTGCCTTTGGCAGCGCGCCACCCTGATTCAAATTTTTTTTAATATACAATATAACACATTGTAGAAAGGGTGGTGTGGGTATATATATATATATATATATATATATATATATATATATATATATATATATATATATATATATATATATATATATATATATATATATATATACATATATATATATATAGATATGTATATATTTTATAACCCCAATGGTTCAAATTCTTCTACCAAAAAATAAGGGTCACTAGGCAAATGAAAAATTCGACAAATTTTCCCTTTTCGATAGCTGAAATTCGTGCATTGGGATTCCACCAATTTTTTTCCTCCTTAAGACTGCCACTTGGCCAAGTTTGACTTGAACTTTGACTAGATATAACTTGAGCATATTAAACTGGGATTTTAGTGTCGTTTGCATCCTTAGAACTAGGGTGACGCACACTATGATCTGATCGTAGTTTCACTTCAATCCAAGGAAGTTGATTTTTAAGCTTTCCCATAGTCACTGTTGAGTTTCGAGTGCATTTGTAGCCACCTGGATCATTCCTCCAAACTAAGGAGCTTTTGGTCCTCCAAAAGCATGAACATAATCTGCATCACAAGTGTCCTGACATGTCAAATGTCTCCTTAACCCTTGTTCTTTAGATCCATAAGTTATGAGTTGACACCTACATCCTGTACAAACATGTAGTACAATATTTGCAAATTACATGCTCAATTACGTGACCAACCATGACCCAAGCATCCCCATACTTACCAAGATTTTATAAGACACACATCATCACTTTTACATTTATATCGCAACACAAGATTTAGAAAATGTGGCCATGACAAGCTACCATATCTAGTAAAACAATCTCACTCATAAAAGTGAATGGGTCATCATCCTGGAAATGATTCACTTGTTGAACAACTTTTCCAATTGGTTCCTGCATGGGGGATTTGTCCTTAAGACGTTTCTCTGGATGGAGCCTTCAACACGTGGCTCCTTGATGTCCACATCTATTGCAATGACTGCAAAAAGTTTTCTTCCTCTAGATCTACTCAGCCTTCTTCTATGGAGAACGTATTTCATGCGTGACCCTCTTTCTTGCTGCCATTATCTTCTAGCACTCAACAATCACATGGTCATGTAAACCACAAAAACTACATGATTTTTTATTTTCCATTATTAAAAAAATTCTTGGAATCAAAATTAATTTTAGAATACTAACGCTGTCTATACCACTCTTGACTACCTCTGGAGCAATTCTGGCGATGAGAGCTTGCCTTATTTCTTCATCTACAATGTGCATTGTCATGGGAGGATTGTGATGTGTTCCAGTCGTCATCTTTCTCTGATGGCTTCGAAAATGACTTGGAAGCTTATGATACCTTTGAGCACTCTCCTTCCATGTATCACAAACCTACAAAACAAGGTCTTTGTACAACCTCCAATAGTTGAGTCATTCCTTGGCCATTAAAAACAAGTCCTCCTCCTTTATATCCCATCTTGGTAAGGAGCCTCATGCCAGTTCCTCAAATGGGTACCTCCATTTTTCCAACACAAATAGTTTCATGTGAAAAAATAGTTGAAGAACTATCAACATTTTTTACCTCAGTTGTTGATTCTGCAATAGGTGATGATGGCTTCGCCAAGCCTTCATTGCACTTCAATTTTTCCAATGCCTCTTCTGTGGCTCATAATTGAAGTTGCAATCTCTGCTTCTCCTATTTTTCTTCTCGTAGAAGTCTCCTCAATTCATCATTCTCTCTTTGAAGGCTTTGATTAATCAACACATCTGAATGATTAGAAGACGATGAACAAGATGAATATTCACTTGAGGGGGTAGATGGTGCATCATCCTCTGTACTTTCTTTCTCATGTTCCTCTCCTTCCATCTTCTCCTCATAGTATGCATACATTATGTCCACCATGTGTACAATCTTGAGGAGGTCCTCATAGATATATTTTTTTTTCTCTGTTTGCCCTCTTGGCATGTTCAATCATGCAGTTCACATCAACGAGAAGACCACTCTAGTACCAAAATTGATCCAAATCTCTTCAGCTACCAGAATTAACCAAGATCTTTTATTTTTTTGATGTTAGCAGAATTGCATATGAAAGGGTATGGAACAACCACATGTGCATACTTTTAAAGAAGACAAAACATAAAGAAATCCATCAAATCGAAGAACACAAACAAATTGATAATGGAGTTCACCTAGTGTGGGTTACTTCTCCGAGCCGTGGTGTCCAGAGTGGGGAGGTTGCTTTATTAATGCTACACAATGATGATGATGTACATGGTATATTATTTGTCATTACAAGGATAATTCTTGCAACCAGAGTGCCATGTCTCTCTACAAGACGTTCTCACAAACTCTCACTCATATGGGGAAATTCTCTCGACAAGAGTGACATGTCTCTCCATGAGACATCCTCCTATAGGAACTCTCACTCAAATGGTCCCTCCTTCAACATGACAAGATAATAAAATCTCACAGATGTGGCATACAAGTCTCCTTAAACATAATATAATAATGGATCTTGACAACGAAATCATTATTTCAACAAAACAAAACAAAATCCTAGCATGACTGCATCATATGCCTCTAATTTTAGGGATGGCTGAAAAATCAAAAGCTCAGTTGTTGAAATGGACATCACCACTATATTTGTCATGTGAAATCGTGTCATATGACTATAAACTTTGCCCCTTTCTGACACTGTCAAATTCTAGACCCTCAAGAGTCTTGAAGATTCCCCTAAAGATTCCTTCCTGAAGATGGCCAAAAACTCAACTGCTAAGATGGTGATTCTGAGCACACCACTGAACTCCCTGTGAAATTCTATGAAAAATGACTATAAAGTTGGCATCATTCCACCTATGTCAAAAATCAACCTCCAAGGGAATCTTTTAGATTCCTCAAGATTTTGTGAAGATTCCTCATTGATGGTCGCTTTAATTTCAACTGCTTAGATGTGGAAGTAGACGACACGATTGGACTCTTGGCAATAAAACGTAAAAAATTGACTATAAACTTGTCAAAATATGACACTGGCACCTCTAGCCTTCGAAGGGAATCTTTCAGCATCTTATGGACTCCCTCGCTCATGAATTGAGTGCCTCTGCAACTCATGGTTCCGCGGCTCCTCCACTGTCGGGCCAGTGGAATGAAATGAATTTGGTTAAAATATAATATTTGGGGTGGACATAAAAGGGAGAGCCTGCCTAGCGTAAAAAATAACTAGAAAATTCAGGGGGCGAGGGTCCCAGGGTCAAACCCACAGGCCTTTGCCCCATTATAATTGTTGGCATGATTTTTTTTAACAAAATAGGCACGCGTTATAACACACTCTTGGTTGTTTATTTCAAATCAAAGTGGAGGTTACGTTTAAAGTTAAATACGTGGGTTTGTAATGTGGTTTAACCGTGGCATATTTGGTAGGTGGTTTGTAATGTGTTGTTTCACATGTTATAAATGTCATGGTTTGTTGTTTGTTTTTGGTTAAGAGTTGTTCCACTGGTGGATTGGTTGGTTGTTAAGCCGGGAGGGTTCGACACCTGTTGGAACATCATCATGGCAGTTTATATATAAATATGGCATGGGGTGTGTGGCGGTTCTACCTTTAGTGGCCCACCCACATATTACGTTACATATATATGGTATGAGGCCGTGGGGTGTGGCGGGGTTGGCGGCCTGGCACCCCAATTTGAATTTTATTTAATACATAATATAACACATTGTGGTGGGGATGGCAGCCTGCCACCCTAATTATAATTTTTTTTTTGTTACAACCCCAGCTGTTCGAATTCTCTTGTTGGAAACTAAGGGTCACTGGACAAATTAACGATTCGACAAATTCATCCTTTCCAGTGGCCATATTCTGTGCACTGGGATTCTGCCAAGTTGTTGCATCGTTAAGACTACCGCTTGGTCAAGTTTGACCTGAGCTTATGTCATCTATAACTCGAGCATACAAACCTGGATTTGAGTGTTGTTCACACCACTGGAGACGGGACGATGAGCACTATGATCTGGTCATGGTTTCACTTCAATGTGAGAACTTCGAATTTTGAGCTTTCCCATAGACAACACTGAATTATGAGCATGTCTAGAGCCACCTAGATCACCCTACTGCTTTTTAGAGGGTAGTTCTGAGTATTTTTTTTGAACTTGTTCATTAATCTGTTGAGATATACATGAATGATTTAACTCCTTATGAATGTGAGTTCCATGAATCTCTTTCTTATCTGTGAAAAGTCTTGAAGAAATGTGTTGAAATGAGTTTCTCATTGAGCCCTAAGAAATGTGAGTTTTTTTATGAAAACAGGGATTGTCCTTGGCCATTCTATATTCAAAGAAGGGATAGCAGTAGAACCAAACAATATTTCCATCATCAAAATGTTCCCTATCCCTCAGAGACAATGAGATGTCAGGAGTTTACTTGGATTAGCTGGGTAGTATAGGAGGTTCATTAAAATTTTTAGCAAACTGGCTTCACCCTTGTTTGGACTGTTTGCCAAGGATGCATATTTTTGTTGTAAAAACAATTATGAAGAAGAATTTGAAATACTAAAAGAAAATATGACTACTGCACCCATACTTAGGGGTCCCAACTGGGCATTACCTTTCCATATACACACAAATGCTTCATACAAATCCATAGGGGCTGCCTTAGAAAAAGTGGAAGACATTTCCTTATGATATCTATTTCATCAGTAAGAACCTTTCTAAAGCTGAGTTAAATTATACTGTCACTGAAAAACAACTCTTCGCTGTGGTGCATTCTTTACACAAGTTTAGGCATTGTATCATTGATTATCAAACTTTGGTTCACACTAATCATGCAACCTTTAAGTATTTAATGAATAAACTTGATGTCAATGCTAGGATAATTATATGGTTATTATTATTGTAGCAATTTTATTAAACTATTGTTGATAAATTAGGGAAAGAGAATATGGTTGAAGATTCCTTGTCAAGACTAACCCTTCCTGTAGGAAAGGAAGAAATGATAGATGATAGAATTCCAGATAAACATTTCTTTTCCATATTAGTGTTTTCTCCTTGGTTTTCTGATATAGACAACTATTTGGTTGTTGGGAGGTTCCCTCCTAACCTATCCTCTAGGGAAAAAAGAAAGATTTTTAGGGAGAGTGCCCCATTCAGATGGTTTGGGGGAAACCTTTTCAGGTTGGGGCTAAATCAGAGCCTAAGAAGATGTGTGAGGGAAGAAGAGGCTTTTGACATCCTATCAGCATGCCATGATGGACCCTGTGGAGGCCACCTTACTACTAAGAGGACAACCTTCAAAGTTTTACAATCGGGTTATTATTGTCCCACTTTACATTAGGATGAAATGAGGTATACCACCAGGTGTGATGAGTGTCAAAGAATGGGCAAGCCAACACCTAAGGATGAAATTCCCCTACAACCTCAAGTGATTCTAGATCCATTTGAAAAATGGGGCATGGATTTCATTGGACCTATTGATCCTCCATGAAGACCAAAAAAGGTATATCACTATATGCACTTATTACTATACCAAATAGATATAAACAAAAGTAGTAAAGGCAACAACTGAGTAGAAGGTGGTTGAATTTCTGAGGGAGAACATTGTTGAACCTCAGAATTACCCTCTCCTTGAAATTTTTTTCTAACCTTTTCCCCTCACTTTCTCATAAGTTTACAGACCCAATCAATGATAAGTGCTAGGTTTTGTCTTAAAGAAAGCATTAAAATGATCACCATATTATATTTTCATGTTCTTGATATTTGAATAGATTTTTGCAAATTAGCTACATAACACAGCCTATTCTGCAACTAACTGTGGATTCCATAGCTACTCTCATGGTTTGGCAGGTTCCAGGTGTCAAATGAAGAATTGGGCCACATGGGCATTTCTAGAATCATCTCCACATGGATTCTATCCTATTCACTCGGTCCAGATCGACAGAAAAGCAAGCCTAAAGTCATGGTCAAAGATGGAGTCAAAGTATGTTATCTGGAAGCAGTAGGACTCTTGATTTGCTCTTTCATAGCTAATCAAGAGTCTAACAGTTTTGTTGCAAATTTAATTCAAATTAGCCACCTGTAGTTGATCAAAAGTTTAAACAGTCCTATTGCAATTCGAATTAGCCACTTGTAGCAAGTTTTTCTCATAAACATTCATGTTAGATTTAATTCAAATTAGCCACCTGTAGCAATTTTATCTCATAAAATTTTATGCTATTTTCCTATAAATATCAGTTGCATGGAACCGAGAAAAAGATAGAATTTAGAAGGAATTACGTTCAGTTCAGGCTTTTGCTGATACACTGTATTCATAATTTGTTTTTCATAATACAAACTTCGTGTTGCCAATGATCATTTAAAGTGCATCCTTAACTAGCTAGCATTCCAGCCACATCAGTTACAAAGGGCCCCTGCACTGAAGGAGGTTTTTCATTTGTTGTTTTTAGTTCAAGTTCCATTACTTTGTTTTCAACAAGTCTATTTTCTAAATTATGATGATACTTCATGTCAGTTTTTAATCAATAGCATAATGATAAATCACAACTATGCAGCCTTGTTCTTCTAAGATATTTCATGGAGAAAACGACTATGTTTTCAAAGTGAATTAAGATTGAAGTAACAAGAATACATAGTTTCTTAGTTTGCTTACTATTTTGTCATTCATTTTCTTAGAACAATTTTGTCAATTAATTGTGTTAATGGATGTTTTCAAAATCCATTCCAAGATGATGATGATCCTAAACTAAATGGTTAAATGTCTAATTCATACAGTGATTGAATTTACTCAGTGCATTGTTATTTTCCCAGGAACTAAGGTATAATTGATTTCTTGCACAACACTTCAAGAGGGTAATGCTTCAGATTTGAATGTTGGAGAAAGTCAAAAATACATTAGTTGTTTACGGTTAGTTTTACATGCTTTTACCTTTTTTATTTCAAATCCTCACTTAGTTGCATCACTGATATTCCAATAATCATTTCAAGGAGATTGATTTAATCACATTCCTAAAATTGAATGGTTGAATGTTTAATGAATGCAATTATTAAGTTTCATTCTTGCTTTTGAGAATTAGATCCGTAGATTAGGACTAATGGTAAAATGATACAAATGCTCTGTTTTTATTGGGTTCTAAATAGCCAACAGTTCTTGGTCCATTTTTAGGAAATTAGATTAATTTAGGAACATTTCCTTTCCTTTAAAATTCATTAGATTCACTTAAATTTTCTCATAGTTTCAGGTTGTACATTTTTATACATCAAAGAACAGAAAACCCCCAAAAACAACATAAAATACAAAACAACGAAGTAATAAAAAGGTTAACTAAGCACATATAGTGCACCACACTTCATCAGTTTACAAACCTCAGTTGATAATTTATGCAAGAAATGTAGGACACTAGATTGACTAAACATTTTGGCACTGCTGCTAGGGAAGTGTAATTAGGTAACCTCATTTCTTACGTCTAAAAAATGATATGCCTAGATAAAGAGACTCTGGGGGTAGATTCATAGCTAGAGGTAGGAGTTCAATTCCTACAACACTACTTACTCCAACAAGATCAAGAAGAGATACACTTCCATCTCAAACTCATATTCCTAGCCATAGACTTCCTGAAGTTCTAAGGTCAGAAATCCAATTAAGAGGATCTCCTACTTCATCTACTGAGGTAGTCCTAGAGGAAGAAAATCTTGGATCTCCAACAGAAGGAGTAGCCTTTTTCACCTCTACAGGGGAACATATTTTAGTTGAAGAATTAGAAATTCCTAGTGGAGAGGGAGAAGTAGAACCTTTCTTCCACATACCATTGATAGAGGAACCAAAGGAAGAGAAATTAACCTTGCAGGTTGAATCTTATATTAACTCTGAAGAAACTATAATGGCAGGAAGAGAAGAAGAAGGAGAGGGAGTTTTGAATGGAGAATTTACACTATTTGGAAGAGGAAGAGGTAGACGAAATAATGGAGAAGGCAGAGGAAATAATGGAGAAGGTAGAGGAAATAGGGAAGTTGATAATTCTTTTGGATTCCCTATAGTTGATGAAGAAACAGATGCCACAATGAAAAATATCTCACCTTCTGTCCTCACAAATTTTCATGGATTAAAAAGTGAAGATCCTGAAACCTTTTTATTTGAATTTGAAGTCTTGTGCAAAACTTATGGTTATTTACAAGACTCTCAAAAACTCAAATTGTTTCCTTCAACATTGAAAGGAGATGCTTTAAAATGGCTCATGGGATTGGTCACTCAGTTTATTAGAACATGGTGTGACACGAAGAAAGCATTTTTGGACAGGTATTTTGATTATTGCATGCTTATCAATCACAAATATGAAGTGTTTAAAATGATGCAAAGAGAGGATGAAAATTTGGAGGATTTAATTGAAAGATTCAACTATAACATAAAAAGAGCAAAAATGGAAAACTTAGATCAAGATACTTTAAAATATCTTTTATTAAAATCCATTAGAGATGAGTGGATAAACATTCTTAACATGATGGGTAAGGGAGATATCTCTCAACTCCCATTAAATGAAATTTGAGAATTATGTGTTCATCTCTCAAGAGGAAAATCCAAAACTGGGAAAAGTCCAGGAGATCCTCTCTTGTTAGAGTGAATAAAATTGCAACTGGATCAGTGAGTAGGGAAGAAATTGGAAACATGCTTGATGAATTTAAAACAGATATTCTAGGGAGCCTTAGTGAACAAATAGACACCCTTAAACTACAAAACATGCAGAACGCCGAGACTGATGCTTTAGCTATTTTCTATCCCAAATGCAGAAAGAAAAATGTTTTGAGAGAATGCCCATTGGATGCAAAAATCATAGAGACTTGTGTGATTTGTTCAGAAAACCACGAGACCAAGAGTTGTCCTTCAATTCCTAGTCTTAAGGCTGTTCTTCAAGAGGAAACAATTTCAAATCCAACAAAATCTCTTTTCTTTGTCTCTGGAAGACCTTGGCATGGGCCATAGAACTAGGGTTTTAACAACCAAATGTATATTCAGCCCCCACCAAATTGAAATTCTTGGCAGCAACCTTGGCCTCAATCTCAACCTTGGGCTCAAGGAGTGCAAAATCACTATGGAATATTCTCTCAATACTATCAATATCCTCCATCATATCCAAACTATCGTCCCTAACAAATTTCTCAACAAAATCAACAACCCCAACTTCAAAAACAAAATCCTCAACTTTCACTGCCATTCCCACAGAGACCAAATTAGTTACCTGCCCAACCATTACCAAACCCCAACAATAAAAATCCTCAAAATACCTATATGGTGGAAGGATAACAACTTCCAAATTATATGATAACTCCTCTATATCTCAATGATGTCCAACTAAGATCCAGTAAGATATTAGAAAAGAAAAAGCCTTCTATAGTTATTCAAGAGCAAGACAATTCTGAGGAATATTCTCTACAACCAAATACATTTTTTAAAGGAACATCTCTTCAAAACCAGAATACTAAAAATGAAAAACAAAATGAACCAATAAAATCAACTCCTATCATAGAGCAACCACCAGTATATACTTCTACACCTCCTTTTCCTGAAAGATTACAAGTTGATAGAGAGGTAGAAAAGCATATTATGTTGCCTAATTATGATTTTCTAGATGAATTGAAAAATGTATGTATCAAAATCCCTTTGTTACAAGCCATTAAGGAGATTCCAATTCTAGCTAAAATAATACAGGAGTTGAGCATGAAAAAACCAGGAAGAAAAACAAAAGAAAGAAAAAGAATTCAACTGGCAGGAAAAATAGCAAACATAATGATGGGGGAATTTGCCATACAAAAATATGTAGATCCAAGAAATCAGTTGTAAAAACACATATCAATGGAGTTGAAATTCCAAATACATTGATTGATTAGAAGCAACAATTAACATCATGAGCAAATAAACCATGGAACAGCTCAAGCTTCCTATTCTTCTTTATACACCTACATTACTACAATTGGCAGATAGATCTGTAATCAAACCAGATGGTGTGTTAGAAGATATTTCAAAGTCCTTAGACTCTTGGGAGTACCCTGTTTATTTTATGATCTTAACCCCTAAGAACAATCTAGGAGGACATCCACTTATATTATGAAGACCTTGGCTGGCTATAACTGATGCTTTCATTAGCTGTAGATCTGGTGATATGTATATCTCTGGTGGTAATTCAACTAAGAAATTCACTCTATATCCTACAGCAAGAACAATCACAAAGATAGATGACAAAGAATGGATTGATGATGAAAATGATATTCCGCCTCTCTTTACTATTTCAACCATTAGTGAAGATAGTCAAATCTTAAATACAATGGAAAATTTTGAATCATCTCCAGAATATGAACATGATCAATTTCAATAATCCAAAATTGAATATTTTTCATCTAAGCAGATGTTTCTTTATTCTATGGAAGAATTTGGTAGCTCTACAGTTGAAATATTTCAGGGGAAATCATTGAACATAAATAATAACTTGGAAAAATTACAACAGGAAAAGCTAATCAAAACATTACAACAATATTCTTCTGCATATGCATGGGAATACACTAACATGAAAGGAATTAGTCCTAAGACTTGTATACATCACATCTACATTGAGGAAAATTGTAAACCTGTTAGACAACCTCAAAGAAGGATGAATCCAAATCTTAGGGAAATTGTGAAAGAGGAGTTGCACAAAATTTTGAATGTAAACTTCATTTACACAATTTCAAACAGCCAGTGGGTTTCTCCTCTAGTGATTGTGCCTAAAAAGAATGGTAAATGGAGGATATGTATTGATTATCGAGAATTGAATAAAGCTGCCCTAAAATATCATTTTCCTTTGCCCTTTATAGATCAAGTGTTAGATACATTAGCATGCAAGAAGTATTTCTCATTTTTGGATGGTTTTAGTGGTTACAATCAAATTCATGTAGCACCCGAAGATCAAGATAAAACCACATTAACTTGTCCATGGGAAACTTATGCCTACTGAGTACTTCCTTTTGGATTGTGCAATGCACCTGCAACATTCTAAAGAGAATTACTAGGAATTTTTTTTGATATAATACATGATTGTGTAGAGGTGTATATGGATGACTTTACAGTTTATGGGAATACATTTGAAGAAGCTTTAGAAAAATTGGAAAATTTTCTTAAAAGATGTAAGGTTTCACTAAGCCATGAAAAATGTTTTATGATGTTTACAGAAGGGATTGTTTTAGGACATCACATTTTAGGAGATGGAATTAAAGTTGATAAATCTAAAGTTGAAGTCATCTCTAAACTATCAATTCCAAGTTGTCAAAAGGATGTTAGAAGTTTTCTAGGATTCACAAGATACAATAGAAGTTTTATAGAAAATTTCACTAAAATAGCATCACCATTCTTCAAATTACTCACCAAAGATTACGAATTCAATTGGAATCCTGATTGCTAGTTGGCATTTGAGACTTTAAGCAAAAATTTCTGAAGCACCCATCTTAAGAGGTCCAAATTGAAAACTATCTTTTCATATTTCAATAGATGCTTCAGATATAGCTCTGGAAGCTGTATTAGGACAAAAAGATTTGATCCCCTATGCCATCTATTATACAAGCAAGAATTTGATTCCCACTGAGTTAAATTACACTGTAACTGAAAAGGAATTCTTAGTTGTTGTTCACGCTATCAACAAGTTCAGACATTACATAACAAGCTATGAAACCTTTGTTCATACAGATCACTTTGCAATTAGGTACTTAATGAATAAGCCTATTACTAATGGCAAAGTTACAAGATGGTTATTACTCCTGCAAGAATTCAACATCAATGTTCTAGATAGACAGGGAAAACAAAACAAAGTTGCTGATTTCTTGTCTAGAATTCAAAATATCAAAGATGACACTCCAGTTGAAGATAAATTTCCCGATGAATATCTTTTTGCAGTAACTACTTAGACCCCTTGGTTTGTAGATATTGCCAATTACCTAGTCACAGGAAAATTACCTTCAAATTTGTTTCCTAAGGAGAAAAGAAAAATCAGTCAAACAAGTGCAAGCTACTCATCAACTACTAATGAATTGTATAGAACAGGTCCAGATTTCATGATCAGAAGATGTGTTCGAGAAGATAAAATGCTTGAAATTCTTAAGGCATGTCATGATGAACCTTGTGGTGGACACTTTGCTAACAAGAGGATATCCTATAAAATCCTTCATTTAGGATATTATTGGCCCTACATCTTCAGAGATGCCAAGGAATATGTCAAAAGGTGTGATAGCTGCCAAAGGGTAGGAAAACCTGCTCCTTTAGATGAAATGCCACTACAAACTCAGGTACTCATTGAACCTTTTGAAAAATGGGCCTTGGATTTTGTTGGACCAATTAATCCTCCATCTAAAAAAAAAGAAGTATATTTTGGTATGCACTGATTATGTCACTAAATGTGTAGAGGCTAAGGTATTACCTTTTTCTAATGAAAAATCTACAGTTAATTCTCTTTTTGAGGACATCTTCACTCGCTTTGGTGTTCCGAGAGAAATTGTGACAGATCAGGGATCTCAATTTACATCTAAAATGGTGGAAAGGCTTGTGTAATATTACAATATCAAACACAGGAAGTATACTCCTTATCATCCACAAGCAAATGGTTAAGTTGAATCTACCAATAAGGTGATTGAAGGAATTCTCACTAAGACTGTACATCTACACAGAAGAGATTGAGCAGAAAGGCTTCCTGAAGCCTTATGGGCCCACAGAACTACATGGAGGAACACAACATGACATACTCCCTATGAGATTGTTTATGGGAAGCAAGTCATGTTCCCTGTAGAGTTTCAAATCAGAACCTTCAAGATGACAATCCAATTGGGACTGGATTTATCAGAAGCACAAAAACATAGATTGGAGCAACTCAATGAGCTTGATGAAATCAGGCAAGATGCAATTCAATGAACCATTAGTTCAACAACAAAGGACTAAATTGCAAGATAAGTATATCAAGGAGAAGAAGTTTCAAGAAGGGGATTGGGCACTTTTGTTCGATTCAAAATTCAAAGATTTTCAAGGAAAGTTTCAGAATCATTGGCTTGGGCCATATGAGATTGAAGAAGTCTTTAATAATGGAGCAGTGAGAATAAGGACAATAGATGAAAGAAAGGTACCTCTTCTTGTGAATGGTCATCAGTTAAAGATATATCACAAGCCAATTTCAAGAGAGGATTTTATCAAGATTTTCCAAGATAACACTGAAATGAAGTTGGTGAAGAAGAATTCTTCTTCTCCACTAACTTAGCTTTTATTTTTTCCTGTATATATATATATATATATATATATATATATATATATATATATATATATATATATATATATATATATATATATAGATATATGAAAACCAATCATTAATTGGCATACTTATACAAAAAATACAAGGTGAAAATCAGAGATTTTTGACATCCTATATTTTCCATTTCCTTTCTATAATAAATAGTGACATAAAGCTGCATTCATTTGCAGTTCATAATCTGCAAATTCATTTCATTTTATAGTCTCATTCCACCTCACCCCATTTTCAATTTATTTTACAATTTCATTCCATGTCATTCCACTTTCATTCCATTTCACTTTCATATTCCATTTCCACTTCATTTCTTATCATGTTCCGCAGCTGATTCCATTCTGCAGCTAATTTGATTTTGCAACCATATCTCATTCAACAACTCTGCCATAATTGTTCAACTTACAAACAAATGATGATTGCAGGAAATTTAAGAATCTTGTTATGAAGACCAATATCCTAAAAAGGTACCTATGGATAAACACCAAAGAAAACAACAAACAAAAAGGTTAAGCTCTAAAAGGAAAAGTGCAAAATTTATTTTAAATAGCAAGGTTAAAACACAAATAATATATAATATGTATATTCATATGTTTCCTTGACGAATCATAATTTGATTTGATTGCAATCTCCATCATATTACATATCTACCACACCCTGTATATTTTGTCACATAACGGTCCATAATTAACTCCCTCATTGTTATTAACGTCCATGACTACGACGTGACATACTTTTCCACGTTTCTCCAAAACCCCTACCATCTACTTATTTCATACAAACCCACAGTTCCTTTCACCATATTTGTATCCAATTCATTTCGTAAAATTGAGAAGGGTAATTCTGAAGGTTAAGAACTCTGTGCAATATAAGGCATGGGGCTAATTGCCAGATCAGAACCGATAGGAGAAAAGTGCATGGAAGGATACCCACAGCTCAAAGAAATATTGCAGAAGGCTAGATGGATTAAATTCATCAAGAATTTTGAGGGTTTTCATAAGGATATTACAAAATCCTTTGCTCAATCTTTTGATGGCACATAGGTAGAAATTGGAGATATCAAGTTTGTAGTGACTGAGTCATTCATGACCAAGGCTACAAAAATTCCAAGGCATGGTGAAAGATGGTTCAAGAACAAGGAGTTCCACAATGAATCATGGAAGTAATACTCAAAAACCCAGGTATGGATGTCTCTATTTTTTGTTAATCTAGGTTGTCATTGATGTCAATATAGCAGTGTTTGTGATGTCAGATTATTTGATACATGATTGCCCATTGATACCCATTGATCATAATGCTCATAGTGATGAAAGTTTGATATATGATGATATGATGAGATGGAGGACCCAAGTGGATTGAACAACGGGAGGTCAATTGAACAACAAATGATGCAGGAGGTCAATTGAACAACAATTGAACATCAATTGAAAAACAATTGAACAACAATTGAGCAACAAATGACGCAGGAGGTCAATTGATCAGCGATTGAACAACAATTGAACAGAAAATGATGCAGTAGATCCATTAAAGCAATAGGAGCAAGAAGCAAAGAGTAATTTGAAGAGTTTATCGAAAGCCAGCAAAGAGACAAGTCATCAAAGCAAGAGAAGTAGGTTAATGGACCCGACGGATTTATTAACAATTGTTTAATGTAATATCACATCCGTAGTATCACAAGTTTCAAAGAGATGTTAAAACCTCTGATTGCGATAGAGATGTGGACCCGATGGATTCATTAAAGACAGTTCATTGAATATCACATCCACTCCATCGGAAGACAGAGCATGTGCACACTTGTAAAACCTCCTATTTTTTATGAAATTGTTATTGCGGGATTAAAGGTGATGACATGGCATGTGGGACCTCCATGTGGAGAAGAAGGAAAATTCACAACTTGTGAACGTGAATTAGCATAAGAAAGGAAGCCAAAGGTCAAGCGAATGGTAGAAATAAAGCCGAAGGTCGAGTGAGTGCAAAGGAAGCCGAAGGGCCAACGGAAGATGAAGAAGTACAGATCGCAATTTTGAAGAACAGTTATGGGAAAGGAAAAAAAGTTTGATCTATCATCGTTTGAAGAGAGCAGTAGACAGCACCAACATTGAACTAATTGTGAGTTTGTTCCTTGGAAGTAAGATATCGTGAAAATAAGAAGCAGTCACTCCCGAAAGAGTTACCGCAACACAGATCTTAGAGACATTATTGGAAATCATGATGGCTATTTGAAATCATCATAAGGTAACTTTGTAGACTCTGTGTGGAAAATATGAAGAGTGAAGACTCCTTCATATGAAGACAAGTTGTCTTTGATGTAGCAGTGAAGCTGTAGATTGACATAACACAATGAAGAACATTTTGAGAGCAGTGTAATACAATCAAAACATTTCTTGGCAAAGCAAAACTATAGGGTTGAAGCGCTTGGGGTTGGTGGCTCATAAGTGGAAGGATTGGTGTCCTTGGAGTTGGTGATCCTAAACACAAGGTTGGTGCCTTGAGAAGATAGGGTTGGAGCCCTAGAGGTTGGAGCCTCACAAATGAAAAAGTTGGTGCTTGGCAACAGATTGGAGCCTTATATATATTGTACCTGATTTATTGTAAAGATTATATTGATAAAAGCATTCATTCCTATTTCTCATTTTGTCTTCTAAATATAAATAATTTAACTGGTAAAATAACAATTGAAAAGAAATACTGATTCACCCCCCCAGTATTTCAAACATTTTTAGGACAGGTATTCCCATTTAAGCTCTTAAAAGTAAGTGGAGGAACATGCTTTTGGTATTACAGAAATTTATCGCTTGTGAGGGGAGGTTTGGGTGCATGTACATCTACCATATCCGTTTACTAATGAATTTATTAGAAAATAGAGAAATCAATCTTCCTTTCTTCCTGCTAAATAGTTTAAGAAGGATTGCCTCAAATGTGCAAAAGATAATACAGTTCATAGATACAACCATGTATCATCATGGGCTGATAAAAATATTGGTTGAGTTTCATTTAAAAATCATAGGAGATACCTGGAAGGATTTTCTTATTAGAAACCATTTCCAAGAATCACCAGAGTCACCTAAAGAAGATAATGTTAGAAAAAGTAGAAGAAAGAAGACTGGTATAACTATTGAAAACAAACCTGAGTCTTCATTGCAAAAAGATGATGAAAAGTTAATCTCTGAAGAACTGAAAGAAATCAGGAAGAAAATCAAGGCAAGAGGGAAAATAAGAAAGGAGAAAAAGGTCACAAATGAGGAGAATGTAAGTCCTCCACAACCTAGAAGGAGCTCTAAACTCCGAGGTTTGGTAAAGAAAACATCATCAAAAGGGACAAAGTTTATAAATTTAGACGAGGAAACCCTAGAAACATCTCCTGTTAACATCTCTTCTGCACACAGTCCTCAAAATTCTTCTATTCATCATTTTGAAGGTAGCCCAAGCAGAAGATCTACGGGCATAGACCTAGTGTAACAACAAATATATGACTATATAGAATCACTGGAGAAGAGAAGTTCCCCAATGAACCCAGAACCTTCTGTCAATCCATAAGAACCTCTAATTTATGCTCTCAAATAGGAAATTTATGAATTAGAGATATTGAACAGACATGTCAAACAGGAGTATGAGACATTGAAGGAACAAAATAAACTGGACAAGACAATTCACGATAATACCATTCTACATCTAGGACTGTGGTATAAGAAACATAGGAAATTGAAAAGAAAGAATAAGCTTTTGAACAGAGCAATCATTAACCTTAAGTAAAAGCTTCTTATGAGAAAGCCCAGAATGATAGTCACTTCAAAGAAGAGCAAAAGAAGGGAATTGGATGTACTAGCAGAGGTGTCTGAGAAAATGCATTAGGGAGGAAGAAATCACATTTTTGGAAATTGCATGAGGACATGCAATGATTTTGTAGTGGGGGTATGTTGAACCTCAGAATTACCCTCTCCTTGACATTTTTTTCTCACCTTTTTCCCTCACTTTCTCATAAGTTTATAGACCCAATCAATGATAAATGCTAGGATTTGTCTTAAAGAAAGCATTAAAATGATCACCATATTACATTTTCATGTTCTTGCTATTTGAATATATTTTTTCAAATTAGCTACAAAACACAGCCTATTCTGCAACTAATTGTGTATTTCGTAGCTACTCTCATGGTTTGGCAGGTTCCGAGTGTCAAATGAAGAATTGGGTCACATGGGCATTTCTAGAATCATCTCCACATGGATTCTATCCTATTCACTTGGTCCAGATCGACAGAAAAGCAAGTCTAAAGTCATGGTCAAAGATGGAGTCAAAGTACGTTATCCGGAAGCAGTAGGACTCTTGATTTGCTCTTTCATAGCTAATCAAGAGTCTAATAGTTTTGTTGGTGGATCAAAAGTTTAAACAGTCGTATTGCAATTCGAATTAGCCACCTGTAGCAAGTTTTTCTCATAAACAATCATGTTAGATTTAATTCGAATTAGCCACCTATAGCAAGTTTATCTCATAAACTGTTATGTTATTTTCCTATAAATATCGGTTGCATGGAACTGAGAAGAAGTTAGAAGTTAGAAGGAATTACGTTCAATTCATGCATTTTCTGATACTATGTATTCAGACTTCTTTTTTCATAATACAAATTTCGTGTTTCCAATGCTCGTTTAAATTGCATCCTTAACTAGCTAGCATTCCAGCCACATCAGTTGCAGAGGGCCCCTGCACTGAAGGAGGTTTTTCATTTTTTGTTTTTAGTTCAAGTTCCATTACTCTTTTTTCTAAATTAGGATGATACTTCATTTTATTTTTTAATTAATAGCATAATGATAAATCACAACTGTGTAGCCTTGTTCTTCTAGGATATTTCATGGAGAAAAATGACTCTATTTTCAAACTGAATTAAGATTAAAGTATTAAGAATACACAGTTGCTTAGTTTTCTTATTGTTTTGTCATTATTTTCTTAAAAAAAAATTGTCAATTAACTTTGTTAATGGATGTTTTCAAAAGCCATTTCAAGATGATATTGATCCTAAACTAAATGGTTAAATGTCTAATTCATACAGTGATTGAATTTACTCAGTACATTGTTATTTCCCTAGGAACTTAGGAACTATGGTATAATTGATTTCTTGCACAACACTTCAAGAGGGTAATGCTTCACATTTGAATGTTGGACAAAGTAAAAAATACATTAGTTGTTTATAGTTAGTTTTACATGCTTTTACCTTTTTGCTTTCAGATCCTCACATGGTTGCATCACTGATGTTCCAATAATCATTTCAAGGAGATTGATTTAATCATATTCCTAAAATTGAATGGATGAATGTTTAATGAATGCAAATACTAAGTTTCATTCTTGGTTTTGAGAATTAGATCCATAGATTAGAACTAATGGTAAAATGAGATAGATGCTCTATTTTTATTGGGTTCTAACTAGCCAGCAGTTCTTGGTCCATTTTTAGGAAATTAGATTAATTTAGGAACATTTCCTTTCCTTTAAAATTCATTAGATTCACTTAAATTTTCTCATAGTTTCAGGTTGTACATTCTTAGACATAAAAGAACAGAAACCCCCCAAAAACAACATAAAATACAAAACAATGAAGTAATAAAAAGGTTAACTAAGCACAGATAGTGCACCACACTTCATCAGTTTACAAACCTCTGTTGATAATTTATGCAAGAAATTTAGGACACTAAATTGACTAAACAAACATCTCCTACAAATTTAGTTTTCCAAGGGAAATAGTCACTGATTAAGGAGCACAATTTACATCAAGTTTGATTGAAGATCTTATGAAAAAACACCACCTAAATAACAAGAGATCTACTACCTCCGAACCTCAAGAAAATGGGCAGGTGGAACTCAAAAAAAGATCATTGGAATTTTTTTTACCAAGTTTGTTAACAATAGGAGAAAATATTGGATAACCAGACTCTTAAAACCCACTTGGGACTACAGCACCACTTGGAAGACCATCACTAGATTCACTCCATTTGAGTTGGTCTATGAGAAGAAGACCCTATTGTCTATTGAATTTGAGTACAAAACCTTAAGGATGTAATCTTAATTAGAATTGGATCACACTACAACATAACAGGAAATGTTGCTCCAACTCAATGGTCTAGATACATTCAGAATGCAAGCTCTCCTACACACCGAGGTAATCTAGATCAAAGGAATATTTGGCATGATAAGAACATCGGGGAAATAAATTTTCAATAAGGAGATTGGGCCCTAATGTATAATTCCAAAGTAAAGGATTTCAAGTGGAATTTAATGACAAGATGGTTGGGTCCCTCTCTAGTAGAGAAGTGTCATGAGCATGGGTTTGTCTAAATCAGAATAATTGACGAGGAAGTGATTCCTTTACTTGTCAATGTTCCAGGTTGAAGCTGTACAAGAAACCTTTTTCCAAGGATGAATTTGTCAGTTCAATCAGTAGAGAGTTAAATGTTATTGGGAGGCTCATAACCCTCAGTCCACCAAATTTCTAAAAATAATAATAATAAGAATAGGAGGGCCTAGATAAAAACCTCCATGAGGCATTTGAGGCTAACTCCTAAGTTGAAAACCTCTCTGTGGTAGCCCAAGAGAAAAAAGGAAAGGAATAAAACTAAAAGATCCCTAGGTGAAAACCTCCTCTGAGGTGCCTAGGGAAAGCATGCAAGTTGAAAATCTCCACAAAGGCAACTTGATTGTATAAAAGAAAGAAAAGCAAAACAAAAGAGAAAAAGAGAAATACAAGGAAGGAGTTCTTACACCACTTCTGCTAACATTTTCTTTCTGCGGGACTCCAAAAAACGATAGAATCATGGTTATAGAGAAGAATATACAAGTGTATTCCTCCATTCTTCCACCTATACATTTCATTTCCACACTCTCCACTCACATACCCACCTCTCTCCATCATCCAATCAACAAAAGACTCCAATTTTTCCTCCTTGTTGTGATGTTACAGGAGGAACCTGTAATGATATAGGAGGTCCTGTAATGCTATAGGAGGAGATTATAAGGATACATGAGGAGGATCCAATGGAAAAAAGAAACCAGAAGGATATGTTGTCTCTATAAAATGCTAAGAGGGTTCCTCAAATGACAACCCCATCGCCCATCCACTCCATTTAGCAAAACAAATTTGCTAAAAAAATTGACTCTGTCATGCATTTGAGAAAATAAAGAAAATTCTTGTTTTCTATTCTTCTATCACCTACACCGCCTCCTCATGATCCTAATCCTGTCCTCATGCCTTTCATCACTTTCCCTCAACCTGGCATTCAAAATGAAGACTTGAAGGGAGGATTAAATGAATGTTACAGGAAGGATACTGATCCTGTAGCAGCCTGTACAGTAACAACAGAGCTCCCTAAAATTTTGCTTTTCACCCACAGAGAGCATCATGGAGCCATTTATACAGCAGAGAGGAGGCACATCATCCTTAGGAAGTAGGCCATCTACTCCACCAGTAGTAGCTTGGACACAGGGAAGGCACCTACACACACAACAAGGTTATCTGTTACAATATCATCAAATTATGAAGGCCTGAACAGAAATAAGCCAAGGAAATCAACTCCCTTAGGATCATTATATTATGAGGCCTAGTTCTAGCATGCAACCATCTCCAGGAATTCGATCCACATGTAGGCTTAGGTATGAAAACCCTCACCTCTTCCCTATGCATAAAATGATAAAATGTGTTAATGGTCAAGAAAGGAGTTTTAATAGGCTGGAGATGGCCAGTGAACTTGGCCACCCTCGAGTAGTTAACTAAAGTTCATATTAAGTCACCCATGCAACATGGAGATTTCAAATCAAATGGGGTGGTTCTTACAAGGGGTGACGTGATAATCATGAGGTGATGGGTAATGATTACAAGGAGATGGGACTATTCAAAAAAGAAAACTCATGCATGTGCCATCTCACGACAACACTCTGCCCCTTTACCAGAAAGGGAATATTATGTACTGGGCTTGACTCCATTTTCACCATCGCGCAATTAAAAAAAACCAGTTAGAGTAAGGTCAAGCTATCTCTATCAAACTTCCTAGGGCATCACTAAGTTGTTTCAAACTTTTTTTGTAGGTGCTATAGGAGGAAGCTATAGGAGGGTTTGAATTACTACAGGAGGGATGAGAAGGAGCTACAAGAGGGAATTTAAGGGTGAAAGAGAGCCACAGTGACCCAAAATTATCTTCAACCCTCATGCACATACAAAGCTATTTTGAAAAGGAGTAAGTGGCTTCCTCCCTCCTTGATTTCCATACAATTACATGAGAAATTCTACTTGAAGTTGGTAACCTGTAATATATAATTGAGCAGTAGGTATTTTGGAAATTATTGTGTGTAAAGGCAAGATAGGGGAAGATAAAAAGAATTTTTTTTTATTTAAATTCTATCATCCTTCTCCTTCAATGATAAAAAAGGAGGTTTAACCATGTTTCTACCACTGATATTGCTCTGAAGAAAATTGAATTTCACACCTAAGTAACACCAGGAAGGATAAATAAAATAAATGTGGAGAGGATTTAATAGAATAAAACCCACAAACACCAAGAGAATTCACCAACACCCTCTTGTAGTGAACATTTTTAGAAGGCATCAATGGTTGGGTTTCTTTGAACTGTTAAAAGGGTATGATGATGATATCACTCATGAATTTTCCATGGCATTGCATTCTCAAGGAGAAGATAGTGCCACCACTGTTGTCAAAGGATTGGCCATCTCTTTAAGCCATGAAACTATAAGAAGATTGACCACCTTACTCTTTGGAACTCAATGGAGCAAAGATGAGAAATAAGTGAGTGTTATAGCTAAGAAAAACATGTAGAAGATAAGAATGGAGTGAGAAGGGAGAGCCTACCTTACACCTGGGATGAGGTGTCTTATCACATCCTCAAACATATATCTTGGTAAGGGAGATTGAGTGTGGTATATTATTACGTTTTCAAGCTGCTCCATGAGTTAAGATTCAAGGAAAAATTGCCTCTCCCTCAAAGACTTAGTGTTCCCCATTTCCTCCTGTAACCAATCATTGAAATGAGCCAAAAGTCGAGGGAAGGAAAGCATCAACACATAGCCCACCATGGCCTCATCATGTTTATTGTGATGGATGCTTTGAGTCACTTTAGGAACCCTATCCTATGGACTAATTTTTTGGACATGAACAAGGAGGTCTTCATTGAAACCCAAGCCATCACACCTCAAGAAACACAAACCTCCAGCATTGGAGGTAGGGGAGGAAAAACAGAGAAAGAAGAGGCAAGAAAAATAGAGTAAGAAGAAGAAGCAAATCTTAACGAAGAAGAAGGAGAGAAACAAGTATAAGAAAAATAAAGGCATGAGAAGACTTCTAAGCGCCAAGGAAGAGAGAAGAATGGACATAAAAAAAGTCTCTCTCCATGGAATACAAAGCAAGTAGTGGCTACCACACTGGACACATTAAGCACATCTGTGAATCCCAAGAGGAAGAAGGCAAGGCAAGGTCCCCTATAATTCAAAAAAATGAAGAGCACTAGGAATAGACAGGGAAGACCACAACCTCCTTCAAATGTCCTTATCACTATTTAGGAATCACCTAGTAAAAAGGAAGAAGTGGGGTGTAATGAAGGAAAAATTGAGGATATTACCTCTCCTAAGGGAAAACCCAAACCACCTATGCCATATGAGAGAAGGTGCACCACCAGAGCAGTGACCTTTAATAAACCATAGAAATAAACTGCCCTTAATCAAGCAGAAAAAGAAGAGCTATAGGAGAAACACGTGCTTCTACAAGGGAAATAGGGGATGCTACAGGAGAAGAAAAAAGAGCTAAATGAAGGAGAAACCATCTCAAAAGTAGATGAAAAATTCCTCCAATAGCTTCAAGAGCCTGATCCACAACCCGGTCTAGAATCCTTTTACAAGTTTTTTGAAGGAGGTAGGATTATACCCCATAATTTTTCCATCCCACTCTTATTTGAATTAGAAAAGGAAAGAGGAAGGAAACATAGATGGATGCAAATTTCCAAATCCAAAAATGTAGAATATGTGGGCCTAATGGAGGAAAAGATCAATGAAATGGGAAATAAATTAAGTGACATTAAATTAAGGGAGTCAACCATGAGGGAGCGGCTACAGGCATAAAATACAAGACTAGAAGAACAACTACAAGAGAAGGAAACACAACTTGCCAGTATGGAAAGTATCTCTATGGAGTCCATACAATGCAAGAAACCATCTAAATCCTATGCTATTTTCCTCAAGGAGAAATTCCCACAATTTAAAATTAAGACACGAGCATAGTATGGCTCTTTTCTTTTCCAAGATTACAAGGAATTTATTGAGTTTTACAAAAAGGTAAGTATGGAGGAGAGGAAAAAACTAGCTAATTTTTATAATCATAATCTGATCCTAGCAAATCTAAATTTTTGGGACCTCGATTCAAGGTTGGGAGGCATGCAACTCATGGAGTGACCATATCTGTTAACACGTGAGGAGATAAGGGCTGAAGATGTAAAGAAGGTGATGGAAAAGAAAGTGAAAGAGCCCTTATACATAAGAGCAGAATTAGTAAGCCTTGTAGCTGTCATCAACAATCACAACCCCATCTCCTCTGATTCTGATTTAGCACGTAGGTACATAGAAACCCAAGAGCAAGCCATTCTACATTTTTAGGACACTTTTAAGATGTTAGGAACAAAGATTCTACAAGCTTTTCAGAGAAGGTGGCATGCCTTACCCCACACTCTGTAAATCAGAGAGTATCACTCTACTCAAAGGCTAAGGAATGCCTTAGAAAGTACCCCATTGTACAAAAGAATCATGTAAAGAGTAAAATCAAATGGATAGGACTCAAAATTAGTCCACCTTTGTTGTTGGGCTTACAAGAGGAAAGAAACCAGGTAGAGAAAAAAAAGTATGGACAGAGATAGAGGAAAATTCAAGTTTTTATCCACAGGAAGGCACACCATCTAAGGTACCTTGAGATATCAGAGAGTCCACCAGGGCCATGAATGCACATCATATGGATGAATAAGTTGCTCATAGGACAAGAAAAACCTTCATCATGGGGTGATGATGGGTCCCATTAATAGGTATATTTAGACGTTCATTATTCTATCCTCCATCCCTTAGAATTGTCCTTTTCTCACATTAATTCACATTTTTAGTGATAATATGCTTAAAAAGAAGAGTAAAAGGTGTTTGTCATAGTGTATGGCCTAATGTGATTAAATTGCATGAAAAGGAAGCATTTTTTAGGCATTAATTTACTATGCAAGGGCTTGATGGAGATAACTAGAAGAGAATCTAGGGAGGCTTCTCCACCCCCTTAACTCTCTAACTCAGATTGAGATCACCAAATCCTCACTCACAAGCTCTAATTCATTGACATTCGAGTAACTCCAAGTGCAATTGAAGCTCAAGCAAGACCAAATCCACAATTTTCGAGCTATTGGAGTGAACAACTCCTACTTTCAAGGGAGATGCCATCAACTACCCATTTTGTATAAATAAACCAGCTGAAAGGCTCATTAGGATTCAAATTTTTAATTTATCTATGTGTTGAAGCCCCAAAAATCGGGTCTACAACAAGGGGGATACCCACCCGGTCCAGACCTTGGTTAGCAGCTCCTTTTCCGTTTGGTATAGTGGGTCCGACTGGGTATATGGGACCAGTTTCCCAATATATGTGTGTCTGTGTTGAGAATTGATATTTCCTTTCTAATAGTTCCTAAGTAAAATGCTTTTATTCTAAATCTAATATAACAACATGCAATCGTATTCTAATAAACAAAAATATCTAATTCTAAACTAACCTGGGATGTAATCTTTCTGTTATGTGATCTAAAATGATTTCAAATAACAATTGGTAATAAAGATCATTCAACTGCTATGAGAAAATAATTCAATAAAGATAAACCATTTCATATAAAAAGTTAGACGAAACAATTGAAAAACATATCACATAATAAGCTACTCATATATTAAGCATGAATAAATAGCTATCACAGTACAAAAGTGCCAAATGATAACTCAAGCATTTAAGCATTCATATATAAATAACTGAACATGAATATCACTTTAACACATAGGCAGAAATAGTTAAGAGATAAAAGCACCATTTATAACTAGTTCGACTTATGAGCTTCAAGCAATAATGATTTATCTCTTCTTAATCGAACATCCACTAAGAGTAAAAAAGTGCAACATCAGTAGTAGATATTAAACGCAAATATCAATAAATCCTGTTCCACTCATTCATCAAAACCTCCTTGGAGGGTGCAAAAGTGCATGTTCTGAGGACAAGTTTTTGACAAATTTCAGGACCCTTCTCTAAATGCATGAGAAGGGTTTAAATACTAATAGCTAAATCTAAAAATAATTTATTACAAAAATGTAGGATGCGGTTTAAATGACCGTCCTCATTTCAGGCAAAAATAAAGCAAAATTAAAACTAAAACTGAATCTAAAACTAAAACTAACAACTAACTATCTGTGTATCTGTTCCTTGTATTCACAAGCATTCAGCATTTGCTTGAGGAGAGTTGGCTGGCCGACTTCCAACTTTGGTTGTCCTGTGAAAATGGAATCGGCAAGTGCTGGCGCCATCTTCTCAGCAGAATTGATGATACATTTGAGAGTCATGCACTGGCTGTGTGGTTTACCAAATACGTCCAGTAAGAATCCCAATTTAACTTGGTTAACCTTTTGATTGACTCTGCCCTTTCTTGAGCCTTCTGTCTCCAGCTTGTTTGTAGATGCTGTACATATCTACATACCATTTGAGGATATCTCTGATAAATACCGCTGGTTTTAGAGTTTAAGTTTTGCTTTTCGCCTTTAGCACTTTTTCCTACAATTTTCCGGGCTTACAGGCGACTGAGCGATTAGAGGCTTTTCATCTCGAGGGGTTTTGCCTGGTGATGCGCGATTAGTGCTAGGCGCTAGGCACTAATCGCGCATCAGAAACTACCTCCGTTTCTCGATCCAAGCTTCCCTGGTGCGATTTTCGCCTCTTGCGCGCTTTTTGTTAGAGGATATAAAGCTTAAATTTTGTGGAAATAGTGACTCCGTGAGTTCTTGACCCTGAGTCTCAAATTGTCTGTTTGTGATATCAGCACTATCCAGTACCCATTTAACCATGTCCGTGTATGGAAGAATTTTGGGCCTCATGCTATCCTGTGCAAGAATGAAAATGTTAGTTCTGTAATAGATGCCTCAGAAGACCCATGTGAGCCTGTAGTAGCTGTAACCTCCATCATTTTGGGATTTTCTTCCTCGAGTAGACTGTACATGCCTTCCCAAGTAGTAATAACAACATCTTTGTTACAGGTGTTGTCCGTGTATAACGGCGTCATTTCTTTGTCTTCAGAACTCAGAGCTTTACCCTTCTTTCCCATGATATTCTGAGCGCTGCTATGTATACTTCTCTGCTCTTCGCTCCTGCAGTTTGGGAATGAGATGAGAATAATGATAAGAAAAAGGTGATAGGAAAGCTTTAAATGCTAAAAACATATAAAATATATCACCTTACGTGAAATGGCTCCTCGATTAGTTCAAAACCATATTTCATTAATGATTGCCAACTAACTCATTGATTAACATTAAGGCGCATAACTGGGCCTCGGTTTATGGACAAGCTTTTTCGAACAATGAGCCCTGAAGATCTACGATAAGGCGATTTTTCGATTTGCTTCGCAATATCGCAGATCGCAGTATCGCAGATCGTAATATCACGGAATCACAATATCGCTAGTTCGTAGCGTATGACAATCATCCATTAATGTGTTTTCTGCGAAATGCGATTTGTGATATGCGCCATCGCATATCGGTGGTTTGAAGTATTTCAGCTTTAAGTGATATTCGAGGGATGCGATGCGATGAATGTTTTTAGTGCATAGTTTCGCATCGCGATTTCGCAACTTAGAATTCCTCTTGTAGGAAGGCATCCATTACCCTTTTTTGTGATGCGACACGCTTTAAGGAGTGATTTTATTCTAACTTATCATAAAACTTATGTCTTTTAGATTTTTCAAGGGTATTCTCCTAATTTTATGATAGTAAGTTTTAATGAAAAAGGAAATACAAGCCCTAATTAATTTTTTAAGTTTTTTGAATAAGGGTCCCCACTTATTTAGTATTAGTGATAAAACTAAATAAGAAGGGAGGTTGTTGCTGGCCACAACAATTGGCGATTCACTTGGAAGAACCAATTATCTATGCTTTTCTTTTGAATTTTCTAAACTTCCAAAATAGAAAACTTTTCTAGAAAATCAAACTTTATTATAGAAAGATAAAGTGCATTATGCTTTTAGCTGTCTATGATAGTATGTTTCTTCTATGTTAACTTTGGTTATTTACTTCCTAGAGCTAGTCATTGTATCTACATCAGTCACTACTTGGTTTATAAAGATAAAAATAAAGCATTCTCTATAAATCAGTTTTAAATATGCTCATTTGTCGTAGGTAGATTTTCTGCTACCAGTAGGCATTTATAGCCTTGACAGGGTTACCTGTTACCCAGCAATGATCCTGCATCCCACTTGGAGAAATATACAATTTTCAAAGAGAAATCCATATCCACACTTATTGCTTTCATTTTCTTTTAACCCTTAAAGAACAATGCCTTGGTTTGGTAGCCAAATTATGACATTGCCACTCACTTGATTTATAACTTTGCTGAACAAGCTGGCTCGTGATGAGACCCCTTGTCTTTTGATTGCAACAATCTTGAGTCATTGCCCTGTTGTGGTATGCAGTTTTGGAAAAGTCAGCAAGCTATAATATCTATGATCATGATAAGTCGGCTCGTGATGAGACCTCTTATTCTTTAAGTTAAAGTGTATCACTGGATTATTCCTTGAAGCTCGTAATTTCCTAGGTGGGGAGGAAGTCATTGTTTCCTTAAGAATAGCTCTGGACGACAATGGTAGAGTTTTTGGAAAGAGCTTTTCTACAGAGAATCTTTGTTTTGTTATTGATACCTTTCATTTGATTGATATAAAACAAATTCCCACTAAAGGTCGTTTTTTATCAAAATTTACAAGGTTGAAACTAGTATCATACTCAGGCTTATAGCCTTTGACTATATCTTTCAATAATAATGACCAATTTTCTAAATCATTTCTATTTATACAAGCGAAAAAACAAAATCTAAAAGAAATACTTGTCTTTTTCGTGAATTCCAAATGTAACCATTTACAACTGGTTTTATTATTAAAATAAAGGAAAAATTAATTTACAAAAATAGAAGAATGATCTCCTATGGAAAGTATTTTTTGAAGATCTGCCCGTTAACAGCTAAAGATTCTCATTTTCCTGTTAAATCCTGTAACATAAAAGTAGATGGGCCTATGATTTATGCAATTTGGAAAGGGCCAAGGCACATTTGTTGAAATTTTGTACGTTTGCCATTTTCCTCATGAGCCTTGTCCCATTTTAAAACTAGATATCCAATCTGAAAGTCTTTTCTGGATATCATATTTGAATCAAAAGAAGCTTTTACTAATGCTTGATGATGGGCATGAGTTATTTTAGCCTATTCTCATTGCTCGTCTAGCTTAAGGATTTGCAACTGCCTTAGTTGTAAGGAAGAAGTTGGTGCTTCATCAATATATTGAACTAAGGCCAGAGAGGGAATTGCTAGATGAGTTGGAAGAACCACTTCTTTCCCATAAACTAAATTAAATGAGAAGTGCCAATGGAGGCTTTATGCATTATTCGGTCTGCCCATAGAGAATATATTAAGGATTTGTGCCAATTCTTATGAGTTTGATCAATGGTTCGCTTAATGATTCTAATTAAGTTTTTATTCGTTGATTCAGCTAATCCATTTCCCTGTGGGTAATAATTGGCAGAGTATTTAAGCTTAAAACCTCTTTTGAGTGCAAATTAAGTCATAGCATTGCCAGAAAAATACGACGCATTATCAAACATTAAAGCAGAGGGTAAACCAAACCTGGTGATTATGAACTGATCTATGAAATCAATGATGTGTTTGGCATTAGTTGTCTTGAGAGGAACTGCTTCTACCCATTTAGTAAAATAATCTGTAGCTGTAAGGATATACCTATGTTGTTTAGAAGAGTGAGGAACGATCTCACCTATTATATCCAATTCCCATTGATCAAAAGGTTGTTCAATGTTGACTGGTTGCAATGGCAATAATGGTTTCTTTTGTCTCCCAGCAGCAGTTTGACAAACTTGACATTTCCTTACATAGCTATGTGCATCTTTGAATAGTGTGGACCAGTAATAACCTGCGCGTAGGATTTTATGTGCTGTAGCATCTCTAGCATAATGTCCACGTGCTGGTCCATCATGGAGTTCCTGCAACACCTTTTCAGCTTCAGATTTCTCAAGACATCTAAGGAGAACAGAATCATAATTTATCCTAAAAATTACATCGTTCACGAGCTAATATTGCTTAGCCTTCAACCTTAGAGCTCTTTTCTTTGTATAATCGAGGTTTGAAGGAGCATATCCGTTCTTTAGATAAAATATGATATCAGTGTATAATGATTCAACATCGTTTAGGCTTACCTCATACATTTGTATCTCTATAGATGGTATTTCGGAAATAAGCGATGCTCCAGCTAGCATTTTGCAAAAGACTTGACCTTTTACAATACTTGCTGGTTTAATTTCAACGTCATATTCTTGTAATGCGGTAACCCAATTGGCTCTTTTCTCACCCACATCTTTTTGTACTAAGAGATTTCTTACCGCTGGAAATGGTACTATGATTTTTTTATGGGTTTTAAACAAAAAGGGTCTGAAATATTTTATCGCTTTGAAAACAACATAAGCTTGTTTCTCTACGTCTGAATAATTTAACTCAACCCCCTGTAGATTTGAACTGAAAAAAGCGATTAGGGCTTCTGCCTTGTCTTGATTTGCTTGAGTGAGTATCGCAACATATGATCTATCAGAGGCAAATGTATATAAAATGAAAGGATCGGAAAAATTTGGAGTTGCTAAAGATGGAGCATTAACAATTGCTTGTTTGATCAGATTGAATGCTTCATATTCGTCATGGCCCCATTTGAAGATTGAGTTCTTTTTAATCATTGCATGTAAAGGAGATATGATTCTTGAAAAATCTGGAACAAATCTCTTTACAAAGTTAATTTGGCAAAGGAAAGATTGCATAGCTTTCTTGTTGTGAGGTAGGGGTATTTTGGAAATCTCCTTGATTCTGTCAGGATCAATATGGATTCCAAATTTTGACACTATGAATCCAAGAAGTTTTCCTTCACTTAATGCAAAAAAGGACTTTTTTGGGTTAAGTGAAATTCCATACCTTTGACAACGTTGGAAGATCTGTTTTAAATCTCTGAGATGAATGCCTCGCTTCTTGGAATATATAGTTATGTCATCCAAGTAGATTACTACTGATTTGTTTACTAATCCCTTAAATGCGATTTCCATGGCCCTTTGAAAAGTGGCACTAGCGTTGATCAGACCAAAAGGCATCTTTTGATATGCATAAGTACCCCATTTGGTTCTGAACGTGGTCTTTAATTGATCATCGGGATGGACCAACACTTGGTTGTAGCCAGAGAAACCATCCAAGAAGGACATTAATTATGATCCTACAATTGCCTGCAATATTTGCTCCATGAGAGTCAAAGGAAAATTATCTTTTTGGCAGGCTTTGTTAAGATTTCGAAAGTCAATGCAAATTATAATGTCTCCGTTCTTCTTTCTAATGGAAACCATGTTGGAAACCCATTTAGAATTTCGAACGGGAAAAATGATTTTGGCTTTCAATAACTTATTGAGCTCAGATTTGATCTGGTTTTCTAGATTAGGATGGATCTTTCTCAGCTTTTGCTAGACAGGTTTTTCATCGTTTATCATTGGGATAATATGTTGTATGATAGAAGTGTCGTGAGTCTTAAGTTCATCGTAGTTCCAAGCAAAGACACTTTTGTATTGTTTCAAGAGACGGACATAGGCTAATTTTTCTTCAGGAGCTAGGCCAAGGCCTAGGTTGATATTCTGTGGCTTGGTATCAGTTCCTAGATTTACTAATTCATAGTTTAGAGTTGAACTTTGAAGTTTTGAATTGGTAGATCTCTTGAATCAATCTTTCAAATCATATAGGTATTCTAATTTGATTTCTGACTTTGGCATAGCATTATTAGTGCTATCTTGTTGCAATTGTCTGTCATGTTGGTCCTCATCAATTATCTGATTGGTGTAAGATCCCTCTGATGTGAGGAAGCTTACAATATCAGGATCATTGTTGAAAATTCTCCAATTGGTAATGTTATCAGGAATCAAGGGTCTAAAGATTAATTCGATTGAAAATCTATCAGGGCTATAGTCTTCTGAGGGAATGAGCTTGGAAGCTACATTTGCCAAGAGGTCGACACTAGCATTCTGGAGTCTGGGAATTGATGAAATATTGAATGCTATCAAATGTTTAGTTAGATCTTGAACTAAAGATTGATAATGCTTTAAATGACCTAATAGACAATGTATAGTATTCTGTACTTGTCTGCTAACAATTTCATAATCTCTGAAGACTTGTAGATATTTGATGTCTAATCCGATTGCTTTGTATAATCCTTGGACTAAAGCCTCGTATTCTGCAGTATTATTGGTGCAATCGAAATCGAGTCTACTAGTTAGCATAGTTTTGTTTCCCTCTGGACTAATTAACACGCATCCTGCTCCGGCTCCTTCGTTAGACTTGGAACCGTCAAAAGATAACTTCCAAAATAAAGATTTATTTACAGGACTATCTATAAAATTAATACATTTAGAACTATCTGTTTGAGAAAAAAATTCTACTTGAGATAAAACAAAATGTTCTAAGTAAGGTGAAGTATGAGCATTAAAAATTCCTAAGAAAGAATCAACAGAATAGTTGCCCATAATATTGTTTCTGTATGCTATCGGTTCATTTTCTCCTTCCAATTCTGTTACTATGTATTTCTGATGTGTTTCTCGCTCAACCTTTATCTGGTTTGGTTTACCATTGTAAGGGAGCCACATATGTGACCAATTAGTTGCAAAGTATCCATGAAGTTTTTCTGACCAATCTCTACTAAGAATTAAGACACAAAATTCTGGAATATCTGTAACTAAAATGTCGATAACTTGACATACCTTTGGATTAGATGACAACCTTATGGTAACCTGATTTAGTTCACAGATCACTTCAACTTGCGACCGATCCAGCTGAACCATGCGCACAACAGATTTTTGAGGTTGAACGTTCAACTTTGCACATATTGACTTTGGTAAGATATTAGATGAAGCTCCAGAATCAACTAAACAGTTATGCAAATTTTTGTTGAAAACTTCATAAGTAAGAAGAAATGGGGGAGTATGAGATCTCAACCTTCCTCCAATTAAAGCGATATCGTTTAGATCAACTTTATTAATCACATTAGTTGGAGGTCTTCCCATCTCATGGGAAGCTTGAGAGATTATAGCGGCAGATAGAGGTGCAACTGGTACTGCATGTAATTCTTTCAAAAGTACCTTTTGCTGATGTTTTAACTTGCTCAATTCATAAAAATTTATGTTAGCCCTAGTCTTCTTCATGTATTCTATGATATTATACTCCATTTCATCCAAAATAATCAATGTTTTAGATGGAGTTGGTGAGTCTGTTTGGACTGGGCTTGTTTGAGTCGCTTTGGGTGTTTTTTTCTTGGCTACGACTTTATCCTTAGGCATTGAGCTTGCGCTCTTTGGCTTAGGAGTAGGTTGAGGAGGATCGAGTTGATTTCTACTTCGAGTACTAACCCGCAATGCCTCTTGATCCTCTTCATCTGGGAGGATGAAATCCCACATACCTTGTACCTCTACAACTTCTTCTTCATCGGTAGGTTCTTCGGTAGAAATTTTCTCTTCTTCTTCTTCTGATTCAGCATTCGTAATAGCATTGGGAGGCTTTGAATCAGTTGAAGGATTTCTTCTATAAGGCTTGTATGGATTTTTAGAAGAAGTCTCTGCTACTTGTTTCTTAATGTCAACCATTTCGTTAGACATGGTTTTCAAAACTTTCTGCAATCCTTCTAAATTGAATGGATCTTTCGATTGTTTTTTCTTGGGATCTTCCTTAAAAGTAACCTTCTTAGATTTTCGTTCATCAACGGCATTTTTATTTTCTAAGGCTATGATACGTTTCTCTACCGCTATTGCTTCCTTCATATTATCAGCTAAAGTTGTTTTATTAGCCCTATCGACGAAGATTGCTATGTTCGATGGTAAAGCATAGATGTACCATTCACTTCGCACTTCTTCGCTAGGCTTGGAAGCGGTAGGAATTTTGTTCAATAGTTTATTGAAACGTGAATTAAAATCTTTGATAGGTTCTTTTGACTCAGCCCTAAGGTTAGATAGGTCATTGATCAGTGTTTCCGTAGACCTGTCATCACTGAACTTAGTCAAGAATTGTTCTTGGAAGATATCCCAACGAGTGATAGATCCAGACGGTAATAAGAAATACCATGATTCGGTTGCTCCTTGCAAAGTGTAAGGAAAAAGTCAGACGACAACGTCTTCATTAGTAACTCCATTGATATTTATAAATAACATAAAGCTGTTTATATGTTCTTTTGCTAGCATGCCTACTTCAGGATTAAACTTAGGCAGCCATTTTTCAGGATTGGTCGGTATTTGACTCAAGGGCGCAGGCATTAAGACTGTCCCTGTGTTATTCCATGGAGATTGGGCCATTGCTGAATTACTAACAGAGAAAATCACAGAAGATGATCCCTGCAGTTGGGAAGATGAGGATATTACGATTCCAGATGATTGAGAAGGACATGTGGAAGCTCCGGTAGACTGGTGGACAATAATCTGAAGTGGAGGGGTGGATGGTTGACTTTGCGATGGAGAGGTTGAGATGGATAATGATGACAAAAGAGTATCGCTATCAAAACCTTTAGGTGATTTCCTTGCTCTCTTCCTTGTAGGTAGAGGTAACTCATTTGGCTCAATACCAAACTTTTCGTTCTTTAATCCGGTGAGAGGATGAGCAGGGTTATATTGCGAAGTCACACTACCTTGAGATTTATCAGATTTTTGAGGTGATATAGAAAATCACTGAAGTTTATGAATAAAAGATTCAACTTCAGGAGGTTCAATAGTATATTTCTCTGAAATGTCAGGGTTTGTGGTAGTGGTTGTCGTTCTTTCGACTTCTTGCTCAATATTTAAAGATTATAAGTGTGATGGAGAAGTCTGGGGAGATGGTGAGGGCGATTTACTCTCAGAATGGTATTTAGATTTTGACTTACTTTCCATTCACAGTTCGGGGCCCTCCTTCTAGCGCCAAATATGTTGAAGCCATGAAAATCGGGTCTACAACAAGGGGACTCACCCGATTCGGACCTTGGTTAGTAGCTTCTTTTCCGTTTGGTATAGTGGGTTCGACTGGGTATATGGGACTAGTTTCCCAATATATGTGTGTGTGTGTTGAGAATTGATATTTCCTTTCTAATAGTTCCTAAGTAAAATGCTTTTATTCTAAATCTAATCTAACAACATGCAATTGTATTCCAACAAACAGAAATATCTAATTCTAAACTAACCTGCGATGTAATCTTTTTGTTATGCAATCTAAAATGATTTCAAATAACAGTTGGTAATAAAAATAATTCAATTTCTATGAGAAAATAATTCAATAAAGATAAACCATTTCGTATAAAAAGTTAGACGAAACAATTGTGAAAAACATGTCACATAATAAGCTACTCATATATTAGGCATGAATAAATAGCTATCACCGTACAAAAGTGCCAAATGATAACTCAAGCATTTAAGCATTCATATATAAATAACTGAACGTGAATATCACTTTAACACATAGGCAGAAATAGTTAAGAGATAAAAGTACCATTTATAACTAGTTCTACTCATGAGCTTCAAGCAATAATGATTTATCTCTTCTTAATCCAACATCCACTAAGAGTACAAAAGTGCAACATCAGTAGTAGATATTAAACACAGATATCAATAAATCCTGTTCCATTCATTCATCAAAACCTCCTTGGAGGGTGAAAAAGTGCATGTTTTGAGGACAAGTTTTTGAAAAATTTCAGGACCCTTCTCTAAATGCATGAGAAGGATTTAAATACTAATAGCTAAATCTAAAAATAATTTATTACAAAAATGTAGGATGTGGTTTAAATGACTGTCCTCATTTTAAGCAAAAATAAAGAAAAATTAAAACAACTATCTGTGTATCTGTTCCTTGTATTCGCAAGCATTCAGCATTTGCTTGAGGAGAGTTGGCTGGCCGACTTCCGACTTTGGCTGTCTTGCAAAAACGGAATCGGAAAGTGTTGGCGCCATCTTCTCGGCAGAATTGATGATACATTTGAGAGTCATGCACTGACTGTGTGGTTTTACCAAATACGTCCAATAAGAATCCCAATTTAACTTGGTTAACCTTTTTATTGACTCTGCCCTTTCTTGAGCCTTTTGTCTCCAGCTTGTCTGTAGATGCTATATATATCTACATACCATTTGAGGATATCTCTGATAAATACCACTGGTTTTAGAGTTCAAGTTTTTCTTTTCGCCTTTATCACTTTTTCCTACAAATTTCTGGGCTTACAGGTGACTGAGCAATTATAGGCTTTCCATCTCAAGGGGTTTTTCCTGGCGATGCACAATTAGCGCTAGGCACTAATCGCGCATTAGAAACTACCTCCGTTTCTCGATCCGGGCTTCCCTGGTGCGATTTTCGCCTCTTGCGTGATTTTTGTTATAAAGCTTAAATTTTGTGGAAATAACAACTCTGTGAGTTCTTGACCCTGAGTCTTAAATTGTCTGTTTGTGATATCAGCACTATCTAGTACCCATTTAACCATGTCCATGTATGGAAAAATTTTGGGCCTCGCCGCTATCCTGTGCAAGAACGAACATGCTAGTTTTGTAATAGATGCCTCAGAAGACCTATGTGAGCCTGCAGTAGCTGTAACTTCCATCATTTTGGGATTTTCTTCCTCGAGTAAACTGTACATGCCTTCCCAAGTAGTAATACCGGCATCTTTTTTACATGTGGTGTCCATGTATAACGTCGTCATTTCTTTGTCTTCAGAACTCGGAGCTTTACCCTTCTTTCCCATGATATTCTGAGCGCTGCTATGTATACTTCTCTGCTCTTCGCTCCTGCAGCCTATGAATGAGGTGAGAATAATGATAAGAAAAAGGTGACGGGAAAGCTTTAAATGCTGAAAACATATAAAATATATCACCTTACATGAAATGGCTCCTCGATCAGTTCAAAACCATATTTCATTAATGATTTCTGACTAACTCATTGATTAACATTAACGCGCATAACCGGGCCTCGGTTTATGGAAAAAGATTTTTCGAACAACGAGCCCTGAAGATCTACGATAAGGCGATTTTTCGATTTGCTTCGCAATATCGCAGATCGCAGTATCGCAGATCACAATATCGTGGAATCGCAATATCGCTAGTTCATAGCGTATGACAATCATCCATTAATGTGTTTTCTGCGAAATGCGATTTGCGATATGCGCCATCACATATCGGCGGTTTGAAGTATTTCAACTTTAAGTGATATTCGAGGGATGCGATGCGATGAATGTTTTTAATGCGTAGTTTCACATCGCGACTTTGCAACTTAGAATTCTGCTTGTAGGAAGGCATCCATTACCCTTTTTTGCAATGCGACGCGCTTTAAGGAGTGATTTTGTTCTAACTTATCATAAAACTTAAGTCTTTTAGATTTTTCAAGGGTATTCTACTAAGTTTATGATAGTAAGTTTTATTGAAAAAGGAAATACAAGCCCTAATTAATTTTTTAAGTTTTTTGAATAAGGGTCCCCACTTATTTAGTATTAGTGATAAAACTAAATAATAAGGGGGGGTTGTTGCTAGCCACAACACTATGATTAGCTATTAAGCCCATGGCTTGAACTTCTTATTGTTAAATTTCATGTGATGTATGAGACTATTATTTTCTTTTAATGAGAAGCTTTTTTTATTGAGTTGCATCTAAGCCAGTCCTAGAGGGATCAAACCCTTGGGTTTGGGTCCAACCTAGAGGCTTTAGTCCCTCTTATGTATTTATTTATTGTTATTGTTTCCAAGAATTTCATATCTTTCTTTTGTTGCAGTAGATGTTAAGCTATAAAAAATTGTGATTGCAGGCTTCCATATCACCTCTCTTATGGGAAGAGAAATTGGAAGGATTTACAATCTCAATCCAAAAACACTTTGTAATGATTTCTTGGATATAGAAAGATGTTAGTTATCCTTTTTACTTATTACTTTTTTCAACCTAGGAGTTACTTTAGTTATCATAGTAGTGTTGTGAAATAGAATAGATGTTAATCAAATTAAACTCATATTTTCCATGACAATTTAGCTCACTATGTTATTGATCATTTGGTTAGTTGTATGGTTGTGATTGATTTTCAAGGGTGGGTACCTATTTTCATATCCACTTAGACTTCTCCATCTCCTCCCTTCACCCTTCACCCTACTCTAAATCTTTGTTTCCACATTGATTCTATTTAGGTAATTAAGGACATTGTGGGCATCCACCTTGGTGCAAGACACACCTCTGAGAGGTCATGGGCTTGGATAGGAGGCTTCCCCAACATTAATCCACTCCCTCCTACCTTTATCCATCTTATCCTACCCTCAAAACACCGTCTCCACCCTCAAACGGCTCTATGAATCCCTTCTACACCAAACAGGGCCTCCTATAGAAATACATGACCTCCTATAACAACACATGTAGTAGGCCTGTAGCATCATTTTCCTCCACCTATTCTTCTCCTCACTTAAACCTTAGTTTGGTTAAGATGAATAATGACCCCCAATTTGTGCTTTGATGATCTAAAGAAGCTCTTAAACCACTCTTACCTCCTCTTTTCCTTATTGCAAAATAAAGTAGAATTAGTGTATTTAATTCAGAAACATGTTACAAGTTAGATTTCTAATTTTCAAGAAAATGTAAAGTAGATCAATGATACATGCAAGTAGGTTATTGATTTAATGAAATGTCAAAATCGAGTAGATTCACTTTTAATGGTAGACTATCCATTTTTCTCTCGTGTAATGTTAATTAGCATCTACAAGTTAAATGAGTGCCATTTTCACTTTCATAGTTAAAATTAGTTTGATTAGGAGTTTTCATTATAGTTAAGTTGGAGGAATGGTATTTGAACACCTTGATCTGATGTCATTAATGGGGGTGGAATGAGTATAATCTAACCTAGTGTGCATACAACATTGTCACCTCTAATTGTTATGAAAATTGGGTTGATAATTTTAGTTGAGGAGCCCTTGGGAGTTGCAATACAAGTTCTCACCAAAGCCTCCGACGAAAACCAACTTTTATATTACTCAAGATGGTATTAATACTCATTACTCTAGTCTTAAATTTTATTCATATTTGTCTCATCCTATATCACCTACATGTCGTGAATCTCTGTACTGTGATCTGCTTGATCAATCTTCTCCAACAACTAGTTTTCCACACTCTCCTAATTTTCAAGTTGTTGGCCCAAATTGCGATTGGGTTCAAGATAGTCACATCACACAAGTAGAGGAGCATGAAGGTGAAGATTTGTTTAATATTCTTTTTTTTTTTTTTGGAAAAATCCTCTGTGTGAGGATGGTGTCTCCTCATTCTTGGCTAATATTGAATCTATTAATCTTGGTAATGAATCAAATGAAATTAGTTTATTTAGGTTTGTAGTATCGATCAACAATCATTTTGATGATGACAATTTTGTTTATGTATGCGATGATGAATGCCCAAGTGCACTTGTTTATTTTTTGGTTTCTCGTGAAAATTTTAATTAGAAAGATCTAGATATGGAATCTATTTCGGCCGAAGAAAGTTCTCTTATCGAAACTTCCTCTTTGTCCCACTATCCCTTGTGCTCTCTTGTTTATTGTGTATCTGCATGCGATGAAGATACAACATGCTCTTCAAGTTCTTCATCGTATAACCTCACTTATGAATTGACACAAGGTAGTGAGTTTATCCATGATGAAAGAGAGAATAATCAAATCATTGAGTATCCTTTCTATCCCATATAATCTCTTGTTTTACATGAATACAACTCTTCAAATCAACTTTCTCATGAAATTTGTCTATCTCTAGATTTGTGATGTGAAGAATATTTCAGCTTGAGTAATCTAGTTGTCAAAGTTGTTAAATTTTATCAAATAAGTGACAAACATGGATGCCATCCAGTTAATAGTGATCTCATCAAAATCAGTGAAAGTAGTTATCCTCACACCATGCATGTTCTGGTTCAATATTCATAATGCAATTTTACAATCCTTGAAAGTTTCAGGACTTTCCAGAGAGTCGAGCCACTTCAAATTTTGTCGATGGTTATGTAAGGATCTCACAACTCTGGTAAGACCCCTGAACTGAGTCGAGTCTAGTTTTCTTCACAAAACTCTTCTTTTTTCATGGTTTCACTAGATGTAAATTCTTTCTTGAAATATATTTGGCATTGAGGAAATGATCTTTTGAACCTTAAAGACATGAATTTTGATCAGATTCAAGATGATTCATATTCATGCAATTATATTATATAAAACTCGGGTTTGTAATGTGTATCTCTCATAGAATCATGGAACTACGAAGTTGATTATTCTAAAGATTATCTTTGGCCAAAGGAGTCATATCTGTCACATTCTTTTGAAAACAATAATCTCCTTATCCTTCTTGTGAATATTATGATGCTAATTTTTTTATTCATCGCACTTGAAATCCTCTCGAGTGTTAGTTAATGCATCAAATGTTTAATGAATGAAATTCTTCTTCACTTGTTTTACCCTGACTAGTTTCATGTGTTTGTTATACTAGCATTCCTTTTTACCTATTTTGATGATTACAATGCTAGTGCAGTGTGTAACAAGTCACAATCAAATAGTTTCTTACACTTGTCACACGAGGAAGATGATTCTATTATGAAAATAATTTGAGTATTTTTTAAAATTGATTAATATTTGGTAATTGGAAACTGGGAATATGATGCTTTAATCAACCCATCTGATCATGATTTTGTTTCTTATGACCGTCATTCAACTAACTATTTTTCCATAAACACATCCAATGAAAATTGTTTTACGTCCTTTGTTTTTTATGGTTTAACATCTCACTATTAAGGTACTTGTCAAGCGATTGAGGCGCTTCCACACTTGTGGATGGTTATGTCAAGTCCTCCCTGTCTTGACACATCTGCTGAATATGATCAGATCGATTTCTCCTCATAATATTATCATTGTAATCTTGTGCCTTTAATTGAAAATTCATTCTTTCAACTGTTTTGGGGTTTCCAAGAGAATTTTCATTAGTTTTACGATCCAATCATTGAATTGTTGGAGCAATATTACTTGGAAGGCTTGTCGCAAATATCAAGTTTCGATCTTTCTGCATGCTTACTAAGGATTTCTTTATAGTTGAAGACACATTTGCATGACGCTTCTAAGGTTTGTTGAATTATGGCTTTCATAAAAAATATAAGAATGTGAACTAGTTAGAAGTAGTGACTATGGCCTATATTTTTGCGAACATGAAAGACCTTCAAATCTTTGTGCAGGTTATTCAAGTTCTTGACTGTTCTATTACACAATGCTTTATATCAATTTTACTTTCTTATATTTGTGAATGAAAGTCGGAAGTAGTGATAATGGCTTCATTAGAAATTTCTTTATATGTGACCCCAACCTTCTAGATGATTAGGTTAGGAGTTGGTTTATTTTATTATTAGTTTACCTACACATCCATCTTGCATTCTGCTAGTGCTCAAATCTGCCTGAGGAAGGCAGAAGTCGAGGCCACATCAAACCACACTCAGCCTCGTAGCTAGCCCTATGAGGACAGGAGAGGGTTCTCTCCGGGTCTATCTCGGCAAAAAGTCTTCAAAGGGGCTGAGATGACCTATAGTGAATGCTGATCTTAGGCTAGTAAATAGATATGAATGAGGTTTTTAATAAATGACGGGGTTTTCTGGACTGTATGGGATCAAGAACAGCGTGAGCAGGGAAATTAAATGAAAGATGCAGATTATTGCATAAGGCAAGATAGGCAAAAGTTTAAACATTCAATTTCACTTTATATGGAATGTGAAGAATGTTTGAGAATGCTGAAAAGGGCATGGATTCATGAATCCCTTTCAGACAGAGGAAAACATAGAACTTATATACTTTCCCAAGGCAGAGAAACACGTTGAATTCTGCTCTTCACACTTAAAAGTATTCAACAGGCAATGATTATGAATGAAACAATAAACATCACAAGAAACATATGAAAACAGAGAAAAACATAATGCTAAGTTGTTACCACAGGGATCTTATGAAATAGAGCTGCAAACTTTCAATTAAATCTCTGTCAACTGTACAATAAAGCTCTGTATTTCTCCTCACACCTTTATCAGAACTCTCCTCCCTTTTACAAATGATTTTCAATACATTAAATAATCCTAGAAGTGGGATAACAAATCAACCCAAATAAGGAATGATTTAATTATCTTTTAACAAACAAAACTGCAGAGCCAATCATCTATTCTGAAAACAAAACAACGCTTCCCCTAAACCTGTTGATGACCAACAAAGAAGCACACCTATAGCGTAGATCTCATAACTGAAGACCAACATAGGTAATCGAATACTTGAATGCCACTTTGCACATTCTGGAAATTACAACTGCCCCCAAATTTCTGGAAATGCGTTGGCCATTTTACCGAAATTAGAAAAAGATCTTGATATATTTAACGCTAAAATATGGATTAAATCCACCGCATATATTCTGAAGACGGATCGAATGCTAGAGTATTTGCAATTGACTGCCACATAGGACATTTTCAAGCCTAGCTGGAGGTCAAACGCTTTTTACAGGTTACTTATGCAACGAACTTTTCCGAACAACAATATATGAATATCGTTGCTTGTCAGTTCATTAATAGTTCACATGCCTGCAGATATCTGCAAAATCCGAGCACTCATGTGTCATCAGTTTGTTTGAGAAGAATCTCTGTTTCTTCATCAGGACGAATATTGTCTTCTATCATAAGCTCCGATATTTTGGGAGGAACTTTACCAGCATGCACATAAGTACGAAGCAAACAGTTGTAAATTTCTGTGCTCACAAATTTCAACCCTCTTAAGTATTTTGAAAAATTCCTCCGCACTTTTAACATCACCTTGCTTCTGCCCATACTTGCGCCAATTAAAGCCATCATCAGAAGGTCTTTCTGCAACAGGATAAACCGGTGGTAAAGATCTCTGATTGGATTCAGTAGATTGTGAAACCATTTCAGGACACCGAGTTGTTTTATTACTTTCTGGTTGTGCTGGCATCTTCTGTTGACGAGAAACTCCATAAGTATTGCCATCAGCTCCTGCATTTGGCTGATAATACAGCTCTACTGATTCACGAGTATATGCATGGTTCAATTTATTTTGTGAAACACATGGGAATGGCAACATCACATCGCTCACTCCACGGCTTTACCTCGTCGAAGTACTTTGCTCTCGTATAAGTTTTCAAATACTCCCTTAAGCTTTGTTGTTGAACTTTAATTTCCTTCAAAAGATTTAACTTCACATAATCAAATCCTTCCTCATCGAGCAAGTAACCTCTTGAATCTGATACTGTAACTGGCACGACTCTGGGTGAATGAGAGAAATTTTTCGGGCTCTGAGACTATGTGCGTAGCGTGTTTACCCAACGCGTAGCGTACAACAAGTGCATAGCGTCCATGGTTTTTAACACTAGCTGGTGAGGCCAAGTGCGTAGCGCACACTGTATGGGTAGCGCACACCCTGTATGGGTAGCGCACGCCTCCAGACACTGTCCACGACTATGAAAACACGGCTTCCGCCTTCAAGAATGCAAACATGATTTCTGCCTTGAGATTTTCGAGCAAATGAAATTGTTTGCCTGATTTATATGTGAAGAAAATATCTCATCTAATCAGATTTGATTTAAATTTGTTTGCTAACCCACTTTATAATGTTTCAACACTTTGACATTTGATCTTTTAATACAATGCTGCTCTTTGAATTTCTCTTGCTTTTTTCCGAGTCTTGGACTGACAATGCTTTGTTGACTTTTGCAGGGATAGGAGCTGATGAGTCCTGGCAAGGTGACCAGGGCCTTCATTTGACATTTTTCATGAAGGAAGATCTTAAAAAATATACTTATTACAAATAACTAATTTGACAATTTCTTCTCCAAAACGGGGTTTTGGAGAAGAATTATCCTTTTGATCATTGAAACTCCTAAAATAATAACTCACTGAACCTTCCTCTGGCTTGCACATGTTATTGAAATACTTCTGAAGACTAAATCCTGAGCTCAAGAATTAAAATGACTCTTTTCTGGACCACAGTAACATCAATGACTACAAATGACAAGAAATGAGCTTTGGAGAATTAGATTCTGACAAGGGACTGACAGGACCGAGTCTAACATTGGCTCCAATGGGGATGGCAGCTGCCGCTTCTTGGAGGTGCCAAGAACCTGCAGAGCTTTGGGAGAGCAGACTAGTGCCTTCATCCATTGGGCAATGGAGTCAAAAACTCAAGCTGAAATGAATGACTGAAAACTGATGACTTGACAACACAAATTGACTCTCACTCAACTAAAAACTAACTCGATACTTAAACACAACCGACAAACTGAAAATGATGCTCAAAGGGGAGCTTATTCATCACAACCTACTCTAACAGTTTCATTCATCACTTGATCAAGTGAAATGAAACAACCAGTGCAACCAAGTAAGTATTCCATCTGTTGTTCAAATTTTCCGCAAGTTCTCACTTATGAACAACAAGAGAGAACTACTGAAAGGAAACTCCCATGATAACTTAGAAACAGATCCGTTGAATAATATGCATTCTCTATCCGCCTCCAAAAACACTGCATAAGGATCTTGAAATTCAAGCACACTGGAACTTAGCTCATCCAATGGATTACTTCTCTTTTCCTCATACCATGAATGCAAACTTTGATCTGAGCCTTGTGACGAGACCTCTGGTGAAAATGACAAAGAAACCGGCTGCCGGATCAATTTTGTACCAATACACGTTTCAAGCTCACATATAGTCAATGGAGAAAGACTTTGACTGCAAACCTCATCCAAAACATCAGCTATTGGATCATGAAAAACTTGAAAATACTGTTGCAAACCATTTTCTATTGGTTCCAATGTGATTACATGATTGCCTACATGCTGCTCATTCTTCACTGAAAATGTACTATGCAAATTTCCCTTCAAAAGCTGAAATGATTCAAAACAGAAAGGTAGGGAAACGTCTTGTATCATTTGATCATATGTGTCAGTTTCCATGCCTTCATCTGCAACTTGACAATCAATGGCATTCAGGGGCTGCAAAGCTGAATATGAAAAATCTTGAACAAGGTTTTCATTGCCCTCAAGATGGTCTAGATCAAGACTTGTTGACAGGTGATTTCTGATTGCATGGAAGTTGTCTCTAATGAACTGACATGAATCAAAACAAAAAGGCAAAGATCCTTCACTTACTTCAAAATTTGCTGCACTTTCCTCGTCAATGTCATAGCTGATATGCATCGGTTGATCACTGTATTCGAGCTGCTGAAAGTGAACTTCCTCCTCCCACAAACTAGCTGCTGATTTGTCTGTAAGATTAGCTTATGTTTGGAGAACATAATCATCATCACACTGATCAAACTTAGGCAAATCATCAGTATAAAACATATCATCAAGCATGCAGGTCATATCAACAGTTCTTTCTTCGCCAAGGTAATCTAAAAAACAATCATTATCAGATCTATGAAAACTAGGATAAGAAACAAAATGTTTTGGAGCGGCCATTTGTTCTTCTTCAATCAACAAGCCATGGGCTTGAACATCATAATCATTCCTTGGGGTGATCCTTTGCATCATCTCTTCCATTGCACTTACCAAAACATCAAGATTCACCTCTAGAGATGTTGATTCGACCGGATCTATGTTTTTCATCTCTTCTTCTTTCAATCTTGCCCGTCGGATCAGCAAGTGAGCCTCTACATTTACTGCACTATTTTGCATCTCGTGAAGTGTTGCAATATCCGTTTCTCTCAGCTGAAACTCCATCTCCGGATCAAAGGAACCCAGATAGTGCAAGAGAGCAGATATAGGAGTAGGCCTTATCTCAACTGGCATTGAATAATAAACTTGATTAAATCTGGCCGAAAATTGTTGTACTGTCTCCCCTGGTAGTCTTTTCAGCTGGTTATACTCTTCTACAATCAAGAAAAGGTTCTGCCCAATCATCCACCTGTCGAGAAAAACTTTGACGAACTGTCGGAAATCTGAGATGCTCGTATCAGGCAGGGCTTTGAACCAACTCTTCACTTTAGCTTGCAAAGAAAGAGAAAAAAGCCTTATACTAACATCTTCGCTATCAACTTCAAAAAGGTCTAGAAAAGACTCAAAATTCTGCACATGTTGCTCAGCGTTGACATTCTTACTTTCACCATCAAACCTCGGCAAGTATAGATCATAGTTTTTGGGGAAAGCATGGAGAACAGAAGGTAAAACAAGAGGTTTATACCGATCTGGAATTTTACAAGGTGTAGGGGTATGTACAGCAGGTATAGAATCAGTCTTGGTCTCTTGGGGCTCATCAATTTGAAGATGGTCATCACAAAATTCAGAAAAAGGATCCTGATCAAGCTCAAAGGCATGCAAATCTTTGGTATTCACAATCTTCAAAGGGAAAGAATCAAATGCAGGCCTGGGATCTTTTCTCAAATACAATATACTTTGCAAAGCCTTCTTGACATTCTTGGGAAAAGAGAAGAAATAATTTATGACAAAGAAAAAAATGTCTTGGATGAAATTCCAACTTGAATACTTGATTTTTCCATGTTGTCCTTTCATGTTTTTGCTGGTCGGGATCATCCTCCAGTGGAGTCTTTGGATCTAATCTCGAAACTGATTTAGAGACGCCAGGTGAATGATTTCAGCCTTGCAAGTGTCTGATCATTGTCCACCATCAACAATCAGATATGAACTTGATACATGTACTGGGGTAATTAACAAGTTAGATGTCACGTTTACAAGCTAGACCGAAGATTGACTGAAGCAGTGTTTATCTACTTCTGCTAATGCAAAGCAAAAGCGTTTCGAAGGCTACCTGGCATAACTTCAGGCTCCGTCTGTAGCTCTAAAACAAATTACATCAACAAGCAAACCATTTTTCCCCAGTATGGTCGCCACTATGTTAGCGCTCAAATCTGCCTCAGGCTGAGGAAGGCAAAACTTGACGCCACATCAAACCACGCTCAGCCTCGTAGCTATCCCTACGAGGACTGGAGAGGGCTCTCTCCGGGTCTATCTCGGCAAAAAGTCTTCAAAGGGGCTGAGATGACCTATAGTGAATGCTAATCTTAGGCTAGTAAATAGATATGAATGAGGTTTTTAATAAATGACAGGGTTTTCTGGACTGTATGGGATCAAGAACAGCGTGAGCAGGGAAATTAAATAAAATATGTAGATTATTGCATAAGGCAAGATAGGCAAAAGATTAAACATTCAATTTGACTTTATATGGAATGTGAAGAATGTTTGAGAATGCGGAAAAGGGCATGGATTCATGAATCCTTTTCAGACAGAGGAAAACATAGAACTTAAATACTTTCCCAAGGCAGAGCAACACGTTGAATTCTGCCCTTCACACTTAAAAGTATTCAACAGGAAATGATTATCAATGAAACAATAAACATCACAAGAAACATATGAAAACAGAGAAAAACATAATGCTAAGTTGTTACCACAGGGATCTTATGAAACAGAGCTGCAAACTTTCAATTAAATCTCTGTCAACTGTATAATAAAACTCTGTATTTCTCCTCACACCTCTGCAAGAACTCTCCTCCCTTTTACAAATGATTTTCAATACATTAAATAATCCTGGAAGTGGGATAACAACTCAACCCAAATAAGGAATGATTTAATTATCTTTTAACAAACAAAACTGCAGAGCCAATCATCTGTTCTGAAAACAAAACAACGCTTCCCCTAAACCTGTTGATGACCAACAAAGAAGCACACCTATAGCGTAGATCTCATAACTGAAGACCAACATAGGTAATCGAATACTTGAATGCCACTTTGCACATTCTGGAAATTACAACTGCCCCCAAATTTCTAGAAATGTGTTGGCCATTTTACCGAAATTAGAAAAAGATCTTGATGATATGGATTAAATCCACCACATATATTTTGAAGATAGATCGAATGCCGGAGTATTTGCAATTGACTGCCACATAGGACATTTTCAAGCCTAGCTGGAGGTCAAACGCTTTTTACAGGTTACTTATGCAACGAACTTTTCCGAACAATAATATATGAATATCGTTGCTTGTCAGTTCATTAATAGTTCACATGCCTGCAGATATCTGCAAAATTCGAGCACTCATGTGTCATCAGTTTTTTTGAGAAGAATCTCTGTTTCTTCATCAGGACGGATATTGTATTCTATCATAAGCTCTGATATTTTTGGAGGAACTTTACCAGCGTGGACATAAGTACGAAGCAAACAGTTGTAAATTTCTGTGCCCACAAATTTCAACCCTCTTAAGTGTTTTGAAAAATTCCTTCGCACTTTTAACATCACCTTGCTTCTGCCCATACTTGCGCCAATTAAAGCCATCATCAGAAGGTCTTTCTGCAACAGGATAAACCGGTGGTAAAGATCTCTGATTGGATTCAGTAGATTGTGAAACCATTTCAGGACACCGAGTTGTTTTATTACTTTCTGGTTGTGCTGGCATCTTCTGTTGACGAGAAACTCCATAAGTATTGCCATCAGCTCCTACATTTGGCTGACAATACAGCTCTACTGATTCACGAGTATATGCATGGTTCAATTTATTTTGTGAAACACATGGGAATGGCAACATCACATCGCTCACTCCACGGCTTTACCTCGTCGAAGTACTTTGCTCTCGTATAAGTTTTCAAATACTCCCTTAAGCTTCGTTGTTGAACTTTAATTTCCTTCAAAAGATTTAATTTCACATAATCAAATCCTTCCTCATCGAGAAAGTAACCTCTTGAATCTGATACTGTAACTGGCACGGCTCTGGGTGAATGAGAGAAATTTTTTGGGCTCTGAGACTATGTGCGTAGCATGTTTACCCAACTCGTAGCACACAGCAAGTGCGTAGCGCCCGAGGTTTTTAACACTGGCTGGTGAGGCCAAGTGCGTAGCGCGCACTGTATGGGTAGCGCACACCCTGTATGGGTAGCGCGCACCTCCATACACTGTCCACAGCTATGAAAACACAGCTTCGGCCTTCAAGACTGCAAACACGATTTCTGCCTTGAGATTTTCGAGCAAATGAAATTGTTTGCCTGATTTATATGTGAAGAAAATATCTGATCTAATCAGATTTGATTTAAATTTGTTTGCTAACCCACTTTATAATGTTTCAGCACTTTGACATTTGATCTTTTAATACAATACTGCTCTTTGAATTTCTCTTGCTTTTTTCCGAGTCTTGGACTGATAATGCTTTGTTGACTTTTGCAGGGATAGGAGCTGATGAGTCCTGACAAGGTGACCAAGGCCTGCATTTGACATTTTTCATGAAGGCAGATTTTAAAAATATACTTATTACAAATAACTAATTTGAAAATTTCTTCTCCAAAACAGGGTTTTGGAGAAGAATTATCCTTTTGATCATTGAAACTCCTGAAATAATAACTCACTGAACCTTCCTCTGGCTTGCACATGTTATTGAAATACTTCTGAAGACTAAACCCTGAGCTCAAGAATTAAAATGACTCTTTTCTGGACCACAGTAACATCAGTGACTGCAAATGACAAGAAATGAACTTTGGAGAATTAGATTCTGACAAGGGACTGACAGGACCGAGTTTAACACATTCATTTTTTGTAGTTTATCTTGTGTTTTCTCATTTTGGTTTCACATCATCTTTTCAGTTAGCCTCCTTTCATTTTGTCTTCTAGTTTTCCTTCCTTGTTGTGTGTTGTCTTTTCTTTGTTTTGTAAACACTACATGAAGATGCTTTGTTGGCTCAAAAGGGAATGTGGAAAAATAGCAAAATGATTTGTGACACTACAACATTTGGCTAACTCTCTGTTCTTATTCCTTGTGTTGGTTACATTTTTTGGTCGATGGTGTTCCGATGGAAAATATGATCATTGCATTAAGAAATCCTTGTGTTGAACCATAATCGCCATGTCTATTTTGGAAACCTCATCCCTAAACTCAAGTTTTTATATTTCGATGTTTTTAGGTTGATCCAATCAAGTAGAGAAGGACAAGGGGAAACTTTAAATGAGAAAACCAATATCAGAGATCTTATATATGCTTATCTAAAGGAAAAACCTCTCGTGCTATCAATAAGTTGTGATCCCTCTTCTGCCCATGAAATAAATAAGTTTGAATGCACAATCATATATAAAATAAATAAAAAAATCAAGGCGAAAGAATAGAAAGGCTTCCCGTGGAGAGAGGTGAAGCAAGAAACTCTGCGAGGGTACTATCTAGGTTCACTGGCAACGAGCAATGTTTGTGTTCCTAAAGTGACTCTGCCAGGGTACTATCCAGGCCTACTAGCAATAGAGAAACACTAGATATAAAAAATTATACTCTAAAAATATAAATATCGTGAACTTCATTATCCTATCCCGATTAAAAACATTGTGTGATTGTTGATATCATGTTTGTATTTAACCAAGTAAACGAATGAAGGGGACTATGTGTATGCACAAGGTAAGTGGGGAAGCCATGGTAATCTGAACGTTGAATCAATACTTCCTGAAGAAGTATACCATACAAGAAAGAATTAACCAAGGTAGAGAAGTGCAGGTTCAACCAGTGTGTTGCCAAGTGTTGTCGCTGCGACAAACACCCTCCAAAATTTTTCCTACAGTCGAATTTTGTAGCCTACTGTGGATCTTGTGATCGATTGTTCTATAGTTACTTGATGGTTATTTGATGTTGTTGATCTCCCTTCTTGAATTGGATGTGTCGAGTGTACTTTATCACACATGCTCAGTGTGCAACAAGTTCATGAGCGCATTACTTTATGCAAGCTAGAATAAGCATAACACGGTCCATGAAGAATGTTCATGTGTGGTGTCAATCCATGTAGACAATCAGTGCGCACTGATAGTTTCTCACTTCTAGTTGTGTTTGTACTTCTATTTTTGGGGGTTTTACAAACTTTCTCTTTTGCACATCTTGGTTTTCGTGAGTGTCGCTTTCATATTTTCAGCTATAACGTTTTCTTGCTTTCAATCTAATTAGTGTAATTTTCATGATATCTTCACTCTAGCACTTGTTACTTTCAATGTCATTTTCATATGGCAAGTTTCTTTTGCACTTTAGAAATTGTCATCTTCCATCATGTTAAGTGTCACACAATGTACATAAGCTCGTTTTGGTGGTCTAAGGGTTTATGTTTTGGAAAATGAGTTGACCTTACGATGTTAACACCTTTCACAATCATTCTCTAAGTTTTAAGAATTACTGCACAAAATTCATCACGATCGTCGCAAAGTGTATATTTAGTGTCGCACATATCTTAAAGTTGTTGCAAAGTTGTCGCATTGAGGGAAATATGTTGTTAACGTGTTTTGGATTATCTATTTTTTTATGTCGTCAAGTATTCTAAGTATGTGATTGTAGGTTTTAACCCTGTACAAAAATTACCTGCATACTAATTCTAACAACATAAAATAAAAAATAGTGAGAGCATAACACATAAAACAAATATATACAAAGATCTTCCCCTGGATCCAAAAACCGCGACTACCAGATTGATTTTCCATTATGTTCCCTTCAATGTCACAATACATATATATACATCAATCCATTAACCCTGGATTAGAACATAACCATAGTTCCCTTGACCAGATCTACAAAATACCATGGACCGGAAATCATCACGCCCAAAACCATGTGCGAAAACCATGCACAAAACCATAGGTAGGTTTGCCCACCTAATATAGGGTCCAAAAGAAATTTCCATGGGGTGTTGCCCCGAACCCCATAGAGGGGGGCTACCACCCCCCTCAAACCAGTCATACAGGGGGGATGCGACGCCCCCTCTAACCCCTCTGTTCAACTAAGGGAGCTAGTCATGGAAAGAATATAACACAACCCAACATTCTCCCACTTGTTATTTTCTTTCCACAGGGGGGCCACAAGAGAGCTTAGTCATTGATCTAGCACTGCAATACCCATTGTTTCTCTACACCAAGAGAACTTCTTAGAGCTCACAGATTTTTTCAATGCATTTGCATTATTCTTCAAAGTGTCCACCTTTACCAACAACACCTTTTTGTCTTCTATCATATCCTTCATAAAGTGATACTGAACATCAATGTGCTTTTATTTGAATGATAAGTAAGGTCCTTTGCCAAGAAAATTTCACTTTGGCTATCACAATCAATCCTTATAGCTCCCTCTACTAACTCCATACTTGAACACAATCTTTGCAACCAAACTACTTCCTTGCTTGCATGAGTGGCTGCCATGTATGTTAGAAAATTATAAATTACGGAGGAATGGAACACATAAAATATTGCAGAAATATAAACACAAAAAACACATAAAACAAGAGAGACACAGATATATGTGGTTCACCCAGTTTGGGCTATATCCACGGAGTAACAACCAGTCCTTCCTTTTATATTATCCAGCAAACTGAAGAGATACAACCTACAACAGATCCACTGTAACACCCTCTTCACTCTCAATCTCCTCTCTCTTTCTCACTCAGAATACAGATCTACATAGATGTAATACAATTCCCTCATATATAGTGAGGGGTTGCCTTTTAGGGCAATAAGTGCTAAGGGCACAATACTTGCTAAGGTTTTGCAAATGGGGTAGCAAGCTAAGTGGGCTTGATTGTGGGGAAAAACTCCACGGTTAAGCGCGCTTGAGCCAGAGGAGTTCTGGGATGGGTGACCTCCTGGGAAGTCCTGGTTACCGGGTGCAAGCCCCGGAAGTGATGATTGATGCTATGTGATTCGTTCTCCACATTTCACTAGTTTCAATCCCACTTCTTCACCCCTGTGAGCATCACCCGATGCAATGAGTGCTAAGTGAACTATTCAAAAATCATGAGAAATTAGTCACTTTACGACTACCTCTCATGGAAATGGTCATACTTTGAATGACTTACCTAACGCAGTTGAATCCCAAAAAATGATATCTAATATAATGCACTGCGAAAATCCCCCATACTTAAATTCAAAAAGAGTCAAGGGATCTCTACCTGAATGGTTCATGAGGCACAATACTTGCTAAGGTTTTGCAAATGGGGTAGCAAGCTAAGTGGGCTTGATTGTGGGGAAAAACTCCACGGTTAAGCGCGCTTGAGCCAGAGGAGTTCTGGGATGGGTGACCTCCTGGGAAGTCCTGGTTACCGGGTGCAAGCCCCGGAAGTGATGATTGATGCTATGTGATTCGTTCTCCACATTTCACTAGTTTCAATCCCACTTCTTCACCCCTGTGAGCATCACCCGATGCAATGAGTGCTAAGTGAACTATTCAAAAATCATGAGAAATTAGTCACTTTACGACTACCTCTCATGGAAATGGTCATACTTTGAATGACTTACCTAACGCAGTTGAATCCCAAAAAATGATATCTAATAACTTCTACCGTCAGATCTGCCTAATGAACGGCCCAGATTGACTAGAAATTACCCCTGCTGCAGCAAATATTTTACGGGTGGCGTTGCCGCCCCATTTCGAACTGGGGTCCAATGTGGCGATACCTTTGAATACAAAAGATAATTAGGCTCCACACCCAACAATGTATTCTGCCTTTGGAGTTGATAGTGTCACTACAAGTTGTTTCTTACTCATCCAACTGACTGCACTCCAAATAGGTTAAACACATACCCACTTATAGATCTTCTTTGATCCAGATCTCTAGCCCATTCTACATAAACAAAGCCATGAATATCCAAAACTCTGTCCAATCCTGGTCTTCCTTAGTAACAGAAACCATAATCATTAGTGCCACTTAAATACCTGAAAACCTGCTTCATTGTTGTCCAGTGATCCTTCCCTGGTTTTGACATAAACCTTCTCAATACTCCCATTGCATGTGCAATGTATGGTCTAGTTTATACCACCGCATAAATCAGGCCACTGATTGCACTTGCTTATGGAACATGAGACATGTCCTCTTCCTCTTCTTATGTATTGGGACACTATTCAACAAATAACTTTACACCTACAAGAATAGGAACCTTCACCGGTTTACTATCTTGCATGTTAAACTTCTGTAGTATTGTCTTGACATACTTCTTCTGGTTTAACCAGAGATTCCTCTTTTCTCAATCTCTCTTAATTTCCATGCTTAAAATATAGTTTGCAGCACCAAGATCTTTCATGTCAAATTTGGAGGACAATTGGGTCTTCAAATCTTCAATAATTTCTTTGTCATCTCCAACCAGAAACATATCATCCACATACAAGACCAGATAAATAACACAGTCACCAATTAATTTAAAATACACATAGTGATCTACTTTGTTTTTGGTGAAGCCAAATCCCCGTATAAATGTATCAAATTTCTGATACCACATCCTTGATGACTGTTTTAACCCATACAAAGACTTTTTTAACTTGCATACCAGTTCTTTCTTACCCTTCACCGCAAAGCCTTCAAGTTTCTTCATGTAGATCTCCTCTTCCAGATCCTTGTGAAGAAATGATGTCTTCACATGCATCTGTTCTACCTCAAATCAAAATAAGTAGAAACATATAAAAGTAATCTAATAGAATCTATCTTGGCAACAAGAGAAGAAATATCACCAAAATCAATTCCCGTTAGTTGGGAATAATCTTTTTCTACCAACCAAGCTTTGTATTTCTCCACCTTTCCTTCTGCATTCATCTTCTTCTTAAACACCCATTTTTTGCCAATGGGTTTCCTTCCAGCTAGAAACTCCACTAGATCCAAAGCCTCATTTTTGTGCAAAGATGTCATTTCATCAACCATGGCCTCTTTCTAGAGTTTTCCATCCTCTGAATCTACTGCTTCCTTCATAGTTATGGGATCATCATCAGTAATGGATAAAGAAAAATTTGAATAGATATCAGAGGGACTATACCTTTTTAGTTGCCTTCTTTTCCGAACTGATCTTCTCACAACTGGAGTTTGTGGCTCTTCATCTTTTGATTCCACTTCTGCTATAGATTTTGATTCTTCCTCCTTAAGTTCAAACTCTATCTTCTTAGGTTCCTTTGGTTGGAATTCATGTTTAATAACCTCTTTTACCTCTCTCAACAGCACATCTCGGTTGTACACAACCTTCCTTGTTACAGGGTTCCAAAGCTTATAACCCTTTAAACCATCCTTATAGCCAATAAATATGCACTTTTCAGATTTATTGTCCAACTTTGTTATATTCTCCTTTGGAACATGTACATATGCATCACATCCAAATACCCTCAGATGTGAAAGAGAGGGTTTCTTACTAGTCCATATCTCTTGTGGAGTCTTATCCTCCAATGCCAATGAAGTTGATCCATTGACCAGGTAACATGCAGTCTCCACTATCTCTACCCATAATTCATGTCCTAACCCAACACTACTAAGCATGCTTCTTTCCCTTTCCATCAACGTCTTGTTCATTCTTTCTGCAACTCCGCTTTTCTGAGGTGTGTATGGAGTAGTCTTCTGCCATGCTATACCACACTTCTTACAAACCTCTTCAAATTCATTCTTGCAAAAATCTCCACCGTTATCTATCCTCAACACCTTTATCTTGTTCTCTGTCTAGTTTTCCACCAGAGCTTTAAATTCTTTAAACCTGTCAAAGAGTTCAGATTTCTTCTTGAGGAAATATATCCATGTATCCCTTGAGAAGTCGTATATAAATGATACACAATACACATAATTACCCAGTGATAGAACCTTCACAGGTCCAAACACATCACTATGCACAAGGTCTAATATATGTTTTGCCCTCTTACCACCAGAGGCGAAACTCACCCGATTTTGCTTCCCATATACACAATTTTCACAGAAATCAAAATCCAAAGAGCTATTAGTCATACCTTCTACCATACCTTTACCATGAAGTATTCGAAGGTCCTTCTCTCCAATATGTCCAATACTTTGATGACATAGCATGGTCTTTCTCCAGAGACCACTAGATTTTCTGCTACTCCACTTTTAGGAACCACAGAACTGTTGCACCCATCAATAACAGTGCTACCTTACAGCTTGTATAGAGTTCCAATCCGAACTCCCCGCATCAATACCAGTGCTCCTCGAACCATCTTGCAAGTATCTTTATCGAACACTATTTTTACACCTGCATCATCCAGCTTGCTTACATAAATTAGATTTCTACCTAATGCAGGAATATGCAGAACACCTAGAAGTGTTCTAATCCTTCCAACTTGCAACTTCAACTTGACTTTTCTGCAACCAATGATTCTAGCCTTCCTATCATCCCCAAGAAGACATCACCACCATCATATTTCTCATACTCATAGAACCACTCTCTATGGGGAGTGAAGTGAAAGGATGCACTTGACTCAATCAACCATGCCTCATGATCTACATGTGTACTTGAATAAGAAGCCAAATACACATCCCCACCTTCATCTGAGGTGGTTTTCACCTTTGTAGAAGGAGCATCATCAAATCCCTTTCCTTTATCGGGAGCTTTAAATTTACAATCCCTTTTGTATTTCCCTTCCTTTCCACATTTCTAGCATAGCTTTAGAGGTTTTCCTGGAGATTTAGATCTCCCACTCGATGACTTATTTTTCTTTATGTTCTGGGACCATCCTCATATAGACAAGGAATCACCATTCTGGCTCTCCATATTTTTCTGTCTCATCTCCTCCGTCAACAAGGATGATATTATTTCATCAAGCTGCAAGGCAGTTGCATTGCTACCTATTGCAATAACCAGACTATCCCACAAATCTCGTAGAGAACACGGCAAATTAATGCACTTATATTCATATGAAATTTTAATATCAAAAGACAATAACTGGCTTACCACAGTATTAAATGCATTCATATGCTCTGTCACAAGTCTCCATCTTTCATCCTCAGGTTATACATCTTTTTCCGTAGGAACAATTTATTCACAAGAGACTTAGATTGGTACAAAGTCCATAACTTGTCCCACAAAGCCTTCGTTGTAACTTCCCCTGATACATTCAACAATACTGAATATGAGACACACAATTGTGTTGTGATCTTTGCCTTCCGATCCAAATTGTTCCATTCTTCATCGGACACTCTCGTTGCTTTAGTACCTAGATCTACCATGATCCACTGATCTTTATCCACCAACAGATCCACCATCTTGTGTTTCTACAACTCAAAACTATGACCATTAAATTTCTCGATCTCTGTCTTTCCACTTCTCGCCATCTTCTTTCACCACTAAAATTGATCCCACAAATCTCCCACTGAACAAGGTCTACCACATGCCTGAGCGAAACCCCTCAACAATAAAGGCATCCCCTTGAAGCCAAAACAAATTTGATCCCAAACGTGGGTTTTAACCCCGTACAGAAATTACCTACATACGAATTCTAACAACATAAAATAAACAATAGAGAGAGCATAACACATAAAATAAATACACACATATATTTTTCATTATGTTCCTTTCAATGTTACAATACATATATATACATGTCGAAGCATCCATAAACCCCAATCCATTAACCTTAGATTCGAACATAATCATAGTCCCCTTGACCGGATCTACAAAATACTATGGAATGAAAACCATCGCACCCAAAACCATGTTCGAAAACCATGCATAAAACCATAGGTATGTCCGCCCATCTAATATAGGGTCCAATTTTTTTTTCTAGAAAGAATATAACACAACCAAACAATGATCATAGTGTTCACATCAGTCTCATTGATCCCACACTTAGCTATTTTTCATAAACTCCCCTGCAACCTAGCCTCATCCGACCTCTCCCTTAACCTACCACTTGGTTCCACCTCAGTCATTGGATCATCATGCAACATCATAGATAAGGGTTTATTCGATTGATGTCATCTTTTCATGAGTGGATTGCAGATGAAAAAACTCTACCATTCTATGGAAAGATGATGAAGAATGAGTACATGATAGAAGACACATATGGATCTAAAAATATAAGATGGTCATTGGACAAGACGACAAAGGAACACTCGATTACAATAGAAGACCAAAGATCAAGACTTCATGAAGTCTCCATCTGATTCACAACCCTTTGGAGGGTAGATATTAGGAACAAATCATATCTCTTATAAAGATGAAACATTAGATACATCTGTTATTGAAGAAGAAATAAAAGAAGTAGCAAAAAGGATATCTTGGCACTTCCACATCATCATGCAGTCCATGTCATCAGTTTCATGTCATCTCTAGTCATGAGTCATCATATTCCACATCATTATTGTGGTTTGTGTAGTTATCTATTCAAGATGTATTGTAAAGTGGAAGTCTAAAGGACACATTCAGAATATGAAGAGTCAAGTAAAAGTTGAAAAGTCATAGGAAGTCAAAGAGTCACAATGAAAGTGAATCATCACCTCATTACTTATATATACACCCTCATTGTATGAGAAAATGGCTTTTCACTTTGTTTCCTCCTGCAAGGCATTAGAGAGACCAACTAGTTCTTTTGAGGAGTGAGTGGCTCCAATACTCCACTATTTGAGCTAGTGGCGTTCATTGTATACATGTGTCTTGGAGTTTTTACTTAATATCAGAAGCCTTATGGCCAACATATTCTTTATGCATGGATTATGAATATTTGTAAGATTGTTATGTGAATGTTTGTAATTCATGTTTTGGGTCATCTGTGCTAAAGTAGTTGAACTATTTTGGTTATTTTGGTACTTATAATATTGAGAATGTCATGTAATGGTTATTATCGTTGTCACATCCTCATGGACTATTATGCTTGATATTAGATAGATATTCTTGTTGTATTGGTCTCAATTACTGTTACAACTTTGTGGACTATTCCGCTAGATGTTGAACAAATTCTTCTTGGTTATGTGTATCTCTACTAGGATGGTTCTATTACCTCCCTCTTATAGGATCACTTATCTTTCCCCTCAGTAGTCAAATAGTTTTGAAACACATACGAATGAAAACTCACTAGGAACACCCCCTAGCTTTTTGAGGACACATTTGTGCTCCTCTCTCTTGCTGATAGTTAGAGCCAAAGAAAATTTTTAATAATACATGGCAACTAGGCCAATACTCCAATGAGGCATCTATTCCAAATGGTGTGAGGTCTAATTTGTATTTCACCTAGGGGAGACCCCTTGGTTGAAGAATTTCCAACACCATCACTAATGGCGCTAGAAGGAGGGCCAGATGACAAGTTGTGTTTATTGAGTCTATTTTGAACCTCTTATCTAAAAGGGCTCATCCTCAAATCTTACTCCTATGGTGTTTCTCCAAATTATCCATTTGTAAACTTTTAATCCCCAATGAACCTCTCTATCACTTGTCCCAGTTAAAGTTTGATGGTGAGGATGGAACATCCATAACGAAGAACATTTATGATTTTCCTAAATTTTGTGAATCTTATGAAATCGATGATGAAGAGTTTTCTTGTGTTCTTTTATTCCTCACCCTTCAAGGTTGTGTTAATCCGTGGTGCCATACCTTAGCACCTACTTCTATCCATTATTTCATCATTTTTTAGGGAGCTTCATCAAGAATTTGATAGGTATGATTACCGACATGTTTGTAAAAGAATCAATCACTTAAGAATGAAGACTAACGAATCAGTTGAGGTTTTTTCTAATTGATTTGTTCTCCTTTGTTATGAATTTCCTGAAGAAGATATGGATCAAGATTTTTTGAAACAACAATTTGAGTGCTTGGTTCTTATCACTTTGCACGATGAATCTAGACCACTTGATGTTTCTCCATCCCCAAATCTTGAAAACCAAGAAACATCCCTAATTTTAGAGGAGGAACCTACTATTCATTTAGTTCCTTGTCCTCCTCCTTTTTCATTTATAATGTGGGTGCCTCCTTGCAATGATCGTAAATTTGGGGCACATCAAATCCCTGATCCATCTTCTCATCATCATTCTGCTTTTCATGAATCAAATCTAGTAGAGGAAATCATAGAATGGCTCATGAAGCTTGATGAGTCCCATTAATAGGTATATTTTGAGGTTCGTTAGGCTATCCTCCAGTCCTTAGAATTGTCCTTTTCTCACATTAATTCCAATTTTTAGTCATAATATGCATGCAAGAAGAGTAAAAGGTGTTTCTCATAGTATGTGGCCTAATGTGATTAAATTGAAGGAAAAATAATCATTTTTTATGCTTTTACTATTCAACAGCTTGATGGAGACAACAAGGAGAGAATATAGGGAGAATTGTCTGCCTCCTTTACTCTCTAACTAAGATTGACATCACCAATTCCTCACTAACAAGCTCAAATTCACTCAGAGCCGAGTAATTCTATGTGCAAGTGAAGCTAAAGAAGGACCAAATCCATAATTTTCAAGCTATTGGAAGGAACCACTCCTATTTTCAAGGGAGATACCATTGGATACACTTTTTTTATAAATAAACTACCTGGAAGGATCATTAGGATTCAAATTTTTTATTCATCTAGGAGTAACTTTTCAGCCCAAGGCTTGACCTTATTATTGTTAACTTTCATGGGATGTATGAGATTACTATTTTTTGTTAATGAGAATTTTGTTATTGAGATCCATCTGAGCTATCCTAGAGGGATGAAACCCTGGGTTTTGGGTCCATGCCAGAGGATTTAATCCCTATTTTGTGTTTATATATTTTTCTTGTTTCCAAGCATTTCATGTCTTTCTTTTGTTGCAGTAGATGTTAAGCTACAAAAACTTGTGATTGTTGGCTTCCCTATCACCTCTCTTGTGTGACAAGTGATAGGAAGGATTTACAATATCAATCCAAAAACATTTTTTTATGAGTCATTTGAAAATGATAGATGTTAGTTATCATTTTTCATGATTACTTTCCGCAACCTAGGATTTATTTTAGTGATCAGAGTAGTGTTGTGAAATAGAATAGATGTTAATCAAATTCAACTCATATTTTCCATGACAGTTTATCTCACTATTTTATTGATATTTTGTTGCATGAATTTGGAGAGGTGCAGGGTTGTGATTGAGATTGATGGGTCGTCACATATTTTAATTTCAACTTGGACTTCTCCGTCTCCTCCCTTTACCCTTCAAGTTGCTCTCAAACTCTATTTCCATAGTAATTTTATTTAGGGAATTAAGGACACGGTGGGCATCCACCTTGGTGTAATACAGACCTTCGATAGGTCCTGGTGTTGACTAGGAGGCTTACCTAACCTTCATCCACTCCCTCATACCTTCATCCATCTTCTCCTGCCCTTAAAACACCATCTCCACCATCAAAAGGCTCTCGAAACCCCTCTTGTAGCAATACAAGGTCTCCTATAGAAATACAAGACCTCTGGTAGTAGCACTTGTAGCAAGCATTCAACACCATTTTACTCCACCTGTTTTGATCCCCACTTCAAGCTTATCTTGGTTAAGATGAATAATGACCCCCAATTTGTGCTTTTATGCTTAAGAGAAGTTGTTAGACCACTCCAACCTCCTCTTTTCTTCACTAAAAAGAAGAGTAGAATTAGTGTTTTTAATTCCTAAGCATATTACAAGTTAGATTTGTGATTTTCAAGAAAATCTAAACTAGATAAATGATACATGCAAGTAGGTTATTGATTTGATGAATTGTGAAAAATAGAGTAGCTTCACTTATGTAAGTAAACTAACCATTTTTCTCTCATTTAATGTTAATTAGCATATACATGTTGAAAGCATGGAATTTTCACTTTCATAGATAAAATCAATTTTATTAGGATTTTTCACTATAGCTATATTGGAGGAATGGTCTCTGAAAAACTTGATCTAATGTCACGAATGAGGGTGGCATGAGCAGAACCTAACCTATTGTGCATACAACACTATCACCTCTAAGTTTGTATGAACCCCAGGTTGATAATTTAAGCTGAGGAGCCCTTGGGAGTTGCAACACTCTTGGAGCAATACTAGGGCTCACCACTTTTTGACATCGTTGTTGGGCAGAGGTTTATGTAGGTGTTATTTCTTCATAAGCATTGTTTTTTTCTTCCTTTTTTTTGCATCAGTATTATTGCTTTGAAAAAGTGAAAAATTCAAAAAAAAAAAAATCATGCCTCGCAGGAGCAGGGATAACCAAGGAAAACTCTTACCCAAAACCCCTAAACCCTCAAGCAACCAACCTTCACTCTTCTTTAGTGGCTATGAACTTCCCTCTTTGACTACAGGGGAGTTAGAAGACTCTCTAGGTGAGCCAAATGAAACTTTTGAAGAGTTATTGGAGAAGAAGAATCTACCCCACCTACTCAAGGTATGGCTGAAAACCAGAACAATGAGTTTTTCCCTATCAGAGAAACCAATGGAGAGGCTAGAATGAAAAATATAAGCCCTATTTCCCTTCCACATTTCCATGGCCTAACCTCTGAAGATCTTGACACCTTCATGTTTTAGTTTGTTGTAATCTATAGGACCTATGACTATGCCTCTGATGAGCAAAAGCTAAAGTTGTTTCCTTCTACCCTCAAATATGAAACAATGCGCTAGTTTATGAGTCTACCTAGAGGCACCATCACTACTTGGGCCTAAATGAAGCAAACTTTCAATGATAAATACTAGGATTACTGTAGGTCCAAATAAACAAAGGAAAATATATTTACGATGAACCTTCGATCTGATGAATCTTTGTAGGACTATGAGGAAAGTTTTCAACTCAATTATAAGAGGGACAACTGTACCCTTGATACTAAGTCACTCAATCTATTTCTTCTATGAGATAATAGGGAATATGTAATGGAAACCCTCAACATGCTACTTGGAGGATATGTCTACCAATTTTTTTATGATGACATAAAAAATGCATTTAAGAATTACTCTAGGGTTGTTAAGAAGAAGGGTAGGTCTAGATAAAGCTTGGTCAGGTCCTCTCCCTCCACAACATCCATCAAGCATGAGATAGGGAATATGTTAGAGGATTTGAAGAGTAAAATGTTGCATACCTTTTTCGTGTGAATGGATACTAATAAAATCAAAATAAAACAAGAGGAAGTAGAAATGGAAATAGCTATTTTCTTCCCAAGATGTACTAAAAGACATCCTAGGAATGAGTGCCCATTGAATGTCCACCCAAATCTTCCCAATGGGGAAACCCTTGAAAAGGATGGAGGCATTAAACAAACCAACCTCATGCTTTACTACCTCCACCCCAATCTCAACCATAGTTAACTCATCATATCCCACCTAAGCAACCTCAAATGCTTTCTCAACCCAATTCAAACCCAAACAAGAAGATGAAACAACATGTCTATAGTGGAGAGACATCATATCCTTCTTATGTTGTGGAAATTCAAGAGATAAACCTTCTATCAAGGAGGGTTCTCCCAGATAATCACCCACCTTATCCACCTGAAGACCTTGAAGAAGAGAAGGAAGAGAGTGCCCATAAATTCAATACACCCCCTATCTTGAAAGGTTGGTATACTCTAACCAACACATGCCATAAGAGGTTGAACTTCTGGGAGAATTTTTTTTTTTTTTTGGTCAAGATACCCCTTCTCTTTCCATCTACAAAAAGCTTATTAAGGAAAAAGGCTTCAAAATTTCTGAGAGAAGGAGACACCCCCACCATCAATGCTGTTGGATAACTATCTGATATGATTCTTGGGAGGGTGATCTTCCTAAAATACCTAGATCTTGGTAGGCCAGTAGTGGATGTGCACATCAATGGCATTATGGTACCTAATAGCCTGATTGGTTTGAGGGCTGCAATCAATTTGATGACTAGGGAATCCATGTTGAAGATAAATCTCCAAGGGACGTTGAGAAATACCATCATAGTGTTGCAACTTGCAAACATATACATAGTAGCTCCTGAGGGAATTATTGAGAATGTCATTGCCTCCATTGAATCCTAGGAGTACCCACTGATTTCTTGGTTCTCTAGCCCAAAACCAATTTTAGTGGCTATCCTCTCATCGTACTGAGACATTGGTTAGCCACTACGGATGCCTACATTAGTTGTAGGGACGAGAACATGAAAATCGAGAATGGATATTGATCGAAATAAGTTCTATTGTATCCTCCTAATCAACCTTCTATTGAGAATGATTTACCCATATGGCTAGAGGATTAAGAAGAGGATGAATTGTATCAAGCAACCACCTACCCAGTCTGCACTATAGATATTATTATAGTTGGGGGACATCTTGGTGAAGATGACCTTATTGACCATATCTTATAGAACCAACCTCCCACTGCCATACTAGTTGAGGAATCGCTGAAAGAATCTGAGGGTGGTCCCTGGACTCACTTGTTCTATGTTGACTTTATCGTAGAACATGTCAATATTGTAGATTTTTTTCCATCCATAACTCTAAATATCAACCCCTCTCTCTCGGCCAAATAGGAAGAACAATTATGCAATGTACTGAGGTAACACTTGGATGCTTTTGCTTGGGATTATAAGGAAATGAAAGGTGTGCATCCATCAGTTTTCACTTATCATATTTACATAAAAGAGGTATACAAGCCTTTGCACCAATCCCAGAGAAGGATGAACCCAACTCTTAAGGACATTGTGAAAGAAAATTACAAAAACTACAAGATGAAGGGTTCATATATCCCATTTCATATAGTGAATGGGTGTCACCTCTTGATTAAGTTTCGAAGAAGAATGGGTAGAGGAAAATTTGTGTTGATTACCGAGAACTTAACAAGGCTATAAATAAGGACCATCTTCCTTTTCCCTTCATTGAACAAGTCCTAGATGACCTTGTAGGAAATAAATTCTTCTCCTTCGTGGATGGATTTAGTGCATACAACCAAATCCATATCAGCCCTAAAGACCAAGATAAGAACACATTTACATGTCCTTGGGGTACATTTGGCTATAGAGTTCTTCCATTTGGTCTATGCAATTCCCCTTTGATCTAGATCTCTTTAGCTACCGGAATTAACCAAGATCTTTTACTTTTGTGATGTTAGAAGAATTGCATATGAAAGAGTATATAACAACCACATGTGCATCATTTTAAATAATACAAAACATAAAGACAACCATAAAATCAAAGAACAAAAGCACATTGATAACAAAGTTCACCTAGTGTGGGTTACGTCTTTGGACCCCAGTTTCAAGAGTGGGGAGGTCACTTCATTAATTTTGTAAAATGATGATGATGTAGATGGTGTATTCTTGTCATTACAAGGATAATTCCTGCAACCATAGTGGCATGTCTCTCCATGAGATGTTTTCAGGAACTCTCACTCATATGGGAAATTATCTCAACAAGAGTGGCATGTCTCTCGATGAGACATCCTCCTATAGGAGCTCTCACTCAAATGGGCCCCCCTTCAGCATGACAAGCTAATAAAATCTCACTTGATGTGGCATACAAGTATCCTTAAACATTATGGAATCAAGGATCTCAACAACAAACTCATCATCTCAGTGAAACAAAAGAAAAACATGGCATAATTGCATCATATACCTCCACTTTCAGGGGTGTCCAAAAATTTCAAAGCTCAGCTGTTGAAATGGACATCATTGTTGAATTCATGGTGCAAAATCATGTGAAACATCTATAATCTTTTCCCCTTTTTGACATCAAATTCTGGACCCTCGAGAATTTTGAATATTCCCTCCTAAAGATGGCTGAAAAATCTGCTACTCAGATGAGGATTCTGAGCACACCACTGTGCTCCGTACGAAATTATGTGAAAAGTGACTATAAAGTTGGGATCATTCTACCTCTGTAAGAACTCACCCTTGAAGGGAATCTTTTAGATTCCTCAAGATTTTGTGAAGATTCATCTATGTTGGTCGTCTGAATTTCTTGCGCAGATGGGGAAATGAACCACATGGTTAGACTCCTGGTGAAAAAATGTATAAAAATGACTATAATCTTGTCAAAATATGACGCTGCCACCTTTGGCCCTTTAAGGGAATCTTTTCAGCATCTTATGGATTCCCCCACTCATGGTTCCACTGCCTCTATAACTCATGGTTCCGTAGCTCCTCCACCACCGACCCGGTCGAATGAAATGACTTCGGTTTAAATATAATATTTGGGGCAGAGAAAACAAGGAGAGCCCACCTGATGTAACGGTTAAGTGGAAAATTTGGTGGATAGAGGTCCCTGAGTCAAACCCATAGGCCTCCACCCATTATAATTGTTGGCGTAATTTTTTTTAACAAAATAGGCACGCATTATAAAAAGTCATTGTTGGTTTATTTCAAATCGGAGCGGTTGTTACATTTAACGTTAAATGCGACGATTTATAATGCAATTTGACTGTGGCATATTTGGTAGGTGGTTTGTAATGTGTTGTGTCACATGGTATAAATGTCGTAGTTTTTTGTTTTTTTAAGAGTTGTTATGTTGGTGGATCGGACGGCTATTAAGCCAGGTAGGTTTGATACCCGTCAGAACATCATTGTGGCAGTTTATATATAAATATGGCACGGGGTGTGTGGTGGATCCACCTTTAGCAGCCCACTTGTTATGCTCCTATACCAATAGGTTTCATATTTCATGATTGACTAGTGGAAGTCCCTAATATGTCATCCTTTCCTTGCTGTAAAGGTTTCCATATTTTGAAAAAATAAAAAAATGAAAAAATGAAAAGAGGGTATACCCTAAAATAAAGATCAAAGGGTAAAAAGAATGAAATGGTCAAAAGAAAGATGAATGAAATGACCCCAAAGAAAAAAGGACCAAGAACGTGTGCAAGTTCAAAATGCCACTACTATTCCATTTTTGCAAAAGTTGATGGTGCGTAGCTTGCTGACTCATGCCACCATTGATGAATGGCAAAACAGTTCAACCTTGGCTAGTTCATATTTGAATTTACTTGTTTTAGGGATAGAGAATAAAATCTGCCAAACTGTTTAATCTTGGCAGACAGATAGTTAGGTAGAGAAGCAAAGGAGCTCAACAACTAAACCTGAGCCCTTGGATGTCATAAGGGTAGATCTAGTTAGGAATGCAGTGAAAAGAAAAGAAGAGAATGAGGGTTTGCCAGTTCAAATGCACCCAATGAAAAGGAAGAAAAAATGTTAGGTACAGTAGGCTGGGTAAGAAGTTTTGGTGTTGCAGCAAGAAACTGGTGATAGATTTTGCCTCTCAGAATGATTAAGTCTTACTTTTGTCGCAGGTACTATGACAAAATAATGTCTAACTTCCCTTCACACTTCTCCCAAAAATCACTTACTAACATCCCCCCAAGGATATTGAGATCTGCTCAATATTCTTAAATCACTCCATTTCATGAAAAGACCTGAGGAAAATAGCATTCTTGCCTTGGGCAAAGAAACCACATTTCTTGTGTAAAAATCCTTTCGTTTCCTCAACCTAAGTTATCAAACTTTATCGCTTATCGCCTCTTCATAAACCCATATTAACTGCTAACAGTATTATATAAATCCCTTTATTCTTCCCCTTCCCGTATTAATATATCTTTATAACAAAACCCCCTTTGTATAATAATCTCGCCCTTAGTTAAACTGTAACCATATCATTATATTATCGGGAATTAATGGTTCAGTTGGAACCATATAATAACCCTCCCTGCACGTAAATATTCAAAGGTCAATTAACATCAGGTTAATTAACTGTTAAATACCCTGACAACCAATAGCAATCACCCCAGGAAGTCTTAAACCCTAGTTTATATTGCATGGGCCCCGCGCCGTACCCCTCCGCCAGCTCCGTTGAGCGCCAGCCGTTAGATCTAGGCTCGCTGATTGGACGGCTCACGATCATATCACGAGGCCTTTCCCCGCCGATCTTTACCACCCGAGGAGCTAACGATATTACTGTCGTACCGAGGACACGTAGTGCCCTCCTGGCCTGCTCGCGGCCCCTCCGCCTGAAACCACCTTAGCGCATAAGCGGTGCGGGTCAATACTGCTTACCGCCCTCCCGCTAATCCTACCCACTGACATCATCACCACGTCACCTCCACCTCAGCGTCCATACCCTGCGTCACAACAAAACGTCACGTCTCGATGACGTCATCTGACCGAAAAGCGTCAAAACCCGCCAGACCCAAAATTTTGTCCAAAAAGTTGCAAAAGTGTCATTTTCGCTCATTGTTATTCATTTTTTTCGTGAGACTGTTGCGTGCAAAATTACGTCCAGCAGCTGCCGAAGCTCCAGTTCTTCACCCCGACCAGCAAAGTCCAACATCCTGCTACTCAACTCGTCAATCAACCTGCCAATTACACTGGTCCGCGTTCATAATACAGGTATTTACCCCGTTCCACCTCCCAGACCTGTATTTTCAGTTTCCTCTGCAAATTATACCTTTCAGAGCCAAATTCAAACTCAAGTTGTCCATAATCACTAAACCAATACCTGCAGAACTACTCTGTTGCTGCTTTTTCTCAGCAAAAACTCGACCTCTAGTTTGAAACACAAGAACCAAACATGGACGCCCCTGTGACCCTCAATGTCGCACCTCTTGATGCGCCACATCAAGACCTAGAGTGGTTACCCCTGGCTAACATATATTTTCAAATTAATGAGTTGGTTGGTGACAAAAACCACCTCCAGTCGTTTTGTGAAATTAGGAACAGTCACCAAAATAACTCTGATTTCTATGGACTATGGGAATCCAATCTTCCCAGGTATTACCTTCCATCAATCAATGTATTCCTAGATCTTATTCACCAATGTTGTACCAACTATGATCCTGTCAGTAAAGCAGTTATGACCCCATCACAAACTGTTCCCTTTTACATAACTGCTGAAACCATCAATGAGATGTTGCACTTCAAACTTTCTCAGACTCTGGCTCCTCTTTCTATGGGACTCTTGCTTGACCAAGGCTCCAAATTGTCCAGCTCAGAGATAACCCGAATTGCACAATTATTCATGAAACCAAATTGCCAGCCCCAAGACTCACCTCCCTATTTGCATTTCTGGTTCACTAAAAATGGCAGACTTATTCTTGACATGATATCCTATATCTTAGGATTCAAAACCAGTGAATATGTTGATGAAACCATCTTAGTTATGATGTCAATATTTACCCCAGGACAACCCCTTGCTGTCAAATATGATTATGCCTCTTTCATTGCCAATAAGATCAATGAGAAATTCATAAATCTGGAAAAAGAAGGAGTCTTCAATTACACCTCATTCATATACCACCTTCTACTATACTATCAACCAGACAGCTTTTCATTTCCCATCAGGAAATTACATTCCAAAGGAGAGCGGAGGTCTATCATCTTTTGGACTTTTGTCTTTCACAGAGTCCATACTTCTCCTTATACATACTGTGAATTTGTTGACTTATTTGTACATCCAACCTCCTCTCTACTAATGAGAACTCCTCCTCCTAGGCTCTTTGGTGACATGCAGAAGATTTTACAGCTTTCCAGACAATACAAAATAGGTGATTGGTACCTCTACCAAAATCACACAGAAATTAGATTTTATGGATGTGAGCTGTGCCCTTTCAAATTGCCCAAGTATGTACCTATGAGGCTATTTGCATTAGAATATTTCAGGCAGCTTATCAGTGCAGATTTGACACATTTTTGCAATGCAAAGAAAAAGGCTCAGTTGAGAATTAAAAACCAACTAGGCCCCTTTATTGTCCACAAGAGGGAAGCATGGGAAGAGGCTGAGAAGATTTTAGGGGACCAACTTAAATTGAAACAAAGTTTTTATTGGGCACCATATGACCCAAACAGTTTCATAAGTGATAGAAAAGTAAGAAACAGGCTGTCAGTATACATACATCATAAAATCCCTGAAATTGAACAGTTTTCCAATCAACAAGAGTGGGTAGAGGGTACATTATTTGAAGAAATTAGTGAGGAAGAGAAGATGGAAAAAGCTATGAAAGATCTTGAAAAAATGCTTGACCTAGACTCTTTTGGACAAGTATCCTTCAAGCTGCCTCAACAAACAGGAGCTAGCACATTTGCTGCTGGAACTTCTCAGCAACCTACACAAGAAAGCAGTACACCGGCTACAGGGACATCAAAGGGAAAGGAAGTGATAGACATAAAATAGTCTGAAATGATAGAATAGAAAAAGCAAATTCCTCCCGCCCAAACCAAGGCACCAGAAATTCCAGCACTACAGACTCCTCTAAATGAGGAAAAAGGCAGGAAAAGGGATAGGGAAGAAGGCACACCTATCAGTGGGCCTACAGAGCAACCAGGGGAAAAAGGACAAAGACTCAATCCTCTATCAGAGGATGAATTCATTGAGGAAACCACAGGTAGTCTAAGGGGAGAAAAGATAGTCACCCAAGAAACATCCCCGGTGATAGAAACTTCAACTAGCTCGCACAGGCAGGAGATAGAAAGGCAGCATAGTGTGGAAGTTTCATCCACTAGGCCACCAGGCAAATAGCCTTCTAACATCAAAAGGACATTCACTGAAATAAAGGCAAGTAATGACCCACTGAGACTACAGATTTACAATCAATACCTCAAGATGCCCCCCACAAACCAGCAAAGGTTAATGTCTGCATACGACATTAAAGAAGGTAAAATAATCATGAGCCACTTTAAGCCTAGGGTGCAGCAGCCACAGTCAGCAGCTGACTACATCAGGACAAATCTAGAGGTTTTGGCCAAGGATATTCATCCTATAGACCAAATTGAGCTACACAAACAGATGGGAGAGATGGTATATTCCACGCTTGCTGATAAAGCTATGTTAGCTCATAAATTGCAAAATTCATTAAACAACACCTCTGCTCAGTTAGATTTGGAGAAGGCTTCTTCTCAAGCAAAGGATAACAGGATCAAATCTTTGGAGGATATCATTGTTGAACTGGGGCATGACCCAAAGGATGCAAAGGGCATAAAGGCACTAATGAAGAAGAAAGAGGAAGATATTGCTGCCCTAAGGAAGCAACTCAAACTGCCTTCCACCATGCATCCACAGACAGCAGATATTGTACAGTAGAAGTCCGAAGAGGACATGATGGACCTGCTCATGAGACTGAATGAGAGATTGAGTGAGACAGAACAGGCATTGGAGAAATCACTACAAGAAAAGCAGGGAGAGTCGACCTCCCAGCCACCTGAAGTAGCTCCAACAGTCACAACTGCCCCTCCTACAGTTATAACAAGACTGCCTCCGACTGTCCTGGCATCGACAGCAGAAATCACCATAGGCACCTCAGCAACAGCAACAACACTAAGAAGTAGTACAGCTATGACGACAAACCAATTAATAAAAGCCATGGAGGAATTGAAACTCCAAGTATCAGAATTGAAAGAAGCCAAAGAGAAATTGGCAAAATTAGAAATAAACTATAATAAATCCAAGATGACTGTGGCAGAAAGAACAAGAGAGGTTAAAGAATTAGAGAACAAGGTGAGAGCATTGGAAAAAGATCTCTCTTTAGATAAGCCTCTGGGAGAAATTAGAAGAATTTTGTGGACCAACATCACTCAATCCCTTAGTGATGTGTGGAGATCTATCCAAACCATATATGAGTAGATTGACTTGATAGCAGTAGCCCAAGTGGAAATTCAAAAGGCCAGAACTTTATTGGGACATATGCCCGAACAAGCCAACAGGCTAATACATTTTTTGAACACCAAGACCAGTGAAGAACTAGCAGCACTGGACATCAGAGACAAGACAGGCATCATTTTAACAGTCAAAAGAGTTCTAACCATGAGAACCCTGATGCAAAATTTAGATAGAAGGTGCCAGGACATGCAAGTAGAGATAAATTCTTTTATAGAAATATTTGCAGTCCTGCAACAAAGAGGTTTGCCAAGTCCTTTGGGAAATAATAATCGTTTGATGAAACATAAGGACTATGTGCATAAATTAAATGCATATGCTGTTGATCAAGCTAATACTTCATCAAGTTCTTCAAGGGAAAAGGCACTTCCATCTGGCCAAGCCCTCTATGACAAATTGGAGAGTCTGTTTCATATTTAGCATGAAGTGAAACATCTATTTACAATCCAACCTAATTTCTTCAGGTACACAGACGCTGATGAGACTTTAAGAAAGCTGCAAAGACATAAGTTACTAGAAGAGCAGTGGTGGCAAAGCATGTTGGAAATTCTATAGACATATTTCTGGTATCTTTTATATCCTTGGTAAATCGAAAGTTTTGGTACCATGTGCCATAAAGTGGAGAATAGGAATGGATGAGAGTCATGCGGGGCAACAATGTATCAAATCAGAATTAAATACACCCGAGAAAGCCGGGGCAGCAGCGCGAATATCAGTGGAAAACAGCTACCAGCCGACTCACCGAGCCTACAGTCAGCATATCTCACCAACTGAGTAGCCAACACAACAGCATTTACTTCTTCATTTATTTCTCCCTGTTTTCAAGATCATTTATTTCTCCTTTTAAGTAGGTAGAATGAGTTATTGCTAAGATATTATCTCTTTGAGATATTTTGTAACATTTTTGTATAAATAACCCCCCAGACGAAGTATTTGGGGTTGGTTGTTTGATGAGCGTTCATAGTTCCTAATTGTAATACTGAAGTTTTCTGGAATAAAAAGCTGTTGGAACCATTTTGTCTGGTTTACTGAATGAGGAATTGACACTGAGGACCATGTTACAGAATTCTTGAATCATATTATGGATCAATAAGTCCCTTCTAACTTGTGTTTTGTTGTTTCTATGTTTTTTATATCATCTATGTTTCATGATCTCAATAATAAAGAAAAAGAATAATTCAGAACTTGCTTAGCTGCACTCTGTCTTCAATCTTTGTTATTTTCTATGTTTTCTATAGAGTTAGCATATACAACAAATTCCTAAATGCTCCTGTATCCCATGATTCTTCACCTTGAATATTTGCTAAGGAATTCTTAACTACTCCTTAACAGTATTCATTCATGTTCCCTCTATCAACATGATGAAGGATTCTTAAATGCCCTTCATCCATTGACTCCATTTCATCTAATTTCAGCTTATAAAATTGATCCATACTTGAGTACCTTGCTCTGTAACACCTTCTCTGCTAAGAAACCTAAACCAAAAACCCATCTTTCTTTGACTCCATCATGCTCAATGGACTGAAATTCTTCAGCTTCACCTCACTGTTCTACTGACTCCCCATCCTTCCAACCAAAACTCAAAACAAACCTTTGCACTTCATAACTAGCCTAACATACATCAAAACAAAGCTAAATTATAAAGAGAGAGCCCTCTATGGATGCAGATTGGCTAGAATCTGTATCTAAAAGATTGGTCTGTGGTTACCTCGGTCGTATTCCCTTTCTTACAACTTTTGGGAACAACCTGAGTGATAACACCACCCACATATTATGTTAGATATATATGATATGAGTCTCTAGGGTTTGGTGAGGGTGGTGTCCCACCACTCCGATTCAAATTTTGTTTAATATAAAATATATCACATTGCGGTGCGAGTGGCAGCCCACCACCCTAAGTATATTTTTTTTGTTTTTTTTATAACCCCAATGGTTCGAATTCTCCCACCATAAAATAAGGTTCACTAGACAAATTAACAATTCAACAAATTTACCCTTTCTGGTGGCTAGATTCCATGCGTCGAGATTCCACCAATTTTTTGGCTTGTTAAGGCTACCACTTGGCCAAATTTGACCTGAACTTTGACCAGCTATAACTTGAGCATGCGAACTCAGATTTGAGTTTCATTCGAAACCATTGGAATCAGGGTGATGAGCACTAGGATCTAGTCCTAGTTTGACTTCAATATGAGGAATTTTACCTTTTATATTTTCCATAGCCACTTCTAAATTTTGAGTGTGTCTATAGCCATCTGGATCATTCCTCCCCACCGAGGATCTTTTATTCCTCCAAAAGCATGAACATAATATGAAACTGTTGTATTCATTGTCTGCACCATAAGTGTCTGACAGGTCACACTTCCTTTCCTTCACCCTTGTTCTTTGGCGCCATAAGTGATGACCCAACACCTGCATCCTCTGCAAACCTATAATATAATATTTGCGAATTACATGCTCAATTACATTAACAACCATGACCCAATCATCCACATACTTTCGAATAGTTTGTAAGACACACTCTTTGGTCAAGTTTACATCAAAATATAATGAAATACCCTAGCTATCAATAAAAGTCCAAAACATCATCATTTCTGTAATGAGATATGGAAAACACATCATCACTTTTACATTTATATCGCAACACCTGATTTAAAAAATGTGGCATGCCTTACGCCACAGTATGGAAATTAGAGAGTATCACTCTCCTAAAAGGTTGAGGAATGCCTCGGAAAGAACCCTATTGTACAAAAGAATCATGCAAAGACTAAAAATCAAATGGATAAGACTCAAACTCAGTCCACCTTTCTTGTTGGCCTTACAAGAAGAAAGAAACTAGGAAGAGAACTAAAGGTATGGATAAAGATAGAGGAAAATGCAGGTTTTTACCCATAGGAGGGCACACCATATAAGGTACCTTGGGATGTCAGAGAGGCCGCCAAGGCCATGAATGAGCTTCATATGGATGACTAAGTTTCTCAAAGGATGAGAAACACCTTCAGCAAGGGGGTGATGATGGTTCCCATTAATAGGTATATTTTTAGGTTCATTATGTTATCCTCCAAAATTTAGAATTGTCCTTTCCTCACATTAATTCACATTTTTAGTCATAATATGCTTAGCAAGAAGAGTAAAGGTGTTTGTCATAGTATGTGGCATAGTTTTATTAAATTGTAGGAAAGGAAGCATTTTTTAGGCATTTACTATGCAGGGGCTTGATGGAGACAACCAAGAGAGAATCTAGGGACGATTTCCCACCTCCTTAACTCTCTAACTCCAATTGAGATCACCAAATCCTTACTCACAAGCTTGAATTCATTGACATCTGAGTAATTCCAAGTGCAAGTGAAGCTCAAGTAGGAACACATCCACAATTTTCGAGATATTGGAGAGAACCACTCCTATTTTCAAGGGAGCTGCCATAAACTACTCTTTTGTATAAATAAACTAACGAAAAGGCTCATTAGGATTAAATTTTTTTATTTAGCTAGGAGTAGTTGTTGAACCCAAGGCTTGAACTTATTATTTTCAACTTTCATGTGATGTATGAAACTACTATTTTTTTCTAATGAGAAATTTGTTATTTAGTTTCATCTAAGCTAGTCCTAAAGGGATGAAAATCCTTGGTTTTGGGCCCAACCCAGAGGATTTAGTCCCTCTTTTGTATTTATTTCTTGTTCTTGTTTCCAATAATTTTATATATTTCTTTTGTTCCAATAGATGTTAAGCTATAAAAACTTGTGATTGAAGGTTTCCATATCACCTCTCTTATGGGAAGAGTTATTGGAAAGATTTACAATCTCAGTCCAAAACCATTTTTTTATGATTTCTTGGAAATAAATAGATGTTAGTTAGCCTTTTGCATGATTACTTTCTGCAACTGTTATAGACATATTTGGGCACTGCAAACCAAATAACATATGTCCATAAACCAAGGGCTTCTAAGTCCCTAAAAGGGTTGTTTCACACCCTAAAGGGGCAAGGTCAGCTGATTACATCATCTCCCAGAAGTTCTCCCTGAAAAACTACTCAGAACTGGTCAAAACAGGGCCATACAGACTGCTCAGTGCTAAGGGTACGATGCATCTCACCTGCCACATTCAAAAAGTGTGATGCATACTGGAAAGCCCTTCCGTAGGGTGTAATGAGCGAGAGCAAACAAATGGCAGAGGCAGTTGGCTAGGTGGAAACCCAAAGAATCTTCTAGAAACTGCCCATTTGACACTTGCCTCTCTGAATTCGACCAGGGATGAGTAAGAGATCATGAAATCTCCAAGTGGAACCAAGAACTATCAGAGAGATGACACTAATCAAAATCCCAAAAGCTGACTCACCCACCTGCAAACATCTATATATGGATCCCTCATCCTAGAGATCCAAAGGCTGGAATTTTGTATTTTGTAAGGAAGTGTTGTTGGTTTCTCTGTGCAACACTATATTGTTGGGTGATCTAAGCTTTTCATGAGGTGAAAAGGGCTTTCATGCTGGGAGGATGGCACTGGGTCAGACCAATAGGTTGTAATCCTCTCTTCTACTACTTCTATCAATAAAGTTATTTGAGTTTTCTTATATATTCTTGTATATCTTTGAATCTTGTATTGATATATGCATTTGTATGGTTAATATACATCTGATCCTATATTGTTTATGGTTATAGATCTCTATGCTTTGATGGTATTATGCTGCTTTGACTCTATAGGTGCTCTTTGAAGTGGGACAAGTAAGGAAAGAGTGGCGAAGCTTTGTCAAAAGAGGGGGGAAACAAGAAAGGAGCCAAGTGAAAGACTGAGGTTGGTAATCTCTGCTTCTCTCTCATCTATCTCACATAAAGGAAAACATAGGTAACTTTAGTTTGTTTGTTTCTAAGATAGCTACCCGTCTTAGTAAGATTAGCAGCTCTGAATGGACACTAGTTTTCCCGATAACAAAATGGCGACTCCACTAGGGACCAAATAGCTTGTTTTCTTGTTTATATTTGTTTGCTTTATAAACTACAGATGGAGCCTGAAGTTAAGCCAGCTAACCTTCAAACTGCATTTGTTATGCAAGTGCAAAGTAGATCAATGCTGCTTCAGTCCATCTCCGGGTTTTGTTTATAAACTGAACAACTGACTTGAAAACATCCTAAGTGCCCTGGTGGTAGCTCAAGTAACCTCATTAGATCAGCCCCTATACTTTGTGTTTACTGCCTATCATTAGCTCAGCCTAAACCCCTAAACTTAGCTACAAACTGTGAGCAAAAACCAAGCTCAGTCTCATCCCTGGACCATTGCACTGTCTCTCATTGGCAGTCTAGATGCATCGCACCTCCCGTGTGCTGTAGGTGAGATGCATCCCTGTTTCCCTGTGTTATAGGTGCGATGATCAGATAAGACTGTTTCTGCCTCCAGATTTTGGTTTTTTCTTCATTGTCTTCAGCTTTATTCAGTAGTTTTGTTGTCTATGATCAGTATATCACTGTTGAAACTCCCTTCCTTTGCATTATTCAGCCTCCATTGTATAAATAATTCTGAATGTTTTTATGTATTTTTTGCCATTTACAGTTCTCTTTTGGAAAACAATAGCTTAATTGAACTGTCGTCTTTTGATTTGAAAGTGTCGCAAGTGTCGTTTTCAGTCAAAGAAAAGAGTCTTCCTCTTTCTGATAGTCGATTACACTTTTGCCATTGTATTTGATTTGAATCATCAATTCTTTGAAGTGTCGAAAGCAGTTTTCAAATTGAAATTGAAAGTGTAGCTCTTAGTCTCCCTTTCGTTTTTCAAATTCGAAATCGCAAAGTGTCGTCTTAGCCTTCCTTTTGTTTTTTGAATTCGAAATCGCAAAGTAGTCTTCCTTTTGTTTTTTGAATTCGAAATCGCAAAGTATCGTCTTAGTCTTCCTTTCATTTTTTGAATTTGAAATCGCAAAGTGTCGTCTTCGTCTTCCTTTCATTTTTGAAAAGAAAATTGTTAGTACTGTCACTTTGAAAGAAAAATAGTTTAGATCTGTACTTAGCATTCTTTTTGTCATTCACACATTAAGAAAGTGGAAAACAAATACATGCATGTGCATTTGCATTTAGACTGCTTGTTGATATTGATTTAGGAAAAGTGCATCTAGTGTGTGCTCTTTGCTCTATGTTGAAAGAATTTCGCTTCTCTTTCCTTAGTAGCTAGGATTTTTATTGCAAAAAGAAAACGACTGTTTATCATCTTAGATTGCATATTTAGGATTTGTATATCTACATCACGTGGTGAACCTTAAAGGAAAACTTCTTAAGAAATATCAACTGTAAAATAAATTCAATGAACATAAAAATGCTTTGGAACCTAACACACAACATTTAGAAGTCTAGGCTAGAGACGTATTCCGGCGTCGTAAAGCTTGGTAACTGTCGCTTTCATCGTAGGTTGGGTGATTCCTCCTCTTTGAGATGACAAGTGCTAGTACGGACTTGTGCTCCCACGTACTGTCGAGTATATATTGAGAGACCACAATAGGCTATATCCTTTATCCTTAGGAAGCTGTGTCTGCTGCCTTATCTATCGCAACGCACTGAACACAACATTCGGGAAGATTGACTGCCGTACCGTAAAAAGTATTCTGCAGTTTTGCGATTGGTTTGGTAATCCCTCTGTTTAGATTTCCAGAGTAGTCACTTTCGTTCCTTTTCAAACTCCTTAAAAGAAAAGGTCCATCTGAGCACTTGTCACTTTAGGCTCATTAAAAATCGAAGGCGACTAGAGTCATCTTTAGCTTTTTCTCGACTCTTAAAAATTGAGAAAGCAAGTTGTGTCAAAGCGTCGTAAAATTCATTTAATCCGGAATCACATTTTCCCCTTTTTTATTTTGAGTTGATCAAGTAGTCCACAATCATGGAAGAAAGTCAATTAAAACCCTGTCGTTTGCAGAGACTAACAAGTCAACCGTCTTTGACTCCGGAAACGAAACCATTCTGGGCCAAGCGAACTCGTTTAACTGGGTCAAAGTCTCTTGGTTTGTTCGAAACTTGTGTTTCAACATCCTTGGAGACTCCAGTTGCTCCAACTATTTATGGTATCCCTGCCTCTACAGAAGAAGTTCCGTAGTTACAAGAGGACATTAGAACTGATCCTAGTGTAACAGCTAACACCTCTATTCCTGAACCAGCTCCATCTACGGCTGATTCGGAAGGTGTTACCCCTACAACATCTGTTGCTGAAAAGTCTATACCTTCTTCGACACCAAAAATATTTTATGGACCTGACGGTCTACCTCTTCCACCTAGATTGATTACTATAGAAGAGATTGTGGAGGATCTTCCATCCAGTACTCCATTGCATTTTGGAACTGGGATCCACCTATATCCTTCTACTTCAGAAGTTAGTCTCCCTTCATCGCAAGTTCCTATAGAATCGCTAGGAAATCTTTTGGATAGAATCGATATGTCTAAACAACCATCGACATCTAGGACTGTGTCATCTGACACAGCAACAGCAGAACCTCCTGCTGCTACTCCAACAATGTTCGCTGGTATACCATCTGTCCCAACTAGTTCTCAACCATTAGATGGAGTCCACTCAGGGAATGTTTCGACAGTATGGTCTATTCCCATTTGTTCATCTAGAACCTTATCTGGAATCTCTTATGTTGAGTCTCAGCAAATTGATCCTTCGCAACAATATCAATTTGGGCAGTCCAGTCTCCAAAGACCAATTTTCCCTTTGAACACTGGATTGCAGCCATATGGGGGGCAATATGCCTTTTCATTGTTCCCTCCGGGAGAACAACCATATGAGAGTTCACAACAGAATTCGGGTCAGGCTAGAATCACATCCAGTGGTTGGGTACCAATACTGCCTCAACAACCAAGGGTTGTATATTCTATACAACTGAATCAACCTGTGTCAAATATTCCCACTACACCAGCTATTGTGACGGTGTCGTAAGTACAAGCGCTGCCTGTTGTATGTCAACCTCCAGTCTCTCAAGTCGTAATACAACAGCCTCTTGTCTCCACGACTCAACCACAACCGTCGATTAGTGGATCCTTAACTGAAGCAACCCAGTGTTGGGCAACAACAAATGGTCTCATAGCCATGGCTGGTGCAATATCAACAACCACAATTCCAGCCAGCGTACCAATGATCTGATAATCACCCTATGAGAGACCTCAGTTGAAGATTTATCAAAAAAAAGTTATTACAGATTCATGTGCTGGTGTGTGTTCTGTGTTATTTAAGTAATGGATCGATCAGATTGCCAATACACAGATATTTAAATGGAAAGACAACAGAGAAATACAGTAAGAAAACACAAAGACACAAGAATTTTAATAAGGAGTTCACCCTATTCTCCAGGGCTACGTCTCTAGTCCAGCTTTCAGTGGTGGCCTTGTTTTTATTGTGTCTTTAAACAAAGAATTACAATGCAGTGACTCAATGTGAGTTCTCCTAAAGCAGGTTTTGCTTGGCAGGGTGGTTCTTGGATTTCCAAAGCCACTAGAGTGCATAGACTCTTCTTCTTCCTACCAGCTCTGTGACCTTTGGTTCTACAATGGAAAAAGCCAAATATGATACTCAGGCTGAATAGATTCCCCTATGGGATGGCTTGAATCTTCAAGCTCTGGTGCTCGATGCTGTCACTAGTCAGCTCAACCCTCTGTCTCTTTTTGCTCTTCTCTTGCTTCACTGCCTTTTCTCTGTATTCCATCCTCCTCTCAGGATTTTGGTCCTTTCTCCCTCGTCTCCCAGACTTCCTCCGACTTGACTGTGCATTCTGTCTCCATTCATGGCTTTTTGTCATTCGAACCCATGCCCACTCGGTTCCTCTTTCGCCTCTGTTGATTCACCTTCTGCAGCTGCGCTTCGACTGACCATATGGCTCTGTGGCTCTATGGCTATGTTTGCATTACAAACACATCATTGTCTATAAAATGCCCGCTTGTAGCGTGGCACAATGATCAGGGTCAGTTAGAAAGGAATCGGGGCCTTCCTTTAGGCAAAACCCTAAAATGGAACAAAATTCCAATACACAGAGTTTTACCAGAAATACTCTATCAGGCGCGAAATCTCGACTTCAAATTTTATGCAATCGGGCTTATAATTCCCATCGGGTATGGCCCTTATCGGCTTATTGCAAGGTGCATGCCCAAAGAACCTTTGTATCAAGGATCACCGATCACGTGATCACCGACCGTCGATATCGGTGTATCACTATCAGCATATCGCAATTGCAACAACCCCGGGGGTTCCTTCCTTTGGCCATGTCAATCATCGATCTGCCGATCGCTCCAATCACCGATTATCACAATCGCATAATCACATTATCTCAATCGCCAATTCTGGGGTCCTGATATCACATACATGCTTGCCTCTGATGTGATGAGTCGGAGATCGCTGATCGGGGGTCCTTCCACCCTGGCCTTAAGTCCACTCTTTGAACCTTTTGTGATGCGATTTTTCCTTTATAAGGCCTTTTATGCCATTTTTAGGAGAAATGCCTCCTTTTCCCGATCCGGGGCTCCCAGGGGCTAATTTGACCTCCTGCGCAGTCTCCATGGGCCTCGATCAGCATGCTTTGACCGAGGTCCTCGTCACTCCACGCTGGCTGCCATTGCCACTAGTTCAGGGTGTTTTCAATTGCTATTTTGGATTCTTTAGAGATTTGTTTCGTCCCGATATAGTCAAGGTTCTTTGACAGTCATTTATGGATCCGATTCGGATCACGGCCTTCCCACTGAAAAAGCTTTTGGACCACCAAAAGTTGGTTTTCTTCAAGCATCGACTAAGTGAGGAAACTGCTATCTCACTTGTCCAATCTCAATCCACTTCACACTGCTCGGCTTTGAACCTTTAAGCCCAATCCTGAGGTATTCCACTTGTCCACTATGCATCGTCCTTACCTTCCTGTCCAACACTATGTCTTCTCGTAATTCACTAAGATATTCAGGTAGCAGGTCATCAATAGAAGGTAATTCACTTTGCTCTTCATGGTCCTCAATCATTGAAAGTTCAAACAACCTCAAGCAATCTGCGTTCATGACTGAGTAGATGTGCATGTAAGCTGGTAGATCAAGGCGAAAAGCATTTTCACCAATCTTCTCAAGTATCCCGAAGGGTCCATACCTGATAGGTTTTAGCTTTTTACCTTCAGCTTGCATCCTGTCCTTGCTGATATACAACCAGACTTGGTCTCTAACTTGAAAACTATGCTCCATCTGATGCTTATCATGCCTAGCCTTATACTTGGCCTGGCTCTTTTCCTGTTGTTCCTGTACTGCCTGGTGGATCTCCTGGATCTGTTCAATGAACCTAGTTGCCTTGTCCACATCACTGTGTCTATCAACCATGGTATCTTTACCAAAGACAAAATCCAAAGGAGACCTTGGTATGAAACCAAAACAGGTCTCAAAAGGAGATCTCTGTGTAGAAGATTGTTTGGCTCTATTGTAAGCATGCTGCACATAACACAAGTGTTCATCCCAAAGCTTAGGATGTTTGCTGCAATATCCTCTCAGTAACTAGATCACCGTCCTGTTAACTACTTCTGTCTGGCCATCTGTTTGTGGATGAAAAGCTGTGCTTTTCTTTAATTTGGTGTCCATTAGTTCCCACAGACTTGACCAAAACTTTCCCACAAATCGGGTGTCTCGATCATATACAATAGAAGTGGGTAATCCAAAATGAACCCATACATGTTCAAAGAATAATTTTGCAGTTTGTTCAGCTGTAATCTGTTTACTACAGGGTATCAAAATACACATTTTGCTGAACCTATCCACAACAACATATAGATAATCATGACCTTTCCTAGATTTAGGTAGTCCTCCAACAAAATCCATGGAAATGCTTTCCCAAGGGTGAGAAGGAACTGGAAATGGAGTGTACAAGCCTAGTTTTCTATTGTTGGGCTTGCTTTTAGCACACATAGCACATACCTTCACATATCTAGAAACTGTCTCACTCATTCTCAACCAATATCAGAACCTTTGCAGCTGTGCAACTATTTTACTTACCCCAAAGTGACCCAATATCAGAGAAGTGTGTGCTTCCCTAATTATCTTTGCTCTCTCAATTTGTGGAATGCAGAGTTTCCCACAATGATATAAGAGTCAGTCCTTCACATGATAGTCCAATTCTTCTACTCTTTTTCCTTGACTCAAAGTTGCATATACATCTTTAAAGTCCATATCCTGAGCATAATGTTCTATGTAACTTTCATGCAGCACAGAATTATGCTTAAGTATGGTAGATGCATTTATAATGGGTCTAGATAACATGTCTGCAACCTTGTTATGTACGCCCTTTTTATATCTGGTGACTAAATGAAACTGTTGTAGAAACCTCATCCATCTATAATGTCTTGATTGCTGTAACTTAGTTTGGGATTGTAGATATTCAAGTGGCTGATGATCAGTATGTATTACTGTTTCTTTGCCCATTAAGTAATGTTTCCACTTTTTCACACTCTTAACTAATGCATACAATTCTTTATCATATGTAGGATAGTTAACTACTGCAGGATTAAAAGTCTCAAAATGGTAACATATGGGTTTACCGTGCTGTGTCAACACTGCTCCCATGGCATAGTCACTGGCATCAGTTTGGATCTCAAATGGTCTTTGTAGATCTGGCAGTGCTAGTACAGGTGTTGTACTAATATTTTCTTTCAAGGTGTCGAAGGCTTTCTGCTGTTTGCCTCCCCACTGAAACACCTTGTTCAATCCTGTCAAAGCATGTAAGGGAGCTGCAATTGAGGAAAAATTTGAAATGAACTTCCTCCAATACTGTGCTGCTCCTAAGAAGCTTCTCACTTCTGTAGCAGACTTGGGTTTAGGCCAGTTTACAATGACTGCCACTTTAGAGGGATCTATTTTCAGTTCACCTCACCCTACTATGTGACCCAGATAATTTAGAGAGGTTTTTCCAAATTCACATTTGGAGAGTTTAACATAAAGTTTCTCTCTTTTCAAAACATGTAATGTCTGCTTAACATGCTTTAAATGTTCTTCCCATGTTTTACTAAAAATTATAATGTCATCGAGATACACAATAACAAAATCATCAAGAAAAGGTCTGAGTACATCATTCATTAATCTCATGAAAGTAGCAGGAGCATTGGTTAGGCCAAAAGGCATAACCAGCCATTCATACAATCCCTGTTTTGTTTTAAAAGAAGTCTTCCATGCATCTTGCTCTGCAACTCTGACCTGATGGTATCCACTGTGCAAATCCAACTTGGTGAAATAAACAACTTCCTTCAATTGATCTAAAAGATCATCTATGCGAGGAAGGGGATCACGATTTTTTATTGTTATCTTATTCAGTGCTCGGTAGTCAATGCACATTCTCCACGAGACATCTTTCTTTCTCACCAAAACGATTGGTGACCCACATGGTGATGTGCTAGGTCTGATGAACCCTTTCTCCAGCAACTCTTGCACCTGCTTCTTGATTTTAGAATTCTCTAAAGTAGACAACCTGTACATCATAAGGAATATCTTGCTGTAAAATAATATCATGTACTATTCCCTTTTTGGGTGGCAAACCTTTAGGTTCTTGAAATAAGACATCATACTCTGAAACAATCTTTTCTATATCAACTTGCTGATTATCATTACAGTCCTCAAATACATTTGGTTTTATCAGGTGTCTTTTCCTTTACAACCATCAGTAAGAACTGTTTGCATGAATTTATCATTCTTTTCATCTGTCCTGAGTTTATGAGAGTATAATTATTATTGAGCTTATGAGCTCTTACAAAGTATTCGATTCCATCTTTAACAAGTAGATACTTGTTCTTAGCTCTATAGAAAATAGCTTTTCTATCATACAAGTAAGGATGTCCTAAAACAATTCCACATATATCCAAAGAAATTACATCTAACTCAACCTCATCTACAAACGCTGACCCAAAAGAAAACTTGAGTTTGCACTATCTAGTCACTTGTAGTTGTGCTTTATCATTCAACCATCCTAATGGGTATGGCTTCTTATGAGGTGTAGTTGCTAATCCCAATTTCTTTGCAATTGCTTCAGAAATTAGATTTACTTGTGAGCCACTATCAAACAAAGTATCAATCTTTTTATTTTTGGAAACAACTTGAATATGGAAAATCTCATGCCTTTTTCTCTCATGTTCTTCATCAATAACAGATTGAGTAGAATTACTAGTAGATGCTTCAGAATTCTTACCTTTTATACCTGTGGCTGCAATGATTGTTTCATCTCCCGAGTCTGGCCCCAAATATTTTTTAATAGCTGCAGTAGCCTTCTTCTTCTTGCCCTCGGACTTCTTAGGTCTCAGCTCTGGATGCAGAATCCAACAGTGCTCATCATCATGCCCCTCCTTTTTACAGTGAGTTCATGAAGCTTTGCCTTTCTGTGCAATGTTAGCCTTCCTTGCTTTCCACTTCTGCTTTCTTTTCTCCTTGCTCTTGCTTACAGTGGGTTGGGATGGTCCCCCAACTTCTGGATTTCCATTCTTTCCTCTAGCTTCTAGATGAGTAGCTTGTACAGATACCTCATCTATACTAGTGGGATTAAACATGAGGATGGTATGCCTCATGTAGCTGTGTAGACCACCAATGTACTTTAAAAGAGTTTCTGGTGAGTCTAATGAGATACCCAACATCAATGCTCTCTTTCTAAATTCTTGATTATACCCTTGTACACTTTTCCCCTTCAACTACCGAAGAGTTTGCCAACTCATCATGGCTTGTTGCATGTAGGCCAATGGATAGAACTGCTTTTTGATTGCAACAACAAATTCACTCCAAACGGAGATGGTATTACCATGCTTCTTCATATCAGCTTGGGTTCTGCCTTCCCACCAAACCAAGGCAGTGCCTCCTAGGCGTAGGCTTGCCAGCTGAATCTTATTCTTGTCTGAGTCTATGTTCTGTACTCTGCAATACACATCAATTTGTCTAATCCAATTGTCCAACTTTTCAGCATTTAGCTCTCCATCATATATAGGCAAATCAAATTTAACATCTAACTTAATCAAAGATGCTTTCTTATTATGCACAGGGCTATTAGGAGGTGTAGGAAAGCTTTCTTCTTTCCCCTTTCCTTTTGAGTGGTCATGGGAATGAGATTCATCTTCTTCTTTATCTTGTTTAGAGCCTGATGAATCTTCATCCTTATGCTTTCTAAAGTCCCTATACATTTCTTCTACCATAGACTTTATAGCTAGGAAACTTTTTATGAATTGAGGGTCTGGCCCTATAGAACCTTCCTCTGACATTGTCTTTTGAGAATAGACTCTCCCAATTTCAAGATTAGTTTCCACCAACTCTCCTTCTCCTAATTTGAGCTTTGATCTAGTGAGCATTCACAGCTAAACCAACACAAGCTTGTCTAACCTTACAGCCTAAAGCTTTGATACCACTTGATCTGATAATCACCCTATGAGTGACCTCAGTTGAATATTTATTAAAAAAAAGGTATTACAGACTCATGTGCTGGTGTGTGTTCTGTGTTATTTAAGCAATGGATCGATTAGATTGCCAATACATAGATATTTAAATGGAAAGACAACAGAGAAATACAGTAAGCAAACACAAAGACACAAGAATTTTAATAAGGAGTTCACCCTATTCTCCAGGGCTACGTCTCCGGTCCAGCTTTCAGTGGTGGCCTTGTTTTTATTGTGTCATTAAACAGAGAATTACAATGCAGGGACTCAATGTGAGTTCTCCTAAAGCAGGTTTTGCTTGGCAGGGTGGTTCTTGGATTTCCCAAGCCACTGGAGTGCATAGACTCTTCTTCTTCCTACCGGCTCTATGACCTTCGGGTCTACAATGGACAGAGCCAAATATGATACTTATTTTGGACAGATTCCCCTATGGGATGGCTTGAATCTTCAAGCTCTGGTGCTTGATGCTCTCACTGGTCAGCTCAGGCCTCTGTCTCTTTCTGCTCTTCTCTTGTTTCACTGCCTTTTCTCTATATTCCATCCTCCTCTCGGGATTCTGGTCCTTTATCCCTCATCTCCCGGACTTCCTCCAACTCTGTCCATGCATTCTGTCTCCATTCATGGCTTTTTGTCATTTGAACCCATGCCTACTCGGTTCCTCTTCCGCCTCTGTCGATTCACCTTCTGCAGCTGCGCTTCAACTGGCCATCTGGCTCTATGGCTCTATGGCTCTCTTTGCATTACAAACGCATCATTGTCTATAAAATGCCTGCTTGTAGCGTGGCACAATGATCAGGGGCAGTTAGAAAGGAATCGGGGCCTTCCTTCAGGCAAAACCCGAAAATGGAACAAAATTCCAATACACAGAGTTTTACCGGAAATACTCTATCGGGTGCGAAATCCAGACTTCAAATTTTATGCAATCGGGCTTATAATTCCCATCGGGTCTAGCCCTTATCAGCTTATCGCAAGTCACATGCCCAACGACCCTTTGTATCGGGGATCACCGATCACCCGATCGCCGATCGTCGATATCGGTGTATCACTATCGGCATATCGCAATTGCAACGGCCCCGGGGGTTCCTTCCTTTGGCCATGCCGACCACCGATCTGTCGATCGCTCCAATTTCCAATTATCGCAATCGCATAATCACATTATCTCAATCGCCAAGTCTGGGGTCCCGATATCGCATACATGCTTGCCTCCGATGCGATGAGTCGGAGATCGCTGATTGGGGGTCCTTCCACCCTGGCCTTAAGTCTGCTCTTTGAACCTTTTGCGATGCGATTCTTCCTTTATAAGGCCTTTTATGCCATTTTTAGGAGAAATGCCTCCTTTTCCTGATCCGAGGCTCCCAGGGGCTACTTTGACCTCCTGCGTAGTCTCCATGGGCCTCGGTCAACGCGCTTTGACCGAGGTCCTCGTCGCTCCACGCTGGCTGCCATTGCCACTAGTTCAAGGTGTTTTCGATTGCTATTTTGGATTCTTTAGAGATTTGTTTCGTCTCGATATAGTCAAGGTTCTTTGACAGTCGTTTATGGATCCGATTCGGATCAACCAAGGACCTGAGAAACAAAGCTTTGCGAGTAATGGGCAGCCGTATATTCAAAACAATTACCATCCATCTTATCATAATGGTTATGCCCATCAACCTTATCAAAGTTATCAGCATCAAATACATTATGCTGGTATGCAAAGACCCACTTCTCAGGTGATCCCGTCCTATCTTGGGTAATCTTCGCCAAACCTGAATCAATAGTTGCCTTTGGTTGCAACTTTAGAATTACCAGATTTGAATTGGTTAAAAAATGATCCAATTGCTTACGCCCCTTGGTGGCCGACGATTCCTCATAAACTTCCATCAGATATTCCTAAATTCAATGGTAATCCGGGTGAAGATCCATCGAATCATGTGATGACCTTTCATCTGTGGTGTTCGTCCAAGACTCTAAATGATGATTCGATTAGGCTTCGCCTTTTCCAGTGAACGTTAACTAGTCTGGTAGCAAAATGGTACATCGAATTGCCTAGAGCTTCATTCGATAACTTCAGCACCCTCGCCACAACCTTTTTAACCCATTTTCAGTTACCCATAAGGTACGAAACAAGAACGGAGCTTCTTAGAAATTTCAAGCAGATGATAACCACACTCACGTATCTGATCATATTCATGAGTGGCAACGTTGTTGTAGAATGGTAAAAACATATGTTCCTGATCAGCTGCTAGCTGAATGGTTTATTAAGTCATTGTTACCTTCTATTACAGAAGATGTGGCTAAAGGGGGGTTGTCACTGAAGAGCAAGTTATTGCTCGTGCGCAATATCTAGACCTGATCTATACATAGTCTCGAAAGCTCTATGAAAAAATCCCTGACGCTCCTAGACCAGATTTTTCTGTTCCTCCTCCTCCTAAATCAAACAAAGACTCTCATGCCGACGATGGCGTGATAGGTACGACCAGCACGAAATCCACAAAGGCTACATCTAAGAAAGCCTGTAAGGTTTCTGGTAAAAATTCAAATGAAGAACTTCTTGCCTCAGAGGTTAATGTCGTGTCGACCGACAAAGGCAAAGAATCGAAGCAACCTGGGGGCAAGAAGAAAGGGAAAAGAAAAAAGAAGAAAAGGGATGACTCGTTTCCTGAAAAATCTTCCGCAAACCCTTCTTGGCAAAAGAAACCTCCTTCGGGGTGTCGGATATGCGATGAGGATCACTAGACGAGAGATTGTCTGCATAAAGCTGAGATTAAGAAATTCTTCAAGAACTCAAAAACCTCAACGGTATTGATTGATCCGTTTCCGAACCCAAAAGCCAATCTAGTTTCTAGCAACAATGCTTCCCCATCCCAAGTGCTTATGTTGTCCATTTCGAAATAGAAAAATGATGCTTTGATATCGACAAGGAATAAAGATTACATGAATCCACAGCTATCGAACAACAAGGCTACTGATCAACCTAGTAGTTCGACAAGAACTTCGATTGAAGTTATGCCACCCATCATTCCTGAGCTAACAATAAAGCCGCCAAAGCGAGTAGTACACAAATCGAAATTTAATCCTCGTGCCAGAGTAGCACAGAATTATAACATAGTAGAGGACCTGGCCCAATCGCCATCCGTTATTTCGACACTTGAAGTACTGCAAAATTACCCCTCCCAAAAGGAAGATCTATTATCAGCGATAGCTGGGATTGACCTAGTGGATTCCAATCTTGTGGCCTTTAATCATAAAGGATATGAACCTTAGTTACCAGCTCAACTCGCTTTCCTCATTCAAGTGAAACCCCTCAACAAAACTGTTCATTGAACAATTATTGATGAGGGGGCATCTACATGTATTATGTCAATGAGTTGCTGGAAAAATTTAGGCTCACCACCCTTGTCGCAATTGTCAACGACGTTAAAAGAATTTGATGGATGGACATACACTATGTACGGGATTTTAAGTAACTTGCAAGTTGAACTGGGGGAAAAATAGTAGAAATTGATGTTGAAGTTATCGATGGAAACCTCGATTACAACATCCTACTGGGAAGGCCCTGGATTTATGCTATGGCAACTGTTGTGTCAACATACTTTAGAAAGATTGCATTTCCTTTTCAAGGAGGAATTATAATCGTCGACCAACAAAACTTTCTCCCCAACAGTTCACAAGTTATGGGAAGCATCCCGATGATCCACAGAAGCTCTCAATCGCTTCCAAATATCGGAGTAGGCCTGCTAAAAGACTCTACATTGATGGGTACTTTTACCCTACTGCCTCCAAACAATCTGGTGGAAGTGGCCATGACAGGAACCTGCAATATGATATCTTCTATTCAGAGGAATTCCGAACATGGCGTTAACATGGATCATCACCAGGTATTGCCTCCAAGCCCCATAGAAATATTGTAGCAATCAATGTTCTCAGCCTGGGTGGAAAACCCAAATCAACGCTCATCGAGCGTTTGGGTAGATAGGTCTAAGGAATATGGTACCTCTTCAGATCCTTGGTCACATGTACACTCTACAGACGAAGGAATTATTCAGTCAATGATGATAGGAGAAGCACCATGGGAAGATTACCACCATTGTTCCCATCTTTCGGATTACAACGAAGATTGTTCCAGCGACCTTAATCATCCTTCAATATTTGATTTTCTATCAAATACTGTAAATACGGTGGATTCCGAGCAAAATCTGTCCAATATTGAAGAAACTATCGCTATAAATATCTCGACCAAACCAGATGTTGTAGAGAATATTCGTGTCGGCAAATCTTGTTCTTCTTCAGAATTGGAGGTATATTACGCTCTCTTTCGCGAGTTCAGAGATGTCTTTGCATGGTCATATGAAGAGATGTCAGGCATTGACTCGAGCATAGTTGAACATGAAATTAAGATGTATCCAGATGTCAAACCGGTACAACAACGGCTTCGGCAGGTGCACCCAAAGAAAGCCGCGGCCATCAAGGTGGAAGTTGAAAAACTTCTACATGTTGGTTTCATTTACCCGGTTCCTCTAACTGATTGGGTATCGAACATTGTTCCTGTGATGAAAAAGCAAGGAACGATTAGAGTGTGCGTCGATTACAGGGATGTAAATCAAGCTTCTCCAAAGGATAACTACCCTACACCCTTCATCGACCAGATAATTGTTGAATGCGCCGGATGCGAAATATTTTCATTTATGGATGGATTTTACAGGTATAATCAAATAAATATCTGCCCACAGGACCAGTCAAAGACTGCATTTATTTGTTCGTGGGGCACATTCGCATACCGCAAATTACCTTTTGGTTTAAAGAACGCAGGGGCAACTTTTCAGAGGGCTATGAATTATGCCTTCCATGACATCAAGAACATCATTCAACCATATCTCGACGATCTTCCGGCTCATTCGCGAAAGCGAACTGATCATTCGAAACATTTGAGAGCTATATTTCTACGTTGCCGACACTACAAGATACGACTCAATCCGCACAAGTGTCTGTTTTGTGTCGGTTCTAGTCATTTACTTGTTTTTGTGATTTATAAGGATGGGATTCGTCTCGAACCATGTAAGGTTCAGGAAATCATCGATATGTCTCCACCTTCAAATTTGCTTCAGATTCAGAAACTCCAAGGGAAAGCAAACTTTTTGAGGAGGTTCATTCCAAATTACGCCGAACTTGCTAAAGGTTATACTCGTCTGTTGAAAAAACAAGTGCCCTTAAACTGGGATTAGGTTGGGCAAGCTTCCTTTGATGCTCTAAAGGAATCCCTAATAAAATCATCATTAATGTATGCTCCTGACTATCAAAAAGACTTTAACCTGTATCTGGCTGCAACAGATACGACCATCACAATGGTTTTAGTTCAGGAATATAATGGAATCGAACATCCTGTCTATTATTTAAGTCGAAACTTAAATGATACAGAAATCAAGTACTCCTATGTTGAAAAGCTAGCTCTCGTAGCTGTTCAAGCAGTACAGAGATTTCGACACTATATCCTCTTTCGTAAAACTACCATTTTGTCAGATTGCAACCCCATGACTTACATCTTGTCGTGACAGTTGCTTGGGGGCAAATATTTGAAATGGATAGCAATTTTGCAAGAGTTTGATCTGGAATTTGTAAAATCCAAATCAAAGAAATCTCTAGTTTTCGCAGAGTTACTATGCAACTTCCCATCATCGTCCAACGATTCAACATCCAAAGCAACAATCGTGGATGAATCTTTGTTTATGATATCTTCAAGCAATCCATGGTATGGAGATATAATCATCTATCTCCAAACCCAAACATACAAGCCTAATACCTCTCGCTCAGAACAACGATGTACTCGATACCAAGCAAAAGACTACATGATCGTCGGTGATACACTTTACCATCATGGTATCGATACAGTTCTGCGAAGGTGCCTCACCCATGAGGAGGCTGAAAAAGTCCTGAACGATTGTCATTCAGGCGCGTGTGGGGGGCATCAATCTGGTTACACTACGGCACAAAAGATCTTAAGGGCATGCTACTTCTGGCCAACAATGTTCAAATATTGCATAACTGCAGTCAGAAGTTACCATGCTTGTCAAACCTTCGATCGCAAAACTAGAATACCACCCACACCTCTGCATCCAGTAGTTGCTGTTGGGCCATTCGCCAAATGGGGCATAGATTTCATGACATGTAACCCCACCTCGGCCGGGGGGCATGGGTATATCATAGTCGCAGTTGACTATTTTACAAAATGGGCCAAGGCGATGCCTACATTAAACAACAGTGGTGAAACGGCTGCTCTTTTCTTTTTCAATCATGTAGTCTCTAGATTCGGTGTTCCACAAGCCATAGTCACAGATCATGGATCTTATTTCCACAATCACGTGATGGTTGAATTGGCTGCCAAATTGGGACTGTCCCACGACAGCTCTACTCCATATTATTCGCATGCTAACGGGCAAGTTGAGGCGATCAACAAGGTCCTGAAGCGCATGCTGCAAAGGATGATTGGAGTCCATAAACGGAGTTGGCACCTGATCCTGTACTCGGCCTTGTGGGCATACCGGACATCGGTAAGAAATGCAACCGGATTTACACCCTTTCAGTTGGTGTATGGCCTGGAAGCGGTCTTACCAGTTCAGTGTGAAATTTCGTCTCTCAAGCTCGCAGTCAACCTTCTCCCTGGAACTTCAGAGGAAGAGGCTCGTTTCTTGGAATTAATCCAACTAGATGAAACCCGTCGTGACGTCGCCTTGGTTAACGAAGCACATAAGAAACGAGTCAAGGCACAATTTGACAAGAACGTCAAACCCCGTGTATTCTCAGAAGGTGACTTGGTCTTGCTTTACGATCAGGAATCCAATAAATTAGGAGTAGGTAAATTCCAGTCTTTGTGGATGGGTCCCTATATTGTTAAGCATATATTAGGAAAAGGAGCATACGAGCTAGTAGATTATGATGGGATTCCACTGTCGCAACCCCGAAACGGGTTGTACCTTAAGCGTTACTATGCTTGACTAAGCATAGTAACCTCTTCAAATTCTTTTGTTACATTTTTGTTTTCGTTAAGAGTGATCATTTTGGTTAGGTAATCCACTTTTTCATTTGTTGCAGATATCGAACCTATTGGAATCATTTGTTGGATATGCTAACGGAGCAAGTCGTAGTACACGGAACCTATCTTCTGCAATCTGGGCCATCTTTGATCCAAGCGGCGAGTTGGTGAGTTTCAGAGGGGTATGTATTGGTCGGTCGACGAACAACATTGCTCAATACAACGCGTTGATAGAGCTCCTCTCTGATGCCATCACGCATGGAATACGCCGACTTGTCATCAGGCTAGACTCACAACTTGTCATTCTACAGCTTATCGGCATCTATTCCGTTCGGAATCTAGCTATCTATCGTATGTTCCTAAGGGTCAAGATTTTGGAAAGGAAGTTTGATTCTATTCAATATCAACACATTTCTAGAAACTTAAACACATTAACTGATTCATTAGCAAATTATGTATTAGATAGACATTTGAAACATTTATAAAAAAAAAGCATTTCATCAACATTTACATTAGGATCATATAACTTAACCAAAATATAGCTCCGAAAATCAAAAATATATATAACTATTTATAGTTTGTACATAGTGTTCTGTGTCCAGGACAAAATCGATCATACGACCCAAAAACTCAAAAATGCAAGGGGGCACCCTAGACTAATGGTGCTGGTGATAACAAGTCACCGCCTATGCAATCATATGTAAGAGCCTAGTCCATCGGCTCGGCACGCCAATGGTATGGCGCTGTAATCTCAGAGGCAACTCGTTGGTCCTCACATCCTAAATACCAAGGGTGAGACCCTCGATCTGATCCTGCAATACTGCAAGGGTCTCAGCTACGTCTAGATTGTGAAGGATAGCCCTCCCTACAGCCTCTCCCGCGACAACTGCTACTCACATATGTCTGATATCTGCACGCACATGAGTTTTGATTAGTCTTGATAATATAAAAGGAAAAAGCAAAAGAACATTATAAAAGTGATAAACAGAGATATGGTCAGAGATTTTTACCTATGACACCCCACTGCTCGCCAGCCGGTAGCACCAAATCTGGGTCACCCCAGAAATCCATCCCGGCATATGGATACTCGTCATAAACTGTTGACTGTTGAACCACTTGAAGAAGGCATCAGAGAATGAAACCTGCGATTGACCAGCATGTCTGGCCATAAGTTCAACCCATCTCTGCATCCGTGGCTCAGTCGATGGTGGTAGGCTGAGTGAAATGTACTATGGCTGCATCAGTGGGATCTTCTCCAAGGCAAAAGTGGTCAGAATAGAACCATAACCAAAGTTCTTGGATCTTCTGTTTTTCACCTTGGTAAGCTATTCTTTTATCACTGGAAGTACTGCATCACACCAGTTGAATACCTTTGGTTCAAGGCATTCCAAGGCATACTGCATATAGGACCTGTTGGCCAAGTGAAGGGCCGCGCTACCAGCCAATCTAGCAAAGGTGAATAAGATAGTCCTCAAGGACCGGTTAGTGACATCTCGGATACTGATCTTGCCATCCCTGCTCGGCTGAGATCCATCTCTATAGTATCGGCGAATATAATCCCTCACGGATTCACCCCCACGGGCGGAACCTGATAATGAGAGAGGGGCGCCACGCCTTGATAAACCGGTCAAAAAGTAGATGTCCTCAACAGTCAAAGGGATGGATTTTCCTCTAATCTAGAACACTTGGTTGGTAGGATCCCATGCATCGAGGAAATATTGCAACAAGTTGATTTGTTGCCTCATGCTAGATATGTGAAAGAACTTGAGCAAGCCACAGTTCTGCAATGCAGTTACTATACCCGGATCATGTAAGGCAACCATTTGCTCTTCTTCATGCTCGCGTTCATGCCATGTAACAACCATCTTGCTCCAATGAATCTCTGAAAAAAAAACAAGAGAAGAATTAGGATCCTGATTTGGCAAAAAACAGGCAAAATTTCCATGAAAAATCAGTGAAAAAACTTTCCTCCTTGCGCCCATCACACCCTAGTTGTGTACTGGGTGGGATGCATACTGACTGGCCAATGGCCAGCCTAGTATGCATCGCACCTTTCGATGTATACTAGGTGCGATGGGGACAGAATGAATTGTTCAAACCCCAGAGGCTCAGAAAAGCAGGAAAACATGCTCAGAATTCAGAAAGGAAAGAATGCAATTGAAGAGCTCAGGTTTAGCTCCTACCTGGTCCAGACGGCGCCGAAAATTGTCCACAGAATCTCCCAGAATCAATTGATGAAAATCGAGGGGGAAAAGCACCTCCAAAGCTCCAACAATCCCAAATTCAAATGAAATGGTAAAATGAGGGGTAAAAACCACTTTTAAGTTACTTTTCATGTAATTCGAGTAAAGTATTAGTTTTTTAACTCATTTTTCAAGCATGTATTCTCATTTCTAATCAGTTTGATGGAGCAATTGAACAGGTAGTACGACCGTCAAGAGAACATAGTGTTAACGGTGAATCGAACATCTCTGACAATTATCACGAGCAGTTTTACGCAAAGTTCAAGCTCGTTAAAAAATAAACCTAGCAATGAGCATATGTTCCACCAATGTTTAAGCTCATTAAAAAATGAATCCACCTTCAGTAAATAACCATTGCGATCGCATAATTATCAACTTTTAAACCTTGGTCGTGTTCTTACGATCACCTCCACTCTTTTTTAGCCGATCATACGCCTCCATTTGATTGTTTACCCCTTTTGAGGAATAGCTGCGATGAGTGATCCTATTAGCCACCTTCTTTACATTGCCATGATTGAAAAGTTTCAAACCTTACCTGGAACCAGATGCTATCCAAAAAAATCACTCGTTCCTCAAAAAACGAGTCTCCATTAAGCTCTTTTCATCTGACTCATAAAATATGAAAATATTGACGAGCAATTGGCCTCCCTCATTAAAGTGATTGGAAGTGCCATCCCTCCTCTAGATTTTAATCTTTTTGGACCTGAGGGATCATTACACAAAAATATCGAGCCTTGTCTTGTTCGGCTCATTAAAACTATCGAAAATTCATCCCTTTCATATTATTTTACACTTTTTCGGACTTAAGGGATTACATTACGAAAAAGGAATATTGGAGTTTCCTTTCTGTCTCTTTTCAAACTCTCTAAAATTGAAAAGAACCGAGTTATCGTTGTCATTAAACTCGTTAAAACAATAGCGACAAACTTGTCCATGCAGACAAGAGCGAGTTTCACTGTCGCTAGGCTCGTTAAAACATAGCGACGGGTTTGCCCGAAGGGAAAATTATAGAACAAGAATATGTTATCCTCCTCAAGCTTGACAAAAATAAAGAGGTACTAGTCAGCAATGACTGGGGAAAAATTGGGAAGAAAACTTGAAGAAACTTTATTGGTAGCAGGTCGCTCTTGAACATGACACTTTCACTCCATCACCATGATTGAGTCGGGTTTGGTTATTCTGTTCACCGGTCATATCACCATTGGTCCTCTGTACCATCCATTTTTGGGGTTAACACTACCAATCCATTTCAGTGTCGCTGATATGTTCAAGAGAAGTCGCTCAGAGAATTCACCAACCCAGCTTATGTCTCATCCACTGCAATACCTTCACGCTTCATTCTTTCATGACCACCACCTTGAACCTTGTATCATCATATCGTTTTCACCTCCACAAAATCATTTGCTTTGTTTCGTGTCGTAGATGTGGGATTCATTAAGGCCCTCCTACGATGGTTCACTTCTTGTCGACATCAGCTCATTATCCAAGAAGTCGACTTAGGAACAACCCTTTCAGTACTTTGAAGCTTGCATGCCTCAATGGCAAGTTTCTCACTTCCGGTGATAGGTTTACATCAATGGCCTTCAACCAAAATATTTTGCATGGTGTTCGACATCGACCCATGTATTCACACCACGTGAATTGTACTACAGTACTTTGAGGGTCATCATCATTATCGGTGATTCCTCTCGCGCCTGTTAACAACTTACATCATTGGTTGGTAATGAGGTGATGTTTTTCCATGTTCGACATCAGAACATATTTTCACATGGATCGACTTGTACTTTGGGTGAAGATTGAGTGAGTTTTGAAGACCCCAGATCTAGTTTCATCCATCCGGGCTGCGATATATTCAGGAAAATAAATACATCAAATGTACATCATAGCTGCACAGATAATCATCCAAGCTAAGGGATGATGGCTCTACCAGAATCATCAGTCTGCCACACAGACGATTGTCTGTCCTATGTACATGAAAATGAATTTATAAAGCTGAGCATGGGAATGCCCGCCTCAGCCAGATCATGAAATACTATGAAGATAATGTATTGTATTGTATCTTACTACAGGTCACCTTCCAGTTCGAAAAACCTCAGATCCTCATGATAAAGCATTTCGCTTGACATCAGAAGATTTATGACCTCATGCTTTAGGGGGCAACTGTTATAGACATATTTGGGAACTGCAACCCCAATCACATATGTCCATAAACCAAGGGCTTCTAAGTCCCTAAAAGGGTTGTTTCACACCCTAAAGGGGCAAGGTCAGCTGATTACATCATCTCCTAGAAGTTCTCCCTGAAAACCTACTCAGAACTGATCAAAACAAGACCATACAGACTGCTCAGTGCTAAGGGTGCGATGCATCTCACCTGCCACATGCAAAAAGTGTGACGCATACTGGAAATCCCTTCTATAGGGTGCAATGAGAGAGAGCAGACAAATGGCAGAGGCAATTGGCTAGGTGGAAACCCAGAGAATCTTCTAGAAACTGCCCATTTGACACTTGCCTCTCTGAATTCGACCAGGGATGAGTAAGAGATCATGAAATCTCCAAGTGGAACCAAGAGCTATCAGAGAGATGACACTAATCAAAATCCCAAAAGCTGACTCACCCACCTGCAAACATCTATATATGGATCCCTCATCCTAGAGATTAAAAGGCTGGAATTTTGTATTTTGTAAGGAAGTGTTGTTGGTTTCTCTGTGCAACACTCTATTGTTGGGTGATCTAAGCTTTTCATGAGGTGAAGAGGGCTTTCATGCTGGGAGGATGGCACTGGGTCAGACCAATGGGTTGTAATCCTCTCTTCTACTACTTCTATCAATAAAGCTATTTGAGTTTTCCTCTATAGTCTTGTATATCTCTGAATCTTGTATTGATATATGCATTTGTATGGTTAATATACATCTGATCCTATATTGTTTATGGTTATAGATCTCTATGCTTTGATGGTATTATGCTGCTTTGACTCTACAGGTGCTCTTTGAAGCAGGACAAGTAAGGAAGGAGTAGCGAAGCTTTTTCAAAGGAGGGGGAAACAAGAAAGGAGCCAAGCGAAAGACTGAGGTTGGTACTCTCTGCTTCTCTCTCATCTATCTCTCATAAAGGAAAACACAAGTAACTTTAGTCTGTTTGATTCTAAGATAGCTACCCGTCTTAGTGGGACTAGCAGCTCTGAATGGACACTAGTTTTCCCAATAACAACAACCTAGGATTTAGTTTAGTGATTAGAGTAGTGTTGTGAAATAGAATAGATGTTAATCAAATTCAACTCATCTTTTCCAGGAGAACTTATCTCACTATGCTATTGATCATTTGATCCATGCATTTGGCTAGTTGTACAATTGTGATTGATTTGTAGGGGTAGGAACATCTTTTCATATCCACTTGGAATTCTCCATCTCCTCCCTTTGCCCTTCACCCTTCTCTCAAACTCAATTTCCACATTCATTCTATTTAGGTAATTAAGGACATTGTGGGCATCCACCTTGGTGCAAGAAAGAACTCCGAGAGGTCATGGGCTTGGCTAGGAGGCTTCTTCAACCTTCATACACTCCCTCCTACCATCGTCCATATTGTCCCACCCTCAAAAGGCTCTCGAAAATCCTCCTATAACAATACATGGCCTCCTGTAGCAATACATGGCCTCCTGTAGAAATACATGACCTCCTATAGCAGCACCTGTAACAGACTTGTAGCACCATTTTCCACCACCTATTTTTCTCCCCACTTAAACCTTAGCTTGGTTAAGATGAATAATGACCCCCAATTTTTGATTTGATGATCTAGAGAAGCTCTTAAACCACTCCAACCTCCTATTTACCTCACTACAAAACTAAGTAGAATTAGTTTTTTTAATTCACAAGCATGTTACAAGTTAGATCTCTAATTTGCCAGAAATTTTAAAGTAGATCAATGATAAATGCAAGTAGGTTATTGATTTGATGGAATGTGAAAAATAAAGTAGCTTCAATTTTACAAGTATACTATCCCTTTTTCTCTCATGTAATGTTAAATAGCATCTACAAGTTAAATGAATGGCATTTTCTCTTTCATAGTTAAAATCAGTTTCATGAGGATTTTTCACTATAGTTAAGTTGGAGGAATGGTCTCTAAACACCTTGATCTGGTGTCATGATTGAGGGTGGAATGAGTAGAACCTAACTTATTGTTCATATAACACTGTCACCTCTAATTGTGTATGAACCCCAGGTTCATAATTTAAGTCTAAAAGCCCTTGGGAGTTACAACACTCTTGGTGCAATACCAGCGCTCACCAAATCCTATGGTGAAAACCAGTTTTTCTATTCCTCAAGATGGTATTAACACTCATAACTATAGTCTTGAATTTGATTTAGATTTATTTCATCCTCTATAATCTACATGTCATGACTCTCTGTTTCGTGATCCTCTTAATCAATCTGCTTCATCAACTAGTTTTCTGCATTCTCTTAATTTTCAAGTTGTTGGCCCAAATTGAGATTGGTTTCAAGATAGTCACATCACACATGTAGAGGTGAAGGAAGGTGAATATTTGTTAAATCTTTCTTCTCTTTTTCAACATCCTCCATGTGAATATTGAATCTATTATTATTCATACTGAATCAAATGAAATCAATTTTTTTAGATCTGTAGTATTGAACAACAATCATTCTAATGATGACAATTCTATTGATGTATGTGATGATGAATGCCGAAGTGCACTTGTTTATCTTTTGGTTTCTCATGAAAAAAATAATTTGAAAGATTTAAATATGGAATCTATTTTGGTCAAAGAAAATTCTCATATCAAAACTTCCTCTTTGTTCCACTATCCCTTGTGTTCTCTTGTTTATGATGTATCTACATGTGATGAAGATACTCCATGCTCTTGATGTTATTCATCGTATGAACTCACTTCTCAATTGAAACAGGGTAGTGAGGTTGTCCATGATGAAAGAGAGAATAACCAGATCATTAAGTATCCTTTCTATCATGTATCATCTCTTGTTTTGCATTAAGAAAACTCTTAAAATCAACTTGCTCATGAAATTTCTCCATCTCTAGATTTACAGTCATAAGAATACTTCGGATTGAGTAATTTGGTTGTCAAAGTTATAAAATTTGATCAAATCAATGACAAAGATGGCTGCCATCTAGTTAATAGTGATCTCATCCAAATCAGTGAAATAATCTATCCTCACACCATGCATGATCTGATTCAATATTTAGAATGCAATTTTACAATCCTTGAAGGTTCTGGGACTTGTGAGAGAGTCGAGGCACTTCAACTTATGTTGATGGTTATGTCAGGATCTTACAACTCAGGTAAGACCCCGAAACAGAGTCAGGTTTGGTTTTCTCCCCAAAACTCTTATTTTTGCATGGTTTCACTCGATGTAAATTCTTTCCTGAAATATATTTGGCATTGTGGAAATGATCTTTCAAACCTTCAAGATACGATTTCTGATTGGATTCAAGATCATTCATATTCATGCAATTCTCTTATATCAAACTCGGGTTTGGAATCTGCATCACTCATAGAATCATGGAACTATGAGTTTGATAATTCTAAAGATTATCTTTGGCCAAAGGAATCATACATAACACAAAATTTTGAAAACTATAAGCTCCTTATCCTTCTTGTGAATATTATGAAGCTAATTTTTTCCTTCATCGCACTTGAAATCCTCTTGAGTGTTAGTGAATGCATCGATTGTTTAACGAATCAAATTCTTCTTCACTTTTTTTACCCTGACTGTTTCATGTGTTTTTTATACTAACATTTCTTTTTTCTTATTTCGACAATTATGATGCAAGTGAAGTGTGTAACCAGTCACAAGAAAATGGTTTGTCATAGGTGTCACATGAGAAAGATGATTCTATTATGAAAATCATTTACGAAATTGTTCAAATTGATTTAACTTTTGTAATTAAAAACTGGGAATATGATGCTTCAATTAGGCCATCTAATCGTGATTTTGTTTCTGATGAATGTCATTCAACTTACTCTTTTTCCATCAACACATCCAATGTTTTACATCATTTTATTTTTATGGTTTACCATCTCACTATCCAAGTACTTGTCAAGCAGCTGAGGCACTTCAGCACTTATGAATGGTTATGTCAAGTCCTCCCTGTCTTAACACGCCTGCTAAATATGATTAGATCTATTTCTCCTCATAAGATTCTCATTGTAATCTCGTGCCTTTAATTGAAATTCATCCTTTCAAATATTTCAAGATTTCCAAGAGGATTGTCACAAGTTTTATGATCCAAACGTTGAATGGTTGGAGCAATATTACTTGGCAAGCTCCATCACAAATAACAAGTTTTGATCTTTTTGCGTGCTTTCTAGGTAGTTTGGTGTAGTTGAAGAGACATTCACAAGAATATTCTAAGGTTTGTTGAATGATGGTTTTCATAAAAAGGATAAGAATGTGAACTAGTTAGAAGTAGTGGCTATGGTGTATATTTCTGCAAACAAGCAAGACCTTCAAATGTTTGTGCAACTTATTCAAGTTCTTGTATGTTCTATTACACATTGCTTTATATCAATTTTAATTTCTTATATATTTGTGAATGGAGGTCAGAAGCAATTATGATGGCTTCATTAGAAATTTCATTATACCTAACCCCAACATTCTAGATGATTTAGTTAGGAGTAGGTTTCGTTGCATATTAGTTTACCTACGCATCCATATTGCATTGATTTTATGTAGTTTCTCTTGTGTTTTCTCATTTTGGTTTCACATCATCTTTTCGATTAGCCTCCTTCTGTTTTGTCTTCTAGTTTTCCTTCTGTGTTATGTGTTGTCTTTTCTTTGTTTTGTAAGACATTGCATGAAGATGCTATGTTGGCTCAAAAGGGAATGTGGAAAAATAGAAAAGGACTTTGTGACACTACAACATTTGGCTAACTCTCTGTCCTTCTTCCTTGTCTTGGTTACATATTTTGGTCGATGATGTTCCGATGGAAAATACAATCCTTACATTAAGAAAGCATTGTGTCGAACCATGATCTCCATGTCTATTATGGCAATCTCATCCCTACACTCAAGTTTTTATATTTTTGTGTTTTCAAGTTGATCCAATCGAGTAGATAAGGACAATGGGAAAATCTAAACAAGAAAACCAATATCAGAGGTCTTATATATGCTTCTCTAAAGGGAAAACCTCTCCTGCTCTCAATAAGCCGGGATCCTTCTTCCACCCATGAAATAACTAAGTGTTAATGCATAATCCTATATAAAATAAATAAATAAGGTGAAAGAAGAGAAAGGCTTCCTGCGCAGAGAGGTGAAACAAGCAACCCCACCATGGTATTGTCCAGGCTCATTGGTAGTGGAATAATGTTTGTGTTCCTGAAGTGACTCCGTCAGGGTACTATCTAGGCCTGCTAGCAGTCGAGAAACACTAGGGATGAAAAACTATTCTCTAAAAATCTAAAGCTCATGAAATTCATTACCCTATTTTGATTCGAAACATTTTTTGATTATTGATCTTATGTTTGTATTTAACCAAGTAAAGGAATGAAGGGGACTATGTTTATACACAGGGTAAGTGGGGAATCCATGGTAATCTGAATGATGAATCAATGCTTCCTAAAGAAGTAGACCATGATTTAAATAATTAACCAATGCAGAGAAGCATGGGTTCAATCAGTGTGTCACCAATTGTTTTCGTTGCGACAAACACCCTCCAAAATTTTTCCTACACTCGAATTTTGGAGCCTACCACGGATATTGTGATCGGTTGTTCCATAGTCACTTGTTGGTTAGTTGATGTTGTTGAGATCCATTCTTGAATTGGAAGTGTTGAGTGTACTTACTCACACATGCTCAGTCTGTAACAAGTTCATGAGCGCATTATTTTACACAAGCTTGAAAAAGAATAACACGGTCCATCAAGGTTATTCATGTGCCATGTCCAATCCATGTCGACAATCAGTGTGCATTGATAGTTTCTCACTTCTGGTTGTGTTTGTACTTCTATTTTGGTGAGTTTTGCAAACTTTCACTTTCATACACCTTGTTTTTGTGAGTGTTATTTTCTTGTTTTTGGTTGTCTCTTTCTCTTTCTTTCACTCTAATTAGTGTCATTTTCATGGTATCTTCACTCTAACATGTGTTACTTTCACTGTCATTTTCCTATAGCAAGTGTCATTCGCACTTTAACAATTTTTGTCTTCCAACATGTTAAGTGTGGCACAATGTACAAAAGATCATTTTAGTAGTTTCAAGGGTTTATCTTTGTGAAAATGAGTTTATCTTACCATGTAAACACCTATCACACTCATTCTCAAAGTTTTAAGCATTATTGGAAGGGTTTCGTCACGATCGTTGCAAAGTGTATATTTAGTGTCACACTTATCGTAAAGTCATTGCAAAGTTGTTGCAATGAGGGAAATATGTTGTTAATGTGTTTTGGATGATCTATGTTGTTATGTTGTCAAGTCTTCTAAGTATGTGATCATAGTCAAGTGATATCACTGTTCACATTAGTCTCATTGATCCCAAGCTTAGCCATTTTTAAGAAACTCCCCTACAACCTAGCCTCATCCGGACTTCCTCAACCATTAATTATGCAATTCCAACCCTTAATATGCAACCCTATCCCTTATAAAATGCACAGTTCTTGCCTCCCAAGACTGTGCATTACAGAGTTTGAGTGTTCAATCCCGAACCTTGAACCCGAGAATTGCACAATCCAACCCTCCAACCTAGCCCCAACTGTGCATTGTGTAGTCTCTGAGCTCAAGCCCAAACCCTGATCTCTTGAGCTATGCAACTACACAATCACGAGGTCTTCTTTGCCTCTCAGAACTACGTATTTAACTGAAACAATGCAAAACCCTACAGCTTGACTCACTGAGCCTCAAAACTGTGCAATCTACCTACACAATCCAGCCTGAACTGCGCATTGCGTAGTCTCAAGGCTTAAGCCTCAGCCCTGATCTCTTGAAATTTACAATTTCACAATCACTTGGGCTCCTCTGTCTTCCAAAACCCTGCAATGGGAAAAATCAGTGTTCAAGCCCTTAGTCTAGCTCCCTAAGCTCCCCAATTGTGCAATCTTTTTGCTCAGTCCAAGCCTGAACTACGCATTGCGCAGTCTCAAGGCTCAAGCTTGACCCTTGCTTGACTGAGTTGCACAATTGCATAGTCACTGAGCCTCTCCCTTAGCCTGCCACTCAGTTTCGGCTTAGTTAGTGGATCATCATGCAACATCTCAGATAGGGGTTTATTGGATTGATGTCATATTTTCATGAGTGGAATGCAGATGCAGTAACTCTACCATGCTATGGAAAGATGATGAAGAAGGAGATGGAGAAGGAGTACATGTTAGAAGTCTCATACGGAGTTGAAAAGATAAGATGGTCATGAGACAAGAAGATGAAGGACCACTGGATTATAACAGAAGACCAAAGATCGGGACCGCATGAAGTCTCCATGTGATTCACAACCCTTTGGAGGGTAGATATGAAGAAAACAACATATCTCTCATGAAGATGAAGCATTGGATACATCTCTTATTGAAGACGGAAAGAAAGAAGTAGAAAAAAGGACATCTTGGCACTTCCACATCATCATGCAGTCCATGTCATCAGTGTCATGTCATGTCTAGTCACGAGTCATCATATGCAACATCATTATTGTGGATTATGTAATTATCTATTCAAAATGTATTGTAAAGTGGAAGTCCAAAGGACACATTTAGAATATGAAGAGTCATGTAAAAGTTGAAAAGTCATAGGAAACCAAACAATCACGAGGGTAGTCAAAGAGTCATAAGGAAAGTGAATCATCACCTCATTAGTTATATATACACCCTCATTGTATGAGAAAACAATTTTTCATCTTGGCTCCTCCTATAAGGCATTAGAGAGACCAACTAATTCTTTTGAGGAGCAAGGAGTGGCTCCAATTCTCCACCATTGGAGCTAGTGGTGTTCATTGTATACATGTGTCTTGGAACTTTTACTTAATATAAGAATCCTTATGGCCAACATGTTCTTCATGCATGGATTCTGAATATTTGTAAGATTATTATGTGAATGTTAGTAATTCATCTTTTCTTTTATCAATGCTAAAGTAGTTGAACTATTTCAGTTATTTTGGTACTTATCGTATTGGGAATATCCTGCAATGGTTATTATCATTGTCACATCCTTATGGACTATTCCACTCGATATTAGACAAATGTTTCTTATTGTGTTGGTTGCAATGACTCGCCTCTTTATGAACTATTCAGCTCGATGTTGAACAAATTCTTCTTGTTTATGTGTATCTCTAGTAGGATGGTATTATTACCTCTCTCTTAAAGGCTCACTTCTCTTTCCCCTCCGTAGTAAAAGAAATTTGATATGCATACGACTGAACACTCACCAGGCACACCCCCTTGCTTTTTTAACACACATTTACGCTCCTCTCTCTTGTTGATAGTTAGAGGCAAGGAAATTATGTAAGAATACATGGCAACTGGGCCAATACTCTGGATGGGGCTTTGTTGATGGACCAAAATGACAATTTAACATAATAATGGAGACCACTTGGTCGGGAACTTAAAGCAACTCCTTTTCCGTTTGGAATGGTGGTTCTAACTGGTTAAACTAGGTCCAGTTACCTCCTCTATGTCCCTGCTAGCTTATAGTGTTTCTATTTCTTACCAATAGGAAGAGAAATATCATATTGACCTTCTTTCAGAATTCTTGCAAAGAAGTAAATCCTTAAATTGATTAATGGCTCAGCTAAACTGCACCTATGTCAATCTAAGTGTTAGTAATATGATATATACTAATATGATAATATTTATTTCCTATATTATGTTAGTTATTACCTAATATTATATAACCTAATATAACCTATCGTATATTATTAAATACTATCCTAACTATGTAAATTTATATCAAACTATAGTAAATAATTTTATATTATACTAAATATTATCACTATAATATCTTATTTCTATAACATTATTAATATAATACTATTAATTTTTATGATAATATAAAAATATAACTATTAGTTATAATACTCATAACAATAATATAAAGGTTTCTAATATATTATGTATTACCAATATAAACGCTCAACGTTAATTCTAAATTATTATTTTTATATATTGTGCTATTACTTTTTAATGTAATATTAAATTAGACTAATATGAATTAATTCTACAATTAAATGTTAATTTCATTATTGTTAAATAATAAAAGACATAAATTAATATATAGCAATATACAATATCAATTATATGAAAGAATGTTTTTAATTCTAATTGTAAATTGAAAATTATAAAAATATTAAATAATGTTACAAAAATTATACAACTCTTATTGGGCCGATTCCTCATTCTTCTAGCGATGGAACCATAATTTAACAATCAAAGCTGTCGTGGATTATTTAACAATCTATTAGCTAAATGAATTTATGGCGTAAAATAGGATTAATAAAATTGTAGGTGGTAAGTGTTATGGTGTCAACCATTCCCTAGATATTTAGGTATTTGGGGAGATCTTGGTTAACAAAACCCGCTTTGTTTGACATTCAAATTTTTGCAACTCCAAGTATAATCTCACGTGGGCCAGGAGCATGCCGTTGTTTTTGTTTGTGATGCCATGTGTCTTCACAAAAATCCCACAGTTATCGTTTGAAAGGAATCCATATTTCTTAAATTACAACTATCCGAGCATATTGTCGTAGGCTTGATAAGTTTTGCATTCCTTGTGGTAAAGTGGCATGGCAGGGTAGGTAAACAAACTATTTGGTAAAGTGGCATGGCAGGGTAAAGTGGTTTTGCATTCCTTGTGGTTGAGTTATTCACAATTGCAATATTTACATAGAGTTGATTTCTTTTAATATATTCACAACTAATTCAAATATATATTAGTTTTTATTTGACTATTTTAAAAAATGCATATTATTAATGATTATAATTTAAAAATTTATATTTATAATATTTTTTTAAAAATTATAGAAAGGCAAAGAAGCTAGAATATATTGGCCTCCTATCCAAGATTCACAATACTAAGACTTTAAGACAAGGTTTCAAGATAAACATAGACTCATCTACAATGGACTTTTGGACTTATTGGAAAAACCCCTCTTTAGTTACACCATGTGATCCTACATTGTACACACTTAAGTATAAAGCATAGTTTGAGACTCACACGACATATTCATACCCATGGGTCATTTGTATTCTATATAAAAACAACCATTGACTTTTTGACTTTTATGTGTTTATGTGCGTGAAATAGTTGTTTTCCATTTGATTTTGAGACTTTTATGTAGTTTCTTTAATGTTGACACATTGGTAATAGATCAATGTTTTTATAAAATTGGCTTATTTATAAGTTTGATTAGAAAACAAATAAACAAATTTATTTTGTGGTTGGATATGGAAACTTCAAATGTCTACTTACTAAGGCTATAATGATTAAGATACTTTCACACTTGAATCTAAACATAACTAGGTTTGTGCAGGAACCTTCTATTTACTAATTTCTTAAAAATCTATGCTTAGCTATTATTATTGCTAGATATGTTAGAATCATCCCAAATTCTTATTTAAAATAAGCTTCAAATTTGTTTTATTATTTATTATTTCTTATTCATTTTTTGTAAAGTTCTTCTTAAGTCCAACTCATCAAATTTAAGGTTAAGATGCATTGTTGCTCTTCAAAATACATTATAGCTAATGGGTTTGACTAAGTTACTCTAAACTTTTCCAAGAATAATTTAGCATAATTTATAAAATATTTGAAATTACATAAATTGTGAATATATATAATTGCACCAAATCAATGACTAGATTGACATTAGGAATGAACATGATTGAATATGTTTGATTTTTTTAAAGTATTATAAAACATATACATCTATGATATTATTTGGTTAAAACTTTTTTAAGCCAAAATTAAAAAATTTATCAACACAAAATACAAAATTTATATTAACAAAGAAACGTTTTTACAATCATAACAATAAGATTAAGAAAAACATATAACAAAAAAATTAAGAAAAACACATAATACATACTAGCACAACCATATTAATAAATATAGTTCATATAAACAAATAAACCTATTTCAATACCATGAAAAACATTTAAAATTTAACTACTATTTTTTAATTAAACACTAAATGAAATATTTTATATATCTTTGTTTTAATATAGACTCTCAATCCATCGACTCATTATATGTTTTATTATTATTTTAACTGCGTATGAGATAGCTTATCCAGTGCCAACTGCAAAAAGTTCCAGAAATCTTTAAAACTTCATGATCAGAACCTTTAGATTATTGAAGAACATGTAGCTGGTTTCCATTTCAAATGTCAGGGTGGAAAGTACACATTATAAATGTCAGGGTGGAAAGTACACATTATAATACTGAGAGGATTCTTCATTCAGAAATACACATAACTGAAACAACTATATGTTCAGTTTGACGTATTTATTGTCAAACATAAGGTTTGGTTAAAAAATTTGTTTTTTTAATCATTATGGCGCATATAAAAAAAATTAAGAAATAAGATAAAAAAATCAATAGTATAAGTCATGTAAACTCAATATTTAACTAAAAAATCTTTCACATTCTAATTTTTAATTGTGAGCAAATTATTTTTTTTTTTGTAAATCTTTAAGAGCTACGAAGTTTTTCATGGGCACTGACAGGTTAAATTTTTTTATCTTAACAACCAACCACACATATATTTATTTACAATTCTTAATTCTTAATTACTATATTCTAAATGAAATATAAATAAATAGTAAAATATTATAAACAAATGTGAGAGCCTTGGGAACAGAACACTCTCTAGTACTCGGAAACAATGATTTCTCTGGTTATCAAATGAAAGCTTATTCTGGAAATGTAGTGAAAAAGTAATTCCTTTCGCATCATAATATGTTCCAATTATCAGATTTTTTTTATTACCATAGACAGGATTCATTTCTTAATATTAAACTGTTGCAGGTGTTATGGAAAATACCTTCATGGACGGGAACTTGCAATATCTGCTGAGAGCAATGCCCAATACACTAAAATCACCAAAACAAAAACCGTAATTGATTTGCTTCTTCATAGGAAAGATATATAACAAGACAAAAGTCAAGTTACATTACACTCCTGAATGGTGCTGCTAAATTAAATTAAACATACCATTAAAAAAAACAGACCACCTAGGCCCATACACTGTTCCATTCACCAAAATTTCTTTCAAAATATGTTATGATTTCACTAGATGAGTTGGCCTATTCTATTTTCTAATGAAATATTAATACAACACTCACAGCAACGAGCAATGACAATACTTTCTACATCCTTGCATGCTGGTGAAAAATAAATGAAAGTGCGTAAATTGACTATTGAATCAGTGTATAAATTGTAATATTTACTAATGAAATAAAAACTTTCATGGTCAAGTATTTTTGATATGGTATCAGGGTGAGAGAGCTCTGGGCTAGGTGGTGTGAAGAGATGAGGGCTCAATGTGGGTGTGAAGGGGGTGCGAAGGTTGAGTGACACTCTTGAGTTGTTGTGAGTTCGTTGTTGTGAGGTGAGAGTTTAGGTGCGTGAAGAAAAAAAAATGAAAGGCTAAGATAAATATGTACTTTAAAGTTTAGGTCGTAATTAAGGGGAGGTGTTAGAATATTAATCACTATTGTATCAAGTACATTTTAGATGGTCCATAAAAAGTTTATAGTCGACAAGAGTCGATGAGGGTTGGTGAAAAATAAATAAGAGGGCAAGTGAACCAGTGTATAAATTGTAACATCTAGTAACGAAATAAGCAAGGTTTCAGTATTTGGTGTTTCTTGTGATATTGCATACTTGTTCCAATACACTCAACAAAATTGGTTTCAATGGATAAAAAGAACCCAGAATGTAATGGAAATAACCAAGGCTTAGTGTTCAGTGTTTCTTCTGATATTGCAAACTTGTTCCTATACACTCAACAAAATTGGTTTCAATGGATAAAAAGAACCCAGAAAGAAGTGAGAGCCACTTATTTTGCAATTTTGGAATTATTAATTTTTTTTTGAAGTTGTTTCACATTGTTAAACTATAGTAATTTTCTAAATAATTATTTTACCTTTGTAATAGTAAGAAAAATTGAAAAACTGTTTGCAAATCCTCTTTAATTTTATCCATGGGATGATGTATTAGATTAAAAATAATCTTACATTAATAAATCAAGGTCATGCATAATTTTAATATTTTAAAAAATCAAAATTCTTACACCCCAATTTTAATATAGACCACATCTCTTGACTTAAACATAAAAATAATAGATAAAAATAAAACCAAATGGCTATTAAGTAGAGAAGCTCATACTACATTCTACAACACAGTATGATGTGTAACTCTGTCCCTTATCAAAATTAAAATTTTACTCATGTTAGCCCAAATAAAATATTATTATTATTATTATTTTAGTTCATAAAAAAAATTACACTGGAAAAAATTAAATCTCCCTAAACTCATTTTAAATCCATATTTAAAATAGATCTATACTAATAATAAAATCAATTATATCTAACAAGTAAATATCTTTAAAAAAACACTAAACATAATACTAACTTCCTAGACAAATACAAGTGTCCCTAAAAAAAACACTGAGCCTGATCGACATCCAAAAAGCCCTCCTAATATTAGGAGATCCTTAAGCAATATCTTTGACAATGGAGATACATCAAACATCAATTATTGTCTAATCTCTCCCCATCCAAATAGCCCTCGTAATATTAGGACATCCTTATGCAGTATCCCTGACAATGGAGATACATAAATTATTGTCTAATCTCTCCCCCAGCCATTAGATTTTGAAATATTCCTCTAATCCGCGATAAATATAAATGCAAGAGTGATATTGAAAAATTTCCTCTCAACCGAAAAAGGCTGCCCTCGAAACATTGTAATTGTACTAAAGGCAGTTCAGGGATTTCACTTCTAGTACATTGGAAAGTGGCGTGCTTTCGCCACGAATGACAGGTAAGATCATAAATCCACACACCCATTTCTCTTCCAAAATCTTTTTCCTCGCTCTTGATCAGCCAAACTAAGTCCCTTCCTCCGAAAATACGATCCGTTTCTTGCAAAGGAAAAGGCGGCGCTGGCAGGCGTTCTGACGGACCCCACCTTCTGTTCTCCATGTCAAATTTCCAGAGCTTTAATATTATTACACCGTTCTCCCTTGTTTTGCCTATAGCGCACAATTGCTCTTCATGCTCTGCAATACAAACGGCTTTAAATAACTTCGTGTCCATAGGGATTGTCTCCACCCATGATTCCTCTTCCACGTCGAACACCACTACCGCGTCTACTTCTATATAGGGAATCGTTCTCGGCCTCATGACCTGCCAACACAGAAAGCGTTTACTCACATTTGTAGGGAAACCGTTAAACTCCACGCTGTATTGCTCGAGGTCATTCACAATTGTAGGGACACCATTAAACTGCACGACATATTGTTCGAGTCCCTCCCAGACTGGACCTTTCTCTATTATCTTCCACATTTTCTTTTTGAAGTTGTAGACGAATGTAGTCGATGAAGAATGCAATACAAGTTTGAAAAATCCACTTTTGCGATCAAAGGCAATCCCCCGCAACCAACTGGGTTTTTCATAGCTGGGCACACTCAAAATGCAGCGGTCGCAGGGAAAAAGAGGGTTCACCACCAACCACTTAGACGCCCATTGGCTGCTTTTAAAACACAAGAATCCATCACCAGAAGCCCACAGATACGCCACTTCTGATTTTGGCACATGGCATAATCTTTTTTGCCACCTTGATCTTGCAGTGGACATGGCATCCTTCTCTTCCAAACAGAAATAAAGCTCGTCATTCACGAAGCCCCGGCCTCTCCAGCAGAGCATGGAACTAACAAGAATGGTACTGTGAGCGTGATGGAAGCGGTCATAGTCAATGGAAAAAGACTGCACTGACAATAAGGAATAGAAATACTTGCATGTTAATCGTAGTCTGCATAAACTCTCTGCAGAAAGCCTCATCACAATCCCAATTTGCAATTCATTTGGCAGCTTCTGCCACAGATTCTCCATGGCATTGTTCTCCTCCTCCTTACAGGACTTTCTCAACAACTTTCCCATCAAATTACCCATCGCCTACTTCTTCCGGCAGAAGTTCTCAATCCTTCACGTATTTATATAAATTCAGAATGTGTGGGTCGTTAAAATTGAGAAAAAACTGTTCTTTATTTTAGGGTTATGATATGTGATATTTCCTGTTTTGGTTTGCATGTATTACATGCACAGTTCAGTTAAGGATGGTTTAACGAAGGATCTAATTAAGTTTACTTATTCTTAATATTCAATCTACGTCATTGTAACTAGGACTTCAACTATTATTGATGACTTAATTGAAGATGTGATTAATTTGATTTATTGTTGTTATTCAGTTTAAGTCATTGTAACGAGGACTTAACCTCTATTGCATGTGTTATTATCGATGACATGTCCTTGTAAACATGCCGTAATTCCTGAGCTTCGTCAATTATAAGTGATATTCAGTAAGTTTAGCGTAAATCCATCTTTGATTAAAATTGGCAGTTAAATTCGACCGTGTTTTGTTTGTTTTGTTTTTTAACAAGATTATAAATTATTATTATTTAAAATATATTTTTAATATACATAAATTAGTATAGTATTTTAAATTATAGGTGAAATATTTAAATTATATTAATGTAGTTATATAAATTAAATAGTTAATAAAATTATTTATATAATAAGTATCATATTCATAATAATTCTCAAAATTTTATGATACATTTTAGGATGTTAAAATCATAAAATTTAATTAAATCATAATTTTTTTATTATTATTATTAATAAAAAAATTAATATATGAATTAAATATATCTATAATTATAAAGGGAGTAGTCTATGGAGGCATAGAAATTGTTGGTCAAAAAATTTCAAAAAATCTTGTAGAAGAAGCATTTGAATAATGTTTTTGATGGTGGAAATGGATTCAGCACCACCAAAAACTTCTAGGGTACCTAAAATTATGAATTTTGACAACTTTTGCTTGGATTTACAAAAATCTCTGCTCGATTTTTTCAAAATATGGCCGGAACCGAAATTTCCATAACTTTTAGGGCAAAAAAGCATTATTGTTACACTACGGCATTATAAAAACATGTAATAATATTCTTAATTATTGAAATCGACTTCCATCACTCTACTTTGCATTGGGTTATCAATGTCACATGTCCAAAAAACCATATTTTATTTCATATGACAATTGTTCATATGCCATATTTTTTTAATTAATTAATTTAATTAAAAAGGTAGAAAGGGCATAAATACATTTGAGATAAATTTCAAATTTTGATTTGCTACTATTAGTAAGAATATTTGACAATATTCATTGGAAGTTAAATCTCTACCATCTCCCTAATAATTATTGATAATTAAATTAAAATGGAGTAATCTAACTAATAGACAATTGATTAAAATGCACTTTTAATTTCATAAATGTATTCATCACCCTAAAAAACCTTGAGGAACCCAGACTTTCTGAATTAAATAACTTCAAAATCCCTAAGGGATTTTGAGAAAAATTGACTAGAAAAGGTGTTACAATGGCCATTTAATCTATTAATTAAACTACACCAAATAAAATAATTCTAGAAAACTTATTCCAAAATAGACACACCTTTAGGAAAGATAAAAGAACATAGCTCTTTTCATCACCATCTAATATCCACTACTTTAATGCTCAAAATGAAATGATCTAAACTAGCATTTGCACCTTATGTTGCAAAGGAAACGCCGTAAGGCAAAGAGTTGGGAAGAATAGCATAGAGTGGGGAAGAATAGGGAATCAAATCCGTCAAAATTAAGATTAAATTGATCTATTAATTTTTCATTTACATACACTGAAATCGTATGCAGCGTGGGATAAGAATCTCAAGAATCTCAAGTTATCATTGAGATAAATAAATCTCTATAGTACATACTCATTATATATATATATATATATATATATATATATGAATGAAGATCTCTGCTATGATTTATATTACTATGGCAATGCCATTTTTCTCTCGCAAAGTTGCAGCCATCGGTTTTTTTTAAGACATTAAAAGAATATAGCTGCTATGGTTTCTTATGTTCGATGGGTTATCTTTCAAATTATATTGTAGATGATGTTAGATACATTAAATCATTTTGAAATAAACATGGACATGCCGTTGGCATTGATTAGTGGCACATGCAACAATAACTTATCTTCATTGAAAAAGAGGTTGATGTATTCATTGAGAATCTCTCACACTAAAACTTCTTGAAACATGGCTTGAAACACCATGTGTTAATAATGTTTTCATAGAAGTTGCAACAATGAATGTTGAAGGCAACATGGATGTTGTAGAAAATAAAAATGTTAATGAAATTTCCATGCAATAGTGTCCTTGAGAGACAAAATGTTACTATGATTTATTTTGAAACAAATTGATGAAGAGAAAGCTATGGAAGGTGACATGTGGTAGTCGTTTACATACAAGCCAATTTTTGAAGAAATAGAGGACATGCATGGACAACTTGGAACAATCGAACAGTTGCACCAGCCAATAAAGTCACTGAAATTTGAAGCTTACAACAAAAATACAAAGCTAAAGCAATGAAAAAAATAAAAGGAAACCCAACTGATGTAAAAAATAAATAAATTGTAAGCATAACTTAGACTCAAACCAGAAAATATCTTAGTTTAAATTTTTGTTTTTGGTAATTAAAGGGGAGTGTTGCATGAAATAATTTCAACCACCCATTTCCTATCTATTAGGTCTCATAGTTGTAAGTCCATGTTTCATAGTTAGTTTGAGTTCATTATTTTTTAGTATGGTATAGTGAAAATTTTCTTTGTAGTTGATCCTTACCTATAAGAAATCTTTCTCTATTTACTTCTCCGATTTGATAATTTTTCCGATTTTGATGGCTTCCCTTCTAGCTGATCCTTACCCTACAAGCTTAGAGGGAATTTCTTGCGAACTAAATTTGATTAGTATCATTTCTACTTGTGGGCGAGCAAGGAATCTAGAAGCTTAATAAGAGAAATTACCTCTTAATTAGTTTAAAATAGACTCCCATGAATGAGAGAATTTTTCATAGATTTAGCTTGATTTAGCAAGTGTACCGTATACGGATCATTGCGCAGCATGAAAATCTGTGACGTGGATGGTGATTACGATTAGATATATGAAATTAACTTAAAAAGTGTACAACCTTCAACATTTTTCTAAATTTCTTCTACACATTCAATACAAATTAACGAAAATAAATATATCAAAGCAACCCTGGAATTTTACGTTCTACAGAATGTTTTAAACATATTCGATGGGAAAAATTTTGAAACATGAAAAGTGACTTGTAAAAGAAATTTCAAACCTTAAATTTAAATTTGATGTCCGAGTATTTTAAGTTAATGTCTGAGTATTTAAGTTGTTTCTTGTGAACACTATAAAAATATATTTCATAAACATTTTTTCTGTGTTAGAGAACTGAACTATTATGGTTGGAAGATTTTTCTCCTAAATAGAACTACTTGCAAACCTATCTCAAAAAATAAATAACAGTCATTAAATTTTAACTTAACAAACCAGATAAATTTAAAATTTCATGCCTAGATCAAAATAGAACTTTACACTATCAAATTGATTAACAACATCAGCAATTTACATATGGAAACCTTCGTCCTCTTAGATCTTGATGAAGTTGGGTTTCTTTGCGTGTACTGCGGGTCTTTCTTAGCTTTTAAGTTACTTGTTTTTGTTCTTTATCTTTGTTTTCAGAATTTGTGATCAAGTTAGTTCAACATTTCATTCTTGATATTTTATGGAAAAGAAGTCTAACAATCTTATTCTTTTGATAAAATTTTAGAATCATCCTGATTATTGAATGCATATTTTCTCATATATACTGGTTCCTTAAACTAAGTTTAATGAACTGAATAGTTGATTACTTTGGACTTCATAAACCAACTTTTAACACCTATATTTACTCTTCTAAACAAACCAAGAAAAATATTCATTTCTTTACTTTTGCCTATGCACCATCACCTAAATGCGAAAACAAAAGACCCAGTAGCTCGGTTTCCTGAACGAAAAAAATATTCCAAAATTTTCCTTTACTTGTTCTAGTGCCTTCCTGTTTACAAAAATATGATTAAAGTTGGTCAGGGAAAGCTTAAAAGTTGACATGAAAGAGATAGACACATATTTCATGATTTCCTCCTAATGGATTATTTACCCGAAACAGAAAACAAGCGAAAGTTCATAAATGTATCACAATATTATTTGTGGCCCAGATTCAGGAAAGATTTTGATATATTTCTTGAAAACTTTACACAAATCAAGATCCCACACCAAGCCTTCTTGAGCGAGGAGCAGTACCTTTACAGAGAGTAAATTTATCGGCCTTATACAGCCATACCATACAGTGAGAAACATTCCGAGGTAACAACCAACTACATCCTCGTTGCCTTCATATATACATTGCATAGTTAAAATTATATAGACAAGCAAGTAAGCTCATGTATATACCATATTAGACCTGTGCAACGTAGGATGCTGATCGGTCCTGTAGCGGGGCGGACTCAACCACACGACCCGTAGAATTCGCAGTGTAAAAATGTGCAAGAGCTTCCAAACCTTGAACTTGCATTTGAAGATTCAAAATATAGTCAGCGGTCTCCTGAAAAAGTGTATGAACTTCCATTTTCTTGCCGCCGGGAACAATCTTCTGTAGAGCCCGGAGTCTTTTGTCAATGGTGCCATGATCATGGTTGCCTGTTTCAAGATCAACATTACTACAAAATTTTCGATGGAAAGATGCCGATTTCATTTTTCTTGCCAACGTTATGAGGGAGAATTTCTTCTGCTTCATCATCGTGTTGGTCTTTTTTTTGTGCATGAGGCGGAGGTTTAGAGCTCGAGTCCAGGTAGAGCCCTTGTTGGCAGTATGAGTCGCTGGTTGTGTTATATTCTTTCCACGACTAACCCACGTAGTGAACCGGGGGGTTAGAGGGGGGCAGGTAGCCCCCCTCTACGGGGTCCGGGGCAGCGCCCCGGGAAATTTTTTTTTGGACCCTATATTAGGTTGGGCGAACCTACCTTTGGTTTTCGGTCCATGGTATTGGATGCTTCGGAATGTATAAATATGTATTGTAACATTGAAAGGAACATAATAAAAAATCAAGCTGGTAGTCCCGGTTTTGGGATCCAGTGGAAAATCTCTGTGTATATGTGTTTTATGTGTTATGCTCTCACATTGTTTATTTTTTTGTGATTTAGAATTCATATGCAGGTAATTTCTGTACGGGGTTGAAACCTAAATTTGGTATCGGAGCAGTTTTGGCTTCAAGGGGATGCCTTTGTTGCTGAGGGGTTTCGCTCGGGCCTGTGGTAGACCCTATTTAGTAGGATATCTGCGAGATCGATTCTGGTGGTGAAAGAAGATGGTGAGCAGCAGAAAGATAGAGATCGAGAAGTTCAATGGTCAGAGTTTTGAGTTGTGGAAACTCAAGATGGAGGATCTGTTGGTGGATAAAGATCAGTGGATCGCGGTAGATCCAGGTACTAAACCAACGGGAGTGACCGATGAAGAATGGAAGAAGTTGGATCGGAAGGCAAAGAGCACAATACGATTGTGTGTCTCAGATTCAGTATTGCTGAATGTATCAGGGGAAGCTACGACGAAGGCTTTGTGGGACAAGTTAGGGACTTTGTACCAATCTAAGTCTCTGGAGAATAAACTATTCCTGCGGAAAAAGCTGTATAACCTGAGGATGAAAGATGGAGACTCGGTGACAGAGCATCTGAACACATTTAATACTGTGGTAAGTCAGTTAGCGTCTGTTGATATTAAAATTTCAGATGAAGATAAGTGCATCAGTTTGTTGTGTTCTCTACCAGATTCGTGGGATAGTCTGGTTATTGCAATAGGTAGCAAAGCAACTTCTTTGCAGTTTGATGAAATAGTCTCAGCCTTGCTGATGAAGGAGATGAGACGGAAAAATATGGAGAGCCAGAATGGTGATGCCTTGTCTTTACAAGGACAATCCCAGAATAGAAACAAAAATAAGTCATCGAGTGGGAGATCTAAATCTAGAGGGAGATCTAGATCTCCAAGAAAACCTGTAAAGGTGGTGTGCTGGAAATGCGGAAAGGAAGGGCACTTCAAAAGGGACTGTAAATCTAAATCTCCTGATAAAGGAAAGGGATCTGATGATGCTCCTTCTGCAAAGGTGAAAACCACCTCAGATGAAGGTGGGGATGTGTACTTGGCTTCTTCAAGCACACATGTAGATCATGATGCATAGTTGATTGACTCAGGTGCATCCTTTCACTTCACTCCCCATAGAGAGTCGTTCTCCGAGTATGAGAAATACGATGGTGGTGATGTCTTCTTAGGAGATGATAGGAAGGCTAGAATCATTGGTCGCGGAAAAGTAAAGTTGAAGTTGCAAGGTGGAAGGGTTAGAACACTTCCAGATGTTCTGCATATTCCTGCATTGGCCAGAAATCTGATTTCTGTAAGCAAGTTGGATGATGCAGGTGTAAAAATAGTGTTCGAGAAGGATGCCTGCAAGATGGTTCGGGGAGCACTGGCATTGATGCAGGGAGTTCGGACTAGAACTTTGTACAAGCTGCAAGGTAGCACTGTTGTTGATGGGTGCAACAGTTCTGTGGTTCCTGAACGTGGAGCTGAAAATCTAGTGGTCTCTGGAGAGAATACCATGCTGTGGCATCAAAGGCTTGGAAATATTGGAGAGAAGGACCTTCGAATACTTCATGGTAAAGGTATGGTAGAAGGTATGAGTAATAGCTCTCTGGATTTTGATTTATGTGAAAATTGTGTATATGGGAAGCAGAATCGGGTGAGTTTCCCCTCTGGTGCTAAGAGGGTGAAATAGATATTAGAGCTTGTGCACAATGATGTGTTTGGACCTATGAAGGTTCCATCACTGGGTAAGTCTGTGTACTATGTATCATTTATAGATGACTTCTCAAGGAATACATGGATATATTTCCTTAAGAAGAAATCTGAAGTCTTTGATAGGTTTAAAGAATTTAAAGTTTTGGTGGAAAATCAGATAGAGAAGAACATAAAGGTGCTGAGGACAGATAATGGTGGAGAGTTTTGCAGCAAGGAATTTGAAGAATTCTGTAAGAAGTGTGGTATAGCACAAGATTCCATATACACCTCAAAAAAATGGAGTCGCAGAAAGAATGAACAAGATGTTGACGGAAAGGGCAAGAAGCATGCTCAGTGGTGCCGGGTTAGGACAGGAATTCGGGGCAGAGGCAGTGGATACTGCATGTTACTTGGTCAACAGGTCACCTTCATCAGCGTTGGAGGATAAGACTCCACAAGAAGTATGGACTGGTAAGAAACCCTCTCTTTCACATCTGAGGGTATTTGGATGTGATGCATATGTACATGTTCCAAAGGAGAAACGAACCAAGTTGGATAGTAAATCTGAAAAGTGCATCTTTATTGGGTATAAGGATGGTTTAAAGGGTTATAATCTTTGGAACCAAGTCACACAGAAGGTTATGTACAGCCAAGATGTGGTGTTCAGAGAGGTAAAAGATGTTATTAAACATGAAGTCCAACCAAAGGAACCTGAGAAGATAGAGTTTGAGCTAAAGGAGGAAGAATCAGACTCTACAACAAAGGAGGAATCAGAAGATGAAGAGCCACAAACTCAGGCTCTGAGAAGATCAATTCGAGAAAGAAGGCAGCCAGAAAGGTATATTCCATCTTCTTTCTGTTCAAATTTTTCTTTGTCTGTTACTGATGATGATCCCATAACTGTGAAGGAAGCAGTAGATTCAGAGGATGGAAAACTCTGGAAAGAGGCCATGGTTGATGAAATGGCATCTTTGCACAAAAATGAGGCTTGGGATCTAGTGGAGTTGCCAGCTGGAAGGAAACCCATTGGCAGCAAATGGGTGTTCAAAAAGAAGACAAATGCAGAAGGGAAGTTGGAGAAATACAAAGCTCGGTTTGTAGCAAAAGGTTTTTCCCAGGTGCCAGGAATTGATTTTGGTGATATTTTTTCTCCTCTTGCTAAGGTAACTTCTATTAGGTTACTTTTATCTATTGCTGTTGCTTTTGATTTTGAGGTAGAACAGATGGATGTGAAGACAACATTTCTTCATGGGGATTTGGAAGAGGAAATCTACATGAAGCAACGTGAAGGCTTTGCGGTGAAGGGTAAGAAAGAACTGGTATGCAAGTTAAAGAAGTCTCTGTATGGGTTAAAACAGTCACCAAGGATGTGGTATCAGAAATTTGATACATTTATACGGGGACTTGGCTTCACCAGAAGCAAAGCAGATCACTGTGTGTATTTTAAATTAATTGGTGACCGTGTTATTTATCTGGTCTTATATGTGGATGATATGTTGCTGGTTGGAAATGACAAAGAAATTATCCAAGATTTGAAGACCCAATTGTCCTCCAAATTCGACATGAAAGATCTTGGTGCTGCAAACTATATTTTGGGCATGGAAATTAAAAGAGATCAGGCAAAGAGGATGTTGGGTGTGGAGCCTTATTATCTTCTATATTCAAAGGTATCGCCACATAGGACCCCAGTTTGAAATGGGGGCGGCAACGCTGCTCGTAAAATATTCGCTGCAGGGGGGGTCTAGGGGGGGGGCAGCTGCGACCTTTGGGAGCCCCCCCTGGCGAGGAGTTTCGGGGGCAGTGCCCCCAAAGCTAAAAACTGCTGTAAAATTGCCTTGTAAAAGTATAGTAATTTCTAGTCAATTTGGGTCGTTCATTAGGAAGATGATCTGACGGTAGAAATTATGTTTAGTTTAGGGTTTTTTTCCCTAGAAGGCAACCCCTCTCTTTGTATGAGGGTATTGTATTTGAGGCTGTGTGATAGATGTGTATTCTGTGAGCGAGAAACAGAGAGGTGAGACTGTGAGAGAAAACAAAGGATATTACAATGGATTTGTTGTATGTTGTGTCTCTTCATTTTGCTGGATAATAGAAAGGAAGGACTGACTGTTCGGGGTGGACGTAGCCCAAACTGGGTGAACCACGTATATCTGTGTCTCTCTTGTTTTGTGTGTTTTCTGTGTTTATATTTCTGCAATATTTTATGTGTTCCATTGCTCTGTAATATATAATTTTCTAACAACTGGTATCAGATCCGAAGGTCTATTTGGCTAATAAACTCGCAAGAACGAAGGGTTCCTGGTTCGAGTGGGAGCAATGGCGGAAGATGGTAAGTTTAGGGTCGAGAAATTTAACGGCAAAAACTTCTCGCTATGGAAGATGCAGATGGAAGATTATCTGTATCAGAAAGATCTATACCTACCATTGGGCGGAAAATCAAATATGCCGACGGGTATGGCAGATGAAGAATGGAACCTTCTCGATAGAAAGGCACTTGGAACAATACGGTTGTGCCTTGCTGCGTCAGTCGCCTTGAACATTTCGAAGGAAACCACGACAGAGGGTTTTATTCAGACGCTGTCGAAACTATATGAAAAACCCTCAGCCTCAAACAAGGTATTTCTTATGAAACAGTTATTTAATATGAAGATGTCGGAAGGTGGATCTGTTGCAGACCATTTAAATGATTTTAATACAGTTACAAGTCAGTTAAGTTCTGTAGGAGTAAACTTTGATGATGAAGTTAGAGCTCTGTTATTCTTGTGCTCATTACCAAAAAGTTGGAATGGTTTGGTAATGGCCATTGGTAACTCTGTTTCTGGATCTAGTACTTTAAAGTTTGATGATGTTGTCGGTTCTATCCTTAGCGAGGAAATGCGACGGAAAAGCTCCGGTGAGACATCGGGAAATGCTTTGAGTGCAGAGTCTAGAGGAAGAAAAATGGAAAGAGGAAAGAGCTCAGGATATCGCAGTAAATCAAGGAAAGGCAGATCCAACTCCAGATCGGGGATAGTGTGCTGGAAATGTGGAAAGAAAGGACACCTAAATAAAGACTGTAGATCTCGGAAGGGAAAAGAAGGAGATGCATAGCAAGAAAACAATCATGAAGCAAATGTGACAGGTGAGGTGTTACAAGATGCTTTGATTCTTTCTTTCGAAAATATTACTGATTCCTGGGTGGTATATTCAGGGACTTCATTCCATGCCACACCTGATAAGAAATACTTTCATGACTATGTTCAAGGAGATTTTGGCAAGTTCGTCTGGGTGATGATAAACCCTGTAAAATCGTTGGAATGGGTAAGGTTCTTGTAAATCAGCAGAATGGAAACCAATGGCTATTAAAGGAGGTAAGGCATGTTCCAGATCTAAAGAAAAATCTGATTTCAACAGGGCAGTTAGGCGGTGAAGGTTGTGTGACAACTTTCACAGATAAAGCTTGGAAGGTCACCAAAGGAGCCCTGGTAATAACAAAAGGCGAAAATGTTGGTACATTCTATTTATGCAATGGTATTTCTAACTCTGTTAATGCTTTAACTTCCAAAGGAGCAGATGCATCATTATGGCATCATAGGCTCGGACACATGAGTGAAAAGGGGTTGAAGATTCTTCACTCAAGGAATTTGTTACTAGGTTTGAAGAATGTTGATTTGGACTTCTGTGAGAATTGCATTTATGGAAAACAAAAGAGAGTCAGATATCTAAGAGTTGGGAAAGAAAATAAGAATGAAAAATTAGAGCTTGTGCATACAGATGTATGGGGACTTGCTCAGGTATCATCTCTCGGTGGCTCTCTTTATTATGTTACTTTTATTGATGATGCAACTAGAAAAACTTTGATTTATTGTATTAAGAATAAATCTGATGTATTTGATACTTTCAAGAAATGGAAAGATTTGGTTGAGATTGAGACAGGAAAGAAATTGAAGTGTCTTAGATCAGACAATGGAGGTGAATATTGCAGGAAAGAGTTTGATAGGTATTGTTCAGAGCATGGAATTCGCAGAGAGAAGACAGTTCCAAGAACACCACAAGAAAATGGTGTGTCAGAAAGGATGAATAGAACAATCATGCAGCGTGCAAGGTGCATGAGATTGCATGCAGGATTGCCTTTACAGTTTTGGGCAGATGCTGTAGATACTGCTGTTTATCTGATAAACAGAGGGCCTTCAAGTTCCTTGGATGGTGGTGTTCCAGAGGAAGCATGGACAGGTAAAAAGGTAAACTACTCTATTTTAAAGCCTTTTGGTTGTGAGGCCTTTGTCCATATTGATAAAGAAAATAGAACAAAGCTTGAGGCAAAGTCAAAGAAATGTACCTTTATTGGATATGGTGTTAATGATTTTGGTTATCGCTTATATGATTACGAAAATCACAAAATCATTAGGAGCAAAGATGTAATATTCAATGAAAAGGTCTTGTATAAGAATCAATTGCAGGAAAAGAAACAGAAAAAGGAAAACAAGGAATACGAAGTTCTTTATGAAATCACTGAAAAAGTAAAGGTGCCTGAAAATAATAATAATCAACAACCATAACAACAACAACCACCAAAACAACAACAGGCACCCCAAAAAGCTGAAAGTGGTGTTAGAAGATCTACGAGGATAAGTAGACTCCCTGAACGATACTCTCCTTCATTATATTATTTATTGTTGACTGATTCCGGTGAACCCGAATGTTATGAAGAAGCAATGCAGGTTGAAAGCAGGAAGAAGTGGGAGGCAGCCATGGAAGAAGAGATGGACTCCTTAATGCATAACCAGACTTGGGATTTAGTCAGGTTGCCTGCAGGAAAAACTACATTGAAGAATAAATGGGTTTACAGGCTGAAGGAAGAAGATGGAGGAAAATAGAGGTATAAAGCTAGACTTGTGGTGAAGGGGTTTGCACAGAAGAAAGGTATTGATTTTGATGAAATATTTTCTCCTGTTGTTAAAATGACTTCAATCAGAACTATTTTAAGTCTTGTAGCAGCTGAAGATTTGAATCTTGAGCAGTTAGATGTAAAGACAACCTTTCTCCATGGGGATTTGGAGGAAGAGATATATATGCAGCAGCCACAAGGATATGAGGTGAAAGGGAAGGAGAAACTAGTGTGCAGGTTGAAGAAGAGCTTGTATGGCTTAAAACAGGCTCCAAGGCAGTGGTATCTAAAATTTGACAAGTTTATGTCTGAACAAGGTTATACTAGATGTCACTCTGATCATTGTGTTTATTTGAAAAAGCAAAATGATGGCAGCTACATTATATTGTTATTGTATGTAGATGACATGCTTGTTGCAGGATCTAACATGCACGAAATAAATGTGCTCAAAAGAAAATTGGCAAATTCATTTGCAATGAAGGATTTGGGAGCTGCAAAACAAATCCTTGGTATGAGAATAACTAGAGACAGGAAAAATCGTAAATTAACATTGTCTCAGAATGAGTACATACAAAAGGTGTTGAAAAGATTTAACATGCACAATGCAAAACCAGTTAGTACACCTTTTGCTAGCCATTTCAAACTTAGCAAGGAAATGTGCCCAAAGACCCAAGAAGACATGGATTATATGTCTAAAGTTCCATATGCATTAGCAGTTGGAAGCTTAATGTATGCAATGGTCTGCACAAGGCCTGATATTGCACATGCAGTGGGAGTTGTAAGTAGGTACATGAACAATCCAGGAAATGAACATTGGATGGCAGTGAAATGGATTCTTAGATATTTGAAAGGTACCACAAATCAAGCATTATGCTTTGGTGGTTCAAACATCTCCCTACAAGGATTTGTTGATGCAGATATGGCAGGTGACAGAGATAACAGGAGGAGCACTACAGGATATGTATTTACTGTTGGAGGAACAACTGTCAGTTGGGTTTCAAAAATCCAAAGTGTTGTTGCACTTTCAACAATAGAAGCAGAGTATGTTTCTGCTACAGAGGCTAGTAAAGAAATGATTTGGTTACAAAGGTTTATGGGTGAATTGGGTAAGGAGCATGATATGGGCACGTTATACAGTGATAGCCAAAGTGCCATTCATCTTGCAAATAACTCAACATCTCATTCCAGGACTAAACACATACAGCTCAAGTACCATTTCATATGATCAGTGTTGGAAGATGGAGAGTTGAAGTTGGAAAAGATACACACTAGCCAGAATCCTGTAGATATGCTAATAAAAATTGTAACCAGGGAGAAACTGAGAATATGCTCAGTTTCAGTTGGTCTTCAAGGATGACGATGAAGACGAGAAACAACCAGGTCTAAAGAGGAGTCATTGTCCGGCAAATGGAGCAGCGGTGGAGTTGCTACAATCAGTCTCCAAGTGGGAGATTGTTGGGTGTGGAGCCTGATTATCTTCTATATTCAAAGGTATCGCCACATAGGACCCCAGTTCGAATTAACTTAAACTGTGATTTTTATACTTTGTATGTCATTTTTTGGGGGGTAGCTTAAAATACTACTAATTTGTATTAGTAACATAGCATCATTGTTCTTCGTTTTTTTCATATCTTATACTATTTTTATCTTCATGTTCATTACCGTATAAACAACAGCCTTCACACCTATTATACTTTTTTCCACACTACTGATTTCTCTATCTCTCTTTCTTTCCCGTTTGGGATGGTAATATTCGATCACTGATTCTGCCATTTCTTCCAGTTATTATACCAGACAATGTCTTATAGCAGTCATTACGCTCTCGAATCCAATCATTCATTATATATGTCATTATGCATGAATGAATGAGATATGTAATTACGCTTTAGCGTAAAATATTCGCTGCAGGGAGGGTCCAGGGGGGGCGATTGTGACCTTTGGGAGCCCCCCCTGGCGGGGGGTTTCGGGGGCAGCGCCCCCGAAGCTAAAAACAACTGTAAAATTGCCTTGTAAAAGTATAGTAATTTCTAGTCAATCTGGGCCGTTCATTAGGCGGATGATCTGACGGTAGAACTTATGTTTAGTTTAGGGTTTTTTGCCCTAGAAGGCAACCCCTCTCTTTGTATGAGGGTATTGTATTTGAGGCTATGTGATAGATGTGTATTCTGTGAGCGAGAAACAGAGAGGTGAGACTGTGAGAGAAAACAGAGGATATTACAGTGGATTTCTTGTAGGTTGTGTCTCTTCATTTTGTTGGATAATAGAAAGGAAGGACTGGCTGTTCGGGGTGGACGTAGCCCAAACTGGGTGAACCACGTATATCTGCGTCACTCTTGTTTTGTGCATTTTCTGTGTTTATATTTCTGCAATATTTTATGTGTTCCATTGCTCCGTAATATATAATTTTCTAACAGAGGAAGCTCTGGTTAAACAAGAGGAATTATGTCAAGACAATACTGCAGAGGTTTAATATGCAGGATAGTAAACCGGTGAAGGTTCCTATTCCTATAGGTGTGAGGTTATCTATTGAACAGTGTCCCAAGACACAAGAAGAGGAAGAGGAAATGTCCCGTGTTCCATATGCGAGTGCAGTCGGTAGCTTGATGTATGCAATGGTCTATACTAGACCAGACATTGCACATGCAGTGGGAGTATTGAGCAGGTTTATGTCAAAACCAGGGAAGGAGCACTGGACAGCAGTGAAGCGGGTTTTCAGGTGTTTGCATGGCACTAGTGATTATGGTTTGTGCTACCAAGGAAGACCAAGATTGGACAGAGTGTTAGATATTCGTGGCTTTGTTGATGCAGACTGGGCTGGAGATCTGGATCAGAGAAGATCTACAAGTGGGTATGTGTTTAACCTATTTGGAGGTGCAGTCAGTTGGATGAGTAAGAAACGATCTGTAGTGGCACTATCAACTACAGAGGCAGAATACATGGCAGCCACTCATGCAAGCAAGGAAGCAGTTTGGTTGCAGAGATTGTGTTCAAGTATGGGGTTAGTACAGGGAGCTATAAGAATAGACTGTGACAGCCAAAGTGCAATTTTCTTGTCAAAGAACCCTGCTTATCATTCAAAGACAAAGCACATTGATGTTCAGTATCACTTTGTGAGGGATATGATAGAAGACAAAAAGGTGTTGCTGGTAAAGGTGGACACTTTGAAGAATACTGCAGATGCATTGACAAAATATGTGAGCTCTAAGAAGTTCTCTTGGTGTAGAGAAATAATGGGCATTTCAGGGCTAGAAAAATGACTAAGCTCTCCTGTGGCCCCCTGTGGAAAGAAAACAACAAGTGGGTGATTGTTGGGTTGTGTTATATTCTTTCGACAACTAACCCATGTAGTGAACCGGGGGGTTAGAGGGGAGGCGGAGCCCCCCCCTTTGTTGCGCTAATTGCGCAGTGGGGGGATGGCAGCCCCCCCCTATCCAGGGGGTTTGAGGGGGGCGAGTAGCCCCCCTCTACGGGGTCCGGGGCAGCGCCCAGGGAAATTTTTTTTTGGACCCTATATTAGGTTGGGCGAACCTACCTATGGTTTTCAGTCCATGGTTTTGGATGCGATGGTTTTCAGTCCATGGTATTGGATGCTTCGGAATGTATAAATATGTATTGTAACATTGAAAGGAACATAATAAAAAATTAAGCTGGTAGTCCCGGTTTTGGGATCCAGTGGAAAATCTCTGTGTATATGTGTTTTATGTGTTATGCTCTTGCATTGTTTATTTTTCTGTGATTTAGAATTCGTATGCAGGTAATTTCTGTATGGGGTTGAAACGTACACTGGCGCTACGTCCATGGATGGAACACGCTTCCTCATTAACCGTTTTTTGTGTTATTCCTAACTTATTTCAGTTTTGGATCAACGATCAAAATTCGTTCAATTGTCTAACACCACAATTCCACGGTGAACAATAGGACACGATGGCGACTGAGGCAATTCATTTCAAAAGGAAATGCCTTACGGCGTAATAAGAACAAAACGTTGATGAAGTATTTACCATATTATCAATGAATATGAGGAATTTTGTAATAAGAAATGTATATTTTTATATTAATAATAAGATGTGTATATTTATTTGGAGCATACCTTAGCTGTGCTAAGAAGCACTCTACAACCAGTATGAAGTATGCCATTGATGTTGCAAAATGTTATGTAATGTAATGAAAATATTGTAAAGTGTTATATAATTTTTTACTGACTCATTCAAATTAATTAAAATAAAATTAAAATAACTAAATAATAATAAATACCTAATATAGTTTCAATTCAACCCCAAAATAACATTACCCATTTAATACTTTTCTTCTTTATCATCCATTGTTGAATATTTGTGTTTTGTTATACTATGGATGGAAGAAACCTGACCTTCTCTGGTTTGATGTGCATACATTTCCTGTCCTTGACCCTTTTGTGACTTGATCTACATATATTTTTTCCAAATATTTTAACTTGAAGTCACCAAACATTTGACAAGAGGCCATTTATTGGTGAAAATAGTGGAATTTTTGCAAGGCTTGAGTTAGATTTTGAGAAATCAAGTTGGCTCTAATGTTAACTCTAAAACGAATTTTAAAATATGTAATTTATAAGCCAAACATCAGGGTTGGGGTTTTGAAGTCATGCTTGATGGTTCAAATGTGACCTGGAAGATTCCCATGATATGTTGTAGCCCTAAGAATAAATGGATTCATTGCTAGCTTTGGCCCGACTAGGATTACTATATATGTTTTTACATTCTAGACCATGCTAATGTAAGATTTAATGGTGGTTTTGCAATTGTGACTCTTCAGGCCAGGGTTTTGGCATTTGGCCCTAATTTATGTGATTCAGATAAAATAAATAATTTTAGGGTTGAAGGAAATTAGGATATCTGGCACTGAAAAACCATCAGTGTGAGTAAGTGCTTGAAATATTTAAAGGTTCTATTGCCAACTAGGAAAACAGAGCATTAGGGTTTCTCGTAAGGCATAAATGGAAAAGAAGAAACTACTAAAGGTTCTTGTTGTGCTATCTAGTGGGAAAACATATCTTTAGGGTTTCTTGTAAGGCGTAAATGACAAATTAGAAACTATTAAAGGTTCTTGAAACTTTGGAAACTGGTTTTTGAGAGGAAAGGTTTTAGGCATGGTTGCATTTAATAATTGCACAAAGGAGAATGATTTTGTCTTCCATCTTATTTCATTAGTGTAGTTAGTGGCTTCTAAACCCTTGTCATTTTTTAATGATGTAAGAATTTGTTGATAAAATTGTTAGGGTTGAAAAGGTTTTTAGTGTTTTTGTGTGATGAGCCAAAATATGATTGATTGTATTTGATATTATTTAGGAAAATAACAATTTAAGTTGTTGTTATTTATATTATTGGAGTTGTGTAGAGTTATAGTTATTAGGAAAGAGTTTTTTTTTAGAACAAATTTCAATTTTGTTACACACAAATTATTAGATCTTTGGAAATAAAAAGCTTGATTAACCTAGTATCAAACAATTTCTTGGTGAGGACCATAGTTACTTTCATATCTATTAGCTAAAACAAGGTTCTCATCCATCTATAAAGCATTAATGTTGGAATTATTGCTTAATAAAATATATTGGCTAGTTGTAGTTCTAGCATTCAAGTCTCCAAGTAAGAGGATATTACTTTCATTTCTCAATCTCTAGATATCATGTGTTAGGGTTTATAAGCACAAATTTTATTTCAATTGTTTTTCTTATAACCAACCTGGATCCATCTTAATTTCAGATCTATTGAGCATCAAGAGGGATCAAAACTCTCAAGATGCAAACTTTTCTTCAAGTTTTTCTTTAGGAAAAAATGTTGGCACCTCGAGAGACTTGATCCCTCTTAATGCTTGATTCATTGAGAGTTAAGATGTATTTAGGCCAGTTTTAACATAATGTTTCATCCTCCTATGCCAATTTAGAATTTGCAAAACCACGCAAAACAAAATGGTACTGGCATTATAAAACAAGCACGAACTTTATTTATTATCCAGATTACAAATCACACACACACACACATAACTTAAAAGTGAAAATATGAGTATTTCTCAATCAATCAAGATATTATAATGCCACAAGTATTTACTAAAGAAATGTAGCTAACCCTAGAGATGTCTTTAGAGGTTAAGACGTACCCATTGGTAAAACCAAGAATTTTATATTAGCGATGTCATAGTCCTATTAGATCTAGTGATTATGATTAATTGGTCATGGATATTGAATATGAATTGAAGGAATACGTGGAAGACAACACTATATGAAGGACCTGCTAGAAATTCACATGTTTTAAAACATTGATTTAAATTTATTTATTTTTTATATAAAATTTAATAATAATTTCACTTTTATCAACAAAATTATATATACTAAAAATTTTAATTTATAATTGTGAAATCTTTACAAGTTCTATTACTTCACTTTTACTTGCGATGGCATCAATTTCTTATTTGTATTAATTTTGAATACTTACAATTTTTTATATACTTATTTTGGTGTAGTACACTTGACTTGTAGAGAATATCAGAGTGCGAAATATGCCAGAAATAACATAGAAATGTACATAATATGATGAAATAAATGAAAATATTCAATTAAGAGTTGCAAAAATATTGTTCACTTGCCTCTTTCAGGGGGCACCCTTCAATAGAGTATAGCTCAATTACAACAACGCAAGGCAAGACTTTCCTTACTATCTTCGACATTATATAGTTTTAAGAGACCCAAAACCATAACTACTCGTGGTCCCTTGTATAATGTATGTTAACCACTTTGTTTATTAACTATGCCCCATTATAACTAATTGTGGTCCCTATTATTAGAATGCAAGTCAACTACTTACAATTCTTATGGGATTTATTTATTAAATTAAGTAATCATGACTCTTACAGGGCCCCTTGGTCTTATTACATTAACAAAGGAGTTAGGGTAAGACCTTAACGTACCCTCCCCCTTCAGAAATAGACTTGTCCTCGAGGCTGGAATTGCAGAAATTTCTAGAGAATAGTTGTTAGTTCCCATGTCACATATTTTGGTAAGGTGTCTTTCCACTGGATGAGGACTTCCTGGATAGTGTGGCCGTGAAGATTCCATTCCCTTGAATCCAAGACTTGTTCCAAATTGAGAAAAATAGAAACCTCATCCAATTCAAGCAATATGGTCTGAACCTTACAATTGCACCCCATGACTTTTTTGAGACAAGAGACATGGAAAACGGGTTGGATTCTAGAATTGGCTAGTAATACTAATTAGTAGGCAATGGATCCAATATTCTGAACAACCTAATAAGCCTTATAAAATTTTGGAGCTAACTTTTGGAAGCACTTTTCCTTGAGAGACATCTATTTATAAGGTTGGACTCAAAGAAACACTTGGTCAACCACTTGAAAAGGCCTTTCTAAGTGATGTCGGTCAACTTGTTGCTTCATATGGTTTTGTGTTTGATGGATATTATTCTTTAGAAGAGTGAGAGTGGTGGTTTGATTTTGAAGGAACTTATCAACTACTTACACTTTAGAAGATCTTGGGAGATAAGAAGTTGGCGAAGGTGGGAGTTGACCATACACCACCGCATACAATGTCATCTTTGTTGCTTCATTATAATTAGTATTATACCACAATTCTACTATAGGTAACCACTACACCCATTGATTTTTTTTTGTCTAAAGAAACAAACCATAGTTAGGTCTCCAAACATTTGTTTACCGCTTCAGTTTGATCATCCATCTATGGGTGATAATCTATACTCATTTGGAGTTGCATGTCATGTAATTTAAAAATATCCTTCCATAAATTACTAGTGAAGGTGGGGATATCGATAAGACACAATAAATGTAGGCATGTCATGCAATTTGAAAATTTGTTTAATGAAGACTTGAGCCACCAAAACTAGGGTGAACGGGTGTGATAGGACACAAAAATGGGCATATTTAGAGAATCGGTCAACTACCACCATGATGACTGACTAGTTTTCTGATTTAGGGAGACTGGTAATGAATTCCATGGAGACATTTGTCCATATAAAAGCAAGTAGTGGAAAGCATTGTAAATTTCCTAGTTTATTCAACGTTTCCCCTTTTTTGCACTGGAATATGCCACATTCAGCCACAAATGTAAGAATGTCTTGTTTCATCCCTCCCAAAAAAAGTGCATCATACACAAGCATAATTATTTTGAAAGCATGAGTGTCCTACAATGGATGAGGAGTGTAGTTTCGATAGGATGTTTGGTTTGAGAGTTCATTTAGGGGAGAGAAACACACAATCCTTATATCAAATAATATCTTCTTGCCATGTGCAGCCCGTTGGAGGCTTAGTACCCCTTGTAACCTTTGGATTAGCTAGGACAGAGATGGATGATTCGGTGTGTGCCTCCTCAATCTAGGATGGTATGGGCAATGATAGGGATAAGAGGGTTTCGTCCCCCTTGAATTGTTGAGATAATGCATCTTCCACCACATTGTCGTGACCCTTCTTATAGATTACCTCATACTCATATCCCAATGTTTTGTTAAGCCATTTATTTTGTTGTGGAGAGGAGAAGTGTTGTTCCAAGATATACTTCAAATTATGGTTGTTAGTTCGAATATGGAAATGTCGTCCAAGAAAGTATAGTCGCCAAGTGTCTATTGCATGTAATATGGCCATCGTCTCTTTCTCATAAGTGGATTGGCCCAAATAATTTCCACTTAATTCTTCATGGATTGTGAAGGTGATTCATCAAACTTCTTGCATTAATACTGCTCCAATGTCGGTCCCTGAGGCATCGCATTCGATAAAAAATGGTTTTGTCAAATATCAAAAGGCGAAAAACGGGATGGAACACATGGCCTGTTTCAAATCCAAGAAGGCCCGTTGAGCTAATTCTCTATAAAGGAATAATTTTTTCTTGAGAATATTTGTCAAGGTTCTAGGAATGCATCCATAATTTCTGACAAATTTGTGATAGTATCCCGTGACACCCAAAAAATTCTGGAAACTTTTCAAGATCTGAGGTTGCAACCAATCTTGCATTGCCTAAATGTTTTATAGATCCACTCATCCTCCTTCACAACCCATAATGTGTTCCAAGTACTCCACCTCTTCCATCCAAAAAGAACACTTGGAAAATTTGAGAAATAATTTATTAGACTTTAGAAGTTGCAATATCCAGTCAACATGTTAAATATGTATTTCCCATGTTTTGTTGTAGATGAGTATATCATTAAACATTAACATAACAAAATTTATGAGATATGGCTTGAGAAGGTTATTCATGAGAATTTGAAAGGTGTATGGGGTGTTACAAAGACTAAACGACATAACCAAAAAATCATAGTGAGTTTCATGGGTTCTGAAAGTTGTCTTAGGAATATCTGATACATTCATTATAATTTGGTGGTAGCCCGAATGAAGATCCAACTTGGTAAAGAATTGGGTAGCATGGATTTCATCAAGGGAGGATCTCAAAAAAATACAAAAACTAAGGGATTTGACCTTTCTAAGCCCCTTGACACCTAGTGAGCTATGCTACTTGTGCTTCGCTCCTAAAGTGCAGAAACTTAAAATATTTTAACAAAACTTGACCCAGGGTACCCCCTCCCAATGGGCCCCGAACACAAATATGTTACTCGTCCTCGAATCACTCTGCTGGTACGCTCTAGACCTTTTCTTTCAAGCTACCGAACGAAGACTTATTTGGGTGAAGTGCCTCCATGCGTTGTACTGTTGCCTATCAAAATTATTCGACCAACTTTTCTGTAGTCTGGCCTTCTGCTGCTAGGCTGATGGTTCACTACATTTGATGCATGCGTTTAAGTGTGCCTTCCACAATCTATGATAGCTTCCCTACTTCTTCTTCCCACGACTACATCCATGCAGTGATAATCTGCATCATCTTCCACAGCTCCTCAATATGTCCTTGCACGGATGTGCCCTCTTTCAACCGGGCAATCCATTGCACAGGGAGCTAAGGTGCACGTTGTTGCCTTTATCTTGCCATACTATAGTTGCTAATCCCAGATGGCGACTTCAATCTTTTCCACCTATGGATCCTCCTACAGTGAGGCCCACAGTTCTAGAGTCTCTTCGAACAACTAGCTACAATCCTTGACTGCAGCGTCGATCTTTTCCGTATCTGTTCTGATGGCAGCCTCGCGCTGCTCTCTGATCTCTGATGGTGTGGTTGGCTACATCTTCAATTGAAGCTCAGTAACTTGCATCTGTAGATCGAAGCGAACTTTATCCACCTGCGCCTTTGATTATCTAAATGCATCTACTGGTTGCTTCACTTTTTCTTCAGAAGTGGCCTCAAACAGAATTCAGAGCTTGGGAAGCTCACTACATACTCTGGAAATGGCCTCCTCCAGTTGTGCCCTTCTCGTAGTTGTCTCATTGCGATCCTGGAGAGCTTTTTGCTTTTCATCGCACATCTATTAACTGGTGATCTGCGCATCCTTGATCACCATGAGAGCCTGTTTCTCCCGCACCTTAATCTCATCTGCTACACCCTGGTGTAGCTCATGCAATGCAAATAGGGGGAGCACCACAAGGTTAATACTCACGTTCTTAGGCGGCTGGTCTCTCTCCCTTTTTGTGGAATCATTCAAGTGTAAGGATCCATCAGCAAGGGGTACAATGCGAAGCTCTAAAGTGAGTATTGACTGCACACTGCCCGATGTAGCTGGTTTCTTGCTCACTTAAGACTAGCTCACTTGAACCTAGCTCGCATTACCTTGCAACTCTTTGAGGCCCTCTTGGACCTTCGTCACACCAGACTAGTATTGTTCTTCAATGTGGCCCCAGATATCTTCTGTCACGAACCTAATATTATCTCCAATTTCATCAAGGTCCCCCTTAGTGAGGACCACGACCTCCGCACCGACGGACTTATCGGATTTGTGCTTCTTACATGCACCTCCCGCACTTGACTTGTGTCATCGTTTGACAATAAAGGGAGAATAAACGTCCTTCAGGTCTACATAGGGGTCTTCAGGAAACTGATTAGGTTCTTTTGTATTCTTCTCTTCTTCTTGCTTGTGCTCCGGCTCATGCACGATATTCTTTTCTAGGTCGATGGTCACCGTTTTGTTTTCCTTCTGTGCCGCTTTACTAGTCGCCATTGCACCTTCTTTACTAGTCCTTTCTATACCTTCTACAATATCTGTCGGAAGGAGCTAGTTAGTCAGACACTAAATGACTAACTGCATGATATCGTCTTCGTTGACCAGAAATGGCAAAGTCGACCATTTCTTCATCAAATCACACCTCGCGTGAATGTATACATGGTGGAAATTGGCCTTAAAATTAGGAATGCGCCGATATCTTGTGAACAGACTTGGTGACAACCTTCGCTTCTGGTTAATCACCATTCACAAATCCATTTCAAACATTACATAAAACATCTTATTTTCAATGACACGGGCAAGGTCCTTTATTTCCCACAGCAAGGAAAATTTGGCAGCCTTGAACAACTCCAGATCTATCATGGGGAATGTGGAATCCTCTGGCGTCCTCCAAGCTATCAGTGTGATCAACAATAACAACCACACATAGTGGAATGATTTTCCTTCCTCCTACGCTTCACGAAAATAATCCAAGAATTCTTGGAATAGGTACTTCACCCAATTGAATTGAACCCCCTTGCTACACTATGCAACCAAGGATACCACTAGTGTTGGTACTTCATCAGTGTGACACTTTCTCATAATTTTTCCTACCAAAATTTGTGCAGCAAACTACAAATCTTCATTGGAGATAGAACTGATGGCATATCCTTGCGATTTCTTGATCAATCCAAAGTCACTTTTCATTTTATTTGTGAGAATTTTCTCCTTTGACTACCCTACAAAAGCATCTGCGGGGTTTGCGACCTGATATGACAGTGTTGTGATTCTTCGTATCAACGTGTCATCAATTGGGATGGGCCTTCCTAGCCACAGACACCCATCATGGACCAACGCCAACAACTAGCGTACACAAATAGTGTTAATAATGCTTTAGCTAAAATGTGAGACATACATCATATTGAGCAACCCAGCGCACTCAATACTGACCACCCATTTCATTGGTTCAAGTCTTGTAAGGCCTACCTCCTCATAGTATACCATCTTCAAGTACTTGTGGGGTTCCAATTGTGGAAATTTCTCACGATCACCCAAATCCAAATATTCCATCTTCAGACATGGTACCCAACTTACATCCCAATCATTCCTATTAACATTGCAAACCTTTGTGAGGGAATTCTCCAAGATCTTGTTGAAATCTTTGACAGTACCATTCACTTAGGGGTCACGGGTGATATGACATACTCTTTTGATGGTAACTATGAGATTCCTCGGTTAAAGCTGCAATTGTCTCGTTCAAAAAGTGTGAACCCCGGTCACTCATAATAATCTTCAAGCATCCAAACCTTGATAGAATAAACTCGAATAGGAACTTCGCAGCAATGTTTGCACTACAATCCTTCATAGGCTGTGCCTCGACCCACCTAGTTAATTACTCCATCATGATGACAATATAACGTGATCCCGTCTTCTTTCCCGATGGTTGAATAGGTCCAACAAAGTGAATTCCCCATTTATCAAATGCTTGTAACATGACCTGTGGCTTTAATGGAAGTTCATCCCTTTGCGATGGTCTCCCGGTCCTTTGACATACATCACACACACTATAGTATTCCTTGGAATCTTTATGTAACATTGGCCACCATAATCGTACTCGTAGGATATTTTGCGCAGTAGCCTTGCCTACATAGTGTCCTCCAATGAAACCACCATGTGCTTCAACCAAAATAATTTGTTATTCATATTAAGGCACATATCGGCATAGAAATTCATCTGACTCCATCTTATATAATTGGCCTGCAATCACAAAAAAATCGGTAGCCTTGACAACTAATTCCTTCTTTTGTTGTGTCGTATGACTGTCAAGGGCTATACCAGTAGATAAAAACTAAATAATGTTTGCAAAATGCTCATCCACCCTAATAGCAAAGAGTTGTTATTTGTAGGTTCTTCAACATTATCAATCCTAGAAAGGTGGTCCGGTCCAGCATTCAATCTCACGGGCTTCACTGTTACTTCAAAGTCATATTCTTGGAAAAGCAGCAACCATCTACAGATTCCCCCCCCCAACACAAGCTTATTGACCAGGTACTTCAAAGTAGAATGGTCTATGTACATATTAAAGTGTGCACCTCGTAGATAATACTTGAAATTCTGTAGTACATAAACCATGGCCAATCCTTCGCACTCTGTGGTTGAGTAGTTCTTCTCAGCCTTAGATAGTTTCCAACAGGTGAAGGAAATTGAGTGATCGATATCTCTTGCCCCTGGTTAAGTTAAGACGGTTCCCAATTCTATGCAAGACACATGCACATGGAGTTCCTTCTTCCAATCCTAGAATACTAAGGTTGGCATTGTAACCATCTTCTCCTTCAGAGTATCCATGCGCTTCTGACAATCATTGTCCCAAAAAAACGTAGCATCCTTATTTAACAACTTCTCCCTGGGTACAATGATCTGTATGTATGCCTTATTAAACTTCCTATAGTACCCGGTATGACCCAATGTCGTGTGTAGCTGTTTTATGTTCCTAGAGGGCTCCAGATTGATAATTACGACGATCTTAGCAGGGTATATCATCAATCCCTGCTTACACACAACATGGCCTAGAAATATTCCATAAGGTACATAAAAAATGCATTTCTTCAAGTTCAAGGAGATCTGATAGTTCCTACATGTATCCAACATCACAAGAAAACTAGAGACATGTTTTTTGACCAGGCCAAACACTGTCAAATCATCGAAGTAGACTTCCAAAAACTTATGAATGAATTCCTTGAATTTTGCAACAACCATCCTTGAGAAAATCATAGGGGAATTTTTAAGTCATAAACGCATAATTGTGTATTAGAACAACCCCCATTATGTAGCGAAGGTAGTCTTACTTCTATCCTCTGGCACAATCTTAATTTGGTGGTATCCTGAGAATCTATCTATAAATGAATAAGCTTCCTATCTGCCAACATTCTCGAGAAATTCATCTGTAAATGGCATAGGGAATGGATCATGTACACATGCATCGTTTAACTTCTACCAATCTATGTAGATCTAGATATCACCCTTCATTTTCTTCTCTTAGACCATCGTAGGACTGACCCATTTAGATTCTTCTATAGGATCAATTATTCGGCCGCGAGCATCCTATCGAGTTCCTCTCGTACCTTTTCCTCGTATTTGGGATTCAACCGATATGGGTGATGCTTAACTGGCTTCGCATCAAGTTTTAAATTGATAATCATCATTCCCAAATCTCATACTATCCCTTTCAAGTCAGAGAAATTGGTTGGAAATAAATCTTAATATTCATGTAATAATTCAGCTACCTTATCGACTCCATCTTCATCCCAATAGTTGCCAATGTTCGCAAATTTTTGTTCTTCTTATGAACCAATGTTTACCTTCTTTGTGCGCACCAGTTACAAAATATCAGGGATCTCCACACTAGGTCCACCAACTTTAAGTTATCCCTCTGATTCAAGGATATTAATATTCTGTGGATTCTAAAGCATGTTGTAGTTGCGTACTCCAGTCAGGTTGTACCCATGTGATAGGTTCGATGGGTGTTTGGAAGATTGCTTCTTTAATTTCCTGAAGCACTTCATCAATGCATTCAAAACCATCTTCAAAACTGAACGTTAGCAAGAAAATATCTTTCGTCTCATCCTAATCAGTGTTCTTGTGTCGCAGCTCTGTCTCTAAATGCTAGTTCTTTGGGATAACATCCAAGGTATGAATAAATACATGCACTGACTCAGGTTGAGGTATCTCACCCCATGCCTTAGTCCATTGCACTAGACGTTCGTGTGGATCATCCTTCCTGGTGTATTTTTCAGTGAGACAGGTTTTCGTGTAGCGAAATCTTAATTGCATCATTCTACAATATTCCTTCCAATCAGCAAAATTATCCATGTGTGTACCCTATCATCTTACAGGCATAGCTCTCAATGCTAGATCTAAGGCCTAGAACCAATGTTCCCTTGGTACATCCCTTTAAAAATGGTCAAGAAAAATAGTGACATCATCCAAGCCATCATAATAGGGTAGCTTAGATACCTCAGTAAATATACAACGTAGCGAATTTGTAAGCCGATTACATCGCATCATAGTGACCTCATGCAATCAATTCTGCCAGTTTTCTAACTCTTCGTCTGAGTTTGATTGGCAGGAATTGTCCTTCTCCCAGCTGATCCTTCCATCCTCAGTGGGATTGATCCAATATTCATTTCTCGCAGTTAACTTATACATGTGTTGAACGTATTCATCTTTGTAATAGTCATGGTTCAGTTCTGTGTACTGCGCACCATCAGCTAGATCCAATGAGACAATTACTCAAAGTTAATTCTTTTCAAATACCATGCTTCGCTTCATTAAGTTAATGATTATGTTCATGTCAAAGGCCCAATCAATCCCAAGAAATGTTGGGTACAGATTACTATCACCGACAATCTCAATAACTTTGAAATCAACCACTACTCTTACACCTTCAATATCTATAGTTACTTCATGCAAGCGCCCCATTGGAATTATCTTTTGCTAATTCGCCATGCGCAGTTGAATTTGCGACCATTGTAACTTAGGCTTTCCCATACGTTCCCAAGTTTGCTTCAGCAGTAAGTTAGCATCAGAGCCCAAGTCTAGGATTACCTGATCCATTTTGAAATCACCAATCTACACACCTAACCGCATCTCCCTACCTGTTCTCTTCTTGCTTTGGTTCACCTTATTGACTATGCATTATTCTGGCAATGCCTTATCCTTATTGGCGTAGTTATCTATCAGCTCTTGCAGTCCTTCTACCTTCTTTTGATCCCATAATAACTTCATGCAGGTTTGTAGAAACTATTTTGACACCATGGCATATGCATCTTGTGTTGCAGTAGTGTCTTTCGGTTTCTCTATTCGTGAGACTATTGGCATATGGTTCTGAGATGTAGAAGCACCTGGATCCATAAAACTCTTTCTTGCCTCCATGAACGTCTATTTTTCTCTATGTAAATCAAACCCAGCATTCTTCTCACCGGCTTTTCGAAACCATGAATCTGATTCTGGTTGTTTTCCTTTGACCTTGTCTTCACCAGTGGCTACACTGCTTCGCGTGACTATGTTGATACTGGGATCGTCTTCGTGTGGCTCGAATCTCATCATCTGAATATTCTACGTTAGCTGCTAGTTCTTCTTCTCCTACATCTTCGCTATTAAGATCGAGCAATCCTCTACAAAATGATCAAATTGGTGACAATACTAACACGAAGGGTGTGCTGGATTTTAACAGTCGCACACAAAGTATCCTGGTTCTCCACAGTTGTAACAAATAATCTAGCCCCAACCTCTTCTAGCTCCTCCTCCTCGTCCTTTTCCTTGTCCTTGGCATCCTTCGCTAGCTATAGGTGAGCCTTGGTCCTTCTACACGGGGTTTTCAACTTGCATTCTATAGCAGAGTTTTGTCCATCATTAGTTCATAGCTTCGAAAATTCCTCTTATCATGACCAACCGACTTACAAAAGTTACAAAAGAGTTGCTTTGGAGACTATATAAAATTCTGTAATAGGGAACAATTATCTATAGAATGTTGTCCTAATACATGGCAGATGCTACACCAGGTACTTTCACTGGTACTTGATCCAGCGCAGATCCTGGCTTTAGCAGGTTAGAACCTCCCGCAGCTATATAATCTTGGAATGCAGGGAATTGATCCTTATGATGACCTTCGACCTTGCATTTTTTGCACTAAACTTCAGAATGTGTCTCTGACTTAACCTCCTTTCCCTTCTTTAGATCCTGCAACTCCATATAGTTGTGCCTGGATCTGTTGAACTCCTATATTCATATACTCAATTGGCGAGGCTTCAAGCTTCATCACGATTTCCAACGCTTCGGCCCGAAACCCAATCTTTTGTTGAGATAACGACAATCTTGAGGTAATAGCAAAGCTATAACTAGTCCCTATGTTGTTCATCTGAAATATGAAGGTTAGCTTGATTCAGTAAGCACTTTAGTCATTGGTCTCTATCCCACGTAGACTCATTAACCCTTTGCTTGATCTCCTTGATTTCGGTCACACGCTAAGGTTTCAACTTCTGATTCGTAAATTTTGCATTCAACGCATCCTTTGTGTTAGCCAATGAAGCAGCCAGATGAGATGTGTTGTATCTGATGTACCAGGTAAGTGCTCTTTCCTGTAGCGTTGTAACTAGTTGCACTTTCTTCATGTCATCATCATTGATCTGCTGCGTTTTCCACACCACTCTGTGACGAACCAAAATTGATCGGGATCCTCTGACCCCTAACCCCTGAATACATGCAATTTCACTATATTGGCCATAGTTAATAGTGGAGGTGGAGGTGGGGATGAAGGTGTAGGTGTAGGTGTAGGTGTATGACGCATAGGCAAAGGTGGAGGTGGAGTGGATGGATGTGGAATTCCATAAGTACCCTGATCTATTGTCCACGCCTTACCTCTAGGCATACTAGGGCTACTTCTTTCTTCTTCACTTTCAAACACTCCCAATAAAGGACTGTATTCACTTTCGACGAATTTGTCTAGATCTACTCTGAATCGCTTTCCACTTTGCATAGATCTAGTGGGACCCCTCTTAAACATTAAGTTAAAGGCATAATCCCCTTTTCACACAAAATAATTTTAATCCAGGTTTTTAGCGATTTCAAGTACTTATCTCTCGGACGTTTGAAGAATTGTCGTTCAACTTCGTTATAAGATACATATGTATCTATTGGAAAATTTAATGATGAAACTGCCCAAGATACTATCATTCTAGTAATCAACAACTCTTGCAACCTTATAATCAGATCCTTCAAGACGTTTGACTAATTTTGGAGTCCACACAGTAGGATTGTCGTGCTTCCAAGTGGAAAATAAAACTTCGTCTACTTCTTTGTAGAGATACCTCTGTAACCAATTTTCTTTTGACAAGCGCAAATTCCTATTTTCACAGGTTGCGAATTTATGCAACTTCCGATCTATCCACTTCTTGATTTACTTCTTAGTTGGTATCCACTTACGCCACATCACACATCCCTCAAATAGATCCTAACCCCAGCAACGGAACCATTTGTTGGCTTGAGGGGGCTTGGACCTAGGTTCAGAGTTAGTTGCGCTAACAAAAAAACCCTACACTACCGGCCCTTTCGGTAACAATCCGCTTAGCGCAGGCTGGAGTCTCACCTAAGGAAATATTGGGGGATGCTAGAACCAGGATTCTGCATCTAGAAGGCTATGTGATGTGGGGTTATGACATTTCTTCAGTCTCAAGCCTAATCGTACTTTCACGAACCCTTATTCATGAAATTTCTGAACTTAAAGTGATTTTTAGTTGAACATAATTATAGACTTTGTGTAAACATCTAATTATGCATAAAGTAACATATAATAGTAGATCCATATCTTCGCGAATTAATTAAGAAAAAACACAGATAAATGTCATTCAATTGCACGTAAATACAGAAGTATATAAAAACAAACACAAAGTTGCTTCAAATATCCTTTATTACTTTAGATCTTCCTTATACAAACTTTCCAGACCCTATGCACACAACATCAGGGGTCTGCGCACTCAGCTACAGTATCCTTCCCCTTCACCAAAAGATAGGAAGATCGTATATACTAAGAATATATCAAAATCCCATTCTATTCATTATGTGATATCCTTAGACTCGCTAAGACACCCTTTTATATACTCTTTTCTATTACAATACCATGGTCCGCAAACCATGGGCGAATATCAAAACAATACAAAAACTAAGGGGTTTTGACCTTCCTAAGCCCCTTGACTCCTAGTGACCTGCGCTACTCACGCTCCACTCCTCAAAATGAAGATACTTAAAATATTTTAACCAAACTTGACCCCAGGGACCCTGCCCCAACAATGAGAAGAAGACAAATAATCACTTGCGATAGCAACCTTGTCCGTCTTAGATTTGGAAGCTCTAACACCGAGGTATGCTAGGAGGGGTTCAAATGATTCTAAGATTTGCGGGTTTTCGGATATTTGAAGAAGATACTTAAATATTCCATCAAGAAATTCCCAATCAATTTCATCTTCAGGAAATCAAAATGCAATATTAAGAAAGTGTATGTGAAATTTCTCAAAGGATTCATCAGGTGCTTTCCGTGATTTCAGAATTACTTTATTGAGTTATTTACGGTCAAAATGATGGAAAGCATCGGTTATCTCTGTAAAAAAGTGATTAAAAGAGTGAATGGATTTATCAGGCAGTGTGACACACCATTACAATGGGTGCCCACGAAGGCATGAATATGAACATCGTGCAGATCATGTAATCCTCATGGACTTCATAGTTGTCACAGAGACTGACAAAGATAGCACTGTGTCTAAGCCAGGTTGTTCTACCTTCACCTTCATATGTGTTTTGCGACAAGAGATTCTAGAGATCCCCCGGGATTTCAAATTCATTCTCTTAAGACATACATCTCAGAGGACAAATTGTAACATAAGTCATGATAAATGTGTGAAGATTCAAAATAGACTTTGAGGACTCAGCTTGTCATTTGTCCCTCCTTCTAGCACTAGAAATGTTGACAGTGTTGGACCCCCAACATGTCAAGGGATCTCCCTGATAAGAAGTCCCAACTAGACCTTAGACCATTTGCAGTAGGAGTCCCAGCAGTGGGTAGGAAAGCTATGCCTTGACCTCGATAGCGCGTAGATGTAAGCAAGATATCTTTGTCGGAAGCAAGTGTGTGACCGTGCAGTAAGTCAAGAGAGATGCATGGGGAGATTCTAACACACGAAGGGGAAAAGGAAGTGTGGCCCTTAGAACGTACACAGCCTGAAAGGAACACACCTGTTGAATGACATCACAAGTTGGAAAGCATAATAGTTGAAAATCCAAAGTGATGGGTTAAGCCAACAACATGACTTCAACAAGATTCATACAATCGCATAGGAAATAGTTCATACACAAATGCGTAAGTTAAAAAACATACATTGCTAAAGTAACTAGAATAGTCAAACTACAATAACAACATATGCATGAAGATGTTCCGACTTTGTTATATTGTATAAAGTGAAAGTTTCATCCATACATACAACCATGACAGCCACTAGCCCCAATAGTGGAACGTTACAGTCAACACCGCCTGCTCCTCCAAAGAGATGTACTCGCTCTGCACTATGGAGAAACCAAGGCTCATCACAATAATCTCCAAGCCCTCTTTAAGTAATGCCTAGCAAAATCTTGGCTCCCAAAAGCATTTCTATGAGTTATAAGGTTTTATATTAAGAAAAAGGTAGGGTGACCCTTGACATTCCCCTTTGTGACTCTTTGACTACCCTCATGACTCTTCAACTTCATTACATATAACTCTTTACATTACATATAACTATTTTCATTCCCCTAATGACACTTGGAATTTCACTTTACATTACATCTGATTACAATAGTTACAACTCATAGTAGTGAGGGGGTCGAGACAACTCATAACACAACTCAACATGACAATATTGACATGTACTGGATGAATGTGGTGTCCATTTCAAGTTGGTGTGATGTTACGTGATGGATGTGTCCTTTCATGTTCTTTGTCCTCATCTCCGCATAGCTTGATGCTGCAAGATCTTCAATGGTCTTGGTCTTTGTAAGATGGTCTCATGCATGGGTTTCTTTCACTCATTCAACTGCGAGCAAGTATTTTAGCATGCACTCCTTATTCATCCTATTCCTCGTCATGCCATGTTCCATAAATGTATATGTTCCTATAATCACTCATGACAAGACAAAATCAAAACCAAAAATCGCCTAATCTATCATGATGCATTGTCTTTCAGTTCCAGGTGCAGGTGACCGGGAGAGAGGGCAAGGCTCTGAAACTGTGTAGAGAACATTTAAGGCTGGGATGAGAGGCTCCGAGGCACTGTCGGGAAAAATTGCATAGATGTCATTGGGGGGCAGATTTGCACAATCCAAAACAACAATGAAAGTTTTGGGAGAGAACCCAGCTGGGTAGAACTGCGCAATGCCGGGGAGGAAGACAATGGACGATGTAGAGAGGAATTGTTGGGAAATTTTACACAGTTTTCAAGATGAGGACTAGGCAGGTCATCTAGGGGTCCAACTGGGAATCTGTTTAGTTTCTTCAAGGAAGAAAAAGTAGGAAGCAGGAGGCACTGGCAGACATTTCTGCGCAGTTTTCCAGAGCAAGGCTGGATCAGGCTGCAAGGAGTTGCTTGTCATAACTTCGAATTTCTGAGAGATGATGTCATGCAAGGAGTTTCTACGTAGTTTTTGAGATGAGTGTAGAGTAGGGTAGTAGGGAGAGTGCCAGTCAAACCTGCAAAATTTCCAGAGGGAGAGTAGGGCAAGCCAGCAAGGGGCTTTCTAGATAAATCTATGCAATTCCTTGGAACAATGCAGTGATAAGCATCACGGGCCCGTTTCACGTGTCTATGTTGTTTCTGCAAGAAGTACAGGGCAGGTAGTTGGTCAACTTCTGTGTAGTTTTTTGGGAGCACTACAACACCAGGTCACAGTGCAATTTAGGTTTTCCAGTTGACCAGAGGGAGGCTTGATGAGTGATCTTGTGGGAAGCACATACTGGATTGGTCTTGGGGACAACTTTTGCATAGTTCTGGGAGACAGTCAATTTGCTCACTTCTAGAATTGAACAGTGCAAGCTACCCCGGAGGACAACCTCAAGCTATGCACAGTTCTAAGTAGTAAAGCAGGGTCACTGAGAGCTAAGATCGCGTAGTGTAGCTCAGTCGAGGTCCAATTGAAGGAGGGTTGTTCGGTGGACAATTTTTTCAGGAAAAATGGATAAGTGTGAGAACAATTGAACTAGTGATGACTCGACATTGTAATCACACACTCAACATACATGAAAATATGATGAAACTAACCACCAGGACAACATAGCAAAGCATGACCCTCTGTGGGACTGTCTAATGGTGAAAGCGACAAGTGCGACACTTGGGATAGACCTTTAGACAATCGTGAAGACACTTGCACGACAGTGCTTACAAATTTGTGTGTGAGTGCAACATGTGTTCACATAGCTAAGACAACCCAAACACACAAAGACAAACCTCCAGAATCACCAGAACTGGATCGCAAGCATGACATAGCAATCAACATGCCAAAGACAATAGTTGGTTCAGCAAGCGAAAAGGAAGTAAGACACATAGAGGAAACACATGGAATGAATTTTAGTGCTTGCAAACATGCATGTTATTGAAGGGAGAATGATATGAGGATGAAAAGTAGTCCTTCAAGATACACTAAGAGATGTACTTTAAAGTTATACTTTACTTGCCATACTTACCCTTAGGATGATCATGCATCTGACACAGTTTGCATGCGGATCTAATATTTTATCATAACTTGGTTTCTTGGTCCTTCTCCTCAACTCCTCAAGAGTGATCTAGCATGTCATCCTTTCCTGTAGTCACTGAGAGATAGATCTGCATTGTTTCAACCATCAATGACCACTCCTGGGATGAGGCCCTAGGAGGCCCATCTGCGCAGTTTTTGAATACAAGACAGATTGGACAACATAGACAACACTGCACATTTTTGAGATGGAAGACTCTGCTATGGGATGGGGTCCTAGGAGGACACCTCTATGCAGTTTCTGAGTGTAGTGCAACCTGGGCAGCTGAAGGGCAATACTATGCAGTTTTTTAGTGCAAGGCACTGATATGGGATGGATCCCGGGAGGACACATCTGTGCAATTTCAGGTTGCAAGACAAACTGAGTAGTTGAGGGACAATAATGCGCAGTTTCTGTTGATAATGGGTTCCAGCTAGGGGAAGGACACTCGAGGAAACCACTACACAATTTTGGATGCCAAGGGAGGCTAAGGTCTCTGCGCATTATGTAGTTCTAGCAAACAAGCAAAAACGCTTAAGGGTTGCAGAAGCAGAGTGTGCAGTTCTAGAAAGCTAGATGAGGCTAGGTTGCTCTAGAAACTGACTAAGTGTGAGATCAATGAAACTGGTATAAAGAGTGATAGGACTTGATTATGATCACACATGAACACTTAGTGGTACAACATAGACCATCCATAATGTATAAAACATACTTTTCTTGATGCAACAACCTTCATGTCAAGAGTGTGTGAAGTGAGTGTGAAACATGTCTATGTGATGAGAACAACCCATACGCACAAATATTTCCCCTTGAAGCAGAACAAACTTCCCTTTGCATGAAAAACAGTAATCCTGATGCCCAAAGATGACACATAATGTATAAATATGAGAACATGAACAATATCTTAAGGTGAAGGAGGGGGATTGAGATCATTAGCTTACCAATAAGTTACCAATGAACGATCGATCACAGGATCCACAAAAGGCTTCGAAATTTGCATGTGAGCCAAAATTTTGGAGGGTGGTTGTAGCCACTACAACATGACTCTTTGGTGAAATATAATAAGATACCTTCATTCGAGACATTCATAGAAGAAAAACGTAGAAATGTGGTTAGGCAGGAAGTTTCAGAGTACTTGGACCAATTGAGGTTGATTGCTACCAAAGAAGACCTAGTGATAGATAGACACAACATCTAGAAGTATATTGGTGGCCCCACCAAGATCAATATTATATTTTTATTATCGAAGGAGACACAAACTGGTTCCAAAACTATCTACCCAGATGCAATGGAAGCTAGATTCCACTTTCAGCCTAATCTTCTTACAAAATTTGAGGATACCATCGTACAATACAAAGCATGGAATCACTATGTGATAGAATATTTACAAATTGAAGTTGATGAGCTAGAGTTTCCTCAAACTCAAGCTTGATATGTTTAGTTTGTCTTATTAGGCTCTACCCATTTTTGTCTCATATGGGTTTTTGTATATTGTATTTGAAATAAATATGTAAGTGGAAGTCCAAGTGTCAATTGTGGAATATGAAAAGTCATTAGTTAGAAAAGGACAAAGGAATTAAAAGAGTCATGAGGGTAGGTCAAAAGTCACAAAGGGAGATGAAGAGTCATCTCATATGTTATAAATACACCCTCATAACTCAAGAAAAGGGCTTGGAACCGAAGGCTTGGAAGCTTTGTTTTGAAGACTTCGCTTCTCTACTTTAGCATAAGAGGATTTCCATTCTTTGGAGAAGCAAGTGTTGTCTTTATGTTCCACTATTGGGGCTAGTGTCTTGTCAATTGTAAATGTATGTCAAGAACTTTCACTCTTTAATAAGATCTCAGAGTCAGCATGTCTTCATGCATATGTCGTGGATGTATTAAGATTATTCTTGTTATATTTTCGATATGTGTTGTTTCATTTATGGTAATGCTTATGGAAAAAAATGTTTTATTTAGTATGAATCTTGTTGAATGTGTGTTGTTATGTTATTGCAATCATTGTTATCTTGTGAACTATTTTACAAGTTAACTAGTGATTCTCTTTTATTGCTCATGTGTCTCTTTTAAGATAAGTAGTATTACATTCTTCTAAGGGGCTAACTTATTTCCCTTTGGTGTGATGGAACCTCTCATGCATTATGTTTTACACTTCACATATTTCATACACTTGTTTCCACCAAAATCATGTATATATCATTTTGTGTATTTATAATAGCCAAGGCGCATCTTTTAAACCACCACTTTGGCAACCAATCATTTTCTGTATAGAACTCCTACTCCAAATGGTGTGGGTTCTAATTGGGAATTTACACTGGGGAGATCCCCCTCAATGTTGGTGGCTTCCAGCACCATCAACAGGAGGTGAATAGCTATGTTCTTTAATATTCCTCTTTTTGGATTATATGAAGTGGTTTTCACTGTATGGGCCTTTGGAAGAAGCATGTTCCTTGTATAAATTAAACTAGGGTTGTTATACCTACTTGTCATATCCCCTTATATTAAAATCCCGAAGGTTTATTAAGTTAATGAACAAGATTCAAATCTACTGTGGGCCCAAATGATCAATAGTTGAAGTTTTTAATCAAATATAGTGCCATACTAACTACATTATTTATATTTTGAATTGAGATTAGAAATATCAACAGGAAATCATCTTGACAATTCTATGTTCCAGGACTTGTGGAGCTAGTTGAAGTTAATGAAATATTATGGTATACTAACTACACCATGTATATGGTGAATGAATATTAAAAATATAAACAACCAAACACCCTAAAAGACTCTAGGTTCCAAAACTTGAGGATTTATTTCTTCATGTTTAGTATTTATTATATTTTCCACTTGTTTACTCTTAATAAACAATTGTTGTATATGAATTCCCCTATATCTTCTTCCTTTTCAAAGTTCCCAACATCCCCAACATCCCTTATTGCCTTGGTGTTCCCAGTTGCAAACTCAAAGCCTAAAATTACATTAATAATACTTTCATATTTGTTGTCTAGTCGGTCCAATTGTTTGAAAGTTCACTATTATGATCCCCTCTTACTTCCACCACACATCCAATAAGTTCTTTTATGTGCTAGGAGAGGTCAATTAGTTTAGTGCATTTGATTTTTTTGTTTCTTCAATGTCCCATATTAGGATTCCACACTTATATTTCCTCATCAATTCTCCCACGTGGTGTGTACCAGTGCTGTAGGATTTTCATGTTTTCCAAAGCCTCCACCTCATTCTTTATGCTCAAATAATTGGGTCACATTATTAATAAGACAACAACTACCAAAACCATTTTCCATCCCTTTGAAGCCTCTGTGCCTAGTAGTATTTTCCCTTTGCCCTCATGAGGGTGGCATTGTCTAGTCATGAGGAACCTTGGAACATTTGATGCATCTCCAGCTCCAGTCCTTGTGGAAATGCATTGTGATTTTCTTTCCATCACTGAAATCCAATCTTCAAACTAGAATTTTGCTACTATAAACATCTATTTCCATTCAACTATACACCATTTTATAGAACCATAATTCAAGACATATACGCCCACAATTATTTGAGTTAATGGCATTCGTGGTTAGGTTTTTCCCACCTACTGCAATGATAACTTGGGTGTTCTGCCTTGGAGTAGTCTGTTGTAACTAGAGGGGGCCATGGTACCCCATATCCTCCTCCTCCCATCACTTTCTCCCAATACTCTCATGAACTTATCTACTTTCGAACTATTAGTTATCACTGCACTTGCCCATAACACCCCCATGTGGGGAAATGGTTAAGGGAATGACTTGTGTATTTAACTCAATCCAAGTTTTTGTCTTATTATCAACACCTTGTTACCAAAGGAATTGCATGGGGAATAGTTTGAATGTTCAACAATAGTAACAATTACTAAATTGGTTCACATTCCACGCAAGATAAAGGAAACATAACAATCACCACAAAATCACACATTGCTAGCTTCTGGTAGATGATCACTCTTCTTCCTAAACTGATATTAACATCAAGAGTTGTGTTTATAGTACTTTGGTTGGTGTTCCTATTGTAAGGAATTATATTTTTGCATAATTTGCATGACAATGATACATGATCATGCAAATAAACTGAAGTCCCAAGATGGTGGCATGGAAAGCTTTTGGTTTCAAACAAGAGAGAAAGTGCTTAGGATTTATGAGGAAGTCTTAGAATCCAATAGCTTACATATAGTGAAATGGATGTTTAGTTGTACTTGCATGTATCTAACACTACTAGAATGGGTTGTTCCATTATTTAGTGTATACTAGATGATTGAATTCATGAAGAGGCTAAGGTAAACAAAGTTTCAAATGAGTACTCCTTCCCGCCACCATTGCAAAATATAAACAAAATATTGCAAGCTTTGCATTTAGGATGCACACCAATTTCTGAAAATATTTCCATATTGTAGGGTTAGCTAGTTACTTCCTACAAGCAAGGGATATATCATTTTCCCCATATATCTTAAGAACATTTCCTAGATATAATTTTGAAGGCAAATCTCTTTGTTGTAAAGAGAAAACCTCTGCAAGAGGCTAGCAATGTATGATTTTGTGATGTATTTTTTATTTCTTTTTATCTCTTGTCGCTCATGAACTATAGTATAGTAATATCAATATTGTCAAGGATTCATATTATACTTAGGTAGTTTCCTTTGAAAATCAACTTCTCATTGTTCTCTGAAGGGGAATAGTTCATATCTTTATGCTTAGTATTATGTGACCTTGTTTTGATATAAATATTTTTTACTTAATCTTTCATGTTTTACAAGTCTTTTTCAATAGATAATAATGGATAACTTTTTCCTTCTCAAAGCAAGCCCTTTCTCTCTTTCCTCATATTTAGCCATTAGTAGCTGGAATGGTTTTGGATTTGTTGACTAGTAAGATAGCTACTCTGAGAAAAATGATGAAGCTTCTATGGACAAGTAAATTGAATCAATTGAGGCTAGACAATCTCTCTATTTATGGAAAACAAGGGGAAGAGGTGAGTATTTCCTTCATTTATAAAATTTGATGAAGTTGGGGGACATGTATCTCTTACTATTCTGATTGTCTATTGTTGGACGTCCGAGAATAATAAACAATTTCCTCTAAGAATTTTTATTGCAATATTTATGCAACTGCAAATTTGTTTCATTGATTATCTTTTTTTATCATGTTTGCTACCATTTGGATCTTTTCTACTTGGCTACTTGCAGTAATTCTTGTCAAAATTGTGACTCCAAAACTTGCTTATTATTTTTTGGTAAAAAGGGAACGAGACTCAATGAGCGTGTTGATGGAAGCCCACTAGATCCCTTTGTTTCAATTTTTTTCCTTAAATGTCTTTCTATACAAACTACTGTAAGAGTAAGTATCCTTCCCTTATGAAAGATTTGCTTGAGAATTAGTAATATAAACTATGATTAATTTGTATGAAACACATTCCTAACACTCATGTTTTTTTGTGCATTCCATATGTTGAACATTGTTGTGTTTATATTTTAAACCTCTCTTTAATCACAACTATTTTCTCTAGAGAGACAAAAAGGAAATTGTCCCCTAAGAGAAAATAATGATTGTGTTACATATTTCTTTTATAGAGATAATTTTTTAAGACAATAAATTGAGGCACTCAATTAAAGACAATATCTAGGACAACGCATTTTTTTTTGTCTCAAATTAAGAAAATTTACCCAAAAATTATCTTAGAACTCCCCTTTATGTAGTAGTGAAAGGATTCCCAAAGAGCATGTGCATTAGATAGGGGTGCACATAAATTGCAAATAAATAAAACTTGAAATGGTGACTATTAAATGCTAATTAAAAAAATTTCAAACTTGTGATATCTGAAATGGTGGCCATTGAAACCTAATAAGGGATTTTTCAAACTTGTGTGTGTGAAATTTAGAAGAGTTCCAAAAACAATTTCAGGAAACTTGGGAAGTTGTTAACCCAAAAGGGACCACAAGGCAAATAGGGAAAATTGAAAGTTAAGCATGGAGCAATCTACAAATCTCTTGGTGTTGATTGAAAGGTTAAATTTTACAACAATCAAAAAGGCTTATGCACTTCTCAAACGAATTTAGAAGAGTCCCAAAAGCCATTTGGGGAAACATGGGAAGTTGTTAACTAACAAGAGACCAAAAAATAAATGGGGAAAATTGAAAATTAAGCAGGGAATGATCCAATATCTCTCAGTGTTGATCAAAATGTTAAAGTTTACAACTGTCCCAAAGGTTTATCTGATGGCTTAGTGCCTCATATTCCAATGTAGAACTTACAAATGGTGGGGCAATAGCTTCTTTTGGATGAAAAAGATCAAAGTTTGCAAATGCCTTATAGGAATCGAAAAAGCTTTAGATGATAAGTTCATAGTAAAAGATCTACAAGAAACTGAAGGTGTTGGGCAACTCTTAAAATAGCTTTAGATGATCAATTCATAGTAGAACATATGAAGGTGCGTAGTAGTTTTTAAAGTTTGAAATTGGGAATTTTTCTTTTCGTGAACACCTTTTGGGATTTATCAAAAGTTTAAAGTTGGGAAAATATTTGATATGTACTTTTGACTTGAATATTAAAGAACCTTAAAGACTACACTAAACTTTAATCTTTTAGAGAGGAAAAGAAACAAATATTTCCAATAATTAAAATTTTGAATATAAAAATATAGATGTTATAATAATTTAAATTTTATTAATTAAAAATTATTTAAAAATTACAATAAACAAATATTATAAAAATAAAAATAATATAATAAACTTAAAAAAATTTTGTAAATTAAAAAAATATTATAAAGATCAAACTAATAGTATAAAATTACAAATTATTAATAAATTAAATAGAAAAATATTGTGAAATAAAAAATACATAAATTAGAAAAAAATTGAAATTAAAACATATATATATATATATGTTAAAATTATGGTAGGTTAGAAATATGTGAATTCACACCAGCATATATTACAGAACTTAAAATGTCTTACATTTTAAAAATACAAATCCTTAAAAATAAAGTGGGGTGGATACCTGGTTGTATATTTCTCTTATTTGAAGTAATAAAATCTTGCCTTAGTTTACAAAAAAAAGTGGGGTGGGGAAAAGGTCTCCGAATAAAATATGTCGTTGGAAAAGACTAGTTGATAGATCAAATGCCATGAACATTATGACTTTTCATACAAGCTCCCTAAAAAAAGTTAAATTGGGAAAACGGTCTCCATATGAAATATTTCGTTCGAAAAGTCATGAAATATGAACCTGACTTTTGCCTACCAGCAAAATTTTGAATTTTTTTGTCCTAAGGCGTTTTTCTCTGAAAAAAATTCCCGAGCTGCCTTCGATCATAATTTGTCTCATTCAATTTTTTGTTACACGATTAACCGTTGATTTCAATCCAATGCGGTTGCTAATTGACTTCTTTAATTTTTTTATATGGATAATGTTTTGCTCCCTTAACCGACAAGGTTGAAGAAGGCCGAGGTTGAGGAAGGCCGAGGTGCAGCTCTTCAACAGCCTCATCATTGGTTTTTATTACCTTGGAGACTGCTTTCTTCCTCCTCTCAGGCTGTTCTCTGTTCAGGTCGTCATCTTCTACAACGACTTTCTTTCTTTCTTCTTCCGCTCAGGCTGCAACTTTCTTTCTCTTGAACCCCAATTTCCTCTTCTGCTCGGGCTGCCCTTCATCATCTTCAGTCGTTTTCTTTCCCTTCGACATCGACTTCTTCTTGGGCTCGGGCTGCTTTTCGGCTCTGCGGCCAAGAACGCGTGAAATTGTTGGTGTTTTCGTCGGGTTTGACTAAATCTGGTTTGAATTCTGATTCTAGGTTTAAGGTACTACAGTGAATTGGATGTGATGGGACACGAGACGTGTTTGCAGTTTTTGAGGCTTGATTGAATCATGGGACAAACAACGACAGATTCAGAGAGAACTGCAGTGTAAGCTGTGGGGGCTCTGGGGCGAGGCTTTGATTTCACTAATGATTTCAGGCTTAAGTTCTCCAAGGGAAATTCAAGGAGTCGACTGGTAGTTTTGGAGGAGGAGCGAAAGCAAGATATTGTGATTCCTGGAGGCCCATTGATACAAAGTGTGTCCACAGACATCAAGTGTGACAAGGGAGAACGGAACAGATTTAAGTATGATATTTTGGAATTCAATCAGGTACCCTATCTCTGCTAAAAGTCGTTCATCTTTATCAGAAATCCCTTTTTTTAAGTTCAGATTTTGACATCCAGATGAAAATATACTTCCCAAATAGCCCAAATTTGAAAGCCTATAAAAGAAGATTAAAGTGACCAAATGGCATCTATCCAACTCTGAACGCTAACCAGCGCCTAACAAGTTCTTCCCAACCATCCTTTTTACATAAAGAAAACAATCCCGGTATTACTGTGACCAAAGAAGAAAATTGAAAAGAGGAGAATTTGAAATGTTTCAAGCTCGTTCTTTGACATGACAGAATTTTGAACTGGCAAGTTTGATTTCAGTTTTGAATCTTGATCTTCATCCAATGGAATTGCTTTCATATATCAAATTTGCCTATGTGATAAATTGTTGGAGATTTTCCTTCTTTCAAGATTGTCTCTTAATTCTGGGTGTTTGTATCAACGTGTATTATACTCTGCACCTAATTCCAAATGACACTATTCTCTTGCATTGCTATGATGTTTTTTCAGTTTTTTTATGTTTTCCATACTATGACAGTTTCCTAGCTTGAGTTGGCATAGCTGGAAAAATTGCATGTAAATGATGAAAGCATTGTCACAGTCGGGCACAACGCGGGCAAAACAAAAGGTATGATGAGTTGCTTTCCAGCACTCTTAAATACAGAAGTTAAAGCTATCATTTATTTGGCTCAAATTATTATAAATTGGTCTCCACCAACGAACTGACATCTGCAACCTGTTTGTAAGCTGCTTTCATTTTTATTTGCATTGGTCTTATGGTTATATTATAGAGCCTTCAGGTATTTGTGGGATAGCAGCTTTCCTGAAAACTTAAACTTGAATCTATTTGGAGTGTAATCTTTTGTGCTGATTCGCAGAAGCACTACTCCATTGACCTGAGGTATAATGTTGATAACATAGAACTGAAGGTTCCAGAAATACCCTCTATTCATCTAGTTGTATAACCAGCAACAGAGCAAGCAACCGTTCAAAAGGCCCAGATGCGCGTAAATAATCAGTTGTACTGGTCGATTAGAATTGCTATTCTCGTAGTATTCGTTCGTAGGCGACCTTGTTACGAAGGAGGATAGGCATCGCTATTGGGGTCCTAACCTTATACGAAAACATAACATGCATCAGTAGGTGTATAAGCCCTAATTTTCCATTTAACTCATCTCTTCTGCGTGCAAGGCTCGATCTCTTCCCGGGTAGAAGAAAATATCTAACCAAGGCGTAGTCAAGCAATAAATGGGTGCGTATCACGTTTTTCAAGGGTCTGGCCAGCACTTTTGATGGTCCATTCTACGAAAATAGTGTGATAAAGCATAAGAATCATCCTGATTCATTCAAACAAGATTGAAGGAGTTCAGTTTATGAAGGAAAAAGAGCTCTGGCTCAAGCCAACTTCTCTTCTCGTCGCAGACGTATCAAGAGGGGAAATAGATCTTTGTAGGACCCTCTCTTTCTTTCACTCTGTAAATGAGAAGAGGTCAAGGCTTCATACCAAGCACAATCGGTAAGGTTGGATGACATCCCGTTTTAGGCTCTTCTCCAAGAAAGGACCTACCCTGTCCACATACAAGAGTGTGTGTGAGGTGCATGGATAATTATTTGAGGATTCTGCTTTGGCTTCTGCTGCGGAAGCGGAAATTCAGTTTAACAGAGTGAACAACCAATGCTATTTTGGTCTAAACTCGCATCTCTGAGAATCAATGGCTAATAGCTGAACTCAAGCAATTAGTAGAGCTTGCTTCCCTCTTTCACTTACTAATGGAATTTCACCTTGTACCCTGTGGTTCCTCTCAATAACAACCTTACCAAAGGGGAGGAAATCTATAGTTCCCAAGAGGATGTTGCACATAGTCAAGAAAGATACTATAGTCTAGCTATATGATGGGTCACCCAACAAGGAAAAAACACATAAGGTCAACACCTTACAGGGCACACAAAGACTCTGAATCCTGAATTTATATATCAGACTCCCAAGGGTACATGCACTCCCTTGAATATGTTAGTGGCAGCTATCACGGGAAACTGCAATAATAACCCTATTTTTAGTGGCTAGAAAGTAGCTATGCCCCTTTACCACGAAAGAGAGTGTTGTTTGTTTGTTATGAGCCAGGGTCAAAGAAACCCACTGATTATTGAACCACTGGATTCTTCTCAATGTGCAAAATATTCTTTGAAGTGCTTATATCATGATAAATGTTTATCATTTTCTTTACAGCAGGTTTGTAAGCAGTTTTAGGAAAGAGCAAGGTTTTGATGTGAAGGTTTGTGAAGAAAGAGGGTACTAATTTTCTGACATTGAAAATCCTCTGTTTGTCAATGCATTTAACTTTTACTGTCTAATGACTATGAAATATATCCAACAAAGAGAAATAGGGTTACATCCGCTTTTAAGCAAGTTGTAGCCCATGAATTAAAACATCCTATGCTTATAAGGCTCCCGGTATTACTGTGACCAAAGAAGAAAATTGAAAAGAGGAGAATTTGAAATGTTTAAAGCTCATTTTTTGACATGACAGAATTTTGAACTGGCAAGTTTGATTTCAGTTTTGAATCTTGATCTTCATCTGATGGAAGTACCTTCATATATCAAATTTGCCTATGTAATAAATTGTTGGGGATTTTCCATCTTTCAAGATTGTCTCTTAATTCTGGGTGTTTGTATCAATGTGTATTATTCTCTTACATTACTATGATGTTTTTTTTATGTTTTCCATACTCTGACAGTTTCCTAGCTTGAGTTGGCATAGCTGGAAAAATTGCATGTAAATGATGAAAGCATTGTCACAGTCGGGCACAATGTGGGCAAAACAAAAGGTATGATGAGTTGCTTTCTAGCACTCTTAAATACAGAAGCTAAAGCTATCGTTTATTTGTCTCAAATGATTATAAATTGGTCTCCGCCAATGAACTAATATCTGCAACCTGTTTGTAAGCTGCTTTCATTTTTATTTGCATTGGTCTGATGGGTATATTATAGAGCCTTCAGGTATTTGTGGGGTAGCAGCTTTACCATCCATTGGAGTGACAAAGCCTAATTGTAAGTTGGCAGTGATGCAAATGGAGGATGAGAAGCGAATGGAAGATATGAGTAAGCGGTTGTCTATGGTTGAGACAAAGCTTATCGAACAATCATTGGTCATCAGGACTCTTTCAGATAGTATCTTGGATTTGTCAAGAAGGCTAGAAGAGGGCGAGGATGATGATGATGATGATGAGGCATATGTGAGGCCGAATGTCCGGGAGGAGGATCGGGTCACTTATCTATAGAGGATGGAGATAGAAGATCGTGACAGATGGATTGAGTTGATTAGTGAGGGTGAGCAGTGAGGGTGAGCCTTCGAACTCTGCTCCTTCCACATCTTCTTAGATGACATAGAAGATGGGTCTCATTGTTAGCTACTCATGGCAGTGAGTCCTTAAAACAGGTTGAGCAGGTATGACAGATGGTGCAGGGATGGCTTGACATCAAGCATCATGACATGTTGCAAATGGGATGGAGTTTCCATGGACCTGAGCATGGGTGAGATTCTTGGTGAGTCCAGGATGTGGCAGAATCCGAGATAGACTGATAAAGGCATAAGGATGTTCACTCTCATGGCTTGAGTGTGATAGTTAGATTAGCTACCCAACTAGTTCAAACATGGGGTCCGGAAGTGCACGGAGAGATGTAGGCATCAAGCAGACGAGGAGGACGGTCCACAGGATGAGGACGACACATGATGGATATGGGAGTTCTATATACGTTGCAAGGATGTTTGCATTATATGGAGGAGTTAACATCATGGACCGAGGATGAGACAGATATTGATGTTGATCTTGGTGGATGGCTACCAGGATGGTATGTTGTCGAGGACGACAACGACTTCAGGTGGAGGAGGATGTGAGGACTTGCGATCCTTGAGCACTCCCAGCTTGAAGTGCGACAAAAAAAAGATGAAGTGCGAGCTCGTCCTTGGCGCAAAGGTGTTGTGACATAATAACAAGTGCATGGAAAGAAGGGCGAGGTTTATATATACGCATGGGAGCTTGGTTAAACACCCACATGCCGACCATGGTTGAGGGCGTTTGAAGGGAAGGCCGACTCATGTTTTAATGAGGTTTGCGATGATGTTTGAGGGCGTGGGCAGGTTGGCTGGGCAGCCAAGACCTCGCCCTACGCTCATATATATGGAGATGTGTTGGATGGCATTTGAACACACAATCACTCATCGCTCAAACATGTGAAGTGCGTAGAACAAGGGGTGGACGCAACAAGAGGAAGGCGCAGTTTAGGAGATGCGCCCGTTCTTGGGCACGACCGCACGGAGGTGAACGCACATCTTGGTTTTGGGTGAAGGGCATGGGTAGAGGAGCGCCCGCCGGTTGAAGAAAGGCATGCACGGGTGTGTGGCGCCCGGTTTGTGCGACAACCTGGCACGGGTTCTTGCGTGACTCAGGTGAGTGCCCGCCCGTCGTGCAAGTGTGCACAGTGTGACTTGGCGAAGTGTTGAGATTGTGAACGGAGTTGTGTCTTGGGTAGAGGCGCCCGTGTGTGGCAACTTGGAGGCACGCCCAAGTTGGGAAAACAACACGATCGTGCGACAAGGTGAACGAAGGGTTGGTGAGTCGTGCGGCGACCGTGCAGAGGTGCCGACGAGCTAGGCAACCGAGTTTTGCCGAAGATTGTAAAATTGGCTAAGTATGAAACTTGGTGTTTCCAAGTATACTTGTAAAAGCTTGTAATATTGAAAAACTGTATAATATATTATCGGGCAGACTCATTGTTCAGGGAGTTGCCCCTCCCTTTATACTGTGCAATTGTGTTCTTCATGTATAATTGCTGATGTTAATGAATGTGTATGGGTGTTCATTGGTATAAAGGAAACATTAATAATACTTGGTTGCGAGACACAAACTAAGTAGGAGTAAGTGGTTAGGCATAGTCCACGAACATAAGTATTGGTGAAAAGAAAGTGTTCGGTGGTGCCGCACCTCGCCAAGAGCGGTTGAAAGACTACCGCTAGGTTGGGGGCGTGACACCCATTCTGCCATTGGATTAATGTACTCATATTGGCAATGACAACAGCTATTGGAATCCTCTGTCTCGGGGTTCAATCCCAAGCAAGAGAAGAGTATGTAAGTTTGAGAACTAGTCCAAGCACGCTAATACCCTCTATGGATATCTGCTAGGAACTGCAGGAGTGAGTGTGGACGTTCAAGAATCAAAACTATATAATCCCTTCAAAATTGTGGTCAATTTTGCTTGTGCGGCTCACAGTTGTTGAATATGCAAAAGCCAAGTGAAGAAGCTCACCTTTAACAATGCGTTCCCAGGCATATGACCGTCAAGTCTGTTGCCGTGACTCTCACGACTCATGGAATATGCAAAGTCATATGAATGCCAAGGCTATTTGCACAGCTCAACACAATGGTGCGATTATTTAAATTTCTATGTAATCGTTACATTGATACGTGTGAGCTGTGTTTATTTTAGAATAAGGTTTTCACAAATTTTAATAGGCATTGTCTACCAAGGACTCAAGTTGAAGTTTGATACCTATAACAAGGATTTCTAAAAACTCTCACACACAGATATAATGTCAGGATAAGACATATGAGGGAGAGTTCGGCGCATGTTGCCTTATTCGTGACGGAAGTGGAGGTGTCATCTCCATCCACGCCCTAACACATAGGTGTCATTTCCTTTGACACCCCAACGCACATCCTTTCTAATTCTATGTAGAGTGAAAAGTAAGATTATTTGAATGTCAAATATATATATATATATATATCAACTATATTAAATAAACAATTGTGAATTTCTTGTGTTTTTCATGTAAGATTAGTAAGAATGGTATAAACATTCATTTATGTAAACATGATATTAATTAATGTAACAAGAACAAAGTCAAATTAGATGGTTGATATAAATATTCATTTATGCAAACATGATATTAATTAATGTAACAAGAACAAAGTTGAATTAGATAGCAACTCTAAGTACCCAAAGAATTAAGTCCATAATTGATATAATTAATTTTTGGTTATCTCATAATAACAATTTAAGCTACAAAGATACACATATATATAATTATTATCATAACATATCAATAGTCATGAATGAAATTTATCTACTAACACAGTTTATAATTTTTTTTCTATTTTTTTTTTTACATTATTAAAACACAATAATTAAAATTCAACAAAATAATAATAAAAAATAATTTAACACACAAATAAATAATTTGAAATGAACAAATAAAAAAACTCAAAAATTACAATTACCTTCGTGAAGTGATACTGTTTTTGTCTTTTACTAATTCTAATATTATAATGTTTAAAAAAGAATATATATTATACTATTAAATAAATATTGCATAATATTAAAAATGAACAATCGTGGTGAGAAAGCTAGGCTTTCATGACACATGTATAGGCAATAAGAAAACCGAAAAAAAATACTAACTCTAATATTATAATATTTAAAAACTAATATAATACTAAGTTTAATATTATAATGTTTAAAAAATAATATTATGCAATGTAAAATATAATATTTCTTTATTGTAATATTATATTAATTTTATAATTATTTATTTCAAGAACATCATAGCATTATGTTAAACATATTGTTATAATATTATACATATAAAATATAATATTTGATATAATATTATATTGTAATATTATATTAGTTTTAATATAATATAATTTTATAATATTTATTTTAAAAACATCAATGCATTATATTAAACATATTTTTATAATATTTTTTTACGTTGTGGTTATATCGGGGCAGTTCTACCGGAAGGGATCATGGTCACGGGGCAGTTCTACCCGAAGGGATCACGGTCACTGAGTAGCCGCTACATCAATGCCCGAGGGCGTCGAGGAGATTTGACCCCGTGACGTCGAGGAGATTTGACCCCGTGACCCCCCAATTGGGAAAGTGCTTAGCAACGGGAACTCGGCCATTTGATCTATCCCTTGGGGCTTTCATATTTTTATAATATTATACATAGAAAATATAATATTTGATCTAATATTATATAGTATTTTTTATTATAATATTATATTAATTTTAATATAATATAATATTATAATATTTAATTTAAGAACATTATAGTATTATATTAAATATATTATTATAATTTGAGAAAGATTTCGGCGAAAATCACATGGAATCTCATTTGTCGACGTGTTTCGAACCAACCAGTGTGGTTCATCGTCAAGACAAGTTGAAGAAACAGATCCAGTTTATCATGTTAAATAGACCGAGCAGAGCCTCCAACGGCTAGTTTGATTCAAATAGACCGAGCAGAGCCTCCAACGGCTAGTTTGACCAGCTGTAAATATTGACCAAAGGACCGGGATCAAAACAATTCCAATAAAAAAGGAGATAAGTTATATAGGAGACCAATAAATCATTTAAATTAGTGATAATAGATTATTAATAAATATTTAAAAATTATAGGTTAAATATCTTTAAAAGGAAAATTAGATGCAGAGCACCGCTTCTAAAAAATAACTAAAAGAATAAAATAATAATAATAAAAATAATAACAAACTAAATAACCATAAAATAAAAATAACTAAATGAATAAAATAAAAATAAAAATATAAAATAAATTAAAAATAAAAAAATAAAATAAATAAAAATAAAAATAAAATAAAACGATAAAATAAAATGTGAATACGAGTCAAATGGGAATAAAAATAACTAAAATAATAATAAAAATAAATAAATAAAAACAATAACAAAATAAATAACAATAAAATAAATAAATAACTGAATGAATAAAATAAAAAATAAATTAGATGCAGAGGACCGCTTCTATGAATAAATTAAATGTGAATACCAGCTAAATGGGAGTAAAAATAACTAAATGAATAAAAATAAAATAAAAATAATAAATAAATAAATAATAATAAAAATAATAACAAAATAAATAACGATGAAATAAATTAATAAATGAATAAAATAAATACAAATAATAATAAAATAAAATGTGAATACGAGTAAAATGGGAATAAAAATAACTAAATGAATAAAAATAAAATAAAAATAATAAATAATAATAAAAATAATAACAAAATAAATAACAATGAAATAAATAAATAAATGAATAAAATAAATACAAATAAAATAAAAATAAAGATAAATAAATAAATAAAAATAAAATAAATAAGAATAAAAATAAAAATAAATAAATAAATAAAATAAAATAAAAATAGATAAAATAATAAATAAATAAAAATAATAATAAAATAAATAACAATAAATAACTAAATAAAAATAATAAAGGAAAATTTAGATGTATAGAGTAATGTATAAAATTAATTTTATTTAAAAATATTATAAAAATTGTGTGTTAATAAAGGTAATAAGGAAATCAAAGGATGATAAGATAGATCGGAAATAAGTTAAAAATATAACCAGTAAAGAATTAGAAAGGAAATTAGTTATACGGAGGCCTTTAAATAAAATAATCAATAAAATAATGGGAAAACGGCATCAGAGGAAACAGGTTGCTAAATACACGATGAACCACACTGGTTGGTTCAAATGAGATTCCATGTGATTTTCGCCGAAATCTTTCTCTAACTTGATATGGATCACAGAAGCCTAAACTCGATTATATTATTATAATATTATGTAATGTTATTATATAATGTAATATAAAATAGGTTAAATTTAGAAAATCATTAAAAATTAAAATATTATATAATATAAGATAAAATATGTTAAATTTATAAAATCATTAAAGAAATATATACTAAAAATTGTTGAAATTTTCATCAAATTAAATTGTTGAAAGATATATAAGCTCTTATGTTCAATTTACATTATTTTAATGTTAATATTTTTCCTTTATAAGAAAATAAAAATAAATATATTGATTTCACTGTATATGCTATTTTCTACTCCTAGTTTATTGACTGTACTAGATGTATTGATTTCAATGTAAATGTTGATTTATAATCTTATTTTATTGTTTGAATCATATGCAATTATATGAGTGTAGTCATTAATCTATGATGTAAATATATTGCATCTATTTTAATGTATACACAAATTGATTACGTGAATTGATTTCTATTATAATAATAATATTAATTAATATATAGTTTACTCCCTAGAATGAGTGCAATTTATCAATTGATAAGGAAGCTTCAATTACCAACACTATTTATATATATCTTAATATATTATTTTGTTATCTTTCTTTCTTCCTCAATGAAAGCTAGCATATGTTGGAACTCTCTATATAATAGATGACCTTTAGAATACGACTCTACTTGAATTCAAACTAATTCCTTGAGAGACATATTATGCAAATAAAAAAAGAGAAGATGATTTATATTTGTGACAGACACCATGAACCACAACAATGAGTTATTAGTGTGCACAATTTAAAATGGAATATCTTAAACATATTTAGAATTATCATATTCATGCTTGTGCATTACTCAAACCAGCCTATATCCATCTTAACTCCATATTTATCAAACAAAGAAGGATTGCATTTGTAGACATGCAAATATTTCCTAAAATTTTGCACTCAAAAAGAAGTTTACACCTTTTTTATCTCTCTCAGTGCTTGATAGATATGGAGTTAAGATGGATCTAGGCTAATTAATTCAACTCCATGCTACCTACCTATAAAATTACACATCCTTCTCATATTGGATTATAAAAATGACAAAGGAATAATAACTATAAGAACTCTATTTTCTATGGGATGATGGTAAACAATATATTTATTAAATGTTTAGATGATTTTATACTAATATAATGAATGCCCAAACTAATATTTTCATATTGAATATATGAATGCATATGATTCAAGGATTACTAAAGAGCATGTGTGTTGGATAGGGGTGCTAATAAATATGGGATAAATCTCATTTAATGCATATAAATTGTAGATAAACCAGATTTGAAATAGTGACTGGTAAAATGCTAATAATTTTTTTTCCAAACTTGTGATATGTGATATAGTGACTATTAAATCCTAATTATTGTGATATGTGAAATGGTGACCATTAAATTTTAATTAACAATTTTTGAAAAAAGTTCCAAAATCTATTTTTGGAAAACCTGGAAATTTTTTAACTAAAAAAAAGACACAAGGCAAAGAGTAAAATTGAAAGTTAAACATGGAACAATCCAAAAACCTCTTGATGTTGATTAAAAAGTTAAAATTTACAACAATCACAAAGACTTCTGCAATTTTCAAACACCTCTTGATGTTGATTAAAAAGTTAAAATTTACAACAATCACAAAGACTTCTGCAATTTTCAAACTTACGTGTGAAGGTTTGAAAAATCCCAAAAGCCATTTCGGAAAACTTGGGAAGTTGTTAACCGAAAAGAGAGTAAAACATAAAAGGGGAAATTGAAAGTTAATCGTAAAACAATTTTAATATCTGTCGGTGTTGTTCAAAAAAATTAAAGTTTAAAATAATCTCAAAGGTGCGATTAGCTTAGTGCCTAGGATTCCCAGATAGAAAAATTAAGGTTTAAAATAATTCCAAAGGCATGATGATTGGCTTAGTGTCTGAAAAGTTAAAGTTTAAAATAATCCCGAAAGCTTGATGATTGGCTTAGTGAATGGGATTTCAAGATAGAACTTACAAAAAATAGGGCAATATTTGTTTTTGGGATAAAAAAAATCAAATTTTGTAGTTGCCTCGCAAGAATTACATTAGATTTAGATGATAAATTCATGGTAGAAGAGTTCCAAGGCAATGAAGGTTTTGGTAGTTTTTAAAGTAATTTTAAATAATCAATTCATTTTCGAAGATATGCAAGATGAGGAAGGTGTAAGGTAGGACAAATGGGATTTATTTATTTTTGTGGAGAACTTACAAGAATCTTCCACCTTTCGGAACTATCAAAATTTTAATGTTCCACTTTTGGGAACTATCAAAAGTTTAATGTGGGAAAATATTTGATGTCTTTTAATTTGGATATTAAAAAAGGTTTTGCATAATTTCAAAAACTTCATTCTTCTGGAGATGAGATAAAAAAATAAATGTAACAAATTTTAGATATAATAATATAAATAGTATAATAGTTATTAATAAAAAATATAGTAAAAATTATTACAAAACAAAAATAATATTATAAAAGAAAAATTTATTAATAAATGAAATGAAAAACAATATGAATGGGTTAAAATTGTGATAGTATCATAAAAATATGTGAATTATGCCCCTTCACAAAAACAAATATTACGAGAACTTAAAATGGCATTTTTAAGATAAGGTCTGATATTTTACATTTTAAAGATACAAAACCAATGGTAAAAAAATAAATTCCAAATGAAATATTTGGAACGTACTAGTTAATACATCAATGGCCATGAACATGACTTTTGATATACAGTTTGTGATATATTTATTTAATAAATTACATAATTAAATATAGCTAAAAATTGACCATGAATATGACTTTTGATATACCGTTTGTGATATATTTATTTAATAAATTACATAATTAAATATAGCTAAAAATAAATAACTTGTTATAGGGTATTAACAGCGGCTGTGCCCACCGTTCTATTAAATTTGGCCAGAAATGAAAGGATGAGCCAGCAAGGCAAAAATAAAGATACGTGCACGCGTGTGTTTACTTTTATATTGACACCGACTATGATTCAAATCAAGTTACCAACTTCCAAAATTCATTAGTTGAAAAATACGTGAATCGTGATTATCATGCTGCCCTTATCTCTCTTGGAGCTCGTCACGAGACGACAGAGAGAACTATCATAGCTAATCGAGACGACAGAGAGAACTATCATAGGTGTGATTGACTACATGCTGATCCTAAATATCTCGATAGTCACGAGACGACAGAGGGAACTATCAGAGCTAATCGTCATTGTCTGACTATGGGTGTATTACACATAAAGGATTTTAAGATAGGTCTACATAAATTATTTTAAGATATTTTTTATATGTATTTTAAGATATTTTTTAATATAAAAGGAATTTTTATTTTAGTTATTTTATATTAAAATTTAATATTAATTGAATTGTTTTAAATATAAAATTGAATATTTACAGAAAGTTTTTTATTTTAATTTAAGGTGGATGAAGATTTTTTTTGTTTGTTTTTTTGTTTTAATTAAAATCTTAGAATGATTTTCAGGGGAATATGTTCAATATATGCTTAGTCTTATTCTAATAAGTTCATCATTATTATTTATAGTATTCATTTTTATGTACACAAATTTTATTTACCAAAATGGTCCATTATTCTTAATAAATTAAAAAAATTAGATTCTTACCACTTGCTCTCACCAACCAATTTCTTAAGGATTTGAGATTATTCCAATTATGATAAGTTCTTCATTATTATTTATAACATTCATTTATAATCCTTTTTTTTTTTTAATTAAAGTTGACCCATAACCTTTTTATTCATGATTAATTAGATCAATGTGTGCATTATTGGTGTTGCAATAGTTTTTTTGTTATATTTATGAATCTTTGGCCTATATTAACCACATTGATATTTTTTATGTAGTTGTACTAGTTAAAGTCAAAACTTTACATTTAAGACAAAAACGGTTTAAAATATTTTAAGACAAAAATAGTTGTAGAAAAAAATATTATAAGACAACTTTATATTTAAGACAAAAAGAGTTTTAGACAAAAATATTTTAAGACAAAAATATTTTAAGACAAAAATTATTTTAAGACAACTTTATATTTAAGACAAACAGTTTGAGACAAAAATGTTTTAAGACAAAACTTTATATTTAAGACAGTGGTCACTTAAGAAGAAACCCATTTAAGACAATTAACAATTAAAACAAAAAATATCAATTTAAGACAATATTATCTAACAACTGCAAAATTGACTCTCATAGTGTGTCCTAAGTCCACCAACTTGCAGGTTACTATTGTCTCACGCCTATACCGAGGCTGCTATTTCACTAACCATTCACGTTATCTTATTGATCTGATTAAGAATATTAGATTGTTGTGATAAAATCCTCCTTCGATTAGAAACAAAATGATTTTCATGCGCTTAAGGATTCATGAGTTTTGCAAGTGTAAAATGAGTTTTTATGTTAATTTTATGAGCAATTTTAACATAAATTAGAGATTGAACAACAACATAAAAATGTACAGAACATCACTAAAAACACATCACAACAGAAACATGATGGAGTTCACTCCTCATGGGCTACGTCTCCTTGGTTCAGTTTCCAATGGCTTGGGCCTCTCTATTATGTTCAAAAGTGTAAAATGATGTGTTTGCAATGCTCAAATGCTTATGAAACCTGCTCCAATGAGTCTAGAATGTCCAAAAATGGCTACCTAGCCTCTTCCTGCATCAAATTTTGTCGAAAACTAGAGAACTTATGACCTCTCCTAGTTTTCCCACTATTCGCTCTACATTTCCCCAAAATTCGGCATCATCCTACAATTTCGCTTGCCAAGCGCTCTAATTGAGCAACATTTTCACCAAAAATCAGGCGAAATTGTCAGAACTTTAAATCGTCCTCTAACACTTAAGTTCCGAAAACTCTGGCCACATGGGGGGCCACGTGCCCGGGGGCTAAGGCCAACGACCCGCCCCAACTGGCGGGCACCTCCCCCACTCCACCTCTCGCATTACTGTTCACATGGTCGGTTTGTTGATATCGATTACTTCGACAGTTAAGGTTTGGGGCTATGGTTAGCCCCTAACCATGGTCTGTGGACTAGTGTCGGGGGTTAACCACGGTCCCATCCCCCAATTCGCAAACCATACAAAGTTAAATTTAACCGCCTCCCCCACATGGTTAAGTAACATCGTGTGGTGTATTGGTAATGTCGTTGTGTTAGTGTATGGGAAGTGACGGGGTCGAACCCGACCTCTTCCCTGTTTTCTATAACAAATTTTGGTATGCCATGAGGAGGACATGTGGTGGCATCAGGCTTAGCCACATGTCACCTCCTCATTGGCCCAAAACAAAAACACGTGACCATTAGAATGATGCCACCGAGCTTGAGAATATTCCAAAGAATATGCCGAAGGAATATACCACATGAATATACAAAGAATATTCATTTTGTTGACTGGGTTGTACGGATGCTCAGTTAGCATCCCTGTCAACACCTGCAAAAATTTCCCATGTTTGACAAAGTGAACAGAACGCGTTTCTGGGAGCATACAGTGTCTATTTCGCGCGAAACGAGTTGCACCAGATTCAGGATGACAAGCACTACGTGGTTGTTCAGGTTCCACACCATTATGAAGAGTTTGATTTTTGAGCATAATTTTGAGCACTTGATCATTCCTCCCCACTGAAAGCCTTTTGGACCCAAAAATATCACTTTCAGTTGTCCAGCAGGTGAGAGTACAGTTCCCTCACCTTTCCAATCTCTATCCATTTGGATTTTGAAGGATTTTTTCCCTTGAGCCCCACTCGAAGATAATCGACCCTTCCCCTTTTCGATGTCCTTATTCTTCTGTCAAGTATAGTGTCTTGCTGAAGCTCATCAAGGAATTCTGGAGAAAAGTCTTCAATAGATGGGATTTAAAAATTCTCTCATTGATATTCAATAAAAGGAGGCTCATAGAACCTTAAATTATCAACATTAACAACAACATAAATTTGCATATATGAAGACAAATCCAGCCTAAAGGCATTGTTACCAATCTTTTCCAAAATTCTGAATGGGACATATCTAATTGGTTTTAGCTTTTTACCTTCTCCTTGGAGCCTCTCTTTGCTAATGTAAAACCAAAATTCATCACCGACTTAGAACTTGTGATCTACATGATGCTTGTCATGCCTTGCTTTGTACTTGCCTTGGATCTTTTCAAGTTGTTCTTGAAATTTTTGTTGTACCAATTGGATTCGTTCAATGAAATTTCTTGCTTTGTCTATGTCGCTATGACCATCAATAGCAACATCTTTGCCAAAAATAAAATCCAAAGGAGATCTAGTCAAGTATCCAAAACATCCCTCAAATGACGATGTTTGAGTTGAAGAATGTTTGGCCTGATTGTAAGCATGTTGAATATAGTGCAAATGTTCATCTCACAACTTAGGATGTTTGTTGCAACACACACGAAGAAGACCTATCACTCTTTTTTTCACCACCTCTGTTTAGCTATTTGTTTGTGGATGAAAAACGATACTATTTTTCAGTTTGGTGTCCATGAATCCCCACAAGCGTGACAAAAAATTCCAAACAAAGAGAGAATCTCGATCACTAATAATGGATGTGGGCAATCCAAAATGTACCCATACATTATGAAAGAATAACTGAGCAGCCTGTTCAACTGTAACTTGCTTTTTACATGGCATCAAAATACACATTTTGCTGAACCTATCCACAACTACATACAAATAATCATGACCTCTTTTTGACAATGGAAGACGGCCTACAAAATCCATAGAAACACTCTCCCAAGATCGTGAGGGAACCGGAAGTGGTGTGTACAATCCTAACTTCCTATTGCTAGGCTTACTGATTGCACATAATGAACATCCTTTAATAAAATGTGCCACACTTTCAAGCATGTGATGCCAATAACAATACCTCTCTAGATGTGCTATCGTCTTACTTACACCGAAATGACCATCAATAAGAGAAGTATGTGCCTCTCTTATGATGTTAACTCTTTCTCCCCGTGGAATACAAAACTTGCTAAGATGGTACAACAAGTTATCATGAAAATGATAATCCAATTCCTCTACTTGGTTACCTTAACTCAAGCTTGCATAAACATCTTGAAAGTCATTGTCTAATACATATTGCTCAATATAACTTATATAATTATGCTTGAGTAAAGTAGTTGCACTAACAATAGGCCTAGAAAGCATATCAACAACTTTATTGTAGATACCTTTCTTATACCTGATTACCAGGTGGAATTGTTGAAGAAAACCCATTCATCGAAAGTGCCTTGATTGTTGCAACTTTGATTGAGATTGCAAGTATTGCAATGGTTGATGATCAGTGTGAATGGTTGTTTCCTTACCCATCAAGTATTGTTTCCACTTTTTCACACTTTGCACCATTGCATACAATTCCTTGTCATATGTAGGATAGTTAATCACTGCACCATTAAAAGTTTCCAAATGAAAACAGATAGGCTTACCATGTTGCATGAGGACTGCACTCATGGCGTAGTCGCTAACATCAGTATGAATCTCAAATGACTGTCTCAAGTCTGGAAGTGAAAGTATTGGAGCTAAACTGATCTTTTCCTTCAATGCATCAAAGGCCTTTTGTTTTTTTCCTCCCCACTGAAAAACCTTTTTCACACTTGTCAATGCATGCAAAGGAGCTGCTATAGAACAAAAATTAGCAATGAAATTTCTCCAATATTGGGTTTCTCCCAAAAAACTCCTTACCTTAGTAACTGTCTTGGGCCTTGGCCAATTCAAAATTACATCAACCTTGGAGGGATCTATTTTCAACTCACCTCCTCCAACAATATGACCTAAGTAAACTAAAGAAGTTTTTCCAAACTCACACTTTGACATCTTAAGATACAATTGTTCTTTCTTCAAGACATCAAGGACTTTTCTTACATGCATGACATGTTCATGACAAGATTTACTGAAAATTAAGATGTCATATAAGTAGACTATAACAAACTCATCAAGAAATGGCCTCAACACATCATTCATCACACGCATGAATGTAGCAGGAGCATTACATAAACCAAAAGGCATAACTAGCCATTCAAACAAACCTTGTTTTGTTTTGAATGTTGTATTCCAAATGTCTCCTTTAGCTATTCTAATTTGATGGTAGCCACTCCTTAAGTCCAACTTAGTAAAATACTTTACATATTTCAATTGATCAAGTAAATCATATATTCTAGGTAGTGGGTAACAGTTATTTACCGTAATTTTGTTCAATGCACAAAAGTCCACACATATGCACCATGTTCCATACTTCTTTGGCACCAAGACTATAGGTGAACCACATGGCGAGGAAGATGGCCTGATGATCCCTTTATCCAACAACTCTTGAATTTGCTTCTTAATTTCTGCACTTTCCATCACTGACATCCCGTACATGCCAATTTTAGGAAGAGGAAAATATTGCTGCAACTGTATCTCATGTTGGATTCTTCTCTTGGGAGGTAATCCCTTTGGTTCCTGAAACATCTCATCATATTGGTTAACTACATCAGCCAATTCAGATTTCAATTTTGAATCACAGCCTTTAAAAGCTTCATTATCAACATCATTCTTGGGTTTGATCATTAGAAGCACAAAATTCTTGTTTGAATTCACTAGTCTTTTTATCTGCCCCGCATTAACAAGTGAAAGCTTTAGTTTCTTGCTATGAGCTCTCACAATATAAAAAGTTGAAAGATTTAGTTTCTTGCTATGAGCTCTCACAATATATTCTACTTCATCTTTTTTGTGTCTATTGAAGATAGATTTTCTGTCATAGAGGTACGGGCTGCCCAAAACTATGCCACAGATGTCTAATGGGACAACATCAAGCTCCACTTCATCTATGAAATTTGCAGTAATGTCGAATTTCAGTTTACACTGAGTAACTTGCAATTGCCGCTATTGCAATAACAATGATTCAATTTGAAAGGTCGAAGAATATTCAGTCATTTTTTTTTTATCGGGAAGAGAATCTCATAGATTCTTCCACAAAACCACTGATTTTCGGCAATGCAAGAGAAGCCATTTCAAAACTACTGGACATAGTTGGTATAGACCAACCATTTCTTTCATCAATTTTGCATTGTCACACACCCATCCAAGTGGATATGGTTTATGATATGGAATGGTTTCCAAGTTTACACTTTTGACAATGTTTTCAGATATATGATTGGCTTGAAAGTCACTGTCGAAAAGTGTATCAATCTTGTTATGTTTTTAGATCACGCTTATGTGAAAAAGTTCTATCATCCTCTTTTCATTTTGAGTTTCATATTGTGAATTTTAAAAACTAGTGCTAGCAATGGATTCTTTTTCTTTTATACTCGTGGCTGTAATTTTAGTTTCATCGCCCGAATTGGATCCCAAATCCTATTGAGTGGTTGTAGTTGTCTTTTGTTTTCCCTTGTTGTTGAATTTTTTTGGTTTCATTTCGGGATGAAGCTTCCAACAATGAGCTTCATCGTGGCCCTATTTGGAACAATGTTTGCATGTTAATTTCTCTCCTTCTTTTTTGATAGATGCATTTTTCTTTCCCTTCCCTTTGAAACCCTTTTCTTTTCCTTTACTCTTAAATGGATTTTTACTACCTTCTTCAGGAGTGTTTTTCCCTCTTGCCTCAAGATGAGTGGCTTTTAGGAGTAGGAAGAGCTTGGAGGGGGATCCTAGACGTAATTGCCAGATCTGAGGTTGGGAGGAGAGATCTTCCAAGAACAGGAAGGACTTACGTGATAAAAAACCAGCAAATAAAAGATAAGTATATAATATTGTGCTTATTACATATTGATTGACTTAGGTGAGTATAAATAGGAAAGTAAAGACAAGTAACTAATGTTGTGCTTCTTAGATATTGATTGAAAGAGTCAACATCCAGGAATGAATACATGAGCAAGTGAACAACAAAATAGTGTTAGATAAATATTGTATTTCTTATTTATTTACATATGTCTTTGAATGATTACAATGTACAGGGTACAATTTTTACATTTCTTCAGAATTTATATGAATCCATGTTAGCATAATAATATACCTATGGTTAACAGAGTGAGATACAACCTATTGTTCCAAGTAAGCAATCTATGCAGGAATATCATGATAGTTTAAATCATTGACAACATTTCAGATATACAATGCATACATTGAAACAAGTCATCATTATTCATGCCTAAATATAAAATGTTTTAAAGAAATTAAATGTCAACCAAACCAACTGATAAATGCGAATAACAAGCAACCCATCGATATGAACTAATAAAGAAAAATATCGTATGCAGATTAAACTGAAAGCTATAATATTCCTTGAATAAAAAATAACAATTGAATCATAAAGGTTTCTCGTAACTCTCGGGTGGTTTCCAAAGGAAAACCCGAGAGTCAACCGTCCTAGATTCCAGCCATTAACATTGAGAATTCAGAACCATTAACATTGGGAATTCAAAACCATTAACAATATTCTAACAAAAGAAAAGCTAAATAATTAAATTACAGATTGGGGAAAATAGTCAAATAGGGTTAAACCCTCAATAATCCATGTCTTACCGTTTGCAAGAACCAATCGTTTTCAGCAAAATAAAACAAGAAAAACAAAACCCTGGCCCAACACGACCTTCATGGATTAACTTGGGTCTGGGCCGAGGCCTACAACCATGTTTCCATCATAGAAAACGAACAAATAAAATAAAAAATCAGATACCCCTCTCGGATAAGCGAAACATGAGAGTGTTAACTTCACCAGAAGACTGGATTTTAGAAACCAACCTGAAACTAGAGGACAACAACCCAAGTAAGGAAGACCCCTCACATTCCAAATCCTTTCAAGGAAGCAGTTGTCGAAACCCTACCTGCAACGCATAGACATCGGTTTTAGAAAACTATAGGCAGTGCGGAAAAATAAACAGTTGCATCACAAAATTACTTAAGGGTTCCAATCTTACCTGAGATAAAGGAGATCCAGGTGGAAAGAAGCTGCGGAAACCTGGAAAACCCTGTAAAATTTATTTAATGGCTCATGACAGTCGAAACCGAGCTAAAAATCCCCCAGTAGTTTCTTTGGAACAATACCTTTAGGAAGGCGCGGGATTTTCAGCCTCATATCTATGAGGTGTGCATTCCAACAAGCCCACGATCCTTCTGTCACCAAAACTAGAGATGCATAAGAAACTACCTCCGCAGAAAAATAAAGAACAATGGGATTGACTGAATGTAGTCATTGAAAGAAATGTTACCATGTTGTGTTACCTGTGTGCTGACCAGACCATGCTGAGAGATAAGGAGTGGGCAAGTGCCGAAGTTTCGCCTTGAACCCTTGTTTGGGGATGTAGAGCCAAACCTCGGAGTTTCGTAAAGCATCAAATGAAAACCATGTATAGTGAAAGACCGGAAACCAACCATGCGAATAGTCTCTGAGCAGGAGAACCTTCGGATCACTATGTTCTAATGCTACCGCAAATGAACTGTTAGGTGACTCCAGGCTTTAGAGCATTCTGTCAAGTTAACCAGAGTGTTTAATAGTTAATAAATGTCGAGCTACAGATGTCATCTTATACTCCGGTTGTCCCTCTTGTATTAAACGTTTTCATATGTCAATGGTGCATGCCAACGGAGAATTATACAAGGTAAGGGTGAAGTGCAGATACGCAGGATGGAACCATAATGAGCTCTTAAACCATCGTATAGTCATATTGTTTTAACCGTGTCATTCCTCAGTATTTATGCCGGTGTCATGTCAGTCTTTAAGGTCAAAGGGCTATAACAATTTTTATTTTTATTTTATGTGTTAAGTTGCTACAATATGATTTATATTTGTGATAGACACTATGAACCACAACAATGAGTTATTAGTGTGCACAATTTAAAACGGAATATCTTAAACATATTTAACATATTTAGAATTATCTGGTTCGTGCTTGTGCATTACTCAAACCAACCTATATCCATCTTAACTCCATTTTTATCAAGAAAAGAAGGATCACATTTGTAGAGGTTTGCACCTTTTTTATCTCTCTCAGTTGATATGGAGTTAAGATTAATCTAGGCTTATCAATTCAACTCCATGTTACCCACCTATAAAATTACACATCCTTATCATATTAGATTATAAAAATGATCAAATAGTTTTAAATGATCAATTCATTTTCGGACATATGCAAGATGAGAAAGGCGTAGGGTATGACAAATGGAATTTATTTATTTATTTTTCTGGAGAACTTACAAGAAGCTTCAATAGGCAGGTTAGAAACAAGAGTTCTAAAAGCCATTTCTTTCCCCTTCATGAATTCATCAATATCAGAAACCAAAGGACCTGTCTCTGTCGAGGGACTAGCAATGATGTTGCTTTCGTTGAATATGCACTCAAATGCATGGATCACTATCACTGAAAACCGGGAAATTATTTAAATTGCTATCTAATTGTTATAATTAAAAGTGTTTCTAATTTGGAATATGCTTTTTACAAATTTTAGTTTATCAATTTTTATTATATGGATGGTAAGGTTTTAATCTTATAGAATATTAGATAATAATCTCTATAAAATTTTAGGTATTTTTTGGTATGGTACCGTATTTTTCGATGTAATTTTTTGAATATGTGTTTTTTTGGACAATATTTTGAAGCATATGGAAAAAATGCAATGAGATAATGGTTGCGAATATGTTTATGATAATTGTACTGGTACATAATATAAATTAGGTTTTGCTTTTTTTTCTCAAAAAATAAAATAAAAAAAATTAGATAATATTTACAATAGTATGAAATCAATTGTTTATATTTATTTCCAAATAATTATGTCTTTTTAATTAAATTGATTAATTGAAAAATGTTATATGAAATGAATTATGGTTTTGTATTGGAACAAATTCTATTTACAGATTAGGAATCTCCATGGTTAAGATTCTTGTCCATGTTGTGTTGTTTTCAATGTATATATGTTTAACTTATATTAAATGTATCTTATTATGGATTGACTTCATGGTTAAAGATTTTGTTCCATGTTGTATTGTTATATATATATATATATATCTTAGAGATGATTCGGGTCCTAATGTCTCGCTAGTCACGAGACGACAGAGGGAACTATCATAAGCCAATCGCCATTGACTACTTATCATTCTATCCTTATCGCCATTGACTCCTAATGTCTAGTTAGTCACGACAGGAAAGAGGGAACTATCATTAGCCAATAGGCATTGACTCACTATTAACGACAGAGTGTTTTTACAAAAATTTTGGTTTAAAAAGTCATTTTTTATTTTAGTTATTTTACATTAAAATTTAATATCAATGGAATTATCTTAAATTTAAAATTTGTTGATTTTTCTTTTAATTGAGGGTTTAGATTGATTCTCAAGGGAATATATTTAGCATATGTTTAATCTTAGTACTATCAATGACTGTAGTGTATTAAAAAGTTTGTTAGATTGCAATAGCTTTTAATAAATTTAAAAAATTATATTTAGGTCAGGTGGCTCCCCACCCACCAATTTCCTAGGGATTTGAGATTATTCCAATTCTAGTAAGTTCTTCCATGATAAATTCTTCATTATTCTTTATAACATTCATTTATATATACGAAAATTTTATTTAGCAAAATGGTCCATTACTTTTAATAAGTTTAAAAAATTATTTATAACATTAATTTATAATTCTTTTTTTTCTTAAGTTAAAGTTGAACCATAACCTTTTTTATACATGGTTAATTAGGTAAATGTGTGCATTACTAAGGCATTATTCATGTTGCAATAGTTTTTTTCGTTATATTTATGAAGCTTTCGACTATATCAACCCCAATAATATTTTTAATGTGGTTGTGTACTAGTTTAAGACATAAATTTATATTTAAAACAAAGATATTTTAAGATAAAACTTTATATTTAAGACAAAAACAATTTAAGACAAAACTTTTTATTTAAGACAAAAACAATTTGAGGCAATTATTTGAAGACAAAAATTTATAAAATTTGATAAAATTGGAAGACATGTATCTCTTAATATTCTCATGGTCTATTATTGGAAAAATATTAAACAATTTCCTCTAATAATTTTTAGTGCAATATTTTATGCAACTGCAAATTTATTACATTGATTATCTTTGTGATCATCTTATCTACCATTTAGATCTTTCCTACTTCGCTACTTGCAATAATTCTAGTCAAAATTGTGACTCCAAAACTTGCTTATCATTTTTTGATAAAGAATGAGATAAACTCAGACAAACTACAGAAAAACACATATAAAAATCACACACAAAATATTGGCGGAAAAAAGGCTGAAGCCTCATGCTTCTCTCCCATTACACATTACAAAAATAATTGAATATAGTGTTACAAATAAATAGATGAGAGACAGTGTTCTCAAGATAGTGCGTGCTATCTTAGACACCTTTGGTTGAGATAATTTCTCCTTTGGTTGAGATAATTTCTCCCTAGACACACATCAATATAGGAGTTACCTAAACTAACTCCTATCTTAGAGGAACAACCCAAGAGTTAGGCACAAATTCCTAACTTGGAATTTTTAATTAATTAATTAATTTTTGGATTTATTATTGTTTTATGAGAGAGGCTAACATTCCCCCCTTCAATGATAAATCCAAAATAAAAACGAGGAACCATCTTCCAAGTTCTCATGTTGATCCTCAAAAACATTGCCTCAAAAAAACCGCCAAATCTAGATGCTGAACAAACCACAAAATGAAGAGACTGAGTCAGCTGCATGACTGATTCATCTCAGAGGGACGCTTGACAACTCCATCATGTGCCAAGCCGCAAAAGGATCCAACTGTCCTTTTCTTGAAAACAGCATCCGGTGTCCATTGACACAATTTGATGAACGCCCACTGGCGTATTTGCTGATGATGATCGCCCACTGGCTGAAGATGTCGAAAAACAACTCAATGTTGCTTTTGCTATGATGAAAGCTTCTCACTGTTGCTTTCGTTGTCGATCGCCCACTGGCGAATTTGCTGATGCCCACTGGCTGATGAAGATGCCCACTGGCTGCTGATGAAGATGCCCACTGGCTACTTCGCTGATGTTGTCGAGACTTTCAGTCTGACAACCACTTGTCAATTTCATTGACATTTTCCCCCCTTTGTCAGCTGAAAGGAGAGAAAATCTTCTCCAAAATATATTTGAACTCCCCCCCTTCAGGTGTAGGAGAGTTTCACTGTTGTACTCCCTCATTCAACTGCATGAGAGTACCATCATGTGTTCACTGCTGGCTGCACTATGTATGATTGTAGTCGGTTGTAGAACTGAGATAACCGTTTGACTATGGATGACCATTCCCAAGGATCGATCCATTCATAATGTATCTTCAATCTGCCTGATTTTTGTTGGTTGCGACATTTTTCTGAGGAATGATTGTGCTTGCCACAATGGCAACACGAATGGAGATCAAAACATTGATCTTCCATATGACGGACTCTTTGACAATGAGAGCATTTTGGTTGAACATGAACTTCAGATTGCGTGCAATTCGGGTTGACTACTACTTTCTCAGAACCTGCTGAGGTGAGTTGTTCAAGAAATCCTGCACTCACAAACTTAATTGGCTTGGAATAATCTGGGATATGTAAGTTGGTGTCATCAGTGACATATCCTAAGCCTCGACGATTCTTGTTATTTTGAATTTCTTCCCAGGGCTTGATGAGGGGTTTGGAAGAAATTGGAATTTGGTCATGAACAACTTTGACACTTGAAGTTGTTGGGATGAATGACTTATCATCTGGATGGTTCAAAGACTTGAAAGTATCACTCTTTTCTTGCAATTCATTCCTTTGAAGTTGGGACTCAAGTTGAAGAAACTCAATGGTTTCATGTGTTTGTTGTAGATGCCGTGAAATATCAGCAAGAGTTTCTTTGTTGATGTGCACCATGTCTTCATCACTGGAGATGATCAAACTGTGAAGAACGTTTAACAACTGAATATGTTGCGCCATCTGAACTTGCTCACTTGAAATCAGGCTCTCTTGTCGTAGATGTCGTGCTTTGAACTGTTTCACTTGATTTTGTTACTTGAATGACAGGCTCGCTTGCTATGGAACTTGAATGGCACGCTTGCTTGATTTGTGGCTTATTGTACTTGCTGAGAACACTTGTTAGAACTTTCTGGAATTCACGCTCGCTTGATGACGAACTCAACTTGCTTGATTGGTGTTAAAGCTGAACTTGTTTTGGTTGCTATGATGGTTGTTTCAAGGAGTTAAAACTCATGGACTCACTTGATTGTGCTTTAAAGGAAGGGTGTCGAACACTGTCGAAAATGCACCCAAAAAAGTTTACAATGATTTCAATGATTCACTACAATGACTCAATTCAAGACTTGGGTGTCGGTTTCAACCGAGAGTGCACCCTTTACAATTCAATGTGATTTGAGTTTCATTACAAGTTCAACAATGTTGATGTAGACTGTGCTCTGAAACGTTGAAATTTATAGATTCATTAACTTGATTGTAGACTTTGCTTTGAAATGCTGGAGTTTGCAGTTTCATGAACTTGATTGCATTTGAGTGAAATTGTTCGTTGAGGTAGAATGCCGATATTGAAACCTTTGATTGTTTGTTGCAGTGACGCAAATGCATGTGTTGAGCTTAATTATCCTTCCTTGATTCTATTCTGTTACAAGTGTTGTGCTTGCTTGCATTGAACTTTATGTGTGTTAAATGAGATCATATTGAAAATGAGATCATTTATTTGTCAAAACTAGACACAAATCAGAAAGCAAAAACATGAAGCCATAAAACACATGCACCATCAAACACACACAGTGTACCTGAGATCCCCTTATTCAATTTCGGGCGGATCTAGGACACAATCACCACAAATAATATGTCTTTATTGAGTATTGAGATCATCAACCTTTCATCTTTTACAACATTGCCATGAAAGCTTTCTCAAACAATGAGAATTTGACACTCACAAATTTGGAAGAAAATGCATTCAAAAACCTGACTCAACCTCCTACGTCAATCAGCTCTCCTTTGAAAAATCTATCACTTCAAAGATTTCAAAAATTAAAGCAGCATTTCTCATCTCACATCATATTCACCATGAATTCTCTCTTCATCCCAAATATTATTCTCCACTAACTCTAACCCATTAAAGTTCATGAAAACATTAAGTGTTAAACTTAATTCTCACCCCACTCATTCTCTCACATAATGTGAAAATTAATTCACTTACATGTAATTTTAGGATTAAGCAGACTGTTGACTGTGACGGCACTCCAATAGAGGAAACAAAAACACATTTCCCGCCTTCGCATTTCCATTTATATCTCAATACCAGTTCTCAGACATTTTATCGGCCTTCAAATCTCTGATAAGAAATAATGGCTCCCGTCAAGAGGATCCAATCAAAGAAAACGAAGGCTAACGAAGGCAAGCCGAAGCGCCGGAAAGTAGCGTTCGCCATAGACACAGGAATTGAAGCAAATGACTGCATATCGCTTCATCTTGTGAGCACCCCAGAGGAAATGCGAGATGCAGAGGGAGTGGAGGATCAAAGCTTATCATTCAACCCAAAATATATGCAACATTTTGTTGGGGAACATGGGAAGATCTATGGCTACAAAGGCCTGAAAATTGATGTGTGGTTGAACGCCCTCTCATTTCATGCCTATGTGGATATCCAGTATGAGTGCAAAGTTGAGGAAGGAAAGAGCGAGAAAGAAGCAACAGACTTGACAGATCTTATGAAGAGAATATTTGGACGTGGCTTGGTGGAAGATCGTAATGCCTTTATCCAGAGTTTTTCAAGTAACAGTCAATCTATCGAAAGTATGATCCATAATGAAGGTGAGTGTACAACAACACGTGAAATTTTGACTGATAAGGGTCTATCTGCGCAAGGAGATTCAGAGAGATTGGGAGTCTCGTCCGAGATATTCCGCCTTGAATTGAGCGATCCACAGATACGAAAATGGCATGCACGCTTGGAATTACGCTTGGAACCATCCAAGTCCCTGCAATCCAACTCCAAACTCCACCCGAGCTTGGCTTCTGTGTAGCACGTGCAGCAGCTTCATCCACTGCAGACTTTTCACGTCGAAGCAACTCTACCTCCTACTGTAAACCTTCAATTGACAGCAGTTTTTGCTTCAGCTCTGCAACATCAACCTCTAGTTTGAAGCACCTTGACTGTTCAGTAGCAAGCTGTCCACGCGTTTTCTGCATCGGCGATCCCGAGTACACCGTGATAAGGCAACTCACTGTCCCTTCCTTTGCTGAGACAGAAATGGGGACGAACACAACTGCAAATAAAGCTTCTCACTCTCTTAATCCCAAAGAGTGAACCGTGAGATCTGATACCACATGATAAAGAATGAGATAAACTCAGACAAACTACAGAAAAACACATATAAAAATCACACACAAAATATTGGCGGAAAAAGGCTAAAGCCTCATGCTTCTCTCTCATTACACATTACAAAAATAATTGAATATAGTGTTACAAATAAATAGATGAGAGACAGTGTTCTCAAGATAGTGCGTGCTATCTTAGACACCTTTGGTTGAGATAATTTCTCACCAGACACACACCAATATAGGAGTTACCTAAACTAACTCCTATCTTAGAGGAACAACCCAAGAGTTAGGCACAAATTCCTAACTTGGAATTTTTAATTAATTAATTTATTTTTAGATTTATTATTGTTTTATGAGAGAGGCTAACATTTTTTGGGTAAAAAGGGGATGAGACTCAATGAGCCTGTTGATGGAAGCCGACTAGATTCCTTCGTTTCAATTATTTTTCCTTAAATGTCTTTCTATACAAACTTCTATAAGAGTAAGTTTCCTTCAGCCTTATGCAAGATTTGCTTGATTTGCTTGAGTATTAGTAAGATAAACTATGATTAATTTGTATGAAACACATTCCTAACACTCTTATTTTTTTAGCATGCCATATGTTGAACGTTGTTGTGTTTATATTTTAAACCTCTCTTAGATTTGACTTTTTTATAAGGAACTCGTTGTTGGTTACGTATACAGATGGTTCTAGTCTTTATATTGAGTAACACACATTGTTGTAGCCGAAAGTTTGAAATTTCTTCAGCAGGTCTTATTTATGGGAATAAAAAGGTTTATATTAATCTCCACAAATTAGAAATGGTTATGTGAATTAGATATTTTGAACATCGTAAATGTGCCCATGGGAATGCACTTGGTAGTTCCATAAAAAAATGAAATAAGAGTTTAAACTGGTGATATAAAAGATTTGCGATGAGAAAAGGTCGATAATTGTATTTTTCATTTTTGTGATTCCTCAAAGATCCTCTTTTTGTATGTGCTAAGTCTAAATAATGTAAGCACATCCATGAACATCATGTTGGAAGCATATATGCATACACATGTACATATCGCACAATTATAGTTAGTATCAAAAATAGACTATGTTCTTTAGTTATTTTATTAAGACATGATGTATACAAATGTTCATATTTTTATTTCATCAACAAACATACTACATACAATAAACAAAGGAATGTCCTACCTTCGTATCTTTGTAGGTAAATGACCTTGGTTAACGAATGCATAAAGACTTTTCCTAGAAATATTTCTTTTATTTATATAATTATCTTTCCTTTAGGGTTAATAATGTGTTTTTTTGCATGGTATTAATAATAATTTGGTCCATGGTATTTGGCCCATAGGCTTCACCTAAATAAAACTCCATTTTTTAGTGTTCTTAAAAATAAAGTGAATTATGGAGTAAATATAAAAAAATGTTTTATTTATTTACCATACCTCTGGTTTATTTATATTTATATTTTTATTAATTTACCATATCTCTTTTATAAATATGGTATTTGGCCCATGGTGTTTAGTCCATGGTATTAAAACGGTATTTGGCCCATAGGCTTCACCTAAATAAAACATCTTTTTTTAGTCTCCTTAAATATAAAGAGGTTTATGGACTAAATATAAAAAGAGATTTTATTTATTTACCATCCCTCTAGTTTATTTATATTTTTATTTATTTACCATACCTTTCGAGTAAGTATAAAAAGAGGTTTGGTTTATTTACCATACCATGAGTTTATTTATATTTTTATTTATTTACATGCCTATTTTTTAGTGTTCATAAACTTCTTTATATTTTAAATTTATATTGTGTTTATAAATAATAATAATTAGATTGAAAAATGTTAATTGTTAAGTGTTAAATGTTAAACATTACATGTTAAATGTTTACATTTACATTCGTTTACACATTCATGTGAGATCTTCTTTATATTTTAAATTTATATTGTGTTTATAAATAATAATAATTAGATTGAGAAATGTTAAATGTTAAACTTAAATGTTTACATTTACATTCGTTTACACATTTATGTGAGATCTACCGTCATACTGGTCTCTACATTTATGTATGTGAGATCTACCGTCATACTGGTCTCTACATTTATGTGAGATCTACCGTCATACTACGCTGTAGAGGGCTTCGAAAATTATATTTATAATTTATTTATGTTTTATTTTTGTAAAATAATTATTAAATATATTTGTTTTTACTATACTCCAAAATTATATATACCAGCATAGATCTATTTTTACTCTCAATCTACCAAGGCCAAAAAATTATATTTATAATTTATTCATGTTTCATTTTTGTAAAATAATAAATAAATAATTATTAAATATATTTGTTTTTACTATACTCCAAAAATATATAATTCACTTTACGTTAAATCTTAGTAGATCAAAAGTAAAGATGGATCTACGCCAGTTTAATTCTCCGTAAATACCATTGGTTCTCAATACCATGGGTCAATACCATATGCCATTTTTAGCTCTATTAATATTAGTATTAGAGTTAATAATGTGTTTTTGCATGGTATTAATAATAATTTGGCCCATGGTGTTTGGCCTATAGGCTTCACCTAAATAAAACTTCAATTCTGAGTGTTTGTAAATATAATGTGAATTATGAAGTAAATATACAAAAATGTTTTATTTATTTCCCATAACTCTGGTTTATTTATATTTTTATTAATTTACCATACCTCTTTTATAAATATGGTATTTGGCCCATGGTGTTTCACTCATGGTATTAAAATGGTATTTGGCCTATACACTTCACCTAAATAAACCTCTTTTTTGAGTCTCCTTAAATATAAAGAGGTTTATCGACTAAAAATAAAAAGAAGTTTTATTTATTTACCATACCTTTGGAGTAAGTATAAAAAGATGTTTTATTTCTTTACCATACCTCCAGTTTATTTATATTTTTATTTATTTACCATAACTATTGTTTTAGTGTTCATTAACTTCTTTATATTTTAAATTTATATTGTGTTTATAAATAATTATTACGCGGTTTCTATCTGAAATCAACTCCCCTTCTTGCCCACCTGTCATTTTGTGTGCCATACAATTAGATGTTAGACGATTACAAAAATTTCAACCGTCAGATCAAAATAGTTACAATTAGTTGTGAAATAATTACAAAATTTATATTGTGTTTATAAATAATTATTACGCCGTCTCTCTCTGAAATCAACTCCCCTTCTTGCCCACCTGTCATTTTGTGTGCCATACAATTAGATGTTAGACGATTACAAAAATTTCAACCGTTAGATCAAAGGAGAAGTTAGATCTCACACAATATAAATTTTGTAATTATTTCACAACTAATTTTGTAAAGGTATCTTTAAGTGTTTTCATAAAAGTAAAGGAAGACATCAAAGGAGAAGTTATAAAACAATATTTCATATCGAGATTTTATGGCCCTTATTGCCACATGCATTCATTCATAATCTTGTAACGTTTTAATTTTTTTTAGGCATTTTGTTTAATATTCAACTTCATCGTTCGGAGTTCTAATCAATGTTGATTGACACAATTCGATTTGAAAAATTTATAAAAATAAAAAAATAGATTAATCAAAACAATAATATGTATGCATGTGTGCAATTCCATTAGTATTGAAAGGAATCTTGCTTTCTTCAAGGAAATAGAGACCCTTCTGTGTTGTAGGTGCAGGTTACACCAAGTTTGGGGTCATTTTTGCTTTCAATTGTTGGAGGTAGGTATATCCCTGATCTCTTTCTATTTGATTAAAAAATTTACACAATGAACAACATTAAAATATAGCTATTTACATTGACTGTTCGACGTTGAAATGAGTGGTGTAAACATCTGGGTTGTGTCCCTCTTGAACTGTTCTGGAAAAAAATTGATATACAGTTGAACACATTATATTTCGCTCTGACAGATGGTAAAGCAGCAGTATATATATCTATATCAACAGATAAAGAAACATATATGCATGATTATGCTCTCACTATGACTAAATTTCATATTTTTTTAATCAACGGAGTAAAGATCGAAGTATCCAGGACTTCATTCTTTAATTGTTCGCTGGTTTCATTGCTTTCAGAACAGCATTCGATTTGAAAAATTTATAAAAATAAAAAAATAGATTAATCAAAACAATAATATGTATGCATGTGTGCAATTCCATTAGTATTGAAAGGAATCTTGCTTTCTTCAGGAAATAGAGACCCTTCTGTGTTGTAGGTAATTATCATGCAGGTTACACCAAGTTTGGGGTCATTTTTGCTTTCAATTGTTGGAGGTAGGTATATCCCTGATCTCTTTCTATTTGATTAAAAAATTTACACAATGAACAACATTAAAATATAGCTATTTACATTGACTGTTCGACATTGAAATGAGTGGTGTAAACAATCTGGGTCGTGTCCCTCTTGATCTGTTCTGGAAAAAAATTGATATACAGTTGAACACATTATATTTCGCTCTGACAGATGGTAAAGCAGCAGTATATATATCTATATCAACAGATAAAGAAACATATATGCATGATTATGCTCTCGCTATGACTAAATTTTATATTTTTTTAATCAACGGAGTAAAGATCGAAGTATCCAGGACTTCATTCTTTAACTGTTCGTTGGTTTCATTGCTTTCAGAATAGCCTTCATTACTCTATTGAAATAATTTTTTTAAAATTAAAATTATATTTAGAAATTTAAAAATTCAAAATTTTTATACGTTATTAGATTAATTTTGTCTCTTAAATTTTATAGTATATTATAGGTTAGCTACAAATAACATGAAAAGTTATTGTCTCCTATGTTGTTTAGGGTTGGTGGTGAATGTATTAAATATTCATTGAGGGAATTTCCTTTTTCAAGTGCAAGGTGATTTTCATATAGGAAAATAGGTGGAAAATAGGATGGCCCTTCCTTGAATTCTTCAAGTAGTGTATGGAAAAGTCTTTTTTTAGAAAATGTTAGATCTCTTCCATGTGTGGTGTCATGAGAAACATGGATGATGGAAACCATCTTCTCGAGGCTGGTTTGGAAGGTTTTTATGGAGAATACAAAAGAGAGATCAATATCTTTTTTTCCCATGTTTATATTGTATAGGAGTGATTAAAAGCTTGAGATTGATAGGTTCTTACAAACTTAGATCTATTCTCTAGACTTCAATCTATATTTGTGATGTTAGGTTTTTACAGAAATTGATTGAGTCACAACAATTGTTGCATTCATTCATGTAATCTTATAGGCATGCAGTTCATTATTATAGTAACAAGTGTTCATTGCTTGGTCATAATGTTTGAGTTTTCACTAATATATTGAACTGTGATTTTAACTTTTAAAGGCTTGTTGGGGTAGATGAGGAGACCCAACTTTCATTTTTGCAGAGTTGGATAAAGAGCCACCTTGAAGATGGAAGTAGGATATTGAAAAAACCAGTTCTGTTAGTATGGGAAATCTTACAAAGACTCATGATTTCACAAGAGTGAGAGAGACAATTTACTTGATGTGGTTTATAAACATGTATATGCATTTGCAGAGTTGGATAAAGAGCCACCTTGAAGATGGAAGCAGGAATCTTACAAAGACCCATGATTTCACATGAGTGAGAGAGACAATTTACTTGATGTGGTTTATAAACATGTATATGTATATCCTAAATGGGAAGGAGCAAGTGGAGGAGCCATGTTTTGGTAGATGATTCCAGGGGCCATGTTTTGGCAGATGATGGCAGAAGGAATGAGTTCATATGGAGATGGGTATGAGATTGTTTTGTTTGAGAATCCATCCACAACAGCTCTGGTTTCTGCAAAGTCTCATAAGTTGGTCATTTATTTACCAAGATGTATGAGTATAATAATAGGAGGTAGGTCCATGCACATCGCCCGTGAAATCTATCAGAGGTTGATATTGATGGCCAAATTGGGTAAATATTTGTTTGAATGGCATTTTGTTTACTAATTTTTATGTTGAGTGATTTTCTATATGTCACGATTCTTCTAGAATTTATGCCTTACGGCTTTTTATATTGAGTGATTTTTTATGTTGAGTGATTTTCTATATGTCACATTCTTCTAGAATTTATGCCTTACGGCTTTTTATATTGAGTGATTTTCTATATGTCACGATTCTTCTAGAATTTATGCCTTACGAGGTTTCCTTTGCAACATTTGGTGCAAATGCTAGTAATAATTAGATTGATTTCTAAATAAGGTTAACATTAGATTAAAAATGTTAAATGTGGTTGATATTGATGGCCAAATTGTGTAAATATTTGTTTGAATGGCATTTTGTTTACTAATTTTTATATTGAGTGATTTTCTATATGTCACGATTCTTCTAGAATTTATGCCTTACGGCTTTTTATATTGAGTGATTTTCTATATGTCACGATTCTTCTAGAATTTATGCCTTACGACCTTTTATATTGAGTGATTTTCTATATGTCACGATTCTTCTAGAATTTATGCCTTACGGTGTTTCCTTTGCAACATTTGGTGCAATTGCTAGTAATAATTAGATTGATTTCTTAACATTAGATTAAAAATGTTAAATGTGGTTGATATTGATGGCCAAATTGTGTAAATATTTGTTTGAATGGCATTTTGTTTACTAATTTTTATATTGAGTGATTTTCTATATGTCATATGCCTTAGGGGGTTTCCTTTGCAACATTTGGTGCAAATGCTAGTAATAATTAGATTGATTTCTAAATAAGCTTAACATTAGATTAAAAATATTAAATGTTAATGCCTTACGGCGTTTCCTTTACAACATTTGGTGCAAATGCTAGTAATAATTAGATTGATTTCTAAATAAGGTTAACATTAGATTAAAAATATTAAATGTTAAACATTACATGTTAAATGTTTACATTTACATTTACCTTTACCAACTACCAAGGCTCTAAAAAACCCAAACCTATGAAGGATTTCCTTCCATGGTCATGTCAAATATTTGTTATCAATTAGATAGCCTCGTGCCCAACAAAAAATAATTTTCCTTATTACTTTATTTGAAGAAAACACCAAAATTTATCCTTTATGGGTTCACAAAGAGAAAATGGAGTTTAATGTGATCGGCACATGGTCACTATATTTGTTCTCAAACTCAATGGATATTGGAAATTTATTACCAATATTTGATAATTATTTCTTGTAGAATGACAATTAAGAAATTGAATGGTTAATTTGGCCATGGTATGGGTGCATTTGTTTCTCAACCATAATTAATCTTATTTTATTGTTTGCATCACATGCATGCATTGATATCAGTGTAGATGTTAATCTATGATATACTATGATGTAAATATATTTCATCTATTTTAATGTATACACAAATTGATTACTTGAATTAATTTCTATTATAAGAATAATACTAATTAATATATAGTTTACTCCATAGATTAAGTGCAATTTATCAATTGATCAAGAAGCTTCAACTACAAACACCATTTATATATATCGTAATATATTATTTTGATACCTTTCCTTCTTCCACAATGAAAGATACGACTCTACTTGAATTCAAATTCCTTGAGAGACATATTATGCAAATTAAGAAAGAGAATACGATTTATATTTGTGATAGACAACATGAACCACAACAATGAGTTATTAGTGTGCACAATTTAAAATGAAATATTTTAAACATATTTAACATATTTAGAATTATTAGATCCATGTTCGTACACTACTCAAATGAGCCTATATCCATCTTAACTCCATATTTATCAAGTAAAGAAGGATCACATTTGTAGAGATGCAAATATTTCCTCAAATTTTGCACTCAAAAAGAGGTTTGCACAGTTTTTGTCTCTCTCATTGTTTGATAGATCTGGAGTTAACATGGATCAAGGCTTATTAAGTCAACTCCATGTTACTCACTTATAAAATTACACATCCTCCTCATATTAGATTATAAAAATCACAAAATAATAATAACTATAAGAACTCTATTTTTCTATAGGGTGATGGTAAACAATACATTTATTAAATGGTTAGATGATTTTATACTAATATAATGAATGCTCAAACTAATCTTTTCATATTGAATGCATAGGATTCAAGGATTCCTAAAGAGTATCTTTGTTGGATAGGGGTGCTAAGAAATATTAGAGAAAACTTATTTAATGCATATAAATTGTAGATAAATGAGACTTAAAATAGTGACTAGTAAAATGTTAATAATTTTTTTTTCAATTTTTTGATATGTGAAATGGTGACCATTGAATTCTAATTGGTATTTTTTCAGAAAAATCACAAAATCTATTTTTGAGAAACTTTAAAAGTTGTTAACTAAAAAAAGAGAAAATTGAAAGTTAAACATGAAACAATCCAGAAATCTTTTAATGTTAATTGAGAGATTAAAATTTACAAAAATTAGAAAGACTTGTGCAATTTTCAAACTTGTGTGTGAAATTTAGAAGAGTCCCAAAGGCCATTTCGTAAAACTTGGAATATTGTTAACGAAAAAGAAAGGAGAAAATTGAAAGTTAAACATGAAACAATTTTGATATCTCTCAGTGTTGATCAAAAGGCAATTTCCGCAAACTTGGAATGTTGTTAACCAAAAAGAAGGAGAAAAATTGAAAGTTAAACACGAAACAATTTTGATATCTCTCAGTGTTGATCGAAAGGTTAAAGTTTAAAATAATTCCAACGGAAAACTTTAAATAATTCCAACGAAAACTTATAAACAGTAGGGCAAATTTTTTTGATAAAAAAAAATAAAATTTGCAAATGCCTCGCAAGAATTGCATTAGATTTAGATAAGTTCATAGTAGGAGAAATCCAAGGCAATGAAGGTTTTGGTACTTTTAAATGATCAATTCATAATCGAAGATATGCAAGATGAGGAAGGCGTAGGCTAAGGCAAATGGGAATTTTATTTATTTTTATTTTATTTTTAGAGAATTTGATAAGAATCTTCCACACTTTTTTGGTATTATTTTTTATTTGGATAATAAAAATGCCTGTGCATAATTTCAAAAGCTTTATTTCTTTGAAATGAGATAAAGAAACAAATGTTAACTAGTTTTAAATATAATAATATAAATAGTATGATAATTTAAATTTTATTAATAAAAATAATATTATAATTTTTTATTTATTAATAAATTAAATGAAAACAAAAAAATTGAAATGAGAAATATTTTAATTATTACATTCACATAAACAAAAACAAATATTACGAAAATTTAAAATGGTATTTTTAAGATAAAATGTGATGTTTTACATTTTAAGGATACAAAACTCTAAAATATAAAGTGGTAAAAAAAAGTCTTTCGAAGATACTAGTTGATACATCAATGACCATGAACATGGCTTTTGTATATGAGCTTTGAAAATTTTATATACCGTTTGTGCTATGTTTGTTTAACCAGTCACATAGTTAAGCATGGGTCCACTTTCAAATAAGATCAAATGATTCTAAATAAAGGCAAAAATAAAGAGACGTGCACGCGTTCGTTTACCTCTATATTGATATAGATTTAAATTAAGTAGCATAGTTATTTTTGGCCATTAATATTTATTAATTTATTGTGTTATTGTTTTATTAATGTGTGGGGTTGTATATGTTTATAGTTAGATAATGCATTTATCTCAATCTAATAACTCTTAATATTAATTGGTTCTCATATTAAGAGTAATTGTAAAATTATAAACAGAAGTACACTTCTCTCAACCCCCAATTTCATCTTTAATTTTTCTGAATGATTACTTGCCAAACAAAATGTATTACTATCAATAAATAATATATTATTTTCAATTAGAGAAATAGCAAATTAAAGATTATTTTAAAAAATTGGTGAGATTTTTTTCAATCTTGGGAGTATTTGAATCGTTTTGTTATAGAGGAAATGGATTCAGTAGCATTAAAAAGGTTTGAACATCCAAAATCCTCAAACTTGACAGTTGTAATCTGAATTTTCAAAAAATTATATTGCTAAGCACGTTACTCTCATAAAAATGACAGAAATGAAGAGAAATGCAAGAAGAAATATTACTTGATCTAATAGTTATAGTTAAAAGTATGTCTATTTTGAAATATGTTTTTTACAAATTTTAGTTTATCAATTTTTATTAGGTGGATGGTAAGGTTTTAATCTTATAGAATATTAGATAATAATCTCTATAAAATTTTAGGTGCCCCTTGGGTATGCTATGAATATGTTCTTCTCCTCAGAGTATTTTGAAGCATATGGACAAAATGTAATGACATAATGTTTGCAAATATGTTTATGATAATTGTACTGGCACATAATATAAACCAGGTTTTTTTCATTTAAATAAAAAAATAAAAAGTTAGATAATATTTACAATAATATGAAATCAATTGTCGATATTTATTTCCAAATAATTATGTTTTTTTAATTAAATTGATTAATTGAAAAATGTTATACGAAATCAGTTATGGTTTTGTATTGAAACAAATTCTATTTATAGATTAGGAATTTCCATGGTTAAGAATCTTGTCCATGTTGTGTTGTTTTCAATGTATATATGTTTAGCTTATATATTAAATGTATCACGAAGTGTTATGTTGCTTATGGATTTACTTCATGGTTAAAGATTTTGTTCCATGTTGCATTTTTTTAAATATATATATGTTTAACTTATATATTAAATGTATCAAGACGTGTTTTGATGCTTATTATAGATTGGAGTTTATTTGCATTTACCAATCATTTAATTTATATGGGTGCACTAGTTTGTACTCTAACTAAGGTTTTTGTTTTTATTAGTATTTTTCAATTTTAGTTTGGTGTAAAATTTAGTATAAGATTTTTTAAAATTGTAAATTTGATTTTTTGGCATAGTTAATTAATAGATGTTTTGGGTATTTTTTGAAATGTATAAATAAATTAATTAAAAATACATATTAAACAAGGGCTACATAGTAGCTAGTACTTGTGGCTTAGATTAAATATAGCTTAACTAAAATAAAAAATAATAAAGACAAAGAATTCATTACAAAATAAAACAACCAATGAAATGTTATATTTTTGGCCAACGCGTTTCGAACCAACAAGTGTGGACCACACTTGTTGGCCGCCAAAAATTTCTCTTATGTGATTTCTACCAAAAGGTTTTGCTTAATTCATTATGGATCACAGAAGCTTTGCTTGAATACAGAAAAAATGTTGTATTGTTAAATGCCATCACCAAAAATTAAGAAATATAATTAACTAGTATTGTTTATATTAAGACATGATCTATATGATGTAACCAATAAAGAGAGGGAAGGAAGGTATCTGCGGGAGGCTTTGCAACTTGAACTAGGGTTAGGGTTTTGCCATTGGGCACCATGGCAGGATGCACAGGGGGGAGTGTTGCTCTCTCCTACAGTCAAGTAGCTATGGATAGAAGCAAGGACGCGGCAAAGACGTGTTTCAAGAAGCCTCTGGAGAAGGCAACAGGGGCAAGTAACACGGACAGATTGGGAGGAAACAAACCTCATGAACAAGAAGGGGAACAACACGAAGCTAGTAAAGAAAAGGAGAAAGGGGATAGCAGTAAAAAACCTACTTCTGTAAGGACATCTGGGGTCTGCAAACTTAAGTCCACCATTCCTCGGGTCATCTTGAGCGACCCTGTGCTACAAGCGCATAGGGATCATATGATGGAACATGCGGTCATCTACAAATTCATGGGAATATGGCCGATGGAGAGGGCGCTGCATGTCTAGATAAGGAGCCACTGGAAGCCAAAGGGGGAAATAAACCTTCATCTAGGATCCAAGGGCTTTTTCACAGTAGTATTTACAAGCCTAGAGGATAAAGATAGAGTGTTTGAAGGAGGACTATATTTCTACGCTGCTGCAGGCCTCTACATGCGGCCATGGATAATGAACTTTGTTCTGGAATGCGAGACATTTTCATCGGTACCGGTATGGATCAGACATATGATCTAGGAGGATCCATCGATCCAAATGCACAAGTGTTCGAAGTGTCATCATCAGTGTTCATAAGTGTCGTTTAGTGTCGTCGTCGCTTCAGTTAAGTTTCCACAGATCGACAGTGTTGGTTATGATCAGGTTCAGGTAATGTTATGGTTTCATGGCATTCAGTTGATGTGATGTTGTATCTAGCTGTTGACTTATGTCATCGACAGTTCTGCTAGAGTTTGGTCGACGACATGTGTTTTTTCGTTTGACTTTCTAGGATTTATGGTTGATATAGTTGATTGTGTAACAAGGTTCGAGTTAAAGTACCTGGTCGACGACATAGTCTTGTCATCGTCACCAGTGTCAGTTTCAAATAAGTGATGGTCATCGTCGTGCAACGTTGACGAATGTCGCACGAAGACTACAAGGAGGTACCAGGGTTGATCGTCCGATAAAGGGTTCAATTTCGCCAATGTCACTGTGCAAAGCTGAAATGGGTCTTGAAAGTTAAACGAAACTTTTTACCTAAACCTAGACCTAAACCCTAACTCCTAAGATATCTTATTCATCTTCGTTACCCTAAGAATTCTATGCAGTTAACCTATTTCTAAACCATGTTCAAATCCTAATCTACACATCCAAATCCCTTTGCAATCCTAAAGCTCTAAACCTATGATCCTAAATCTAATGCTCAAGTCCTACCTATGTATTAAATTACATTTACAAACCCTAAGCCTATGTTTAAATACCCTCGGCCTATTATTATTGTTTAAACATTACAAAACAAATACTATAGAACCAAAACAGTTCTAAACCACCAAGCTAAACGGTATCGGAACCGTGTGTATGTGATCACTTGTTAGTAATCACCATCAGAGTTTATATAAACAGTGCTTAACCGCAAACAGACCACGCGGAAACCGTGACCGTGGCACGTGACAACGAATGGGAGACCGATAGTTAGTAGACCGGAACCGCCGGAGGTTGGCCGCAACAGTTAGCCGAAATCTGCCATGTGAACGGGGATGTTACCCCGCCGTTAGGGGATAACTGTCAGGTGTCTGACAGCGGTTAGACCCCCCACTGATCACATGCGGATGGTTAAACTATTCCCGCCCGGTTAGCAGACCGTTGGCAGTCAGCGCTTATCATATAGTTTATTTTGGGTTTTCATTATTTAAATTGGTTTTGTATTAATTAAAATACCATGATTAGGCCTAAAGGTGGCTAAACAAACCCTAAATCAACCCAGAAGTCGGCACTTTCAACTAGATTCATCCCTGAACTCTGTGAAGTAGGTTATTATGCATTTGCAGGCCTTTTTAAGGTGAATTGTTCATTGAATAACAGGAGGAGAGTTTTCAGCTTTTGTATGCAAGTTCTGGAGGTTAGAGGCGAATTTTGTTTTCTGAGTTTCGAGAGCATCGGTAGTCGGATTTGGAAACTGTAAGCGACGTTGGAAAGATGGTTCAGAGATCTATCTGATGACAGAGGTCAGAATTTCCTGTGTGTAAGTTCAGTTTGAATAAAACACTGTGTAATCCACTTCTTCTCATTCCTAATAAAATTGTTGCCCATCTTGAAAGCGGACCCGGAGACGTATTCCATCAAGGACGAACTCCGTAATCAATATCGTTGTCTGGTATATCTGTGTTTTCACTGTTTACACTTCTGTTTTGCATATTTCTTTTGGTTTATCAGCTGTCGTAAAGTGTTATGCTCCAACAGTTTTCCTCATTTTCCGTGCTTTCGGTTTTCATTTAATTCACTAATGGCTAATCAACTCTACATCAATATTTAATATATGATCATATTATATCATCTAATTTGGTATCAGAGTAGGTTTTCATTTGTAGAGTTTCCATTGAATGTTAACCAGGTCTAAGTCGCAATGAGGAGAAGGAACTCTTGAGTAGATTGATCCAGAGATTAGAAAGCGACGAGTCGTTCGGAAATCGACCATGTCAGGATCTGATGCAGGTGAAAATACTGAGAATAAGATGAGTGAGAAACAGTTTCAGCAAGAATTCTTAACGATGCAACAGATGTTGGGAGAATTGTACGAAGAAGAAGGCGAGAGATGTGGCATCCTCTTCGAAGGCATCGAAGAAGGACAAAGGCAAAGGAAAGAATGACAAACCTCCTTCACCTCCATCATCTCCATCATCCTCTTCTTCTTCTTCTTCTTCCAGTGGAGCATCTGAAACATATAAGAAACTAAGAAATCATCTCTTTTGAAATTTGATGTTAAATTTGAGTTACCTGTTTATGATGGTGAAATGAATCCTTAAAAGTTAGATAACTGGATAAAGCAGTTAGAAGTGTATTGTCGCATTCAGAACATTTCTAAAGATAAAACTAAAATTCAGTTAGCTACACTTAGAATGGGGGGAATAGCTTTAATCTGGTGGGAAAGAAAAACTCAGTTAGATGTAAAGCAAACAAGAAAAGTTATCTCTTCATGGTCTAAGTTTTTGAAAGCTCTTAGGAAACAGTTCTATCCTTTAGGATACATGCAACAAACTATTATTGATTGGCAGAATTTGAGGCAAGGTAAAGGGCAGAGCGTTCAGGAGTTTACTCAGGAGTTCAGGAAGAAAGCGTTGGTGCTTGGTATTTCATTGGATACATGAGAAACTTTGTTAAAATATATCGGCAGTTTACATTCATATTTGCAGCATACTTTATTAATGTTTAATCCTGATGATTTTGACGAGGTGTGTGTTCAGGCCATACATATTGAATTAGGTGGCAGACCATTCAAGTTGTCATCTCAGTCATCCAAAGAGATGGAAAACAGAGAATCCAGAGACAGTAAGGGGAACAGTTCAAAGAGAAATAAATCAGCAGTCGTTCAGAAGGAAAGACCTACTTGTTCTCATTGCCAGAGAATCGGTCATTATGAATCGAAGTGTTGGAAAATTCATCCAGAACTTAAGCCCAAAAAGTTCCTTAAGGCAAAGGATGAAAAGAAGGCAACTGCAACAATCCAGCAAGACCTCGATTCAGATTCAGGTGATGAACGGAAAATAACCGCCATGGTTACGGCAGGTAAAACTTCTGATATTGGTTCAAGTTCGAAATCTAATGTATCTTCTTCAAACATAAATCCTCCACATGAGGATAAACAAGTTGAACTCTTCCACATAAGGATAAATTCTAAGCATGCAAAGATTGACACAATGTTTGACAATGGATCGCAAGCAAATTTAATATCTGAACATATAGTTAATCAATTGGGGTTGGAAACACAAAATCATCCAAGGACATACCCATTAAGTTGTATTAATAAATCAACTCAGATACATGTCACAAAGCAGTGTCGGTTAAAATTTGCAATTACATCTAAGTACATTGATGAAGTGGAGTTAGATGTGGTCCCAGTAAACATTTGTGGAGTAGTCTTAGGGAGTCCTTATCTTTATGATAGAGATGCAGTCTTTTACAGAAGAGAACATAAATATCACCTAAAGAAAGAAGGGGTTGAATTTATTGTTAGGACACATAAAGTCAAATCAAACTTGGATTTAATTGTTTCAAATCAGGTTAAGCAGTTTATGAGTTCAAGTAAGTATGTATTCATGGTTATTAAGGAACAACATCAGGTTGATTGTTCAAATTGCAAGATTCAGTTTATAGATCAATTGGTTAAGGTGGTTAATTCTTTTCCAAGAAGTCTTATTCATGAATAGGATAAGCAACATGAGATACATTTAATGTCCTACGAACATCTTCTTAAAGACAAAACGAATCTCAATTCATTCATTCAACTAAATTATAGAAGCTATCATCATCGCAGTGTATTGCAGGGAATGGTACACGTGAGTCTAATCAGAGACTTGTTTCAGATGGTATGCTATTTTCAGTTTCAGGGGTGTAGGTCATATTGGGAAAAGTCAGTGTCACATTTCTTTAGTATTGCATCATCATTTCATGCTTTTAGAAGTAATGGAACCTCTCTTCAAGTGGAGAGGAAGTCTATAAGTTTTCATGACAAAGAATTTTCAAAAGCAGATCTAAAGTTTCCTTACCAAGGTTTGAAAACTAATGCATTAACTGAAAGTGTAAGTCAATGGAAATATCAGTTAATAGATATAGTGATTCAAGTAAATCAACAATTACTTAGATACTTTCAGAATCACACTAAGTTGCAATAGTATTTTCATCACAATTGGATGAGTTATGGGTAGCAAGTTCACTTAGTAATCAGTCAACAGGAAAGTAAATCAATTCAAGTAATTGATGCAAAATCAAAATCAAAGGAGTCTTTGAATATTTTAGTTATTCTGGAAAGTAGATTGTTAATACCCATTAGATGTATTGAACAAAGTTCTACAAATATTGTTTTCAAAGATGTTTTTGAATCACTAACTCATGATTCTTCGTGGAAATAATTCAATTGCCATGTTGATAACAGGTTGTTTGCCCATCGTCGCAAATTGATCATACTGCAGATTGAAGAAACATGTCACCGAATCAAAAAGTATCATGGTCAGCATCATCAGGGTCATCGTATGCAGATGATTGATTGAATTCATTGGTACATCGTCAGGTCAAGGTGGAAAGAGAGGGAGTTCTACCCTCATCGACTATTTCATTAGTCAAACTTTTGTGGTCCAAAAGCTTTCAAGTGGAGAGGAATGATCCAGGAGGATCCATTGATCCAAATGCACAAGTGTTCGAAGTGTCGTCATCAGCATTCATAAGTGTCGTTCAGTGTCGTCGTCACTTCAGTTCAGTTTTGACAGTGTTGGTTATGATCAGGTTCAAGTAATGTTATGGTTTCATGGCGTTCAGTTCATGTGATGTTGTATCTGGCTGTCGACTTATGTCATCAACAGTTCCGCCAGAGTTTGGTCGATGACATGTGTTTTTTCATTTGACTTTGCAGGATTTATGGTTGATATAGTTGATTGTGTAAAAGGGTTCGAGTTAAAATACATGGTCAACAACATAGTCTTGTCATCATCACGAGTGTTAGTTTCAAAGAAGTGATGATCGTCATCATGCAACGTTGACGAATGTCACACGGAGACCACAAGGAGGTACTAGGGTTGATCGTTCGGTAAAGGCTTCAGTTTCGTCGACGTCGCTATGCAGAGCCGACATGGGTCTTGAAAGTTAAACGAAACTTTTTACCTAAACCTAGACCTAAACCCTAACTCCTAAGCTATCTTATTCATCTTTGTTACCCTAATAATTCTATGCAGTTAACCTATTTCTAAACCATGTTCAAATCCTAATCTACACATCCAAAATCCCTTTGCAATCCTAAAGATCTAAACCTATGATCCTAAATCTAATGTTGAAGTCCTACCTATGTATTAAATTACATTTACAGACCCTAAGCCTATGTTTAAATACCCTCGGCCTATTATTATTGTTTAAACATTACAAAACAAATACAATAGAACCAAAACAGTTCTAAACCGCCAAGCTAAACGGTATTGGAATCGTGTGTATGTGATCACTTGTTAGTAATCACCGTCGAAGTTTATATAGACAGTGCTTAACAGCAGATAGACCGCGCGGAAACCATGACCGTGGCATGTGACAACGAATGGGAGACCGATAGTTAGTAGATCGGAACTGCCGAAGGTTGGCCGCAACAGTTAGCAGAAATCTGCCATGTGAACGGGGATGTTACCACGCCATTAGGGGATAACCGCTAGGCGTCTGACAGTGGTTAGACCCCCCACTGATCAGATGCGGATGGTTAAACTATTCTCGCCCGGTTAGCAGACCGTTGGCAGTCAACGCTTATCATATAGTTTATTTTGGGTTTTTATTGTTTAAATTGGTTTTGTATTAATTAAAAGACCATGACTAGGCCTAAAGGTGGCTAAACAAACCATAAATCAACCCAGAAGTCAACACTTTCAACCAGACTCATCCCTAAACTCTGTGAAGTAGGTTATTATGCATTTGCAGGCCTTTTTAAGGTGAATTGTTCATTGAAGAATAGGGAGGAGAGTTTTTAGCTTTTGTATGCAGGTTCTAGAGGTTAGAGGTAAATTTTGTTTTCTGAGTTTCTAGAGCATCGAGAGTCGGATTTGGAAACCGTAAGTGGCGTTGGAAAGCTGGTTCAGAGATCTATCTGATGACAGAGGTCAAAATTGCCTGTGTGCAAGTTCAATCTGACTAAAACACTGTGTAATACGCTTCTTCTTCTCATTCCTAAGAAAACGGTCGCCCATCTTGAAAGCGGACCCGGAGACGTAGTCCGTCAAGGACGAACTCCGTAATCAATATCGTTGTCTGGTATATCTACATTTTCGCTGTTTAAACTTTTATTTTGCAATCTTTCTTATGGTTTATCAGCTGCCGTAAAGTGTTCTACTCCAATAGTTTTCCTCATTTTCCGTGCTTTCATTTTCATTCAATTCACTAATGGCTAATCAACTCTACATCAATATTTAATATATGATCATATCAGATCACCATAATCCCTTCCTCTAGATTATTGGTTACTAGAATCGCTGAAAACAATAGGCAACAAACTGGGGCATTTTCTAAAGATCTCATATGCGACTCTAAAAGGAAAATACACCTCCTTCACCTGGATCTGTGTGGAAATGGACTTATCTGGAGCACTTCCGGACGCAATAATTTTAGAAGTATTGATGAAGAATGGGTACAGGCATTGGACTATGATCACATCCCATTTAGATGTCGCAAATGCCATGAGCATGGGCATCTATATAGAGACCGCCCAACAAAAAACATCTAGAGAAATGTGAAAACCATTGTGGATAAAAATATTGATGGTTTTACCAAGGTTGGGGGCAAAGGAAAAGGCAGAAAGAGGCTGCAAAAGAAGATCAATGAGGAAAAACAACCAAGCCACAATAGCTTTAAGATCCTAGAAGAAGAAGAAGGAAACAAAGAAACGAACCAGGAAATGGAGAACATTATCACTAAGAAGGAAAGGGATGACAACATGGAAGATATCATAGAAAACATGATGGAGATAAATAGGGACCATGAGATGACTCCAAGTGAGGTGGGAACGGAGGACCATGAACTGTAGGAGATTCTAGATAAGGAAAATTTGGATCTAGAGAAATTTCTGGAACAAGGAATGACCAGAGGAGTGGACTCCCTACCAAAAGAGGAATATGATAGGGTTCAAAAACTCTTCCTATGGAGATCACAAACAAAGGGAACTGGAGTCAAAAGAAATCATGAAAGCCAGGAACATAGAGGGATCAAAATGATGGAGGAGACACAGGAACAATCTCCAAAGAACCCAGGCAGGAAAAAAGGAAGAAAAAGATAGAAGGAGTTTCTCAACGAATGTGGGAAACTATTGATCAACTTAGGTAAGATGAAAGAGCTTACCAGTTACTCCTTTACAAACCTTTCTTAATGAAGCTCACAACTTCAAATATTAGAGGCATAGGAAATATAAGGAAACAAAGAAATCTCAGTACTAGAATAAAAGAAGAAAAACCAGACATGGTTTTTATTCAGGAGACAAAATGTTTGATGGATAAGATTAGACAAATTCATAATAAATCGCTAATCAAGTATGAGTATCTAGAGGTTAAAACAAAAAACTTAGCGGGGGGGATTCTCACGCTGTGGGATCCACAGAAATTTGGAATCATGGATGCTGAGGCATCTAGGAACTATCTTTCTTTGGTTTGTCAACCTTTAGGTGATAAGGAGATATACATTATCACAAATGTCTATGGACCTCAAAAGCAAGAAGGCAAACTCAAGCTTCTCACCTCCCTTGAGGAACTAAGAGAAAGACACCCTAATATGCCCTGGATCGTTATAGGAGATTTCAATATGATAAGATCTCTTACAGAGAAAAAAGGCGGTATCAGACAGCTAGGCAGAGACTCCATGGCCTTCCAGAACTTCATAATGAACATGGGGTTAGTGGACACTGGAACAATAAATGGGACCTTCACCTGGAAAAACAAAAGGGGAGGAGCTTCACAAGTCACATCTAGACTAGATAGATTTATTATCTCAGAGGACCTCTTTCTCTCAGGCCCTGCCATAACAGCTTCTATTCTTCCCTTTGGAGGTTCAGATCATTGGCCTGTACAACTGGAAGCCACTTTTATGGGTACACCAAGAAACAGACCTTTCAGGTTTGAGAATGCCTGGCTCTCTCATCCTGAATTCACCAGTAATATTGACAAATGGTGGAGAGAGGATCTAAACATTCAAGGCACTAGAATGTTCCTGCTCCAATAGAAACTTAAACATATCAAATCCAAGCTTAAAGGTTGGAACAAAAAGGAATTTGGCAATATCTTCAAAGCCAAAAGAGAAGCTGAGCAGAAACTCCAGGAGATCAATCAGATCAACATCACAGAGGGCTTTACATAGGAATGGAAAAAGCTAACTGATTCTTTGCTGGAAGAATAGGAAGAACGGTGCTTGCAAGAGGAGATTTTCTGCAGACAAAAGTCAAGGATTCAGTGGATTAAAGAGGGGAAAAGAAACACGAAGTTCTTTCATAAATCCACAATGGATCATAGGGCACACAACATAATCACAAAGCTCAAAGAATCTCAAGGGAGAGAAATCATCTCTCACATAGACATGGAATCTCTCCTTGTACAACATTTCCTCAGTATTGTAGAGTAGCCTCTGGGGGATAGATCCAGGTTCATCAACCATTTCACTCAATATATCCCTTAGTTGGTTACTAGATAAGATAACCACAATCTTAATAGGCTAGTGTCGAAAGAGGATGTCAGTGAAGTGATCAATGAAATGAAAAATGGAAAAGCTCCAGGCTCGGATGGGTTAAATGTAGACTTCTTCAAAGCATGTTGGAAAACAATCAAACAGGATATCCTTGAGGTGGTGGAAGACTCAAGAAGATCCAAAAAGGTTTTGAAGGTGTTTAATGCTTCCTTCATAGCATTGATCCCCAAAAAGGAAAATGCCATGACTCTAGATGGCTTCAGACCCATATCCTTATGTAATGTGGTGTATAAAATTATTTCCAAGGTGATCACCAATATACTCAAGCCCCTTTTACCAGCTCTCATCTCAGAGGAGCAAACAGGCTATGTGGAAGGAAGACAAATCCTCAATAATATCATCCAAGCTCATGGGGTGGTACACTCTCTCAAAAGCAAGAAACAAGCTGGTATGATCATTTAATTAGACCTAGCAAAATCTTATGACAAGCTAAGTTGGTCTTACATAAGGGCAGTTCTAAAAGCCTATGGCTTCGACCAAAACTGGATAAGATTGGTTATGGCACTAGTCACCATGACTAGTTTCTCCATCCTGCTTAATGGTGCTCCTTCAAGACTCTTCACGCCCTCTAGAGGTCTCAGACAAGGGGATCCACTCTCACCCTTCCTATTCGTTCTCATGATGGAAGGGATTGGTAGAGCGATTAAAATGGCTAATGTTGAAGGAAGAATCCAGGGCATCAAACTCACCTTGGATGGAGTGGCAAACACACATCAGCAATTTGTGGATGACACAATGCTGCAGGGCTTACCTACAGTCAGGGAAGCCAGAACGATCAAACAAATTTTGAATGACTTTGCTATGGCTGCTGGCACAGAGGTAAGCCTCAACAAATCAAAAGTTTTTTTCTTTAACACTGACATTGCTATTCAAAGAAATATCACCAGAATTCTTGGGTTTCAAAGGGACCAGCTACCTTCCAAGTATTTGGGCATACCTCTCACAGATAAACCTCTTAGCAAGGAAGTGTGGGAGCCAATTATAAATAAAGTGCAGGACAAGATCCGAAAATGTACATTCAGGTCTTTAAACTTGGCGAGACACCTTGTGCTCACACAAGTTGTCCTGCAAGCCATTCCTATATTTATGTTCTCAACTCTTCCTACTCCTAAAGGAGTTAAGCAACAGATGAGGAGCATACAAAGGGAATTTCTATGGGGAAAAGGAGAAGAGAAAAAGAAATGGGCTTTAGTAGCCTGGGACAAGATCTGCAAACCCAAGAGCCACGATGGCTCGGGGCTTCATGATCCTGAAACCATCAGTAAGGTTTCGGGAGCTAAAATCTAGTGGAGATGGATTAAGGAATCGACAACTCCCTGGGCTAAGATTGGACACAAAAATATGCCAAGAATTTGCAAGAGAAAGATCACATTAGAATGTCAAGGCACATTAAGGGCTCCCATATTTTGAACCTTGCCTGGGAAAATAAAAGTATTGTTCAGCGACATAGTTTCTGGGAAATTCAAGCTGGGAACCTAGCACGATTTTGGGAGGATAACTAGCAGCAGGAACCTAATTTGTATAAGGATGAATTAGCAGCTCTCAAGAGTGACAGAAAACAAAGGTCTACTTATGGTAAAAGACTTCTGGGACTAGGAAAGGAACAATGGAAAATGGAGAACTTGGAAGGATCTAGGCCACAGTGAAGAGAGTCCTCTGAGGGCCTAGGCAGACTCTCTTACCCAGGATCTAGAGCATAGGAGGATTCTGGTATCATCCTTGCCTGACCAACTAAGATGGGGAAAGAACACTGAAGGAAACTTTAACCTCAATGAAGCTAAACAAATAGTAGCAGGAATTAACTATCTAAATCCTGATCAAGTTTGGAAGAATCTTTGGAAAAGCCCCCACTTGATGAAAATAAATTTATTTATTTGGCTAGTTCATCAAAGGAAAATTTTAACTTGGGAGAATCTTCTGAAAAAAGGCTTCACTGGACCTTCCAAATGTTACCTTTGTGGTTCACAAGAGGGGACGATGCATCACCTTCTCAACCTCTACCCTTTCACCTCCATCGTGTGGGAATGGGTGGCCTCAATCTTTAGGCACACTGATAGGGACAGAGTCAACATCTCCAACACTTTGAAGAATTGGAGGAAAAACTTCTCAGGGAATGAAATTATTAATAAATCCTGGACCCTGGTTCCAAGCTTTGTCATTTGGAATGTCTAGAAAGAGCACAATAGTCGAATCTTCAAGAACAAAGCAAGAAAGCCCCAACACATAATTGACCAAATTTTAAGGCATCTCAAAGATACAGTTAGTAGCTTGTTGAGGACACTTCCTAAGGACCCTCCTCTACCCCAAGATGCGAGTATTCTACTACATTTGGGTCTCCAGCCCATAAGCCCTCAGGGAATTATCAAGGGAGTGAGCCAAATAAACTCAGATATAAACATTTGGAAGCCTCCTCCATATGGTTTCTTAAAGGTCAATATAGATGGAGCATCTAAGGGCAACCCAGGGTTAGCTGGTTTTGGAGGTGTTATAAGAGATGAACAGGGGCAAATAAAGAAGATCTTTCATGGGCACTTGGGGAAGGCTACTAATAACATGGCGAAACTCATGGCCCTAGAGAAATGCTTGGAAATATTGGTGGATTCAGATTCACACAATGTCATCATTGAAGCAGATTCAGAATTGATTATTAGAGCGGCCAAGAAAATATGCAATGGTACATCACCAGATAGAGTGTCGAAACATTGGAAGCTCTCACATGTCTTTCACTGTATACACTCCCACCTGCAAACCTTAAAAATTGTAAGCTTTGTCCATCTGAGTATATTTAGCATATGTTTAATCTTAATACTTATCAACAACTGTAGTGTATTAAAAAGTTTGTTAGATTGCAATAGTTTTTAATAGCTTTTAAAAAATTATATTCAGTGTCACGTGGCTCCCCACCCACCAATTTCTAGGGATTTGAGATTATTCCAATTCTAATAAGCTCTTCCATGATAAATTCTTCATTATTATTTATAATTCCAATTCTAATAAGTTCTTTCATGATAAATTTTATTTAGCGAAATGGTCCATTACTTTTAATAAATTAAAAAAATGATTTATAACATTAATTTATAAATTTTTTTTTTTTTTTTTAAGTTAAAGTTGACCCATAACCTTTTATACATGGTTAATCAGGTAAATGTGTGTATTACTAAGGCATTATTCGTGTTGCAATAGTTTTTTGGCTATATTTATGAAGCTTTCGACTATATCAACCCAATAATATTTTTAATGTGGTTGTGTACTAGTTTAAGACATAAATTTATATTTAAAACAAAAATATTTTAAGATAAAACTTTATATTTAAGACAAAAAAGTTTAAGACAAAACTTTTTATTTAAGACAAAAACAATTTGAGGCAATTATTTTAAGACAAAAATTTATAAAATTTGATAAAATTGGAGGACATGTATCTCTTACTATTCTCATGGTCTATTATTGGAAAAATAATAAACAATTTCCTCTAATAATTTTTAGTGCAATATTTTATGCAACTGCAAATTTGTTACATTGATTATCTTTGTGATCATCTTATCTACCATTTAGATCTTTCCTACTTCGCTACTTGCAATAATTCTAGTCAAAATTGTGACTCCAAAACTTGCTTATTATTTTTTGGTAAAAAGGGGATGAGACTCAATGACCGTGTTGATGGAAGCCCACTAGATCCCTTTGTTTCAATTATTTTTCCTTAAATGTCTTTCTATACAAACTTCTGTAAGAGTAAGTATCCTTCGGCCTTATGCAAGATTTGCTTGAGTATTAGTAATATAAACTATGACTAATTTGTATGAAAGACATTCCTAACACTCTTATTTTTTTAGCATGCCATATGTTGAACATTGTTGTGTTTATATTTTAAACCTCTCTTAGATTTCAATTCTTGATAAGGAACTCGTTGTTGGTTACGTATACAGATGGTTCTAGTCTTTATTGAGTAACACACGTTGTAGTAGTGTATACATTTCCTAAAGTTTGAAATTTCTTCAGCAGGTCTTATTTATGGGAAGAAAAAGGTTTATATTAATCTCTACAAATTAGAAAGTGGTTATGTGAATTAGATATTATGAACATCGTAAATGTGCCCATGGGAGTGCACTTGGTAGTTCCATACAAAAATGAAATAAGAGTTTAAACTGGTGATATAAGATGATTTGTGATGAGAAAAGGTCGATAATTGTATTTTTCATTTTTGTGATTCCTCACAAATCCTCTCTTTGTATGTGCTAATTCTAAATAATGTAAGAACATCCATGAACATCATGTTGGAAGCATATGTGCATACAGATGTATATATCACACAATTATAGTTAGTAGCAGAGATAGACTATGTTCTTTAGTTATTTTATTAAGACATGATCTATACAAATGTTCATATTTCCATCTCATCAACAAACATACTACATAAAATAAACAAAGGAATGTCCAACCTCCATATATTTGTAGGTCAATGACCTTGATTAACGAATGCATAAAGAACTTTCCTAGAAATATTCCTTTTATTTATATAATTATCTTTCCCTTCAAGGATGGTGATGGGGATGTTTCTCTGATCATGTTTTATCCTCGAATCTGTTGGCACCTAATACCTACAATCTTAGCCAATGAGCCTCAAAGTTCTAGGTTAAAAGAAAATAAGAAAAGTGAAGGGGGTATACGATAGAATGAGAACTACAAAATTATATAATTTTAGCTAGTCACAAAATTGCATTATGTAGAGTGTGTTTAGAATTGCAACAAATAATAACATTCCTTTTGGGCACCAAGTTGTAAGAATAAAGTAGACATCATTGCGTTGGAGTTTTTCTCCATAATAAGGAATTGGACCTAGCACCATAAATAAAGAAACCAAGCCCTTTATAGAGTCTATAAACAATGCTCATTCACGCATGTTAGAGAATAGCCGACAGAGAAGCATGAACTCAACATAAATCATAATCTCATTGACAACTAATTTTTTTGATGACAAAATGCATTAAACAAAAGGTTATCCATCAAATGTAATTAAATTAGGTTTCTTAAGAGTTGTCACAATATCCATAATTTCATTTTTCATTTAGGAACAAGGTACTTGGATTATTGTTGCTGGGTATCAAGTTAGCATTTAATGATTAGTTTCATCACTATCTACTAGAAGGTTATTACATCATTTTCATTAGACAAGCCTAAATCCATCTTAACTCTAGATCTATCAAGCGCCAAGAGGGATCAAATTTCTCAAGGTGCAAATCTCTTTTTTGAGTGCAAAACTCGAGGAAAGGTTTGCACCTTAGAGATTTGAAACCCTCTCGGCACTTGATAGATCAGGAGTTAAGATGGATCTAGGTTGGTTTCAGTCGTGTGTGGCCAAAGAAAACCTAACGAACATATGATTAATTTTATCAAAAATATGTAAAATCATCTGATATTAATATAATAATTTTAAATATGCTAAATATGTCTCAGTATAATGTGGTCATTTTAATTTTAAATTTTCTTAGTTACCAGAGTTTGTTGAGTGATAAATATTGTGAATAACTTTAATTATGAAAAATGATGAAATAAAAATTTTGAATGTAAAGTGACAATGTAATAGTGTTGAATGATAGAAAATGTGAATACTAAGAATATCGTAAATTATAAATAGTCTTCATTATGATTAATCTAAAACTATATTCTTCTACTATTCTTATTGTCACCCTTGTTACTTTTGTTGTCTTTTCATATCGATTATATGAAAAGGACAGGTTAAATTGTAAACAAGTTAAATCTTTAGCTCAATATATTGTAGTAAACATCATACCTTGTCTTTCTTTCTCTCTAATATTAATAGGTTGAATTACTATAACACAAAAATCAATGTAGATTGTCAATAATTTTTTATGCTTACACAGAAATTGATGCACAATATTAATCCAATAAATTTAAAATTAATGCACCATCATACATCCAATTACATCAAATTAGAAATCAACATCTACACTGAAATCAATGCATCTAATGCAAGAAATGAAATAAGATTAGAAAACAACATTCACACTGAAATCAATGCATCTAATGCAAGCAATCAAATAAGATTAGAAATCAACATTTGCACTCAAATAAATGCATCTAATGCAAGTAAGAAAATAGGTTTATAAACCAACATCTACACTGAAATCAATACATTTAGTGCAAGTAAGAAAATAGGATTATAAGCCAACATCTACGCTTAAATCAATGCATCTAGTGCAAGCAATCAAATAGGATTAGAAATCACCATCTACACTGACATCAATGCATTTAGTGCAAGCAATAAAATAGGATTAGAAATCATCTACATTGGAATCAATGCATCTAGTGCAAGCAATAAAATATTATTAGAAATCAACATTTACATTGAATCAATGCATCTAGTCAAAGAAATCACATAGGATTAGAAATCACCGTCTACACTAAAATCAATGCATTTAGTGAAAGCAATCAAATAGGATTAGAAATAATCTACATTGAAATCGAAGAATCTAGTGCATGCAATCAAATATCATTAGAAATCAACATCTACACTAAAATCAATAAATCTAGTGCAAGCAATGAAATAAGATTAGAAATCACGTCCTAAACTGAAATCAATGCATCCAGTCCAATAAATATTCTTCCCTCTCTCCCCCCTCCATCTATATCTATATCTCCCTCCATTTCTCCTTATTTGTCTCTCTATGTCAACCCCCCAAACAGACACATTGTCTCACTCCATATCTATCAATCTCTTTGTCCCTCCCTCTCTCCATCTCTCTCTTCTCCCCTCTCTTTACTTTCCATCTAGATCTCATTCTCCCTTTGTCTCTCTATATCACCCCCAAAACACACACTCTCTTTATTCAATGTATCTATCTATCCCTCCCTCCTCCTCTCCCTCTCTCTCTCTTGTTCCCCTTCTCTCCCTCTCCCCCCTTCTATCTCTTTTCCCTCTTGTTGTCCTCTCTCCCTCTCTCTCCATATTCCTGAACACTCCCTCTCTCTCTCTCCACCTTTATCTCTATAATTTTTTCTTCTTACCTCCCTCTCTCCCCTTCCAACTCCATCTCCCTTTACCTCCCTCTCTCCACTCTCTCACATCCTCTCCTTTCTCTCTATCTTCACCCTCCAACTATGTTACTATATCCTTCCCTCTCCTCTATCCTTCTCTCCCCCATTCTCTCTATCTCTCCTTCCTTCTCTCTTTATCTCACCCCCAAACATAAACACTCTCTCTCCATCTCTCTCTTCACTCCCTCTCTCCACTTCTCACTCTCTATGTATTTCTTCTTCCCTCCCTCTCTCCTCCTCTCTCTCAATTCCGCTCTCTCATACTTTCTCTCTCTCCCTTTCTCTCCTACATCCCTCTCTCTTCCCCATCTCTCTCTCTCTCTCTCTCTCTCTCTCTCTGCCCTCCAATCCTTTCTCTCCCCCATCACTCTGCTCCTCTCTCTCAAATATTGTCTCCCGTTCTCTCTCTCTCTCTCTCTCTCTCTCTCTCTCTCTCTCTCTCTCTCCAACTATATTACTATATCCCTCCCTCTCTCCTTCTCTATCCTTCTCTCCCCCTTCTCTCTATCTCTCCTTCTAAGTCTCTTTATCTCACCCCTAAACATACACTAACTCTCTCCATCTCTCCCTTGCAATGCCATCTCTCTCCACTTATCACTCTCTATGTATTTCTTTTTCCTTCCTCCTCTCTCTCTCTCTCTCTCTCTCTCTCTCCATTCCTCCTCTCCCCTATTCTTAATTTTGTATCCATTTCTCCCTTGTCACTCCCCTTATCTCTCCACCTCTATCAGTGTATGTCTCTGTTCTTCCCTCCCATATATATCTAGAGTTGTATATATCATCATATTAATATATATTATAATACAACAAATTTAATATTGTATTAATCCAAAGTTATTAAATTTAATAATATTAATATTATAATATATTAATATGAATATTAGATTTAATAATAATAATATTAATCTATCAATATTAATATTAGGGTTAATAATGTTTTTTTGCATGGTATTAACAATAATTTGGCCCATAGGCTTGGTATATAATTAGAAGTTGATTTCTAATCTTATTTGATATATTTATATTTGTTTATCATACCACTTTATACTTTTTTATATTTATCTATTTACCATACCTCTTTTACAAATATGGTATTTGGCCCAAGGTATTATTAATTATTTGTCCCATGGTATTTGGCCCATGGTAGTATTAATTATTTCTCCCATGGTATTTGGCCTATAGGATTCACCTAAATAAAACATATTTTTTGAGTTTTTGTAGATATAAAGAAGTTTATGGAATACATATAAAAGGAGGTTTTATTTATTTTCCATACCTCTAGTTTATTTATATTTTTATTTACTTACCATACTTCTAGAATAAATATAAAAAAAGGTTTTATGTATTTACCATACTTCTCGTTTATTTATATTTTTATTTATTTACCGTACATCTTTTTTCAATTTTTTAAACCTCTTTATATTTTAAATTAGCATTAGGCTTACATTTACATTTACATTTACGTTTTTATGTAAGATCTACTCCCATACTCGGCTGCAGAGCCCTCTCCGCGCAATAAATGCAAAATTATATTTATAATTTATTCATGTTTCATTTTTGTAAAATAATAAATAAATAATTATTAAAAAAAAATATTTTTTCACTCTATGCTAGTTTTAGTATAAGGATATTTGATCCCTCTCCGCACTTAGTGGATCTAGAGTAAACATGGATCTACGCTGATTTAATTCCCCATTTAAATAGGCTACATTCCATGTGAATACCATCGGTTCTCAAAACCATGTGTCAATACCATGTGACATCTTTATTTTTATTAATATTAATATTAGGGTTAATAATGTTTTTTTTCATGGTATTAATAATAATTTGGCCCATGGTATTTGGCCCATAGGCTTCACCTAAATGAAACCTCATTTTTTTAGTGTTCTTAAATATAAAGTGAATTATGGAGTAAATATAAAAAATGTTTTATTTTTTTACTATACCTCTCGTTTATTTATATTTTTATTAATTTACCATATCTCTTTTATAAATATGGTATTTGGCCCATGGTGTTTAGCCACGGTATATTTTTTTAGTCTCCTTAAATATAAAGAAGTTTATGGACTAAATATAAAAAGAGATTTTATTTATTTACCATACTTCTAGTTTATTTATATTTTTATTTATTTATCATATATTTTTATTAATTTACCATATCTCTTTTATAAATATGGTATTTGGCCCATGGTGTTTAGCCCATGATATATTTTTTTAGTCAAATAGAGATTTTTTTATCTATTTACCATACTTCTAGTTAATTTATATTTTTATTTATTTATCATATCTTTGGAGTAAGTATAAAAAGAGGTTTTGTTTATTTATCATACCTCGAGTTTATTTATATTTTTATTTATTTACCATGCCTATATTTTTAGTGTTCATACACTTTTTTATATTTTAAATTTATATCATGTTTATAAATAATAATAATTAGATTGATTTATAAATAGGGCCAACATTAGATTAAAAATGTTAAATGCTAAACATTACATGTTAAATGTTTACATTTACATTCGTTTACACATTTCTGTGAGATCTATCGTCATACTGGGCTGTAGAGCGCCGCAAAAAAAATATAGAGCACCACAAAAATAATATTTATAATTTATTCATGTATTATTTTTGTAAAATAATAAATAAATAATTATTAAATATATTTGTTTTTACTATACTCCAAAATTATATATACCAACATAGATCTATTTTTAGGGCCAAAAAATTATATTTATATGTTATTCATGTTTCATTTTTGTAAAATAATAAATAAATAATTATTAAATATAATTGTTTTTACTATACTCCAAAAATATATAATAACAACATAGATCCATTTTTACTCTCGATCTACCAAGCCCCTAGATGAATCAAATCTTTTTTCACTTTATGCTAGATCTTAGTAGATTTAGAGTAAAGATGGATCTATGCTGGTTTAATTTCCCAATGGTTCTCAATACCATGGGTCAATACCATGTGCCATCTTTATTTTTATTAATATTAATATTAGGGTTAACAATGTTTTTTTGCATGGTATTAATAATAATTTGGTCCATGGTATTTGGCCCATAGACTTCACCTAAATAAAACTTCAACTCTGAGTGTTTGTAAATATAAAGTGAATTATGGAGTAAATATACAAAAATGTTTTATTTACTTACCATAACTCTAGTTTATTTATATTTTTATTAATTTACCATACCTCTTTTATAAATATGGTATTTGGCCCATGGTGTTTCGCCCATGGTATTAAAATGGTATTTGGCCCATAGGCTTCACCTAAATAAAACCTCTTTTTTGAGTCTCCTTAAATATAAAGAGGTTTATGGACTAAATATAAAAATAAGTTTTATTTATTTAACATACCTTTGAAGTAAGTATAAAAAGAGGTTTTATTTATTTACCATACCTCCAGTGTATTTACATTTTTATTTATTTACCATAACTATTGTTTTAGTGTTACCGGATGGGGGTGGCATTAATAGTTATTTATGAGGAGCCGCACTACACAGGCAGCTGGCCTGGCAGACGGCAGGTGGATGGCCCTCATGATACGCGTAGCAGGATGGCAAATGGATTTAAAAGCAGGTGAAATCAATACTGGGTAGTCTCGAATGTTGGTCTTGCAATCAGGCATTAATGCGAGCATGGTTGATCAGCAGACAGATTGGTTTATAGGCGAGCATGGTTGATCAGCAGACAGATTGGTTTATCATGGATCTGATCAATACGCTGTCTCAGTCACTGGTTCCTTTTATGGTGATTCAGGTTTGGCATTTATAGGCATGGATCTGATCAATACGCCTGTCTCAGTCACTGGTTCCTTTTATGGTGAAGCAGAACCGCTTCAGTACCCCTGTTTGGCATTCCGAATTTGGCAGCTAACCTGGGTGTGTAAGTTCTCTGAAACTTTCTGCATTCCTCCGGTTATTGGTTTGCTCTGCCTCAATCCCTCTCTCCGTCAATTCGCATTTCTGAATATGCCTCGATGCCGAGGTATCCCTCGCAAAGGCAGCCATACCGGGAACAGAGGCCGCCCTTCTCACCCTGTTCCACAGAATGTTGTCCCTATCACCTCAGCATCCCCTTCTTCTCCGCCTCTGGAACAAGTTAGGCCTATACCGAATAATTCATTCCAGACCTCCAGGTTCACTTTTCAAAGCCGGCTCAACATGCCTGTTTTGACAGAAAGTATCACCATCATTCTCGCGGAGGAAGAAAGCAATCAGGTCAGCTCAGCTCCAACTACTCCCTCTCAATCTCAGGGAGACAGTGTGCTTCTAGGGGACATGACAGGGATGGTTTTCTAAGCGAACAACATGCAAGAGGATGCCCATATCTCGGAAACGCCTCAACAGCCCGTGGATCTGACTCAGAGCGATATTCTGGCCTGTGGCCCGACTCAGAGTGCAGGTGGGATTTTAAATTTGGTGACCACTCCTGATGGTGGCACAACGGAATTTGATGAAAGCGGTTTCGTGACCTGGGTAGCTTATTTCAGCCAGGTGGATAGGGATATGCCGGATTCACCAAAGCATGCAGATTAAAACCGTCTCCTCACTGCCGGGTGGCCTATGCAATTTTGGTTTTGTGTCGTTAATTTTGAGGTTAGGTGTCTCTGTCTGGTTCATACTCTGGTTACAGATTGTGGCAAATGCCATTATAGTCTCTGCTTTTTGTTATAAAAATGGCTATGATAGTTGTTTTTCTGTTTTTGTGGTCAATGAAGGGCATGACGAAATCAGTCCTGGTAACCTCTTTCAGTGTGTCAGGGCCTGAATACAAAATTTTGTAGTCTGTATTGTAAATTCGGCAGGAAACAACTGTAATGTCTCTGAGTTTTTGGTTGAGGAATGGCCGCAGCCTCCTCTGAGGTTTTGACCTCATTGTATATACCTTTTTATTTTCTTTAATAGAATTAGCATTTACGAAGAAAAACTATTGTTTTAGTGTTCATAAACCTCTTTATATTTTAAATTTCTATTGTGTTTATAAATAATAATAATTAGATTGATTTCTAAATAAAGTTGACATTAGATTAAAAATGCTAAATGTTAAACATTACATGTTAAATGTTTACATTTACATTTACATTTACGTTTACACATTTATGTGAGATCTACCCCAACACTAGGTTGTAGAGCGCCTTTGGGCAGAATAAATACAATAAATTGAGACATGCCATTACAATTCTCTCAAATTAAATTGATGGGTTAAGAATCACTATACAGTTCCAACTACCAAGGCTCTAAAAAAACCCAAACCTATGAAGGATTTCCTTTCATGGTCATGTAAAATATATGTTATTAATTAGATAGCCTCGTACCCAACAAAAATTAATTTTCCATATTGCTTTATTTTAAGGAAACACCAAGATTTATCTTTTATGGGTTCACAGAGAGAAAATGGAGTTTAATGTGATGGGCACATGGTCACTATATTTGTTCTCAAACTCAATGGATATTGGAAATTTATTACCAATATTTAATAATTATTTTTGGTAGAATGACAATTAAGAAATTGAATGGTTAATATGGCCATGGTATGGGTGAATTTGTTTCTCAACCATAATTAATTGATTGCACTGAATGCACCGATTTCAATGTAAATGTTGATTTATATCTTATTTTATTGTTTGCATCATATGCATGCATTTATATCAGTGTAGATGTTAATCTATGATATACTATGATGTAAATATATTTCATCTATTTTAATGTATACACAAATTGATTACCTGAATTAATTTCTATTATAATAATAATACCAATTAATATATAGTTTACTCCATAGATTAAGTGCAATTTATCAATTGATGAAGAAGCTTCAACTACCGCCGCCATTTATATATATATCCTAATATATTATTTTGATACCTTTCCTTCTTCCACAATGAAAACTACTACTCTACTTGAATTCAAATTCCTTGAGAGACATATTATGCAAATTAAGAAAGAGAATACAATTGATAGACAACATGAACCACAACAATGAGTTATTAGTGTGCACAACTTATTCAAATTTTTTGAGAGACATATTATGCAAATCAAGAAAGAGAATATGATTTATATTCGTGATAGACAACATGAACCACAACAATGAGTTATTAGTGTGCACAATTTAAAACGAAATATTTTAAACATATTTAACATATTTAGAATTATTAGATTCATGCTCGTACACTACTCAAACGAGCCTATATCCATCTTAACTCCATATTTATCAAGCAAAGAAGGATCACATTTGTAGAGATGCAAATATTTCCTCAAATTTTGCACTCAAAAAGAGGTTTGCACATTTTTTCTCTCTCAGTGTTTGATAGATCTGGAGTTAACATTGATCAAGGCTTATTAAGTCAACTCCATGTTACTCACCTATAAAATTACACATCCTCCTCATATTAGATTATAAAAATTACAAAAGAATAATAACTATAAGAACTCTATTTTTCTATAGGGTGATGGTAAACAATACATTTATTAAATGGTTAGATGATTTTATACTAATATAATGAATGCTCAAACTAATCTTTTCATATTGAATGTATAGGATTCAAGGATTCCTAAAGAGAATCTTTTTTGGATATGGGTGCTAAGAAATATTAGAGAAAACTTATTTAATGCATATAAATTGTAGATAAACGAGACTTGAAATAGTGACTAGTAAAAAGTTAATAATTTTTTTTTTCAAAATTTTGATATGTGAAATGGTGACCATTGAATCCTAATTAGTGTTTTTTAGAAAAGTCTCAAAATCTATTTTTGGGAAACTTGAGAAGTTGTTAACTAAAAAGAGACCACAATGCAAAGAGAGAAAATTGTAAGTTAAACATGAAACAATCCAGAAATCTCTTAATGTTAATTGAGAATTTACAACAATCACAAAGACTTGTGCAATTTTCAGACTTGTGTGAGAAATTTAGAAGATTCCCAAAAGCCATTTCGGAAAACTTGGAATATTGTTAACCAAAAAAGGAGAAATTTGAAAATTAAACCTGAATCAATTTTGATATTGTAACATCCCTGTGCTAATTAATTAGCATAAATTATTGAGTTATGAAATAATAATTCGTTTTAAAAGAAAAAGATCACGAATTAGTTACAAAAACTAATTTTTATTATCCATAAAGCTATCAATTAAGAATGGCAGGGGGGGCGCGAATGGCGGCTTGGGAAATGGGAACTAATTCTTGGATTCGGAACACTTCTTGGATTTGCCGCTTGATTCTGCCATTGGTTACGATCCTGTCGTTTTTGGAAGTCTTTGGAAGGTTTGCAAATGGGGAACGAGAGGGGTAGCTTCACGGCGGGGGGAGGGGAAAAGTCGTGACTCTGGACTAAGGTCTTGAAAAAACTGAATCTCAGTTCACGTCTATTGATCTTGCTGCGATGACGATAAAGGTTAGTGGTTCAAACGTATAAGTTACTGAAGGTTCTTACCCTCAGGGGGTTGCCACTAGAGGGGCGATCCTCATTCCTTTCGGAGTCTCATTTGTTGGAGGGGGTGTTTCAGAACTGCTCGGCAACGAGATCGCAGGTATACTGTTTTACACTTCTAATTTTATCTTCCACGCTCTAGTATTTGAAACCGAGGGTTGCATCAAAGCTCGATAAATGGGCATATGCTACTGGAAATTGGTTTTTCCATGGGTTACTTCCTTCTCGGTCCAGCGACTAAATAGTCTCAGCTCAACAGTGAAGTTCCAGTGGTATAATTGGGATTATGCGCACACACCGCATAGGTCATTACACTAGTTCCTTCACCGCTCACCTCACCGGAGAGAATGAAGGTAATCCAGGCGAGTGTGAGCTTCCATGGGTCCCTCTGATGATTCAGCCGCTCGAGGAGATTCTCGGTCTTGCTCTTGCTTCTTTTCCAGCTCAGGTCTATTGGTTATCACATGGTCTTAGACCTCGTGTGAAGCTTTTACATGCGAATTGGTAGTAGAAGTGATGCCATTTAAGACAGAGAAGTTTCATTATATTTGTGTGCAGACGTTAATGCATTGCAGGGAAGTATGTGTTTATCTTGCTAGTTCTTGAAATGGTTTCCCTGGTTATACTTGTGATTGTTTCTTGATGTTTACCCATAAATATAGGGTATCTTTAATAGTTTCTGGAAAGGTAACTATGTGAAGGAATGTATGTGCAAAGGCACATAACCAATAGTTTATTTCCTAGTATGTAAACTTAACCATTGTGTTATTTGTTTTTAAAAGAAACATGGACTTGTAAACTAATAGTTAGATCTCTTAGAGAGAGATATGCACCAGTGTGAATAAGCTTTGGGTAAAGTAGAACAAGAAGTTACTTGGATAGAGGTACTAGTGAGTTAGTATGTTATGCTTGCTCATGCAGATGAGTAGAAGATAAAAAGATCCTTTTTAAAGGTTGTTCAATGAATTATTGATAATGTAACTAATATTATTGCCAAGCTTGTTTTCAACAGCATTGACAAGAAACGATGGCGGTTGGTGTCAAAGGAAAGTGATGTTTAACATTATGGCACGAAAAAGGATTATTCGTCCATGCAGATGAGTTCAAGCTGCAGTATTGTCCATTGCTAGAACAATTAGGCCACAAGGAATGTTGCATGTGGCGGTATGTAAATAAAAGATTACATGTAAGTTGTATTAGCTTTTAGCTAGTTATGTGATAGCTTAATGATAATTCATTGTAAAGATTTGAATACAATGGTTAAGGGATGGAATCCCTTATAAGCCATTGAGTGAGGGGTGAAAACCCTCACGAGCGTTTAATAAGAAGATTAAACGTTTGTTGGTTTTCACCCTACGGGGTTTCCAGGGTATATCCGTGTTCTATGGTGTGATTGATTTGATTGCCTTATGTGTCTGTTGATGATGATGGGTCCTTGATGATGATGGTTCTTTATTTGTTGTGACAAGCAGAATGTCTTAGTGCATGATTATTTAATATGGTTAAGAATATCAAGAAATGGATGCAGGGATTCATGAGACAGCTTATGTCAGAACACTACCACATGGATGGTTAATGGTTATGAAAATGGATATATAACTTATTGTCTTTCACTGCGATTTACTTGATGTATTAGTGAATGTTATATCTAATCGTTAGTGATGATTTGTGGAGTTGTGAACTGATTAATTACTTGTGGTAATTGTATAAATTAATTCTAACTCCCTACTTTTACCTGCGAGGTTACCGGGGTATGTGACAAGTGGTATTAGAGCTAAAGGTTGCAGTACTGGCGCCTTTGGGAAATGGTAAGCGGAAAGGATATTGAGGTACACCATCAGTAGGCATTAACTCAGGTATGATTTTAATCAGTCGCATATTCATTTATGTCGTACACTACTTTTGGCATGATAGGTGCGATTCATGTTTATAACTTCTTTGAGAAGTAATAAGTTGTTGCATAACTACGTTCATAACGTTGGATTCCTGATGAGGATAAAAGACAATGAAACTTTTGTCGCACTTACAAACAAAATTGAACACTCATTACACTTAAGAACAATATTGAACACTCATTGAGGAAGTGACAATCAACTACCAACTTTTGATTTGCACATATGGCAATAACAACAATGCATATATTGAACTAGATTGAAATTACAATGAACGAAACTTAATGAGCCAATGCATGAATATAAATCAGGGGGAACATCCTTGAATAGGATGAAAAATTGTTTTAAAAAGAACATTAGAAGAACCCCTTTAGATATTGAAAAAACATGCAATGAGTCAAGCAGTGAGACTGGAGTGTCATAACTAACTTTTGGATTTAGCCTTGTCATGGATGCATGAAGATGATTGGTAGTTGAGATTGGTTAGTGTTGTATGACTAACCCATAGAACGTATATGCACTAATTGAATTGGACTAAGATTGTTACAGTTCGTAACCAAGTGAAGGTTGATTGATGTCACATGCATGGAATCTGTGTGTGAAGATTTTTACTCTCTCTGTGCTATAGTTCTAGTTGTTTATGAGAAGAGTTCTTAATTTTATTCACCATGAGAATGCATGATGAATAGTATATGCTTATGTCTTCATAGATTTAATGATGTTACCCTTTAATTAATCAAAATTCACTAGCATGATATGTGTTTATGTTAATCATTACTTGTTGGGAGATAAAAATCATTCGAGCTTCGATTTAATGATGGTTGAATTTATCTCTACTATGGGAATGATGGATTTCTTATGCATGTTGCATTCAGTGCGAGGTTAATTGTAAAGGCATGTTCAGTGGGTAACATTTCTAGGACCCATTCGTGGTTTGATTACATGCGATAATTATTCATAAATAGACTACCTGTGTTAATACAGTTGTCAGTAAACTTTAATTACCTTCCCCAACTATAGATGCTTCCAAAGGAAATGGAAGCAAGGAGAAGGAAGAAGACCGTGCTGTAGGGACAGACGGAGATGGGAAAAAAAAAAGTTTGGGAATGACTAGATAGCGCTTGATGTGCATATGAGTATTCCCTTGACCATGCTTAAAGAATTGGAAAATGATAACTATAGCTTGATGTGTCATATGACAACTATTTTAAGCAAAGACTCCTTAAAGACTCCACGTGAGTCTTGTATGTGAAATGCTTGTCTCTTGTCTATAAAATCCTTGCTAAATATGGCCAAAGTAACTTCTTGAGGAAAGAGTATATTACATATATACATAAACATAGTCTCATCCTAAGAGTATGCATGCTTCATGTATGAAGATGCAGGATTTTATGAGAATTTTCTTGAAAATAAAAGTAGAGGTTCTTTCCTTAAAGACACATTAGAATAGTGATCATACAAGAACCAAAATCCTTATTTGTTCATGAAAAGAACTATGTGCATTGAAGTAAGGTAATTGTGTTAGGAGAACACATGTTGCATATGAATAGCTATTGTGACTTTGAAATTGTAAGTCGGTGTGTACTTAGAGAAAGTGGTCATGCTAGCTTCTTTGAAAATAGTAATCTCTTGGAGAGATTGTCTTGTTGGATGAGCTGTGTCGATTGCTTGATTTTGATACATAAAGGATAAGTAAACTTTGTTTTTGTATCTTGATTTTCTTATGCCTAAAGATAGATATCTTTAATAATTTCTTGAAAGGGAATCTTGAGAAACCCTCACATCGAAAGATAGAGAAATGAGGATTAAAATGACTTCCTTTAAGAAAGAGGTATGTGGTTCGTTGTATGAAATGCTGGTAGTATTCTAGTGAAAGGAATATGGGTTGCATACATTAAAGAAAGGCTTATATGATAAGCAATGGTATGCACAAATATTAGTCATTATGATATAGAGTTATGATCTTTGTATATTAGAGAGATTACGTTTAATTACATTAACAATGCATGACTAAAGCTGGCCATAGTAAACGTAAGCTAATACTCCATTAATGATGATTTGAATTGGAACAACAGACTATGGCAAAATTGGAAATGTTTAGATTATTAACTCAACTATTGTTGACATTTATACATTAATGAGTATTTGCATATGCTTTTATACATGACAATATTGTGTGCATGAGCATTCTTGGAAATGGAATACGTGTTAACTCATGCATATTTATAACTAATGTTGCTGATGGGATTAAGTAGTGGTAGCTTAATGGAAAAAAGAAAACTCATCACATAAATTGCTGCAATGTGAATTGCAATCATAAATGAGAAAGAATGATGTTATATGATATGCATAAATTATGTTATTTGGAAAATTTGCATGCATACAACGTGTATGATGGATATGTTTCCCATCAATCTTGATGTTGTGGACCCATGTTGGGGGTTAAGTGTAAATGCATGATATACATGCATGTTTGTTGTGCTAATGATAATATTCATATGGTTCATTGTGTAAATTACTTTGAGAAAGAGTATTAAAAGAGAAAATATTCATGCTATGTCTGGTTAGGATCAGATGGCATAAGAGGAAAAGAATTTTCCTGTGTACGCTATGTCTGGTTAGGATCAGATAGCGTTTACTGGCGAGACCAGTGTAATTGCGGTCGAGTAGGACCTGCAAGTGCTTGGGTTGATGGCAATACCTGCCCGGAGGGGTTGATGGTACTTGTCTGCCCAGAGTTGGGTTGATGGCAATTACCTGCCCAGAGGGGTTGATGGTACTTGTCTGCCCAGAGTTGGGTTGATGGCAATTACCTGCCTAGAGGGGTTGATGGTACTTGTCTGCCCGGAGTTGGGTTGATGGCAGCTACCTGCCCGGAGGGGTTGATGGTACTTGTCTGCCCAGATCTCCTCTCCCTAGAATTCTTGAGCTGGTTGGCCAGTGGGATTCTATGTTAGACCTGGTAAGGTCTCTATCGAAGAAACTGTCTGGATGTGAAAATGACTCGGTTTGGTTGTGGAAACCAGTTCCCATGGGTTGGGAATTCTTTAGTCCATTGTGGTCTCATGGCTAAAGGAATTAACTAATCAGCTATATGTTATGTTAGAAATAAATTTTACATATAGTTGTGTGAAATGTGTTATGCACTTTTAACAGGAAATGAGTTTAATGTTCAATAAGGAGTAATTGGAAATTTTAATTCCTTTATTGTATTATTAATTTTATGAACATCTTAGTGGGAGCTAAGACAGTTTTGATGGTTAGAGAGATAGGTGCTCTTTTGGTACTTTTAGAAGTACATTATGGATGTCTTTAGTGAAAATTCATGCAGTGTGCACGTGAGCAGTGATTTATCATTGGTTGATTAGTGTTAGTGCTCTTTAAGTACTTGTAAAAGTACTGTGATTTAGAAGCATCTAACATTGCACAATTGATTGCTAGTCAAAAGTATCTCATTTGACTCAAAATATAGTGACTAATGTGATTGAATTTGTTAGTCATATGTTACAGAAATTACTTACCGTGGAGGAATGAAGAGTTTCCAACCACTATTAAAAATACTTACATGAAAGTATTCATGGTTTTCAAAATGGATGGTAAGTAATGGTAAGTTGACACAGAGAATTGTTTATTATGAATGAATAAGGGCCAGATGGTGGCGATTAAAAGTTGCATATTTTGCAATTACGAATGCTTATGACTATAGATGCTTATAACTAATGATATTTCTTCTGATTATATCACTACTATTTCGGTTATTGTCATTTATTGAAATGAAATCTTGGATTTTAAAAAGGAAGGATCATCTTTTTGTGGGGTTGAGATGGTTATACCATGAGTAAAATCTCAAGTTCCCAACGAAAGATGAACACCGAGGACGGTGTTCCTGTTAAGGGGGGGAGTATGTAACATCCCTGTGCTAATTAATTAGCATAAATTATTGAGTTATGAAATAATAATTCTTTTTAAAAGAAAAAGATCACGAATTAGTTACAAAAACTAATTTTTATTATCCATAAAGCTATCAATTAAGAATGGCAGGGGGGGCGCGAATGGCGGCTTGGGAAATGGGAACTGATTCTTGGATTCGGAACACTTCTTGGATTTGCCGCTTGATTCTGCCATTGGTTACGATCCTGTCGTTTTTGGAAGTCTTTGGAAGGTTTGCAAATGGGGAACGAGAGGGGTAGCTTCACGGCGGGGGGAGGGGAAAAGCCGTGACTCTGGACTAAGGTCTTGAAAAAACTGAATCTTAGTTCACGTCTATTGATCTTGTTGCGATGACGATAAAGGTTAGTGGTTCAAACGTATAAGTTACTGAAGGTTCTTACCCTCAGGGGGTTGCCACTAGAGGGGCGATCCTCATTCCTTCCGGAGTCTCATTTGTTGGAGGGGGTGTTTCAGAACTGCTCGGCAACGAGATCGCAGGTATACTGTTTTACACTTCTAATTTTATCTTCCACGCTCTAGTATTTGAAACCGAGGGTTGCATCGAAGCTCGATAAATGGGCATATGCTACTGGAAATTGGTTTTTCCATGGGTTACTTCCTTCTCGGTCCAGCGACTAAATAGTCTCAGTTCAACAGTGAAGTTCCAGTGGTATAATTGGGATTATGCGCACACACCGCATAGGTCATTACACTAGTTTCTTCACCGCTCACCTCACCGGAGAGAATGAAGGTAATCCAGGCGAGTGTGAGCTTCCATGGGTGCCTCTAATGATTCAGCCGCTCAAGGAGATTCTCGGTCTTGCTCTTGCTTCTTTTCCAGCTCAGGTCTATTGGTTATCACATGGTCTTAGACCTCGTGTGAAGCTTTTACATGCGAATTGGTAGTAGAAGTGATGCCATTTAAGACAGAGAAGTTTCATTATATTTGTGTGCAGACGTTAACGCATTGCAGGGAAGTATGTGTTTATCTTGCTAGTTCTTGAAACGGTTTCCCTGGTTATACCTGTGATTGTTTCTTGATGTTTACCCATAAATATAGGGTATCTTTAATAGTTTCTAGAAAGGTAACTATGTGAAGGAATGTATGTGCAAAGGCACAGAACCAATAGTTTATTTCCTAGTATGTAAACTTAACCGTTGTGTTATTTGTTTTTAAAAGAAACATGGACTTGTAAACTAATAGTTAGATCTCTTAGAGAGAGATATGCACCAGTGTGAATAAGCTTTGGGTAAAGTAGAACAAGAAGTTACTTGGATAGAGGTACTAGTGAGTTAGTATGTTATGCTTGCTCATGCAGATGAGTAGAAGATAAAAAGATCCTTTTTAAAGGTTGTTCAATGAATTATTGATAATGTAACTAATATTATTGCCAAGCTTGTTGTCAACAGCATTGACAGGAAACGATGGTGGTTGGTGTCAAAGGAAAGTGATGTTTAACATTATGGCACGAAAAAGGATTATTCGTCCATGCAGATGAGTTCAAGCTGCAGTATTGTCCATTGCTAGAACAATTAGGCCACAAGGAATGTTGCATGTGGCGGTATGTAAATAAAAGATTACATGTAAGCTGTATTAGCTTTTAGCTAGTTATGTGATAGCTTAATGATAATTCATTGTAAAGATTTGAATACAATGGTTAAGGGATGGAATCCCTTATAAGCCATTGAGTGAGGGGTGAAAACCCTCAGGAGCGTTTAATAAGAAGATTAAATGTTTGCTGGTTTTCACCCTACGGGGTTTCCAGGGTATATCCGTGTTCTATGGTGTGATTGATGTGATTGCCTTATGTGTCTGTTGATGATGATGGGTCCTTGATGATGATGGTTCTTTATTTGTTGTGACAAGCATAATGTCTTAGTGCATGATTATTTAATATGGTTAAGAATATCAAGAAATGGATGCAGGGATTCATGAGACAGCTTATGTCAGAACACTACCACATGGATGGTTAATGGTTATGAAAATGGATATATAACTTATTGTCTTTCACTGCGATTTACTTGATGTATTAGTGAATGTTATATCTAATCGTTAGTGATGATTTGTGGAGTTGTGAACTGATTAATTACTTGTGGTAATTGTATAAATTAATTCTAACTCCCTACTTTTACCTGCGAGGTTACCGGGGTATGTGACAGATATCTCTCATAAAACAATTTTGATATCTCTTAGTGTTGATCGAAAGGCAATTTCCACAAACTTGGAATGTTGTTAACCAAAAAGAAGGAGAAAAATGGAAAGTTAAACATGAAACAATTTTGATATCTCTCAGTCTTTGATCGAAAGGTTAAATTTTAAAATAATTCCAACGTAAAACTTATAAACAGTAGGGTAATTTTTTTTTGATAAAAAAAATAAAATTTGCAAATGCCTAGCAAGAATTGCATTAGATTTAGATAAGTTCATAGTAAAGATTTCCAAGGCAAGGAAGGTTTTGGTAGTTTTAAATGATCAATTCATAATCGAAGATATGCAAGATGAGGAAGGCGTAGGCCAAGGCAAATGGGAATTTATTTTATTTTAAATGTGGAGAATTTAATAAGAATTTTTAATATTTTTTATTTTATTTTATTTTAAATGTGGAGAATTTAATAAGAATTTTCAATACTTTTGGGGGATTATCTTTGATTTGGATATTAAAAATGCCTGTGCATAATTTCAAAAACTTTATTTTTTAGAAATGAGATAAAGAAATAAATGTTAACTAGTTTTAGATATAATAATAATACAAATAGTATGATAATTTAAATTTTATTAATAAAAATTATGATTAAAAAATATTATAAAACAAAAATAATATTCTAATTTTTATTTATTAATAAATTAAATGAAAACAAAAAAAATTGAAATGGAAAACAATACTAATGGGTTAAAATTGTAATAGTATCATAAAAATATTTAAATTATTACATTCACATACATAAAAACAAATATTACGAAAATTTAAAATGGCATTTTTAAGATAAAATGTGATGTTTTACATTTTAAGGATACAAAACTCTAAAATATAAAGTGGTAAAAAAAGGTCTTTGGAAAATATTAGTTGATACATCAATGACCATGAACATGAATTTTGTATATGAGCTTTGAAAATTTTATATACCGTTTGTGCTATGTTTGCATAGGTCCACTTCCAAATAAGATCAAATCATTTTAAATCAATGGAACAGGTAAATGGAGGCCAACGTTCACCTGAACCTGAAAGTAATAGGAGATATTGAAGGATGGCTCGTTCCATCAGCGAGCAAGGAAAAAATAAAGAGACGTGCACGCGTTCGTTTACCACTATATTGATATAGATTATGATTTAAATTAGGTAGCATAGTTATTTTTGGCCACCAATATTTATTTAATGTGGGGTTGTATATCCTTATAATTACATAATTAGATAATGTAATTACTTAAATTTAATAATTTTTAATATTAATTGGTTTTCATATTAATAGTAATTGTAAAATCATAAACAAAAATACATAAATAATAATAAGAAAAATAATAATAATATTAAATTAATAAATAATATTTTGATCTGGGTTCTAGGGTTAAAATTAGCCGTTAGTCCATTTAGCTGTTGAAGAATCTGCTCAGACTATTTAACATGCTAAGCTAGATCTGTTTCTTAACTTGTCCTGACGATGAACCACACTAGTTGGTTCGAAACTCGTCGACAAAGGTCTTTCTATATGTAATTTACGCGGAAGCTCTACTTATAAAAGTAAACCTCTCTCAACCCCCAATTTCATCTTTAATTTTTCTGAATGATTACTTGCCAAACAAAATGTATTACTATCAATAAATAATATATTCTCTTCAATTAGAGAAATAACAAATTAAAGATTATTTAGAAATTTGGTGAGATTTTTTTCAATTCTGGAGTATTTGAATCGTTTTGTTATAGTGGAAACTTGACAGTTGTAATCTGAATTTTCAAAAAATTGTATTGCTAGGCACGTTGCTGTCATAAAAATGACAGAAATGAAGAGAAATGCAAGAAGAAATATTACTTGACCTAATAGTTATAGTTAAAAGTATCTCTATTTTGGAATATGTTTTTTACAAATTTTAGTTTATCAATTTTTATTAGGTGGATGTTAAGGTTTTAATCTTATAGAATATTAGATAATAATCTCTATACAATTTTAGGTGCCCCTTAGGTATGCTATGAATATGTTCTTCTCCTTACAGTATTTTGAAGCATATGGACAAAATGTAATGACATAATGTTTGCAAATATGTTTATAATAATTGTACTGGTGCATAATATAAACCAGGTTTTTTCATTTTAAAAAAAAAAAAAAAAATAAAAAATTAGATAATATTTACAAAAATATGAAATCAATTGTCGATATTTAAGTGTTATGTTGCTTATTATGGATTGACTTCATGGTTAAAGATTTTATTCCATGTTGTATTGTTTTAAATATATATATGTTCAACTTATATATTAAATGTATCAAGACATGTTTTGATGCTTATTATAGATTGGAGTTTATTTGCATTTACTAGTCATTTAATTTATATGGGTGCACTAGTTTGTACTTTAACTAAGGTTTTTGTTTTTATTAGTATTTTTCAGTTTTAGTTTTGTGTAACATTTAGTATAAGATTTTTTAAAATTTCAAATTTGATTTTTTGGTATAGTTAATTAATAGAGGTTTTGGCTTTTTTTTTTTAATGTACAAATAAATTAATTAAAAATGCATATTAAACAAGGGCTACATAGTAGCTAGCAATCCCCACTTAGATTAAATATAGCTTAACTAAACTAAAAAATAATAAAAACAAAGAATTCATCACAAAATAAAACAACCAATAAAATGTTATATTGTTGGCCAATGCTTTTCGAACCAACAAGTGTGGACCACTCTTGTTGGTCGCCAAAAATTTCTCTTATGTAATTTATACCAAAAGGCTTTGCTTAATTCATTATGGATCACATAAGCTTGAATACAGAAAAAATGTTGTATTGTTAAATGTCATCACCAAAAATTAGAAATATAATTAACTAGTACTGTTTATATTAAAACATGATCTATATAAAATTCAAATGTTCATATTTCCATGTCATCAACAAACATACTAAATACACAAAACAAAGGAATGTCCAACCTCTGTATCTTTGAAAGTCAATGACTTTGATAAACGAATAGATAAAGACCTTTCCAAGAAATATTCCTTTTATTTATATAATTATCTTTGCCTTCCAGGATGGTGATGGGGATGTTTCTCTGATCATGTTTTATCTTCCAATCTGTTGGCACCTAATACCTACCTTCTTAGCCAATGAGCCTCAGAGTTCTAGGTTAAAAGAAAAGAAAAAAGTTGAAGGGGTATAGGATAGAATGAGAACTACACAATTATATAATTTTAGCTCGTCACAAAATTGCATTATGTAGAGTGTGTTTAGAGTTTAAACAAATAATAACATTCTTTTTGGTCACCAACTTTTAAGAACAAAGTAGATATCACTGCGTTGGAGTTTTTCTCCATAATAAGGAATTGGAGCTAGCACCATAAATAAAGCAACCAAGCCCTTTATAGAGTCTGAAAACAATGCTCATTCATGCATGTTAGAGAATAGCCCGAATAGAAGCATGAACTCAACACAAATCATAATTGAAGAACTCATCACAAATCATAATTGGATTGACAATTAATAGCTCTCTTAAAAGAATAAATTGGGAAAAAAAGTTTCCAAATGAAATATCTCGTTCGAAATGTCATGAAATTTTTTTTCAAAGAAAAAAACATCATGATATTATATTAAGAGAATATAATGAGCTGATACATATGAAGCCATATCCTTCTGTCCAACAGATACATACCTATAAACAGATAGGACTAATGTCATGAAATATGAACATGACTTTTGCCTACAAGCTTTGAAAATTTTATATAGCATTTCAAAGCTTAATCTGTGCTATATTTATTTGACAAACCCCACTAATAAACATATATCAAAGCATTCTAAACCAACTGTGAACAGGCCGTAAATGGAAACCAACGTTGACGTGGATAAGGAGAGCCCGCATCCTGAACCTGAAAATAAAAGGAGATATTGAAGGATGCATCGTTCCATCTGCCTGCGTACATAAAAACCAAAAATCAAACATGAGTGGGATTAGTTTTTGTCAAAAATAAAAGGATCAGCCAGCAAGGCAGACATAAAGAGACATGCACATGTATAGTTACCTCCATATTGACAGACTATGATCCAAATCACAGTAGCAGAGCCATTTTCACATTAACAGCAACAGCAAAACAGTAAGCAGAAGCACAGCTCTCCCAACCCCCAATTTCATCGGTAATTTTCCTGATTGATTAGCTGTAAAACAAAATGTATTTATTATTAATGAATAATATATTCCTTTACCAATAGAAATAATTGGCATTGTAAGGATTATTCAGAGTGAGAAATTCAGGACTATCAATAATTCTGGAGTACCCAAATTCAGAATTTTCAAAAATTCCTAGTAATTTCCATTATTTTCCAAGCCTCCTTCAGGCTTATGGCTCAAGGCTTATGCTACTTAAGGCTTATGGCTACTACGGAGAAACTAAGTGACCGTTAATCTGATAAAAATGGCAGAAAGGAAATGAAGAGAAATGCAAAAAGAAATATTACTTGAAAGTGATTAATTTGATAGCGATTGAAATATTACTTGAAGTGATTGATTTGAAAGGAAAAAAGGAATATTACCTGAAAGCGATTGATTAGATAGCAGGACATAGCAGCTCTCCATATAAATTGCGGAATAATCATATGGATAAGTTTGAAGCTGTTTCGTTGCATTGGCCAAGCAGTTAGAGCAATTGGAGGTGGATATAACTCTGTAGCACTCAACGAGAGCGTAGATCTTATGACCTGAAGAGTCAACACTCCCTCCTTCCGCGAATCTCTTTATTGATATAGAAGCTTCACTAGACAGATTGGAAACAAGATTTGTAAAAGCCATTTCTTGCCCCTTCATGAATTGATTAATAACAGAAGCCAAATGACGTGTTCCTGTAGCAAGGAAGCTGCTGTCGTTCCGGTAGTACAATTCGCACATAGGGAACCACGTTCGACATCCAGCTTGGTTTCCGCACAATATAGTAGCATTATTCCTTATATTTTGACAGCAATCGGAACATTCCTTTTGCGATGCGTCTCCCCTGCACTGGAGAAGCCCAGAAACTTTGTTGGGAGATTCGCCATACGAAGAAACATTAACCCCTGTCGAAGGCGTGGTCTGAACAAGATCATCCAAAACCTTGTTCAAATTTGTCGCAAATTGGTCGCCATACGTGTACGTCCGGTTGTCGGGAAACGAAGCTATTCTTGCGTACGGGACCTGTGCCTTGCACTGCGCTATCAAAAGGGCGAATAGTAGAATCAGAAGATAATTACAAGAAGAAATGGAGTGCCTTAAACTCCCATTCTGCCATTGGATTAATGTACTCATATTTGCAAAGACAACAGCTGATACCCTCTGTCTCGGGGTTCAATCCCAGGCAAGAGTATGTAAGTTTGAGAACTAGTTAGTCCAAGCACGCTAATAATACCCTCGATGGATATCTGCCATGAACTGCAAGAGTGAGTGTGGACGTTCAAGAATCAAAACTATATAATCCCTCAATTTTGCTTGCGCGGCTCACCATTCTTGAATATGCAAAAGCCAAGTGAAGAAGCGCACCTTTAACAATGCGTTCCCAGGCGTATGACCCTCAACTCTGTTGCCGTGACTCTCACGACTCATGGAATATGCAAAGCCTCCGTTGCCGTGACTCTCACGACTCATGGAATATGCAAAGTCATATGAATGCCAAGGCTGTTTGCACAGCTCACGATTATTGAACACAGCGGTGCGATTATTTAAATTGCTATCAAATGGCTACATTGATACGTGTGACCTGTGTTTATTTTAGAATAGGGTTTTCACAAATTTTAATAAGCATTGTCTACCGAGTCAAAGATGAAGTTTGATATTTGTAACCAGGATTTCTAAAAACTCAAACACAGATATAATGTCAGCATAACACATCTGAGGGATAGTTTGGCACATGTTGATTTTTCCATGAAAGAAGTGGCGGTGTCATCTTTTTCCATATCCCAACACACATCTATTCTAATTTTGTGTGAAAAGTAGGCTTATTTGAATGCCAATTATACTGATTTTTTTCTTTACATCAACTATATTAAATAACAATTGTGAGTTTCTTGTACCTTTCATGTAAGATTAGTAAGAATGATATAAATATTTATTTATGTAAACATGATATTAATTAATGTAACATGAACAAAGTTGGTTTAGATTGTTGATATAAACATCCATTCATGCAAACATGATATTAATTAATGTAACAAGAACAAAGTCGAATTAGATGGTTGATATAAACATTCATTCATATAAACATGATATTAATTAATGTAACAAGAATAAAGTCGAATTAAATAACAGCTCTAAGTAGCCAAAAGATTGAGTTCATAATAGATATAATTAATTTTTGGTTATCAATAATAACAATTTAAGTTATTATTAAAACAAAATAATTAAAATTCAAAGTAATAACCATACAAAAATAATCTAACACACAAAGAAATAGTTTGAAATCAACCAATAAGAAAACTCAGAAATTACAATTAGCTTTTTTGAAGTGATACTTGTTTTCTTTTACTAATTTTAATATTTTAATATTTAAAAAAGAATATATATTATAATATTAAATAAATATTACATAATATTAAAAATGAATAACTTGGTGGTGAGAAACCTAGACTTGCATAACACAAATATATATAGGCAATGAGAAAACCCAAAGAAAAAATACTAACTCTAATATTATAATATTTAAAAATAATATAATACTAACTTTAATATTATTTTGTTTAAAAATAATATTATGTAATGTAAAATATAATATTTCTTTATTATAATATTATATTAGTTTTAATATGATATAATTTTATAATATTTAATTCAAGAACATCATAGCATTATATTATTATATTAAACATAGTGTTATAATATTATACCTATAAAATATTAATAATATAAAAAAAAATATTATTATAATATTATATTAATTTTAATTTAATATAATGTTATAATATTTAATTTAAGAATTTTATAGCATTATATTAAATATATTATTATAATATTGTAATTTTTTAAATTTAAATATTATGTAATGTTTTTTTTTTTCTTTTTTTAACGGTCTGTTTTAATATTATGGATAAAACAATACATTCTTATGATGGACATATTGTCCTCATAAACCTTGAGAAATACAAAGCATGATAAGCTACTTTGGGTAGAAGCTTCTCCGCTTACATCCATTTGTACTATTGTCTAAAGATACAACATGATGATATTATTTTCTCTCAGCCATTTTTGCAATTTACATAGATTCTAATATGTGGATCAGATCCTTTACATTTCTGTAGATCACAGACTTAATGTATTCTTTTCTTATATGATTTTTATACAAAATTTATACAAAACTTAAGACAAAAAGAAACAAAAATTTAGTATGAACTTATCTGCAATGAGGATCTGCCTTTTTGAGTGATCTATCTTGGCACTTTTAGATTTTCTACTTTTGTCTCCTCTGCTCCCATTTTCATCATGATGTGCATGCCTTCTTCTGTGTCCTGTAGTCCCTATTTCGATAATGCATCCGTTGATTTGTTATTTGTTATGTACCCTGCTGATGTGCTCAATGGATGAATTTTGGAAGGAACTCCAAATACATTTTATACGTCTCAACCAACCTTGTAGGGAAGTTTCCTGAATGTTGTTCTTCCCATTAACATGGTCTATTATACAATTGGAATCCCCAAAAATTTGTACTTGAGGGATATCTAAGAACTTGATAAACCATAATAAACCCCATAAAGCAACAACTTCTGCTTTCATACTTGTTCCTTCTCCCCCATACCAGTGACTCCAAAATTCCTACTCTTTTGTCAATTTTAAGCAAAAGTCACTCCCACATCTTCCTCCTTGAGCTGCTCCATCAAAAAACGCCACCGAATAGTTGGAGAACTGAACTCTCCCCTTCTCTGTCTTCTTCTTTTTACTTTTATTGGTGTCCTCATTCTGATCTAATACGACCCACTGTTCTATGGATTCATAGATCAATTCCTCCCCACCCCCCCCTCTGCTATGACCAAAAATCAGATGATTCTGATCTTTCCAGATTTCTGAGAAAATGACCTAGGCTAGCATTCTCCTACTTTTACTCTGAGTGCTCCACCATTTTAAACATTCCTCAATTGTATTAAATTGGGTGAATGGAATCTGCCTCTTGCCTGTGAAGTGTTTCCAAATGCTAACAGATCTATGACAATGTAAAAATAAGTGCTCATTATCCTCAGAATTATTCGTGCATAGATAGCATATCCCAGGGTCATAATGGTTCTTCTTTTGTAAATTTTCCCATGTCAGATTTTTGTTCTGCCATGTTAGCCAGAGGAAGGTTACAATTTTAATTGGAATGTTTACTTTCCAAAAACTGAAAAACCAGCAATATTCAACATTCAGAATTTCCTTCATGCAAATTTTGAGGTAACAGTCCGTCACCTCTACTTCTCCTGAGATCTTCTTCTTTCCAGCCCATGTCATACAATCTCCTTTGTTGTCATAACTTATCCCTGCCTCCTTTAATGTTTTTACCAGCTGTAACCAATCATGTTTATACTCATTAGCCAGATTCAGTTGGGAGAAGTCGCGCCATATTGGAATATTTCCTTTCCAATCATTGACCAACTGACTTAGGACAAAAAAGCCTCTTCTATTCAAATGCATTATCAGTTCTACTGTCCCTGAAACACCCTCACCTACTCCTACAATGCAATCTTTACCCAGTATAATACTGTTACTAGATCCAAAAAACCACATAATGTTTTGTAAAAGAATATTCTTGACCTTTCGAAAATTTATTCTAGATTTGTGAACCGCCTTTTTTCCCAATTTCTCCTTGTCTAAACCAGAAGGAGAAATCCTTGTTCTTCATATATTTGGATCGGATCAGCTCTCCCCAAATACTTCGACTATTGATACCCCTCCACAGTGATTTCAAAATAAGAGCCCATCCAAAGAACTTTAAGTTATGAATACCCCAGCCACCCAAGATTTTGGGTCTAGTGATCTTTTCCAACTTCACTAAATGATACTTGTTCATACTAGCACCGAACCATATATAACTTGCTATTACTCGATTCAGAAGATTAATAATCATTTGAGGAATACAAAAAAGATGTGCCCAATAAATCCCCACCTGAGTCAACACTGTGTGAGGATGATACATCCTCCCATAGATAAACATATGTTTTCCCACCCCTTAATGTTTAGATAGAATCTCTCCACCAGCCACATCCAATCTGCATTTTTGTAGCTACCTGGCTTTAGTCGATAACCCAGATATTTCATACCCTTTTCTATATTTTCTGCCTTCACTCCAAAGCGATTCTGAATAAAAGAGATATCATCCTGGGCGCATGCTCCATAGAGAATAATAGATTTCTGTTGGTTTTGAACAAGACCCGTAGCTACCCCAAACTTTTTTAAGATTAAGGAGAGTGATAACCATTTAAACATATTTACCATAATAGAATATCATCCACAAAAAATTTGTTATTATATAATGTAAGATAAAATAGGTTAAATTTAGAAATTCATTAAAAATTTAAATATTATATAATATAAGATAAAATATGTTAAATTTAGAAAGTCATTAAAGTAATATTTGATTTAATATTATATAGTATTTTTTATTATAATATAATATAAATTTTAATTTTAATATAATATTATAATATTTAATTTAAGAACGTTATAGTATTATATTAAATATATTATTTTAATATTATATATAATATTGTAATTTTTAAAATTTAAATAGTATGTAATGTTATTATATAATGTAAGCTAAAATAGGTTAAATTTAGAAATTCATTAAAAATTTAAATATTATATAATATAAGATAAAATATGTTAAATTTAGAAACTCATTAAAGTAATATATACTAAAAATTATTGAAATTTTCATAAAAAAATATGTAAGCTCTTAACTTGAATTTACATTATTTTAATGTTAATATTTTTTCTTTATATTAAAATAAAAATAAATACATTGATTTTATTGTATATCCCATTTTCTGCTCTTAGCTTATTGATTTTACTGGATGCATTGATTTCAATATAAATGTTCCATCCGCTTCCGTACATAAAATCCCAAAAATCAAGCATTGATGGTATTAACTTTTGCCAGAAATGAAAGGATGAGCCAGCACGCCAAAAATAAAGAGACGTGCACGCCTGTGTTTACCTTTATATTGACACGCACTACGATTGAAAAATACGTGAATCTTGGAGACGAGACGGGTCCTAATGTCTGGCTAGTCAATGCTGATCCTAATATCTCGAGAGTCACGAGACCACGGAGGGAACAATGATGGCTAATCGTCATTCACGGACTATGGGTGTATTACACCTAAAGAATTTTAAGATATTTTTTAATATCGGAGAAATTTTTTATTTTAATTATTTTAAATTAAAATTTAAGATTAATTGAATTGTTTTAATTATAAAATTTAATAAAAAGATATTTTTTGATAAATATTTATCGAAATTTTTTATTTCAATTTAAGGTGAATGAAGATTTGTTGATTTTTTTAATTAAGGGTTTAGAATGGTTTTTAAGGGAATATGTTCAACATATATTTAGTCTTATTCTAATAAGTTCTCCATCATTATTTATAATATTCATTTATATATACACATTTTATTTAGCAAAATGGTCCATTACTTTTAATAAATTTAAAAAATTAGATTCTTGTCAATTACTCCCACCAACTATTTTCCTAAAGATTTGAGATTATTCCAATTCTAATAAGTTTCTCCATGATAAGTTCCTCAATATTATTTATAACATTCATTTATAATTCATTTTTTTCTTTTTAAATTAACCACATTGATATTTTTTATGTGATTGTACTAGTTTAAAACAAAATTTTATATTTAAGACAAAAACGGCTTAAAATATTTTAAGACAAAACTTTATATTTAAGACAAAAATAGTTTAAGAAAAATATATTTTAAGACAACATTATATTTAAGACAAAAAGAGTTTGAGACAAAAATTTATATTTAAGACAAAACTTTATATTTAAGACAGTGGCCACTTAAGAGAAATCCCATTTAAGACAAAAACATATCAATTTACCAATTTACAAGTTATTACTTTTTTGGCCGCTGCTATTTCACTAACAAAAAACCCACTTAAGACAATTAACAATTAAAACAAAAACATATCAATTTACCAATTTACAAGTTATTACTTTTTTGCGCTTATACCGAAACTGCTATTTCACTAACAGAAAACCCATTTAACACACCTAACAATTAAAATAAATACATATCAATTTACCAATTTACAAGTTACTACTTTTTCACGCCTATACCGAAACTGCTATTTCACTGACCATTCACGTTATGTTATTGATCTGATTAAAAATATTAAATTATTATAATAAGATCCTCTTCAAATATCTGATTGAGAATATGCAAAAACCAAGTAAAAAACCTCACCTTAAACAATGCGTTCCCAGGCGTATGACCGTCAAGTCTGTTGCCGTGACTCTCACGACTCATGGAATATGCAAAGTCATGAATGCCAAGGCTGTTTGCACAGGTCACGATTATTGAAGACAATGGTGCGATTATTTAAATCGCTATCTAATCGCTAAATCGCATGGTTAGAATATTCAGTAATATTGTGAATCTTTTCAACTAAACTTATTCTTGGAAAAATTAAAGAGAGGCAAATGGAAAGAAGCACCTTTGGTTGGATAACTTGATTTACTTTTAGTTCAGCCTATAACATTCAAATCGTTTGGTGCTTTTGGGTGGGAATGTATTAAGTTTTTTTTTAATACTTATATTAAAGTGCCATTATTTGTTTTTGGAATGTATAAAGAAATTTTTTTTTAATTATGTATTATATAAGATTTTTTTGTTTGTGACTCGTCATATAGTAAGTTAAATTGGTGATAAAATAAAATTTTCATCAAAATATATTATTTAGTGTAGTTTTTTAAAGTATGTTATTGTAAATAAAGAAAAATAAAATGAAGCAAAATATAAAGAGATTAAGTAGAAGGATGGGTATCAATCTGAAGATGATCCAAAGCATTAGGACTAGGTAGAGAGATGTTGATCTATGGTTTATTGTTGCTATGATATGCACTATGGGCTCATTCATGTTGATCTAGGGTCAATTGTTGCCATGATATGCACTATGGGCTCATTAATTTTTGTGAGTTGCAACACCATATTGTCCAAAACCAAAAGAATTTCCTCTTTTGCATCGTTCTTATCTAGTGGAATCTTTTCCAAAATTTCCTTCATGCTCCAATTAAAGTTAATGATAAATATATATTGATTGTTTCCACCATAGGTGTGGCCAACATCCAAAACCCATGCAAACACAATGTCCATACCTTTGAGTCCAATAAACAATTATGCTCTCCCTTTAAATCATATTCCACCTTGTCAATATGTGCCCTCACCTGCAATGGTATTTTTTCTCTATAGAGTTGAATTGAAGTCTCCGCCCACGTATGAACCTTTCCTCTTCCACTACAGTGGAATCGATTATAGAAATTTTGAATAATATAACACTTGTTCACAGAGATTATCCTGATTATACACTATTTGCATAATGCATGCATAATACATAACCTCCTCTACGTTGATCATCAATTTTGCGGAACTAAGAAACAATCGTATGCGCACATTGAAACATCAATCACACATATGAACACAGTATGTAATGGGGAAAGCATACAGCTGAAAACCCCCAACTATCTGTATATTATAATGATAGAGAACATGTAACAATACATAGTACAATACTCCTCACAAGTACTCAGTACTATCTCCACCTACTACACACAAACTAGCTCAGATCTGAATCAAGTCACACGTTCAAATCTCTTCCACTATTTGCCTGCCTCTATTGCGCATTCCTGCATGAGAATAATGATCTTCCAAACTCGTATTCCCTTGGTTTGTACTGCGTAATCCTCATTAGCAATATCCATCAATTATTGTGCAAATCTCATGCACAACTATAGTCACAACTGACAGCTGTCTTGCCCTTTCACTCACCTCTAACACCTGTCTCCATTGAACTGTCCATGCACTAAGTTAACTGATGTATTCATCAGTTGATTTATGAGTTAATAATTAGTGAATTAATTAATAATTAATTCACACCACTCATCACTAGTGTATTTGTCAGTTAAACTAAATACAACTAGTTCAACTAAGTCAAACTGAACACAACTCCATCAACTCCTCAATCAACTCCACCAAACTCAATCACTTGAGTTCTAACTGAAGTCCATCATGCAATAGCTCAACTAACCCATAGGAAAAGCATATTTCCTTCTGGAAGTTTCATGTGCCACATCCGTAGCTCGAACTGAAGTACCGCAAGAGGATAAGATAATGTTTATAGTCCAAATATTATTAAGAGCTAATAATATTCGACAGTTCCATTTTTAGACTAGCAGTCTGAAAATAGACTCCGCCCATATGTCTAAAAATAGAAGTCCATCTATTTTTACCAACATGACCAATCATCCATAAATAACATCCTGCAACTCATAGACCACGATCCATATGTCTAAAATAGACATAGTCTAAAAATAGACTTTGCGCCAAAAATAGCCTGATGGCCCACTTAGTGAAGGCGACTTCTTTTCACTGAGATCCATCATCTTGTTGCATTTTCAACACTCCCTCTCAACAAGATATGGATTATCTGCAACCCCTATCCTGCCTCTGTGGTATTCGAATTTTCTCCTGGTAAGCCCCTTGGTCAAGATATCAGCATCCTGATCCTCCGTGGGAATGTATGAAAGTAACATGATTCTCCGCTGCACACAATCTCTGATATGATGGCGCCTGATGTCGATGTGATTGGATCTATCATGAACTACTGGATTAGCCAAGAGTTTAATGCAACTCTGGTTATCACAATAAATCATAGTAGGCTCCAAGTGTGACCCGAACAACCCGACTAGGATCTTCCTCATCCATATAACCTCGCATGCAGCCAAACTTGCTGCCATATACTCGGCCTCTACTGAACTGAGTGCCACGGATCTCTGCTTCCTGTTGTACCAAGAAACTGTTGTCAACCCGATACTGAAGATCCCTCCAGATGTGCTCTTTCTGTCCGCTGGAATCCCTGCCCAATCTGCATAGGTGAAGCCACATAGCTTCACCTCATCCTCCTGTCTGTACCACAATCCATATCCCGATGTGCCTCTGAGATAACGCAATACATGCTTGCCTGCCTTCCGGAAGAGCTTGGTTGGCTTGTGAAAGCTGGTTAACAGCATAGCATATATCGGGTCATGTATTGACCAGATACATAAGCGACCCCACCAACTGTCGATAAACAGTGGCATCCACTACCTCCGCTGAAGTAGCATCCTCCTTCCTCCAACCTCTAGGAAGAGGAGTATCAACAGGCGTGTAGCCATGCATGTTGAACTTCTCTAGTATCTCCCGGGCATACTTACCCTGAGAAACAAATAGTCCATCACTGCACTGCCACATTTCCAATCCCAGGAAATAATGAAGGAGGCCCATGTCCTTCATCTCAAACTCTCTAGCAAGATCCTCCTTGCATGAAAGTATCAACAACTCATCTCCTGTCAAAATCAAATCATCTACATAAAGTACAATGATCAACAACTTACCCTCCACCACAATTTGGTATAGGTTAGGATCCGCCTCACTCTTGGAGAATCCAAGTCCGGTGAAATAACTGTCTATCTGTGTGTACCAAGCACGAGGTGCTTGTTTCAACCCATACATCGCTCTCTTGAGCCTACACACATGTGACTCGCTGCTGAAGATCTCGAAACCTTCGGGCTGCTCTATGTACACCTCCTCCTCAATGACTCCATCTGATGGATGTGCCACCCCATCTGCACTGAGAGAGCAAGAATCATCCATATGGAAGAATACCTTGCGACATGTGCAAAAGTCTCCTCATAATTTATCCCCTCTATCTGTGAGAAGCCTCGGGCAACAAATCTTGCCTTGTACTTCTCCACACTCCCGTCAGCTGCCTGCTTCACTTTGTAGATCCATCTCGAACCCACCACTGATTTCCCTTCTGGTCTTGGGACAATCTCCCATGCACTGTTTCTAACAATCGAATCATACTCTTCCACCATGGCATCTACCCATGCGGGATCCTCCACAGCTTCCTCGAAAGAGGATGGCTCAGTCACGACACATTTGCTCACAAGAGCCATGTATCCAGTGTACCGATCAGGTGACTGTCTCTGTCTGTGTTGTGCTATAGGTGGTCCTACAACCTTCTCTGCATCTTAAGCCAGTCGCTCAACTTTTGTAGTGCGCTTTCGCCCTCTGATGGTTGGTGCTACATGAGTGGTCTCTTCCACTCCATGAACTTCATCTTGTGGCTGATCCACATCTTGAAGCTCATTCTTAGGAACTAATAGCTCCTCATCTACATGCAAGTGTGGATCCCTCTCAAGCGAACACTTCATGGCTTTCTCCTCCTGAAATTTAATATCCCGTCGCACAACAGTCTTGCGACTGTCTGGCAAATACACACGATAGTTGTGGGGCGTATCAATGTACCCCACAAATATCCCAAACTCTACGGTCGGCTCCAGCTTCTTCCTAGCATCCTTCGTCACATGCATGTAAACAGGAGAACCAAAAATCCTCAAATGGGAAATATTAGAAATCTTACCAGAATAAGCCTCCTCGGGTGTACTCATGCCAAGTATCTTGTGAGGACAACGGTTCTGCACATATACTGCAGTATTGCATGCCTCTTCCCACAAGTGAAGGGGTAGGCTCTAATCATGCAACATCGCCTGTGCAACACCCACGATCATTTTGTTCTTCCGCTCAACAACCCTGTTCTGCTGTGGGTTATGGGGAGCTATGAGCTCTCTTCGAATCCCTTCTGCGTTGCAAAAGTCCTTGAACTCGCCAGAGATGAATTCACCACCATTGTCGCTCCTAAGAGCCTTCACCTTCTTCCCCAATTCCTTCTCAACCAGTGCTTTGAACTCACAAAACTTTGAGTATGTCTCACTCTTCTTCTGCATGAAGAAGATCCAGCACTTTCGAGAGAAATCATCAACAAATATCACATAGTACTTGTGCTTTGTTGTCGAAGCTACTGAGAAAGGTCCACACACGTCTTTGTGAATTCTCTCAAGGATCGTCATGGTGCAACTATCCTTCTCGTGAAAGGTGGCTTTCACAAATTTTCCCAAAGTACACCCCTTACACTGATTTGACTACGCAAGAGTGCCTTTAGGAAGCCCATTAGAAATCTTTTGCAGTATCTTCAAAGCTCCATGGTGAAGGTGGCCCAATCTCTGGTGCCACAGCTTGCCATCATCCCAGCTCACCACTCCTTTTGCCTTGCATGCCATTGTTGCGCAGCCATCTACATGCAATTGATAAAGGTTCTTGAATCGAACCCCTATCTTCCGGGTTTCTCCAGTTGTCTTACTACGCAGGAAAGCCTTTCCTTCACTGAAGACAACATGATATCCCTTGTCTTCTAACATCGCCACAGAGATATGATTCTTCTTCAATCCTCGAACATGCATCACTTCCTTCAATATGAAGGATTTACCAGACTCCCTCTCAAAGGAAATGGTACCAATACCGGTCACACTGTATCTACCATCATCACCCATCTCGATGTGCACTCCAAGATCTTTCTCATCCATATCAGAAAACAAATTTCGATCTCCTGTCATGTGAAGAGACGCACCACTGTCCAAGAACCATATCGATCCCATCACACCAAGCATGCGATCAACGAAAAATCCAGCTCAAACTGCGAGGCTAAGGCCTCTCCCACTGCAGATCCAGCAGCTTGCTTATTTTTCTTCTTCTGCGGACAATTTGTGGCATAATGTCCATGCTGGTGACAGTGAAAGCACTTCACCTTGGACATGTCCTGCTTCTTGCCTTTCACACCGGAATGAGAAGCTTTCTTGTTCTTCCCCTTCTTTGCTTTGGCATCCAAAGCGCAATTTTCTTCATCAGATGCCTTTGATGAAGATCTGTCCCTAGTATTCTGCCTGATCTCCTCTTGCACAAGATTCGACCAAAGTCTCTCCCATCCTGGAAATTTATCCTGACCATTGAGAGAGTCCTGATAGGAATGCCAACTCTTCAGAAGACCAAGGAGAGCCAAGCTCACCAAGTCCTCATTATCGACAGTCACCCCCACACTTCCCAGCTCATCCTGGCATTGGGTGAACTTCGTGAGATACTTGGGCATACTGTCTCCTTTCTCACACTTAATGTTTCTGAGTTTATCCTTGAGCGCCAACTTCCTCTGGTCGCTCTTGCTTTGGAATAAATCTATTAACGCTTTCCACATCAAGTATGGAGAAGCCTTTCCATGCAGGCTGGATACAATGTGATCCTTCACGCCCTCCAACAGAATCCTTCGACACTTTGTTGTCTTCTTTTGCCAAGCCTCAACTTGAGCAGTATCGGTAGGCTTTGGGACATCAGCATCTATGAAATCCTTCAACCCATTGTCATCTAACACCGCCTCCATCCTATCTTTCCATGCAATATAATTCGAGCTGCCTTCAAGGCCATACTCCAATCGCAATCCGTCGAAAGACATTTCAACTTCGACACCAAGAAAACACTGCTGCAAATTCGAATTCCACCAGCTCAAAACTCAACCACTTCTGATCTAAAATTCGTGAGAACAAAGTATTTCTCGTACAAAGATTGACTGTATGGGCATTCACCAGATATCTCACCTTCCAAAAGAAGGATGAATCCAGAGGCTACCTGGCCCGATTACAAACTCTGCCTGAAGAAATAAAATGTAATCACTTTCTGAATAATAGATCTGATGATCAACTTCGCTCCGATACCATGTAGAAATTTTTAATAATATAACACTTATTCACAGAGATTATCCTGATTATACACTATTTGCGGAATGCATGCATAATACATAGCCTCCTCTACGTTGATCATCAATTTTGCGGAATTAAGAAACAATCGCATGTGCACATTGAAGCATCAATCACACATATCAACACAGTATGTAATGGGGAAAGCATACAGCTGAAAACCCCCAACTATCTGTATATTATAATGATAGAGAACATGTAACAATACATAGTACAATACTCCTCACAAGTACTCAGTACTATCTCCACCTGCTACACACAAACTAGCTCAGATCTGAATCAAGTCACAGGTTCAAATCTCCTCCACTGTTTGCCTGCCTCTACTGCACATTCCTGCATGAGAATAATGATCTTCCAAACTCGTATTCCCTTGGTTTGTACTGCGCAATCCTCATTGGCAATCTCCATCAATGATTGTGCAAATCTCATGCACAACTATAGTCACAACTGACAGCTGTCTTGCCCTTTCACTCACCTCTAACACCTGTCTCCACTGAACTGTCCATGCACTAAGTTAACTGATGTATACTTTAGTTGATTTATGAGTTAATAATTAGTGAATTAATTAATAATTAATTCACACCACTCATCACTAGTGTATTTGTCAGTTAAACTAAATACAACTAGTTCAACTAAGTCAAACTGAACACAACTCCATCAACTCCTCAATCAACTCCACCAAACTCAATCACTTGAGTTCTAACTGAAGTCCATCATGCAATAGGTCAACTAACCCATAGGAAAAGCGTCTTTCCTTATGGCAGTTGCATGTGCCACATCCGTAGCTCGAACTGAAGTACTGCAAGAGGATAAGATAATGTTTATAGTCCAAATATTATTAAGAGCTAATAATATTCGACTGTTCTATTTTTAGACTGGCAGTCTAAAAATAGACTCCGCCCATATGTCTAAAAATAGAAGTCCATCTATTTTTGCCAACATGACCAATCATCCATAAATAGCATCCTGCAACTCATAGACCATGATCCATGTCTAAAAATAGACATAGTCTAAAAATAGACTTTGCGCCAAAAATAGCCTGATGGCCCACTTAGTGAAGGCGACTTCTTTTCACTAAGCTCCATCATCTTGTTGCATTTTCAACATCTCTTTGTTAAACCATTGCAGACTCTATATAGGAAAGCAGCGATATGAAAGCCCAAACAACAAAGGAAGAGAGAGTGGAGAGTGTATAATGGGAGCAATGGAGAAAATAAGAGAATCAAGAACTAAGCCGATCGAGAAAAAGAAGTTGGAGAGGATAGAAAATTGTGAGTGACTAGCTGTTTGCAGTAGATCCAAGGCCCAAACTAGAAGAAGAATCCACTAGTAGGGGAGGGAAACAACCATTGAGTTGTTTTAAAAGCCCAAAAATTTGCTATAGGGTGGAGATTTTTTGTATTTATACTAGAGAATATCAAATCCATAATGAAGAGTTTGGGGTGAGGTGTGGAAAGTGTGCCATATGTCATCACCATACTGTCCATTTTTTATACCACAAACATATAGATGAATACATAAACTCACACACACAGATATAATGTCAGGATAAGACATATGAGGGAGAGTTTGGCACATTATGCCCTTTCCGTGATGGAAGTGGAGGTGGCATCTCCTTCCACGCCCCAACTCAGAGGTGTCATCTCCTTCCATGCCCCGACGCACATCCATTCTAACTCTATGTAGGGTGAAAAGTAGGATTATTTGAATGCCAATTATACTGATCTTTTTCTTTACATCAACTATATTAAATAACGATTATGAATTTCTTGTACCCTTCATGTAAGATTATTAAGAATGATATAAACATTCATTTATGCAAACATGATATTAATTAATGTAACAAGAACAAGGTCGAATTAGATGGTTGATATAAACATACATTCATGTAAACATGATATTAATTAATGTAACAAGAACAAAGTCAAATTAGAAACCGACTCTAAGTAGCCAAAGGATTGAGTCCATAACTGATATAATTAATTTTTGGTTATCTCATAATAACAATTTAAGCTACAAAAATAAAAAAGATATAACTACTTTCATAACATATCAATAGTCATGAATCAAATTTATCTACTATCACAATTTATAATTATTTTTCTAATTTAATTTCTTTTACATTATTAAAACAAAATAATTAAAATTCAAGTAATAATAATACAAAAATAATTTAACATACAAATAAATAGTTTGAAATGAACCAATAAGAAAACTAAAAAATTACAATTAGCTTTGTAAAGTGATACTATTGCTTTCTTTTACTAATTCTAATATTATAATGTTTAAAAAAGAATATATATTATAATATTAAATAAATATTGCATAATATTAAAAATGAACAATCGGGTGGTAAAAAAGCTAGACTTGCATGAGACAAATATAGGCAATGAGAAAACAAAAAAAATACTAACTCTAATATTATAATATTTAAAAAATAATATAATACACAGTTTAATATTATAATGTTTAAAAAATAATATTATGTAAAGTAAAATATAATATTTCTTTATTATAATATTATATTAGTTTTAATATAATATAATTTTATAATATTTATTTCAAAAACATCATAGCATTATATTAAACATATTGTTATAATACTATACATATAAAACATAATATTTGATTTAATATTATATATTATTTATTATTATTATTATAATATTATATTAATTTTAATATAATATAATATTATAATGTTTAATTTAAAAACATTATAGTATTATATTAAATATATGATTATAATATTGTAATTTTTTAAATTTAAATATTATAAAATGTAAGATAAAACAGGTTAAATTATAAATTCATTAAAAATTTAAATATTATATAATATAACATAAAATATGTTAATTTAGAACGTCATTAAAGTAATATATATTAAAAATTCTTTAAATTTTCATCAAATTAAATTGTTGAAATATATATAAGCTCTTACGTTGAATTTACATTATTTTAATGTTAATATTTTTCCTTTATACGCAAATAAAAATAAATGCATTGATTTTACTGTAAATGTTATTTTCTACTCCTATTTTATTGATTGTATTAGATGCATTGATTTCAATGTGAATGTTGATTTATAATCTTATTTTATTGTATGGATAATATGCAATTATATGAGTGTAGTCATTAATCTATGATGTAAATGTATTGCATATATTTTGATGTATACACAAATTGATTAAGTGAATTGGTTTCTATTATAATAATAATACTAATTAATATATAGTTTACTCCATAGATTGAGTGCAGTTTACCAATTGATTAGAAGCTTCAATTACCAACACTATTTATATATATCCTAATATATTATTTTGTTATGTTTCCTTCTTCCTCAATGAAAGCTAGCATATGTTGGAACTCTCTATATAATATATGACCTTGAGAATACGACTCTACTTGAATTCAAATTCCTTAAGAGACATATTATGCAAATAAAAAAAGAGAAGATGATTTATATTTGTGATGGATACCATGAACCACAACAATGAGTTATTAGTGTGCACAATTTAAAATGGAATATCTTAAACATATTTAACATATTTAGAATTATCAGATTCGTGCTTGTGCATTACTCAAACCAGCCTATATCCATCTTAACTCCATATTTATCAAAAAAGGATCGCATTTGTAGACATGCAAATATTTCCTCAAATTTTGCACTCAAAAAGAGGTTTGCACCCTTTTTATCTCTCTCAGTGCTTGATAGATATGGAGTTGTTGAGGGCCCGGAAATCGGGTCAACAACAAGGGGGATATCCACCCGGTCCGGAACTTGGTTGGCAGCTCCTTGTCCATTTGGTATAGCGGGTCCGACTGGAGATAATGGGACCAGTTTCCCAATCTAAGGGGTGTGTGTGTGTGTAGAGTTTGATGATGGTGATCTAGGAGTATTTTTAAGCTAATTTAATTCTAACTTCTAAACTAACTCTATGCTATTGTAATCTAACAAAAACAACACATCTAATCTATCCTAACCCGAGGTAGATTTCCTCTATTATGCGATCTAAAAAGATTTCGAACAATAACTGGTAATAAAGATCACTCAGCTATCATAAGAATAGAAATCAATTAAGATAAACCATTCTGCATAAAAAGTTAGGCAAAACAGTTGTGAGCAGCATATCGCATAATAAGTTATTCATATGTCAAGCGCAAATAAATGACTCCACCGTACATAAGTGCCAAATGGTAACCCACACATTCATACATTAACATACAAACAACTCAGCTACATATCACTCTAAGAATATAAGCAGAAATTGGTCAAGAGATAAAAGTACCATTTATGACTGATTTCACTCATAAACTTCAAGCAATAACGATTTATCTCTACTTGTTCTAATATCTACTAAGAATACAGAAGTGCAACATCAGTAGCAGACATTAAAATGCAAACATAAATAAATCTCGATCCATCCATTCATCAAAAACCCCCTCCGAGGGTGCAAAAGTGCATGTTCTAAGGACAAGTTCTTTGACAAATTTTCCGACCCTTCTCCAAATGCCATGAGAAGGGTTAAATACTACTAACTAATTAATCTTAATTACACAAATTTAGGAAACGTCTTCAAATGACCGCCCTTTTACTAAAACAAATTTATTTCTAAAAATTGAATCTAATTTCTAACCGTTTTTGTATCTGCTCCTTAGTGTTGTAAGCAATGCAACGTTCGCCTGGAAAGAGTCGGCTGGTTGTCTTTTCCTTTCGTTCGAGCGATAAAAGTAGAAATAACAAGAGCTAGCACCTCTTTCTGACAAACTAGAAGATATTTTCGAAAATATTCCTCTGGTTGGGTGTATTTGCTGTGTGTATACTTAGTATAACCCAAATTTCCTTCAAACTGATTGTGCTGTTTCTATTTCAGTTTCCAGCCATGCGAATGACTCAAGGAGTTAGGGATTTCGTTGCCTGAACAATCTTCTGAATTGAAAATTGCTTCCGTTCTTTATTCCAGGCTTTTCTGGAGCGTCTTCCCTCTTTAGCGTTTTTCTTTTTGCTTTACCCAGTCTGAGCTTCAGGATCTTTTGTAAACATGCTGCTTTTGTGCGCCTTTGACTCTGAGTCTTGGATAGTCTATTTCCATCAGTATCTGTTGAGTGATACTCTGGAATCCGCGGTCCTGCCACATGCGACAACCATTTGCGAAGGCATCTCCTCTCTGTTCTCCTAGTATTGGCGCTTTCCCCTTCTCCTTAGATGTTTCCTGCATACTGATTTATATTAGTTGCTGTCTTACAGTTTACGCAAAGGAAAAGAGAAATGACGAAAAGATTGACATGAAAGGTTTAAGTTCTAATGAATGCATAATAATGACACTCATAATGACTTGACTCTTCGAAAAACGCGACGCAATCATTCTTGGATACTCAGGCATACAATCATTAATTTCCCTTAAGGTGCGCGCTCAATTTTGGGTTTACAGACTATGTTGAGGAAATTTTGCGATGAGTGGCTTCTGTGATTCGCATCGCAGCATCGAGGATTTGCGATGTCAAGAAGTGTCATCGCAGGAATTGATAGTCTCATTCATCGCAGGATCGCAGATCGCAAGATCGCGTTTTTCATTTAATCACTGTGTGCTGCTTATGCGATGTTGCGATATGCGACGTCGCATATCGGCCGTCGGCGATTCCTTCAGATTTTTCATTTAAGGGCGCTTTCAATATATGCGATGCGATGAATTTCGCGTCGCTTCTTCGCAGCTTATTTATGCGCATAGGAAATGCTTCACTCTCTCCTCGCGATGCGATCTAGCTTTAGGGAGTTAAAATACAAAAATTTTGATAAAAATATTTTTGGATTTTTTGCTAAGGGTCCCCCTTTGCTTGGTGTTATTGCTAATATCAAACAAAGAGGGGGGTTGTTGGTGACCACAACAATGGCGATTCACTGTGAAGAACCAGTTATCTCTGCTTTTCTATTGAATTTCCACTTCCGAAACAGAAAAAATTTCGTATGTCTAAATTTTGTTATGGACAGATAGAGTACGTTACCCCTTATCCTGTCAACGATACTTTGTCTCAACCTTTTCATATTCCAATTGTCTGCTTCCTCAGGCTTAGTACTTGCATTCATACCAGACATTATTCTGTCTTTGTTAAAGATAAAATAAGGTCTTCTCTGCGTACTGGCTTTTTTTAAAAATATGCTCATTTGTCGTAGGTAGAGCCTCTGCTGCCCGCAAGCGTCCATAGCCTCGACAGGGTCACCATGTTATCCAGCAATGATCCTTTTTCCTGCTTGAGGTTATTTACAACATTTTCAGAGAAAAATCCTTTTTGACACTTTTTCCTTTTTTTATTCTCTAAAGAACAATGTCTTGGTTTGGTGGCCAAATTATGACACAGTCATTCACTTGATTTACACTTTTGCTGAACAAGTTGGCTCGTGATGAGACCCCTTGTCTTTTGATTGCAACAATCTTGAGTCGTTGCCCTGTTTTGATAGATAGTTTTGGCAAAGTCAGCAAGTTATAATATCTGTGATCATGATAAGCCAGCTCGTGATGAGACCTCTTATTCTTTGAGATATAGTGTTTTCTCGGATTGTTCCTCTAAATGCTGCGATTTCCTTTAGCAGGGAGGAAGTCATTGTTTTTCCTTAAGAAAGCTCTGGACGACAATAATAGAGTTTGAAAACAGCATCTTTACAGAGAATATTTATTTTATTATTGATGATACCTTTCATTGCGCTAACATGAAACAATTTTTTACCAAAGGTTGCTTTCATCAAAGTTTTTTTTGAGGTTGAAACTTCAAGGTAAAGTTAACTCTATTTGTCAATAATAAAAATCAGATTTTTCGAAAAGTTTTGCTACTTGTACAAGCGAAATCAAAATCTGATAGAGAATTGGTGTGCTCTTTCGTAAATCCTTTTTGATGATCATTTACAACCGGTTTTATTTATAAGAAAGAGAAAACAAATAAAAACTAAAACTATCCTACAAAAATAGAAGAATGATCTTCTATGGAAAATACATTTTAAGAATCTGTCCATTCACAGGTAAAGAATCTCTTCTACCTGCCAAATCCTGCAACACAAACGTCGATGGGCCTATGACTTCTACAATCTGAAAAGGACCGAGCCACAACTTCTGAAATTTCGTATGTTTGCCCTTTTCTTCATGAGCCTTATCCCATTTCAAAACTAAATCTCCCATCTGAAAGTTTTTTCTGGTCATTATGCTTGAGTCAAAAGAGGATTTTATTAGCGCTTGGCGGTGAGCATGGGTTTTCTTAGCTTGTTCTCGTCGTTCTTCTAGTTTGATTATTTCCATTTGTCTCAGTTGTAAGGAGGAAGTAGATACTTCATCGATGTATTGTACTAAAGACAAAGAGGGAATGACTAAGTGAGTTGGAAGAACCACTTCTTTCCCATAAACTAAATTAAAGGGAGAAGTGCCAATTGAAGCTTTCTTCGTAATTCTATCTGCCCATAAAGCATTTACCAGTGCTTTGTGCCAATTCTTTTGGTTTTGGTCGACTGTTTTTTTAATAATCCTGATTAGGCTTTTGTTTGTTGATTCAGCCAACCCATTACCTTGCGGATAGTAGTTGGAAGAAAACTTCAGTTTGAACCCTCTTTTAAGTGCAAACTCAGTCATTGTATTTCCAGAAAAGTACGAGGCATTATCAAACATTAAGGCCGTTGGTAATCCAAACCTAGTGATGATAAATTGATCTATGAATTCAATAATGTTTTCAGAATTAGCTGTCTTGAGAGGAACTGCTTCTACCCATTTAGTAAAATAATCTGTTGCCGTGAGGATATACCTATGCTGCTTAGAAGAGTGAGGAACGATCTCACCTATTATGTCCAAGCCCCATTGGTTGAATGGTTGCTCGATGTTAACTGGCTGCAGTGGCATGGACGATTTCTTTTGTCTCCCTGCAGCAGTCTGGCAGACTTGGCATTTCCTTACTTAATTGTATGAGTCTTTGAACAGTGTGGGCCAATAATATCCTGCACGTAAGATTTTATGTGCAGTAGCTTCTCCAGCATAGTGTCCACCTGCTGGTCCATCGTGGAGTTCCTGCAAAACTTTTTCGGCTTCAGTTTTCTCAAGACACCTAAGAAGTACAAAATCGTAATTCCTTTTAAACAGAACATCATTTATGAGCTGGTATTGTTTAGCTTTCAATCTCAGAGCTCTTTTCTTGGTGTGGTCCAGGTGTGATGGAGCATACCCGTTCTTAAGATAATAAATGGTGTCAGCATATAATGATTCTGCATCGTTTAGGCTTACCTCATACGTATGTACCTCTTCAGATGAGTTCTCAGGAATTTTTGATGCTCCAGCTAACATCTTGCAGAAGCCCTGACCTCTTACGATGTTTGCTAGTTTGATCTCAAGATCGTATTCTTGTAAGGCGGTAATCCAATTTGCTCTCTTTTCGCCCACATCCTTCTGTATCAGAAGGTTTCTTACCGCTGTAAATGGTACTATGACTTTGGTATGGGCTTTAAGTAAGAAAGGTCTGAAATACTTGATCGCTTTGAAAATAGCATATGCATGTTTCTCCACGTCTGAATAATTGAGTTCAGCACCTTGTAAGTTCGAGCTAAAAAATGCGATTGGAGCTTCCGCCTTCTCTTGATTTGCTTGAGTTAAAATCACGGCATAAGATTTCTCTCAGGAAAATGTGTATAAGATAAAAGATTCTGAAAATTTTGGGGTCGCTAAAGATGGAGCGTTGATAATAGCTTGTTTGATCAAGTTGAATGCTTCATGCTCATCTTGACCCCATTTAAAATTTGAATTCTTTTTTATCATATTTTTTAAAGGAGAAATAATACGTGAAAAATCCGGGACGAACCTTTTTACAAAATTGATTTGACCAAGGAAAGATTGCATGGCCTTTTTGTTATGGGGCATGGATATTTCGGAAATTTCTTTGATTCTGTCAGGTTCAATGTGAATACCAGATTTTGACACTATGAATCCTAGCAATTTCCCTTCACTTAATGCGAAAAAAGATTTCTTTGGGTTAAGTGAAATCCCATACCTTAAACATCTTTGAAAGATTTGTTTCAAGTCTTTGAGATGGTCGCTTCGCTTCTTGGAGTACACTATTATATCATCCAGGTAAATCACTACAGATTTATTGACTAATCCTTTAAACGCGATGTCCATGGCTCTCTGAAAGGTAGCGTCGGCATTGATCAGTCCAAATGGCATCTTTTGATATGCATATGTGCCCCATTTAGTTCGGAATGTGGTTTTTAACTGATCATTGGGATGTACCAGCACTTGATTGTATCCTGAAAATCCATCCAGAAAAGACATTAATTCTGAGCCTGCTACTGCCTGTAATATTTTCTCCATAGGTGGGAGGGGAAAATTGTCTTTTTGACAGGCTTTGTTGAGATTCCGGAAATCGATACAGATCCTAATATCTCCGTTTTTCTTTCTAACGGGCACCATATTGGATACCCATTTGGAATGTCTGACGGGGAAAATTATTCTGGCTCTCAACAACTTATTTAGCTCAGTCTTTATCTGATTTTCTAAGTTGGGGTGGATTTTTCTGAGTTTCTGCTGGACAGGTTTTTCATTGTCAATCATAGGGATAGTGTGTTGAATGATAGAAGTGTTGTATGTCTTCAGCTCATCGTAATTCCAGGCAAAAACGTTTTTGTATTGTCTCAGAAGACGGATATATGCTGATTTTTCTTCAGGGGCTAGGCCGTGGCCTAGATTAACGTTTTGTGGCTTCTCATCGGTTCCTAGGTTCACTAATTCATAGTTCAGAGTCGAACTGTAGAGTTTAGAATTGGCAGACCTTTTAAACCGACTTTTTAGATCATATAAGTCTTCTAACTTAACCACCGATTTAGGTATAGCATTATCAGTGCTATTTTGTTGTATTTGGTGATCATGATGGTCTTCGTCAATTATTTGGTTTGAGTAGGATCCTTCAGAAGTGAGGAAGTTTACAATGTCAGGATCGTCGTTGAATACTCTCTAGTTGGTGATGTTGTCAGGGATGGATGGTCTAAAGATTAATTCTATTGAGAATCTATCTGGACTAAAATCTTCGGAGGGAATAAGTCTAGAGGCTACGTTAGCTAACAGGTCTGTGCTCGCATTTTGGAGTCTTGGGATTGACGAAATATTGAATGCTATGAAATGTGCAGTCAAATCTTGTACTAAAGATTGATAGTGCTTCAAATGACCTGATAGGCAATGTATGGTGTTACGTACCTGTTTGACGACAATCTCAGAGTCTCCAAAGACTTGAAGATACTTAACGTTCAACCTGATTGCTTTGTATAGGCCTTGCACCAAGGCCTCGTATTCCGCTGAATTGTTTGTGCAATCGAATTCAAGTCTGCACGTAAGCATGGTCTTATTTCCGTCTGGGCTAATCAAAACGCATCCTGCTCCTCCTCCCTCGTTAGATTTGGAGCCATCAAAATATAATTTCCAAAACAAAGATGTATTTACAGGGTTATCTAAAAAATTAACACATTTTGAATTATCAGTTTGGGAAAAATTTTCAACTTGGGACAAAACTGAATTTTCTAAGTAAGGTGAGGTATGAGCATTGAAATTGCCGAGGAAAGAATCTACCGAGTAATTGCCTATGATAATATTGTTGTATGCTATTGCTTCATTCTCTCCTTCCAATTCCGTCACTATGTATTTTTGGTGCAACTCTCGTTCAACCTTTATTTGATTCGGTTTACCGTTATAGGGTAACCACATGTGCGACCAGTCGGTTGAGAAATATCCGTGGAGTTTTTCGGACCAATCCCTGCTAAGAATCAAAGCATAGAATTCAGGGATATCAGCTACTAGAATGTCGATAACCTGGCATACCTTCGGGTTAGACGACAATCTTATGGTCACTTGATTAAGTTCACCAATCACTTCGACTTGGGATCTATCAAGTTGAACTATGCGCGCTGCGGATTTTTGTGGTTGAACATTCAATTTGGCACATATTGATCTGGGTAAAATATCCGTTGAAGCACCAGAATCAACCAAGCAATTGTGCACGTTTTTATTGAAAATTTCATAAGTGAGAAGAAAAGGAGGAGCATGAGATCTTGATCTTCCTCCAATCAAGGCGATGTCATTTGGATCAATCTTATTGATCATGTTGGTTGGAAGTCTTCCAGTGTTGTGGAAAGCTACAACTATAGGTAAAGATGTAGTAGGCACGGCATGTAATTCTTTCATCATTATTTTCTGTTGATGTTTCAATTTGCTCAACTCGTAAAGAGTGATATTAGCCCTAGTCTTTTTCATGTCATCGATAATGTTATACTCCATTTCATCTGACACTATCAGTGTTCTTGATGGGGGTGCTTGATCTGAAATGACTAGGCTAAATTGGGTTGCTCTAGCAGTTTTTTTCTTTGTTGCGACCTTATCTTTTGTTGCAGGGCTTGTGCCCTTCTGTTTAGGGGTAGTTTGGGGAGGATCAAGTTGGTTTTTGCTTCGTGTGCTAACCGGGAATGCTTCTTGATCTTCTTCTTGTGGGAGTATGAAATCCCACATTCCTTGTAGTTCCACAACTTCTTCATCATCGGTCTGCCCTTCAGTGGTATTCTCTTCTTCTTCTTCTTCAGATTCGACGTTTGAGACAGCATTGGGTGGTCTGACATCCATGGGAGGATTTCTTTTAAAAGCTCTGTAGGGCTTTTTTAAAGAAGTCTCTGCTACTTGTTTTTTTATGTCAATCATCTCATTGGACATGGCCTTTAACACTTTTTGTAATCCTTCCAACTCGAAAGGATCTTTCGTTTGTTTCTTCTTGGTGTCTTCTTTGAAAGAGATTTTCTTAGATTTGCGTTCCCCTTCTCCTTAGATGTTTCCTGCATACTGATTTATATTAGTTGCTGTCTTACAGTTTACGCAAAGGAAAAGAGTGTTAGGATATTCCGACACATAGGATATAGTTAAGTTCAACTTGGTCTAGCATAGAGTTAGGGTAGAGTTAGGTAAAGTGTGTTTCTTTACCGTTGTACATTTTGTAACTTACAATCCGACGGTCACGATATGTAGTGATCCGACGGTTCACTCTCACCTCGGTATTACCGACACTTGATCCGTGGCTTGACACCCGATTGGTCCATGAGTTCTATTTAAAGCGCATGGAGGGTCATTGTTCGGGTAATCCGTGCATGAGAGAAGCTTATGTAAATTTTCATTCTTTGATTAATAAATTGCCTGTAGTACCCACGTTGGGACAGGCCGTGGACTGTTTCCCTCCTTGCACTCTGAGGGTTTTAACCACGTCAAAAATACTGGTGTATTGATTTGAGATCTGGTTGTGAGCGGTGTCCTTTTGGTATTCTTTCTGTGGAACTTACCCTGTAAATTCCTACATGGTATCAGAGCTATTTGAGGGCCGCGTCCGTTGGTGATCCAAATCTGAAGCCGGTAGAACTGCATGCGGCTGTCGTTTCCTAGATCTGTTGTTTCTGACTGCTTTCGGGCCGAGAGGACTGCTCTGTTGCGTTCGGAGCATCTGTTCCAGTGAGGAACCCCTTTCGTTTCATGCGAAAAGGTTTCCGGTAGCCCTAGCTGCGTCATTTTTTAGATCGGGAGGTATACAGTGTTTTTTTTGCAGTTTACTGTTAATTTCTCTCTGCTTATTTCGGTCTCAGTTTATTTAGCCTTTTTTTAAACCGGATCTATACCTTTCATTTCTGCGTATGCTCTTTGCCCTGCGACTCTGTGCGATCTGGGCAAATCAGAAACAGAAAGGAAGGATTTTTCTCATGCGTATGCTCTTTTCCCTGCACCTTAGTGTGATCTCGGAAAATCAGAAACATTGAGAAAAATATTTAGTTTTTCGGATAAAGCTAACTTTGAGATTTTTTTTAAAATTTCTAGTTTTTTGGCTAAAGCTAACTTCGAGCCGTAAGGTTCGTTTTTCTTTGCATATTCGTGTTGGGTTTTGTTTTTTGTGTTTTGTAGGGAAAAAGAGCTTTCTCAAGGCAAGCACGCAAATCGAGGCCCCCCCCCCCCCTCTCTCTCTCTCTCTCTCTCTCTCTCTCTCTCTCAAATTTTTTGTATAGATCAATTGGTTCAAAGCTATTTTTAGAGAGTAGAGGTCTTGGGTTCAAGTCTCCATTTTGTGGGGGCGGATTTTTTCATTCCCGCACATTCGCGCACTTTGCCGGCAACGTCAACAATTTTTTTTCAAAAAGCCATAACTTCTTCATCCGGAAGCCTTTTTCAGAGCCGTTTTTTTTAAAACCGCCTATTTTTTCGAGATCTATCCATTGGTACACTTACTTTCAGCATCTTCAGCTTCAGTTTTAAAAAAAAAATGGAAAGTCCATGCCAAGTCATTCTTGACAGCACTAACTACTTCCAATGGGTAGAATACATGGAAGATTTACTTAGAAGTAAAGGTCTCTTCAGAATAGCCACAAACCAAGAGAAGAAACCCAAAGATGAAGACAAGGCGGCAAAATGGGAAAATAGACAAGATCAAGCACGTGGTTTGATAAGGATGTCTATTTCTCCTGATCTTAGATTCCACATTGCAGGACTTGAGACTCCTCATGAAGCATTAGAAAAACTTGCTAAAGTTTTTGGGATTAAAAATGAAATTAGATCCCATCAACTTGAAAATGAGCTGCTTACTTTGGATCCTAATAATTTTTCTTGCATTGAAGATTTCTTGTCAAAATTCAAGACCCTTAGATATCTCTTGGAAGGTGTTAAAGTTAAGAAAGATGATGGTAACCTTATTTATTCCATCCTTACTAAGTTGGGACCAGCCTACTCTGTATTTGTTTCCACTTTCCATTCTACAAGGGAAGCTTTCATTTGTCAAGGACAAGACTACAAGGCCCCTTCCTTTGACTCCTTTTGTGATTCCTTAATAAGAGAACAAGAAAAACTCTTACACCTTGGTCTTCTTAATCTTGGAAACTCTTCCACAAAAGCGTTAGCCGCCCAGCAGCAACCAAATTCAAAGAATCCTAAGAAGTCATATCCTCAAAAGAATGGTCCTAAACCATCTCAGCCTCAAAATGAAAGATCATTTCAGCAAAATGATAAGCCCAATAAAAACAAATGGAAGAAGACTGATAGACATTGTAACTTTTGTAATCGAGATGGCCACTTAGAATCTAAATGCTTTAAGAAGATGGAAGCCTTGGAAGCCGCAATGAAGAAACATAACATCCATCTGGAGCCTACTTCAACTTCAACTTCCGGAATGGCATTTTCTGCATGTCATCGTCAATCATCTCAGTCTGGTTATGCATTAAATGTATCTTCTTCTTCTTCTCATTCTCATGAGTGGCTCATTGATTCTGGAGCCTCTTGTCACATGGCCAAAAACCAAGCCATGTTTTCTTCTTTAAATGATTGTAACACCAAAAATATATATGTTGGTGATGATAGATCTCTTAATGTTGTAGGGACTGGAACTGTTCATCTAGACAATGGTCAGTTCAATGATGTATTATGTGTTCCAAACTTATCCTGCAACCTTCTATCTGTCTATCAGATAACTCATTCAGGTGAAGGTAAAATTGTTGAATTTTCACCTCATGATGTTGTAATCAAGGATCTAAAAGATCCTAAACAGATTCTAGCTACTGGTCTTGCTGATGATTCCAAAAGGTTGTATAAGTTTCACAACTTTGGGTCATCCCATCTTCCCTCAGTATTTGTTGCTCATAATGATGAAGTGAGCAAACTTTGGCATGAGCGGTTTGGTCACTTAAACTATCGCTCCCTTCAGCATCTATGTAAAGAAAATATGGTGACAGGTCTTCCTATGGTATCTTGCAAAGATGGTGTTTGTTCCGGATGTGTACTCGGAAAACATCATCGGGACAGTTTTGACAAACGTGCCTCTTGGCACGCCTCAGCCCCTTTACAGCTTGTGCACAGTGATTTATGTGGTCCTCTTCCTGTTGCTTCATTCTCTGGCTGCAAGTACTTCTTAACTTTCATTGATGATTTCTCTAGACGCACTTGGGTATACTTCTTAAAACTCAAGAGCGAAGTATTTAGCACTTTTTTGGCCTTCAAAGCATTTGTTGAAAAACAATCTGGACATCAAATTCTTAAGCTAAGAACTGATAATGGTGGAGAATATGTTAAAAACGCATTCATCAACTTTTGCACCGAAAATGGAATTCAAATGCAACATACTGTTCCATACACTCCACAACAAAATGGTGTAGCTGAAAGGAAAAATCGCACCTTAAAGGAAATGGCTAATTGTATGCTGCAATCTAAAGGACTCAGTCTTAGTTTTTGGGCCGAAGCAATTAATTGTGCAAATTATATAATCAATCGCACTCCTACTAAGGTTCTAGAGAATATCACTCCAGAAGAAGCTTGGAGTTCCATTAAACCAGATGTAAGTCACTTTCGTGTGTTTGGAAGTGAAGCATGGGCCCATATTCCAGATGAAAAGCATAAAGCTTTAGAACCTAAGAGTGAGAAATGTACTTTTGTTGGATATTCTGAAGATGTAAAAGGTTATAGACTTATTCCATTTAAGTCCAAAAATGTTATCATTAGAAGAGATGTAAAATTTGATGAAAATAAATCGGCCTGCGAGCCTAGTCCGGCGGATGTGCCACCTCTTCCTATCTCTTCTATCTTTGAAAACATTTCTTCTTCTGATGATGAAAGCGAGGATGATAATCCTCCCCCACCTTCTCAGGATCCTCAACTTCCAAGATGGGTCCGTGCTACTCGGGATGCAGCAGGTGATCTTGCCGGTGATCCTACAGATCAGCGACGTACACGTTCTCAGTTTGAAAGAGCCTCTTCTTTACTGGCTCAAGCTCCAGTAAATCATGATCCTGACACTTTTGCAGAAGCTTCAGGCCATCCACATTGGGAAGCAGCTATGAATGAAGAATATCATTCATTGATGACAAATGATACATGGGATCTTGTTCCTCTACCAAAGGGACGCAAACTTGTTAGATGCAAATGGGTTTACAGAACCAAGTATGGACCAGATGGGAAAGTTGATAAACATAAAGCTCGTCTAGTTGCTAAGGGCTTTTCACAGGTTGAAGGCATTGACTACACTGAAACCTTCTCTCCAGTTGCCAAAATGAACTCTATCCGCCTTGTTCTTTCCCTTGCTGCCTCTTTAAAATGGGAAGTCCATCAAATGGATGTTAAATCTGCCTTCTTGCATGGGGACTTGCAGGAAGAAATCTATATGGAACAACCCATTGGCTTCATACAAACAGACTCCAGCCTCGTTTGTCGACTTAAGAAATCCCTTTATGGCCTCAAGCAAGCTCCTCGAGCTTGGTATGCCAAAATGGATAGCTTTCTTTTAGAATCTGGCTTTTCTAGGTGTCATTCTGACAATACTGTCTACACCAAGAAAGTGGGCAACTCTCTTATCATCCTTGTTCTTTATGTTGATGATCTTATTCTTACTGGTAGTGATCCCAACCTTATAAACCATGTGAAGTCCAGCCTTAAAAAGAAATTTGAAATGACAGACTTAGGACACTTACACTATTTTCTCGGTCTTCAAGTCTTGCAATCCCAAGAAGGTATTTTCCTTTCCCAGTCCAAGTATGCTTGTGATATTCTTCGTCATTTTCACATGGAAGACTGTAAGCCAGCCCCTTCTCCCTTTCAGTCTGGAGTCAAACTTTCAGTCTCTTGTACTTCTCCTGAAGTTGATGCTACCTTATACCGTCAACTTGTCGGAAAACTCTTGTATTTAACCCATACTCGTCCTGATCTTTCCTTTGTTGTTGGCCTTGTTGCTCGTTTTATGCAAAACCCCCGTGAAAGTCATTGGAAAGCAGCTAAAAGAATACTTCGTTATGTTCGAGGTACAGTACAGTTTGGGATTCATTACAGTGCCAAAGCAGCTCCTCTGTTAGTTGGTTTCACTGATTCTGATTGGGCTGGTGACCTTGATGATCGGAAGTCTACTGCCGGTTATGTCTTCACTCTTGGTTCAGGACCTATTACATGGGCTTGTAAGAAACAGGCTGCCATTTCTCTTTCGTCAGCAGAAGCAGAGTATCGTGGTGCCGTGGAAGCTAGTAAGGAAGCCTTGTGGCTTCGTCAGATTCTATCAGAGTTTGGCTTTGAGCAGCAGCATCCAACCACACTTTGGTGTGATAATCAAAGTGCCATTCAGCTATGCAAAGATCCAGTCCAGCATCAGCGCAGCAAACACATTGAACTACACATGCACTTCATCAGAAAGCTCATTCATGACCATGTTCTTGAAGTGCAATATTGTCTAACGGATGATCAGGTTGCAGACATCTTCACAAAGGCTCTCACAGAGGCGAAGTTCACTAAACTTCGATATATGCTTGGAGTTCAGGAAGTTGTCACTAAGGGGGGATAGGCTCTAGTGCCTCCTTCCTTCTCCTATTGTGTCATATTTGTAAATCCTTCAATCCTATCCCAAGTTGTTCTTAAGGGGGGATGTTAGGATATTCCGACACATAGGATATAGTTAAGTTCAACTTGGTCTAGCATAGAGTTAGGGTAGAGTTAGGTAAAGTGTGTTTCTTTACCGTTGTACATTTTGTAACTTACAATCCGACGGTCACGATATGTAGTGATCCGACGGTTCACTCTCACCTCGGTATTACCGACACTTGATCCGTGGCTTGACACCCGATTGGTCCATGAGTTCTATTTAAAGCGCATGGAGGGTCATTGTTCGGGTAATCCGTGCATGAGAGAAGCTTATGTAAATTTTCATTCTTTGATTAATAAATTGCCTGTAGTACCCACGTTGGGACAGGCCGTGGACTGTTTCCCTCCTTGCACTCTGAGGGTTTTAACCACGTCAAAAATACTGGTGTATTGATTTGAGATCTGGTTGTGAGCGGTGTCCTTTTGGTATTCTTTCTGTGGAACTTACCCTGTAAATTCCTACAAAGAGAAATGACGAAAAGGTTGACATGAAAGCTTTAAGTTCTAATGAATGCATAATAATGACACTCATAATGACTTGACTCTTCGAAAAACGCGACGCAATCATTCTTGGATACTCAGGCGTACAATCATTAATTTCCCTTAAGGTGCGCGCTCAATTTTGGGTTTACAGACTATGTTGAGGAAATTTTGCGATGAGTGGCTTCTGTGATTCGCATCGCAGCATCGAGGATTTGCGATGTCAAGAAGTGTCATCGCAGGAATTGATATTCTCATTCATCGCAGGATCGCAGATCGCAAGATCGCGTTTTTCATTTAATCACTGTGTGCTGCTTATGCGATGTTGCGATATGCGACGTCGCATATCGGCCGTCGGCGATTCCTTCAGATTTTTCATTTTAGGGCGCTTTCAATGTATGCGATGCGATGAATTTCGCGTCGCTTCTTCGCAGCTTATTTATGCGCACAGGAAATGCTTCACTCTCTCCTCGCGATGCGATCTAGCTTTAGGGAGTTAAAATACAAAAATTTTGATAAAAATATTTTTTGGATTTTTTGCTAAGGGTCCCCCTTTGCTTGGTGTTATTGCTAATATCAAACAAAGAGGGGGGTTGTTGGTGACCACAACAATGGCGATTCACTGTGAAGAACCAGTTATCTCTGATTTTCTATTGAATTTCCACTTCCGAAACAGAAAAAATTTCGTATGTCTAAATTTTGTTATGGACAGATAGAGTACGTTACCCCTTATCCTGTCAACAATACTTTGTCTCAACCTTTTCATATTCCAATTGTCTGCTTCCTCAGGCTTAGTACTTGCATTCATACCAGACATTATTCTGTCTTTGTTAAAGATAAAATAAGGTCTTCTCTGCGTACTGGCTTTTTTTAAAAATATGCTCATTTGTCGTAGGTAGAGCCTCTGCTGCCCGCAAGCGTCCATAGCCTCGACAGGGTTACCATGTTATCCAGCAATGATCATTTTTCCTGCTTGAGGTTATTTACAACATTTTCAGAGAAAAATCCTTTTTGACACTTTTTCCTTTTTTATTCTCTAAAAAACAATGTCTTGGTTTGGTGGCCAAATTATGACACAGTCATTCACTTGATTTACACTTTTGCTGAACAAGTTGGCTCGTGATGAGACCCCTTGTCTTTTGATTGCAACAATCTTGAGTCGTTGCCCTGTTTTGATAGATAGTTTTGGCAAAGTCAACAAGTTATAATATCTGTGATCATGATAAGCCAGCTCGTGATGAGACCTCTTATTCTTTGAGATATAGTGTTTTCTGGATTGTTCCTCTAAATGCTGCGATTTCCTTTAGCAGGGAGGAAGTCATTGTTTTTCCTTAAGAAATCTCTGGACGACAATAATAGAGTTTGAAAACAGCAGCTTTACAGAGAATATTTATTTTATTATTGATGATACCTTTCATTGCGCTAACATGAAACAATTTTTTACCAAAGGTTTCTTTCATCAAAGTTTTTTTTGAGGTTGAAACTTCAGGGTAAAGTTAACTCTATTTGTCAATAATAAAAATCAGATTTTTCGAAAAGTTTTGCTACTTGTACAAGCGAAATCAAAATCTGATAGAGAATTGGTGTGCTCTTTCGTGAATCCTTTTTGATGATCATTTACAACCGGTTTTATTTATAGGAAAGAGAAAACAAATAAAAACTAAAACTATCCTACAAAAATAGAAGAATGATCTTCTATGGAAAATACATTTTAAGAATCTGTCCATTCACAGGTAAAGAATCTCTTCTACCTGCCAAATCCTGCAACACAAACGTCGATGGGCCTATGACTTCTACAATCTGAAAAGGACCGAGCCACAACTTCTGAAATTTCGTATGTTTGCCCTTTTCTTCATGAGCCTTATCCCATTTCAAAACTAAATCTCCCATCTGAAAGTTTTTTCTGGTCATTATGCTTGAGTCAAAAGAGGATTTTATTAGCGCTTGGTGGTGAGCATGGGTTTTCTTAGCTTGTTCTCGTCGTTCTTCTAGTTTGATTATTTCCATTTGTCTCAGTTGTAAGGAGGAAGTAGATACTTCATCGATGTATTGTACTAAAGACAAAGAGGGAATGACTAAGTGAGTTGGAAGAACCACTTCTTTCCCATAAACTAAGTTAAAGGGAGAAGTGTCGATTGAAGCTTTCTTCGTAATTCTATCTGCCCATAAAGCATTTACCAGTGCTTTGTGCCAATTCTTTTGGTTTTGGTCGACTGTTTTTTTAATAATCCTGATTAGGCTTTTGTTTGTTGATTCAGCCAACCCATTACCTTGCGGATAGTAGTTGGAAGAAAACTTCAGTTTGAACCCTCTTTTAAGTGCAAACTCAGTCATTGTATTTCCAGAAAAGTACGAGGCATTATCAAACATTAAGGCCGTTGGTAATCCAAACCTAGTGATGATAAATTGATCTATGAATTCAATAATGTTTTCAGAATTAGCTGTCTTGAGAGGAACTGCTTCTACCCATTTAGTAAAATAATCTGTTGCCGTGAGGATATACCTATGCTGCTTAGAAGAGTGAGGAACGATCTCACCTATTATGTCCAAGCCCCATTGGTTGAATGGTTGCTCGATGTTAACTGGCTGCAGTGGCATGGACGATTTCTTTTGTCTCCCTGCAGCAGTCTGGCAGACTTGGCATTTCCTTACTTAATTGTATGAGTCTTTGAACAGTGTGGGCCAATAATATCCTGCACGTAAGATTTTATGTGCAGTAGCTTCTCCAGCATAGTGTCCACCTGCTGGTCCATCGTGGAGTTCCTGCAAAACTTTTTCGGCTTCAGTTTTCTCAAGACACCTAAGAAGTACAGAATCGTAATTCCTTTTAAATAGAACATCATTTATGAGCTGGTATTGTTTAGCTTTCAATCTCAGAGCTCTTTTCTTGGTGTGGTCCAGGTGTGATGGAGCATACCCGTTCTTAAGATAATAAATGGTGTCAGCATATAATGATTCTGCATCGTTTAGGCTTACCTCATACGTATGTACCTCTTCAGATGAGTTCTCAGGAATTTTTGATGCTCCAGCTAACATCTTGCAGAAGCCCTGACCTCTTACGATGTTTGCTAGTTTGATCTCAAGATCGTATTCTTGTAAGGCGGTAATCCAATTTGCTCTCTTTTCGCCCACATCCTTCTGTATCAGAAGGTTTCTTACCGCTGTAAACGGTACTATGACTTTGGTATGGGCTTTAAGTAAGAAAGGTCTGAAATACTTGATCGCTTTGAAAATAGCATATGCATGTTTCTCCACGTCTGAATAATTGAGTTCAGCACCTTGTAAGTTCGAGCTAAAAAATGCGATTGGAGCTTCCACCTTCTCTTGATTTGCTTGAGTTAAAATCGCGGCATAAGATTTCTCTCAAGCAAATGTGTATAAGATAAAAGATTCTGAAAATTTTGGGGTCGCTAAAGATGGAGCGTTGATAATAGCTTGTTTGATCAAGTTGAATGCTTCATGCTCATCTTGACCCCATTTAAAATTTGAATTCTTTTTTATCATATTTTTTAAAGGAGAAATAATACGTGAAAAATCCGGGACGAACCTTTTTACAAAATTGATTTGACCAAGGAAAGATTGCATGGCCTTTTTGTTATGGGGCATGGATATTTCGGAAATTTCTTTGATTCTGTCAGGTTCAATGTGAATACCAGATTTTGACACTATGAATCCTAGCAATTTCCCTTCACTTAATGCGAAAAAAGATTTCTTTGGGTTAAGTGAAATCCCATACCTTAAACATCTTTGAAAGATTTGTTTCAAGTCTTTGAGATGGTCGCTTCGCTTCTTGGAGTACACTATTATATCATCCAGGTAAATCACTACAGATTTATTGACTAATCCTTTAAACGCGATGTCCATGGCTCTCTGAAAGGTAGCGCCGGCATTGATCAGACCAAATGGCATCTTTTGATATGCATATGTGCCCCATTTAGTTCGGAATGTGGTTTTTAACTGATCATTGGGATGTACCAGCACTTGATTGTATCCTGAAAATCCATCCAGAAAAGACATTAATTCTGAGCCTGCTACTGCCTGTAATATTTTCTCCATAGGTGGGAGGGGAAAATTGTCTTTTTGACAGGCTTTGTTGAGATTCCGGAAATCGATACAGATCCTAATATCTCCGTTTTTCTTTCTAACGGGCACCATATTGGATACCCATTTGGAATGTCTGACGGGGAAAATTATTCTGGCTCTCAACAACTTATTTAGCTCAGTCTTTATCTGATTTTCTAAGTTGGGGTGGATTTTTCTGAGTTTCTGCTGGACAGGTTTTTCATTGTCAATCATAGGGATAGTGTGTTGAATGATAGAAGTGTTGTATGTCTTCAGCTCATCGTAATTCCAGTCAAAAACGTTTTTGTATTGTCTCAGAAGACGGATATATGCTGATTTTTCTTCAGGGGCTAGGCTGTGGCCTAGATTAACGTTTTGTGGCTTCTCATCGGTTCCGAGGTTCACTAATTCATAGTTCAGAGTCGAACTGTAGAGTTTAGAATTGGCAGACCTTTTAAACCGACTTTTTAGATCATATAAGTCTTCTAACTTAACCACCGATTTAGGTATAGCATTATCAGTGCTATTTTGTTGTATTTGGTGATCATGATGGTCTTCGTCAATTATTTGGTTTGAGTAGGATCCTTCAGAAGTGAGGAAGTTTACAATGTCAGGATCGTCGTTGAATACTCTCTAGTTGGTGAGGTTGTCAGGGATGGATGGTCTAAAGATTAATTCTATTGAGAATCTATCTGGACTAAAATCTTCGGAGGGAATAAGTCTAGAGGCTACGTTAGCTAACAGGTCTGTGCTCGCATTTTGGAGTCTTGGGATTGACGAAATATTGAATGCTATGAAATGTGCAGTCAAATCTTGTACTAAAGATTGATAGTGCTTCAAATGACCTGATAGGCAATGTATGGTGTTACGTACCTGTTTGACGACAATCTCAGAGTCTCCAAAGACTTGAAGATACTTAACGTTCAACCTGATTGCTTTGTATAGGCCTTGCACCAAGGCCTCGTATTCCGCTGAATTGTTTGTGCAATCGAATTCAAGTCTACACGTAAGAATGGTCTTATTTCCGTCTGGGCTAATCAAAACGCATCCTGCTCCTCCCCCCTCGTTAGATTTGGAGCCATCAAAATATAATTTCCAAAACAAAGATGTATTTACAGGGTTATCTAAAAAATTAACACATTTTGAATTATCAGTTTGGGAAAAATTTTCAACTTGGGACAAAACTGAATTTTCTAAGTAAGGTGAGGTATGAGCATTGAAATTGCCGAGGAAAGAATCTACCGAGTAATTGCCTATGATACTACTGTTGTATGCTATTGCTTCATTCTCTCCTTCCAATTCCGTCACTATGTATTTTTGGTGCAACTCTCGTTCAACCTTTATTTGATTCGGTTTACCGTTGTAGGGTAACCACATGTGCGACCAGTCGGTTGAGAAATATCCGTGGAGTTTTTCAGACCAATCCCTGCTAAGAATCAAACCATAGAATTCAGGGATATCAGCTACTAGAATGTCGATAACCTGGCATACCTTCGGGTTAGACGACAATCTTATGGTCACTTGATTAAGTTCACCAATCACTTCGACTTGGGATCTATCAAGTTGAACTATGCGCGCTGCGGATTTTTGTGGTTGAACATTCAATTTGGCACATATTGATCTGGGTAAAATATTCGTTGAAGCACCAGAATCAACCAAGCAATTGTGCACGTTTTTATTGAAAATTTCATAAGTGAGAAGAAAAGGAGGAGCATGAGATCTTGATCTTCCTCCAATCAAGGCGATGTCATTTGGATCAATCTTATTGATCATGTTGGTTGGAAGTCTTCCAATGTTGTGGAAAGCTACAACTGTAGGTAAAGATGTAGTAGGCACGGCATGTAATTCTTTCATCATTATTTTCTGTTGATGTTTCAATTTGCTCAACTCGTAAAGAGTGATATTAGCCCTATTCTTTTTCATGTCATCGATAATGTTATACTCCATTTCATCTGACACTATCAGTGTTCTTGATGGGGGTGCTTGATCTGAAATGACTAGGCTAAATTGGGTTGCTCTAGCAGTTTTTTTCTTTGTTGCGACCTTATCTTTTGTTGCAGGGTTTGTGCCCTTCTGTTTAGGGGTAGTTTGGGGAGGATCAAGTTGGTTTTTGCTTCGTGTGCTAACCGGGAATGCTTCTTGATGTTCTTCTTGTGGGAGTATGAAATCCCACATTCCTTGTAGTTCCACAACTTCTTCATCATCGGTCTGCCCTTCAGTGGTATTCTCTTCTTCTTCTTCTTCTTCTTCAGATTCGACGTTTGAGACAGCATTGGGTGGTCTGACATCCATGGGAGGATTTCTTTTAAAAGCTCTGTAGGGCTTTTTTGAAGAAGTTTCTGCTACTTGTTTTTTTATGTCAATCATCTCATTGGACATGGCCTTTAACACTTTTTGTAATCCTTCCAAATCGAAAGGATCTTTCGTTTGTTTCTTCTTGGTGTCTTCTTTGAAAGAGATTTTCTTAGATTTGCGTTCCTCTATTGCAGATCTCTTTTCTAGGGCCACTACGCGCTTTTCTACTGCTAACGCCTCTGTCAAGTTTTCAACTAAGGTCGTCTTGTTTGCCCTATCTACGAAGATAGCCAAGTTTGATGGTAAGGCCGTGATATACCATTCACATCTTACTTCCTCGCTGGGTTGTGAAGTAGCAGGAATTTTGTTGAGGATCTTATTGAACCGTAAATTGAAATCTTTAATGGGTTCTCTAACCTCAGCTTTAAGATTGGATAGGTCATTAATCAATGTCGCTGTTGATCTGTCATCACCGAACTTGGTAAGGAATTGACTCTGAAAAATGTCCCAACTTGTGATAGACCCGGAAGGTAACGAAAAGTACCACGACCCGGCTGTTCCTTGCATTGTATAGGGAAAAAGTCGGACAACAGCATCTTCGTTGGTAACTCCATTGAGATTAACAGAAAGCATGAAATTATTGATATGCTCTTCAGCTAGCATGCCTATTTCTGGATTGAATTTAAGTAGCCATTTCTCAGGATGGGCCGGTATTGGGCTCAGGGGTGGAGGCATTAAAACCGCCCTAGGGTTGTTCCATGGAGACTGGGCCATCGTTGAGCTGCTAGTTAATGAAAGTGCAGAGGATGATCCCTGATGCTGAGAAGATGAAGATATTATGATCTTTGATGATTGAAGAGGAAGGGTTGTGGAAGATGGATGAGTGATTTGGGATGAAGATGTGGGTGGTTGACTTCGCGGTGAGGGAGTTGAAATGGACGAAGTAGATGAAAGAGTCTCACTGTCAGACTCTGGTGGTGTTTTCCTTGCTCTTTTCCTAGTGGGGAGAGGAAGTTCAGTTGGTTGGATGCCAAACTTTTCACTCTTCAATCTGGTCAGGGGATGAGCAGGATTGTATTGCGAAGTCACGCTGCTTTGAGATTTATCAGACCTCTGATTAAAAATAGAGAATCCCTGGAGTTTACGAATCAAAGTTTGAATTTCAGGGGGTTCAATGATAAGTTGGTCTGATATATTGGGGTATGTAGCAGTGGTGGATACTCGAGCGACTTCTAACTCCAGGTTTAACCATACTGGAGAAGTCGGGGGAGTTGATGAGGGTGATTTACTCTCAGAATGGTATTTAGATTTTGATTTAGGTGCCATTCATAGTTCGTGCCCTCCTTCTAGCGCCAAATATGTTGAGGGCCCGGAAATCAGGTCAACAACAAGGGGGATACCCACCCGGTCCGGAACTTGGTTGGCAGCTCCTTGTCCGTTTGGTATAGCGGGTCCGACTGGGGATAATGGGACCAGTTTCCCAATCTAAGGGGTGTGTGTGTGTGTGTAGAGTTTGATGATGCTGATCTAGGAGTTTTTTTAAGCTAATTTAATTCTAACTTCTAAACTGACTCTATGCTATTGTAATCTAACAAAAAAAACACATCTAATCTACGCTAACCTGGGGTATATTTCCTCTATTATGCGATCTAAAAATATTTCGAACAATAATTGGTAATAAAGATCATTCAGCTATCATAAGAATAGAAATCAATTAAGATAAACCATTATGCATAAAAAGTTAGGCAAAACAGTTGTGAATATCATATCGCATAATAAGTTATTCATATGTCAAGCACAAATAAATGACTCCACCGTAGATAAGTGCCAAATGGTAACCCACACATTCATACATTAACATACAAACAACTCAGCTGCATATCACTCTAAGAATATAAGCAGAAATTGGTCAAGAGATAAAAGTACCATTTATGACTGATTTCACTCATAAACTTCAAGCAATAATGATTTATCTCTACTTGTTCTAATATCTACTAAGAGTACAGAAGTGCAACATCAGTAGCAGACATTAAAATGCAAACATAAATAAATCTCGATCCATCCATTCATCAAAAACCCCCTCTGAGGGTGCAAAAGTGCATGTTCTGAGGACAAGTTCTTCGACAAATTTTCGGACCCTTCTCCAAATGCCATGAGAAGGGTTAAATACTACTAACTAATTAATCTTAATTACACAAATTTAGGAAACGTCTTCAAATGACCGCCCTTTTACTAAAACAAATTTATTTCTAAAAATTGAATCTAATTTCTAACCGTTTTTGTATCTGCTCCTTAGTGCTGTAAGCAATGCAACGTTCACCTGGAAAGAGTCGGCTGGTTGTCTTTTCCTTTCGTTCGAGCGATAAAAGTAGCAATAACAAGAGCTGGCACCTCTTTCTGACAAACTAGAAGATATTTTCGAAAATCTTCCTCCGGCTGGGTGTATTTGCTGTGTGTATACTTAGTATAACCCAGATTTCCTTCAAACTGATTGTGCTGTTGCTATTTCAGTTTCCGGCCGTGTGAATGACTCAATGAGTTAGGGATTTCATTGCCTGAACAATCTTCTGAATTGAAAATTACTTCCGTTCTTTGTTCCAGGCTTTTCTGGAGCGTCTTCCCTCTTTAGCGTTTTTCTTTTTGCTTTACCCAGTCTGAGCTTCAGGATCTTTTGTAAACATGCTGCTTTTGTGCGCCTTTGACTCTAAGTCTTGGATAGTCTATTTCCATCAGTATCTGTTGAGTGATACTCTGGGATCCGAGGTCCTGCCACACGCGACAACCATTTGCGAAGGCATCTCCTCTATTTTCTCCTAATATTGGCGCTTTCCCCTTCTCCTTAGATGTTTCCTGCTTACTGATTTATATTAGTTGTTGTCTTACAGTTTACGCAAAGGAAAAGAGAAATGACGAAAAGATTGACATGAAAGCTTTAAGTTCTAATGAATGCATAATAATGACACTCATAATGACTTGACTCTTCGAAAAACGCGACACAATCATTCTTGGATACTCAGGCATACAATCATTAATTTCCCTTAAGGTGCGCGCTCAATTTTGGGTTTACAGACTATGTTGAGGAAATTTTGCGATCAGTGGCTTCTGCGATTCGCATCGCAACATCGAGGATTTGCGATGTCAAGAAGTGTCATCGCAGGAATTGATAGTCTCATTCATCGCAGATCGCAAATCGCAGTATCGCAGATTGCAAGATCGCGTTTTTCATTCAATCACTGTGTGTTGCTTATGCGATGTTGTGATATGCGACGTCGCATATCGGCCGTCGGCGATTCCTTCAGATTTTTCATTTAAGGGCGCTTTCAATGTATGCGATGTGATGAATTTCGCGTCGCTTCTTCGCAACTTATTTATGCGCACAGGAAACGCTTCACTCTCTCTTCGCGATGCGATCTAGCTTTAGGGAGTTAAAATACAAAAAATTTGATAAAAATATTTTTTGGATTTTTTGCTAAGGGTCCCCCTTTGCTTGGTGTTATTGCTAATATCAAACAAAGAGGGGGTTTGTTGGTGACCACAATAGGAGTTAAGATGGATCTAGGCTAATTAATTCAACTCCATGCTATCCACCTATAAAATTACACATCCTTCTCATATTGGATTATAAAAATCACGAAGGAATAATAACTATAAGAACTCTATTTTTCTATGGGGTGATGGTAAAAAATACATTTATTAAATGGTTAGATGATTTTATACTAATATAATGAATGCACAAACTAATATTGAACATTGAATATATGAATGCATAGGATTCAAGGATTCCTAAAGAGCATGTGTGTTGGATAGGGGTGCTAATAAATATGAGAGAAAACTTATTTAATGCATATAAATTGTAGATAAAGGAGATTTGAAATAATGACTAGTAAAATGCTAATAATTTTTTTTTTCCAAACTTGTGATATGTGAAATGGTGACCATTAAATCCTAATTAGAGATTTTTGAGAAAAGTCCCAAAATCTATTTTTGGGAAACTTGTGAAGTTTTTAACTAAAAAAAGGGCACAAGGCAAAGAGTAAAATTGAAAGTTAAACATGGAACAATCAAGAAACCTCTTGATGTTGATTAAAAGGTTAAAGTTTACAACAATCACAAAGACTTATGCAATTTTCAAACTTGAGTGTGAAAGTTAGAAAAGTCCCAAAGGCCATTTCGGGAAACTTGGGAAGTTGCTAACCGAAAAGAGACTAAAAGATAAAGGGGAAAATTGAAAGTTAATCATAAAACAATTTTAATATCTGTCGGTGTTGATCAAAAAGTTAAAGTTTAAAATAATCCCAAGGGTGCGATTGGCTTAGTGCCTGGCATTCCAGGGTAGAAAGAACTATCATTAGCCAATCACCGTTGACTACATGTTGATCCTAATGTCTCGCTAGTGACAAGACGACACAGGGAACTATCATAGTTGTGATTGACTACATGCTGATCCTAATGTCAAGAGACGATAGAGGGAACTATCATCTCTAATCATCATTCATTGTCTATGGGTGTATTACACCTAAAACATTTTAAGACATTTTTTTAATATAAAAGAAATTTTTTATTTTAAAAAATCACTTTTTCTTTTAGTTATTTTATATTAAAATTTAATATTACTTGAATTGTTATTTTATATTAAAATTTAATATTAACTGAATTGTCTTAAATATAAAATTTAATACAAAAAAATAATGAGATAAATATTTATGGAAAGTTTCTTATTTAGACTTAAGGTGGATGAAGATTTGTCGATTTTTTTTATTTTTTTAATTAAGGGCTTAGAGTGATTCTCAAGGGAATATGTTCAACATATGCTTAGTCTTATTCTAATAAGTTCCTCATTATTATTTATAATATTCATTTATATATACACAAATTTTATTTAGCAAAATGATCTATTACTTTTAATAAATTTAAAAAATTAGATTCTTGTCACCTCCTCCCACCAACCAATTTCCTAGGTATTTGAGATTATTCCAATTCTAATAGGTTCCTCTATGATAAATTCCTCATTATTATTTATAACATTCATTTATAATTACTTTTTTTTCTTAAGTTAAAGTTGACTCATAACCTTTTTATACATGGTTAATCAAATAAATGTGTCCATTATTCGTGTTGCAATAGTTTTCTTGGTTATATTTATGAATCCTTTGGCTATATCAACCACCTTAATATTTTTTATGTGGTTGTACTAGTTTAAGACAAAACTTTATGTTTAAGACAAAAATATTTTAAGACGAAACTTTAAATTTAAGACAAAAACGGTTTAAAATATTTTAAGACAAAACTTTATATTTAAGACAAAAACAGTTTAAGAAAAAAATATTTTAAGACAAAACTTTATATTTAAGACAAAAAGAGTTTGAGACAAAAATATTTTAAGACAAGAACAGTTTAAGAAAAAAAAATCTAAGACAAAACTTTATATTTAAGACAAACGATTTGAGAAAAAAATGTTTTAAGACAAAACTTTATATTTTAGACAATGGTCACTTAAGAGGAAACCCATTTAAGACAATTAAAAAATAATACGAAAACATATCAATTTAAGACAATATTATCTAACCACTGCAAAATTGACTCTGAGAGTGCGCCCTAAGTCCGCCAACTTGCAGGCTACTATTGTCTCACGCCTATATCGAGGCTTTTATTTCACTTACCATTTCACGTTATCTTATTGCTCTGATTAAGAATATTAGATTGTTGTGATAAGATCCTCCTCAGATTAGAAACAAAATTCTTTTCATGTGCTTAAGGATTCATGAATTTTGCAAGTGTAAAATGAGTTTTTATGTTAATTTTATGAGAAATTTTAACATAAATAAGAGACTGGACAACAACATCAAAATGTACACATCACAAAAGGAACATGATGAAGGAGTTCACCCCTCCTGGGCTACGTTTCCTTGGTCTAGCTTCCAATGGCTTGGGCCTCTCTATTATGCTCAAAAGTGTAAAACGTTGTGTTTACAATGCTCAAATTCTTATGAAACCTGCTCCAATGAGTCCAGAATGTCCAAAAATGGCTACCTAGCCTCTTTCTGGATCCAATTTTGTCGAAAACTAGAGAAGTTATGACCTCTCCTAGCTTTTCCATTATTCGCTCTATATTTTCCCCAAAATCCAGCATCATCCTACAATTTCGCCTGCCAAGTGCTCTAACTCAGCGACATTTTCGCCGAAAATCAGGTGAAATTGTCGGAACTTTAAGTCGTCCTCTAACACTTAAGTTCCAAAATCTCTGGCCACGTGCCCGGGGGCTAAGGCCAACAACCTGCCCCCCACCCCCACTCCACCTCCCGCATTACTGTTCACGTGGCCGGTTTGTTGATATCGGTTACAACAGCGATTAAGGTTTGGGGTCGTCGTTAGCCCCTAACCATGGTCCGTGGACCGGGGTCGGGGGTTAACCACGGTCCCATCCCCCAATTCGCAAACCATACAAATTTAAATTTAACCGCCTCCCCCATATGGTAAAGTAACATCATGCGGTGTATTGGTAATGTTGTTGCGTTAGTGTATGGGAGGTCATGGAGTCGAGCCTGAGATCCACCCTATCTTCCATCACAAATTTTGATATGCCATGAGGAGGACACGTGGCAGCCTCAAGCTTAGCCATATGTCACCTCCTCATTGGCACAAAACAAAAACACGTGACAAATAGAATGATGCCACCAAGCGTAAGAATATTACAAAGAATATTCTGAAGGAATATATCACAGGAATATACCAAGAATATTCTATGTCAGCACTTGCAAAAATTTTACCAGTTTGACAAAGTGAACAGAACGCGTTTCTTGGAGCATACGGTGTCTGTTTCCCGTGAAATGAGTTGCATCAAATTCAGGATGACGAGCACTACGCGATCATTCAGGTTCCACACTATTCTGACAACTTTCATTTTTGAGCATAATTTTGAGCACCTGATCATTCCTCCCCATTGAAATCCTTTTGGACCCCAAACGATCACTTTTATTTGTCCAGCAGGTGAGGGTACATTTCCCTCACCTTTCCAATCTCTATCCATTTGGATTTTGAAGGATTTGTTCCCTTGAGCCCCACTCGAAGATAATCGACCCTTCCCCTTTTCGATGTCCTTGTTCTTCTGTCAAGTATAGTGTCTCACTAAAGCTCATCAAGGAATTATGGTGAAAAGCCTTCAATACATGGAATTTAAACATTCTCTCCTTCATCTTCAATCAAAGGAGGCTCATACAACCTTAAATTCTCAACATTGACAACAACATAAATTTGCATATATGAAGACAAATCTAAACTGAAGGCATTGATACCAATCTTTTCCAAAATTCTGAATGGACCATACCTAATTGGTTTTAGCTTTTTACCTTCTCCTTGGAGCCTCTCTTTGTTAATGTGAAGCCAAACTTCATCACCGAATTGGAACTTGTGATCTACATGATGCTTGTCATGCCATGCTTTGTACTTGCCTTGGCTCTTTTCAAGCTGTTCTTGAACTTTTTGGTGTACCAATTGGATTCGTCAATGAAATTTCTTTCTTTTTCTATTGCTACGACCATCAATAGCAACATCTTTGACAAAAATGAAATCCAAAGGATATTTAGGAAAGTTTCCCAAACATGCCTCAAATGGCGATGTTTGAGTTGAAGAATGCTTGGCCTGATTGTAAGCATGTTGAATATAGTGCAAATGTTCATCCCACAACTTAGGATTTTTGTTGCAATACGCACGAAGAAGATGTATCAATGTTCTTTTCACCACGTCTATTTTGACAGCTATTTGTGGATGAAAAGCAGTACTTTTTCCAGTTTGGTGTCCATGAATCCCCACAAGCTTGACCAAAAATTCCCAACAAAGCAAGAATCTCGATAACTAATAATGGATGTGGGCAATCCAAAATGTACGCATACATTATGAAAGAATAATTGAGCCGTTTGTTCAGCTGTAACTTGCTTTTTACATGGCATCGAAATACACATTTTGTTGAATCTATCCACAACTACATACAGATAACCATGACCTATTTTTGACAATGGAAGATGTCCTACAAAATCCATAGAAACACTCTCCCACAATCATGAAGCGAAAGGAAGTGGTGTGTACAATCCTAACTTCCTATTGCTAGGCTTACTGATTGCACATAATGAACATCCTTTAATAAAACGTGACACACTTTCAAGCATTGAGGCCAATAACAATACCTTTGTAGATGTGTTATCGTCTTACTTACACCGAAATGACCAGTAATAAGAGAAGTATGTGCCTCTCTTACGATGTTAACTTTTTCTCCATGTGGAATACAAAGCTTGCTAAGATGGTACAACAAGTTATCATGCAAATGATAATCCAATTCCTCTACTTGGTTACCTTGACTCAAGCTTGCATAAACATCTTGAAATTCATTGTCTAATGCATAGTGCTCAATATAACTTTCATGCAAAATAGAATTATGCTTGAGTAAAGTAGAAGCACTAACAATATGCCTAGAAAGCATATCAACAACTTTGTTGTAGACACCTTTCTTATACGTAATTACCAACTGGAATTTTTCAAGAAAACTCATCCATCGGAAGTGCCTTGATTGCTGCAACTTTGATTGATATTGCAAGTATTGCAATGGTTAATGATCAGTGTGAATGGTTGTTTCCTTACCCATCAAGTAGCGTTTCCACTTTTTCACACTTTGCACCAATGCATACAATTCATTGTCATATGTAGGATAGTTAATCACCTCACCATTAAAAGTTTCCAAATGAAAACAGATAGGCTTACCATGTTGCATGAGGACTGCACCCATGGCGTAGTCACTAGCATCAGTCTGAATCTCAAATGACTGTCTCAAGTCTAGAAGTGTAAGTACTGGAGTTGAACTTATCTTTTCCTTCAATGCATCAAATTCCTTTTATTGTTTGCCTCCTCACTGAAAAACATTTTGGACACTTGTCAATGCATGCAAAGGAGCTTCTATAGACGAAAAATTAGCAATGAATTTTTGCCAATATTGGGTTGCTCCCAAAAAACTCCTTACCTTAGTAATTGTCTTGGGCCTTGGCCAATTCAAAATGACATCAACCTTGGAGGGATCTATTTTCAACTCACCTCCTCCAACAATATGACCCAAGTAAACTAAATAAGTTTTTCCAAACTCACACTTTGACATCTTAAGATACAACTGTTATTTCTTCAAGACGTCAAGTACTTTTCTTACATGCATGAAATGTTCGTCACGAGATTTACTGAAAATTAAGATGTCATCTAAGTAAACTATAACAAACTCATCAATAAATGGCCTCAACACATCATTCATCACATGCATGAATGTGGCAGGAGCATTACGTAAACGAAAAGGCATAATTAGCCATTCAAACAAACCTTGTTTTGTTTGGAATGTTGTCTTCCAAATGACTCCTTCATCTATTCTAATTTGATGGTAGCCGCTCCTTACGTCCAACTTAGTAAAATACTTTGCATCTTTCAATTGATCAAGTAAATCATCTATTCTAGGAAATGGGTAACAATTCTTTACCGTAATTTTTTTCAATGCAGGGAAGTCCACACACATGCACCATGTTCCATCCTTCTTTGGCACCAAGACAATAGGTGAACCACATGGCGAGGAAGATGGCATGATGATCCCTTTATCCAAAAACTCTTGAATTTTCTTCTTAATTTCTACACTTTCTATCACTGACATCCTGTACATGCCAATGTTAGGAAGGGGACAATCTTGCTGCAACTGTATCTCATGTTGGATTCCTCTTTTGGGAGGTAATCCCTTTGGTTCCTAAAACATCTCATCATATTGGTTAACTACATCAACCAATTAAGATTTTAATTTTGAATCACAACCTTTAAAAGCTTCATTATCAACATCATTCTTGTGTTTGATCATTAGAATAACAAAATTCTTGCTTGAATTCACTAGTCTTTTCATCTGCCTCGCATTCACAAGTGAAAGATTTAGTTTCTTGTTATGAGCTCTCGCAATATCTTCTACTCCATCTTTGAATAAATTATATTTTTTTACATGTCTATGGTATGGGCTTCCCAAAACTATGCCACATATGTCTAATGGCACAACAACAAGCTCCACTTCATCTATGAAATTTTCAGTAATGGCGAATTTCAGTTTACACTTTCTAGTAACTTGCAATTGTGCATTGTCACACACCCATCCAAGTGGATATGGTTTATGATATGGAATGGTTTCCAAATTTAAACTTTTGACAATGTTTTCAGAGATAAGATTGGCTTGAGAGCCACTGTTGAAAAGTGTATCAATCTTGTTATGTTTTGAGATCACCTTTATGTGAAAAAGTTCTATCCTCCTCTTTTCGTTTGGAGTTTCATTTTGTGAATTTGAAGAACTAGTGCTAGCAATGGATTCTTTTCATTTTATACCCATGGTTGTAATTTTAGTTTCATCGCCCGAATCGGATCCCAAATCCTGTTGAGTGGTTGCAGTTGTCTTTTGTTTTCCCTTGTTGTTGAAGTTTTTTGGTTTCATTTCGGGATGAAGCTTCCAACAATGAGTTTTACTGTGACCCTCTTTGGAACATTGTTTGCATGTTAATTTCTCTCCATCTTTTTTGATAGATTCATTTTTCTTTCCCTTCCCTTTTAAACCCTTTTCTTTTCCTTTACTCTTAAATGGACTTTTACTACCTTCTTTTGGAGTGTTTTTCCGTGCTGCCTTAAGATGAGTGGCTTGCACACACACATCATCTAGATTATTGGGATTAAACATTAAGATAGTCTGCCTAAGGTAACTGTGTAAATCCTCTATGTAATTCAACAATGTGACTTGTGATTGCAAATCTACACCTAACATGAAAGACCTTTTTCTGAATTCTTTGGTGTAATCTTGCACATTTTGACCTTTAAGCTGTCTAAAGTTTTGCCAATTCATGATGTCTTTCTGCATATAAGCTAGAGGGTAGAATTGTCTTTTGATTGCAACAATGAAATCAACAAAAGCAATTGAGATCTTACCGTGTTTTTTATCTCCTCTTGTGTCTTCGATTCCCACCATACTACTATTGCACCCTCCATTCTCAAGTTAATTGAATCTTTATGTCATCCTCTTGTAGGTTTTGAAGTCTGCAATAGACATCCAACTGATGAATCCAATTATCAAGCATCTTTGCATTCACTTCACCATTATACATGGGTAGTTTAAATTTAACATCAAGTTTTAAAAAGGGTGATTTACCAGTTCCTTTTGAAGTATGTTGATGAGTATGAGTAAGGGTTGTGTTAGTGGAAGAGGGTGAAGATGCTTACGCAGAAGAAGATGGTGGAGAGGGTGGAGGTTTGTCTCCATTTCCATTACCTCCTCTCGAAGAACCTTCTCCTTTGGGAGGTTTGGAACTTTCACCTTGCAACCTGATATTCCTCTCTTCATAGAGAACCTTCACCATCTCTGTCATATCAAAGAAAGCCTTCCTGAAGACTTTCTCATCTTCTGTCATGTTTGTAGGTTCTCCTTCATGAGACATTCTCTCTGGAGTATCAACTGCAACTTGAGGATGAACTGGTGTTGGATATTGTGGCAACCTTGCCCTCCTTCCCCTTGACCCAACTTCAGGGCTTCCAACTAGCTTCCCTTCTCCTCTTTTGAGTTTTAACCTTGTAAGCATGACATAAACTTGCAAACAGTTAAATCCATCTTTCACAAAGAAAACCTAGGCCTCTAATACCAAAATGATCTGATTAATAATATTAGATTGTTGTGCTAAGATCCTCCTCAGATTAAAAACAAAATTCTTTTCATGTGCTTAAGGATTCATGAGTTTTGCAGGTGTAAAATGAGTTTTTATGTTAATTTTATGAACAATTTTAACATAAATAAGAGACTGAAAAACAACATAAAAATGTACAGAACATCACCAAAACCACATTTCAACAGGAACATGATGAAGGAATTCACCCCTCCAGGGCTACGTCTCCTTGGTCCATCTTCCAATGACTTGGGCCTCTCTATTATGCTCAAAAGTGTAAAAAGATGTGTTTACAATGCTCAAATACTTATGAAACCTGCTCCAATGAGTCCAGAATGTCCAAAAATGGCTACCTAGCCTCTTTCTGTATCCAATTTTGTCGAAAACTGGAGAAATTATGACCTCTCTTAGTTTTCCCACTATTCGCTCTACATTTTGCCCAAAATCCAGCATCATCCTACAATTTCGCCCACCAAGCGCTCTAACTGAGCGACATTTTCACTGAAAATCAAGGGAAATTTTTGGAACTTTAAATCTTCCTCTAACACTTAAGTTCCAAAAACTTTGTCCACGTGGGGGGGGCACGTGGCCGGGGGGCTAAGGCCAACGGCTAGCCCCCACCGGCTAGGCCCCCCCACTCCACCTCCCGCATTATTGTTGACATGGCCGGTTTTTTGATATTGCTTACAACGACGGTTAAGGTTTGGGGCTGTGGTTAGCCCCTAACCATGGTCCGTGGACCGGGGTTGGGGGTTAACAATGGTCCCATCCCCCAATTCGCAAACCATACAAATTTAAATTTAACTACCTCCCCCATATGGTTAAGTAACATTGTGCGATGTATTGTTAATGCCGTCACGTTAGTGTATGGGAGGTCGTGGGGTCGAGCCCGACCTCCACCCTGTCCACCATAACAAATTTTGATATGCCACAAGGAGGACGTGTGGCAGCCTCAGGCTTAGCCACGTGTCACCTCCTCATTGGTCCAAAACAAAAACACGTGACCAATAGAATGATGCCACCGAGTCTGAGAATATTCCAAAGAATATGCCGAAGTAATATACCATAGGAATATACTAAGAATATTTCTTTTGCTGATTGGGCTATACGGATACCCAGTCAGCATCCCTATTAGCACCTGCAAAATTTTACTTGTTTGACAAAGTGAACAGAACACGTTTCTGGGAGCATTCAGTGTCTATTTCGTGCGAAACAAGTTGTGCCGAATTCAAGATGATGAGAACTACGCGGTTGTTTAGGTTCCACACCATTCTGATGACTTTGATTTTTTAGCATAATTTTAAGCACCTGGTCACTTATATAAAGACAACGATTTGTTGGGCTCTTCGTTTTGTGGGGATAACCGACTTTGAAGAACGCAACAACTTTTCCTTGTAGGATTTCTCGGACATCAATTACTCTTCTGTCCCTTCGATCTCTACTGATACAATTAGAGACAACTTGTTTGTCATTGTATTCGACACTACTACACGGAGGGGGATTTTAAGACAATTTTTTAAGACAAAAGAAATATTTTGTCTTAAAATTTTCAATACGAGGCGCTAGTAAAAAAGGTAAATGATAAGGGGTCTATCTTTACATTGTTAATGGGTTCTTCAAAAAGTGGAGCAGTGGAGGTCGACAACAACTGATGGGATTTAGGTCGATGGAGGCCGACAAAAGAGGTGTGCTTCATGACGAGAGTGATGGAGGCACTTTCATTGAACGTGGATAGGCAGTAACATAGTTGGAGTGGTTTTTAGAGTCTCCATCAATAGTTGGAGTTGTAACTCTTGACTCTCATTGAAAACATGGATTAATTCACCTAAAGGATTGTTCAAAAATGCAACAAGAAATTCTCAATTTGATTTTTCCTTCATTAAATTGAGAAAATTTGAATTTCCACATCAATAGACAACTTTGATGCAAATAACTTGTGTGACATGACTTGCGTCACCCATTTTACTCAGTAAATTCGAGTTAGAGGAGTTAGAGTTTAGTTTAGCATGTGTGACTACAATTTTGTAGCAATCAAAGTCAATTATCTCAAGTTGTATTCTGTTAATGTAGTTCTAATTGTTGGAGGAACTAGTGGATGGTCAGTTGTGGAGTGGGATATTTTCATATTGAATGCATAGGATTCAAGGATTCCTAAAGAGCATGTGGTTTGGATAGGGGTGCTCAGAAATATTAGAGAAAACTTATTTAATGCATATAAATTGTAGATAAACGAAATTTGAAATAGTGACTAGTAAAATGCTAATATTTTTTTTCAAGCTTGTGATATGTGAAATGGTGACCATTAAATCTTAATTATTGTGACATGTGAAATGGTGACCATTAAATCTTAATTATTGTGATATATGAAATGGTGACCATTAAATCCTAATTAGAAATTCTTGAGAAAAGTCCCAACCCAAAATTTATTTTTGGGAAGCTTGGAAAGCTTTTAACTAAAAAAAGGACACAAGGCAAAGAATAAAATTGAAATTTAGACATGGAACAATAAACCTCTTGATGTTGATTAAAAGGTTAAAGTTTACAAAAATCACAAAGACTTATGCAATTTTCAAACTTGAGTGTGAAAGTTAGAAAAGTCCCAAAGACCATTTTGGGAAACTTCGGAAGTTGTTAACCGACAAGAGACTAAAAGGTAAATGGGGAAAATTGAAAGTTAATCATAAAACAATTTTAATATCTGTCCCTTTTGATAAAAAAGTTGAAAGTTTAAAATAATCACAAAGGCGTGATTGGCTCAGTGCCTGGGATTCCAAGATAGAAATAATTCCAAAGGCAATGATTTACTTAGTTTCTGAAAAGTTAAAATTTAAAATAATCCCAAAATTGGCTTAGTGCCCGGGATTTCGAGATAGAACTTACAAATAGTAAGGCAATATTTTTTTGATAAAAAAATAAAATTTTGTAAATGCATCGCAAGAATTGCATTAGATTTAGATGATAAGTTTATAGTAGAAGAGTTCCAAGGCAATGAGCCTACGACTGCGTGGATTGGGGTTTTTTAAGAATTCTACTGGCAAAAATTGGACTGAAGACTCTAAGTGTCAATTGGGTCATGAGCTGTGTAGAAAATGTTAAATATTCTGTGATTATAAATGGATCACCCTCCCCTTCTTTCCAGGCGGAGAGAGGCCTCCGACAGGGGTGTCCCTTATCTCCTTTGCTCTTTATTCTGGTTATGAATTCTCTTAGTTTGCAGCTGAACAAAGCAGTAGCAGAGAGGCGTTGTAGGCCGGTAAAGATATGCAAAAACGTATCCCTTTCTCATAATCTCTTTGTAGATGATGTTCTAATTTTTGCTATGCTTTGCAAAAACTCTTGGCAGTGTATATATGATATTCTTGTGAAGTTCCAGAGAGCTACAGGCCTTATTATTAATAGGGGAAAATCCTCTCTATACCATAATGATTTGAACCTGGAAATAGTTCGCTGGATTGCGGACCTGATGAGCATCGCTCCAATTTCTATATCGCAAGGGCTTAAATATTTAGGCTTTCCTTTAAAAGCAAAAGGCAACTCAAATTCGGACTGGTTATGGCTCTTGGATCGTTTTTATAAAAGGATTTCAAACTGGGAGTACAAACTCCTTTCCCTGGCTGGTAGACTCGTTCTCGTGCAGGCGGTTCTCTCTCAGCTCTCAGTTTTCTGGGCTCATTTATTTTATCTTCCTTCAAGTACTATTAAACACATGAACAGATTGATCGCAAATTTCCTTTGGGGTGGTCGCTCTTTTCATAGTAAAATGCACCTTGTTAAGCTATCGGCCATATCAAAGCCTAAAATCGATGGAGGTTGGGGTCTCCTTGACTTACGCTCCTTTGGAAATGCTCTTCTTTGTAAATCCCTCCACCGTGGTATTTTCGGAGTCGGGCTGTGGAGTAAGATCATAAAAGGAAAATACTTGAAAGGCAGATGCATTGACTTCTGGTACAGGAGGGGATCTGTTGGCATCAGGAAAGGTTCGTCGATCTGGCAGAGTTTAAGGAAAATTCAGCCTTTCTTCCTGCAGTTTTTAAGCTGGAACCTCTCCTCGGGTACCAGTATTCTCATTGGATTCGACACCATCTCGTGCGCGCGGGGTATATCCTTTCCTCATCAGCTGGTTCTTTCTTTCCACAGGCAGGGTTTGTTCACTTGGGACAAGTTAATTAAGCAATGGATGGGTTCTGTCCCGGTCTGGAAAGAAGCGGAGGATCTGTTCTTGCCGCCTCTATTGCGTCCGCTTTGGGATTCGACAAAAGCTTGTTTAGGCAGTTTAGGAGTACAGCGATCGGGCACTCATGATCACTTGGTGTGGTGCTTAAAAGGATCCAATCAATCTGCAAATGTGAAGCTCATTTATGCAGATCTGATTTCATCTTCAGCAAGAAGCTCCTTTCCGCTCTTTCCCTCCTGTTTCTGGAAGGCCTCTTGCCCCCTTAAAATGATCGTTTTCTCCTGGCTGCTATTTTGGAATAAGAACCTCACTTGGGAAGTTCTACAGAGGAAAAATTGGCAGGGACCGAGCAGATGTTCCATGTGCTTCAACGATGCGGAATCAAATTTGCACCTGTTCTTTCAATGCTCCTCGTCACTCCAAATCTGGTATGAATTGTCTTTACAGTTTGGTTTCCCTCACATGTCTTTTTCTTCTGTTCAGGAAGCTTTTCTTTGGTGGAGTAGACAGTCCTCTCCGGGGAGATCGTTGTTCATTATATCCTGCTGGTTCTTGTGGTTATGGCGGAATGCTCTTATCTTTCAACATTCCAAAGAGCCCATTCAGGTTATTATTCAGAAGATTCTGGCTTTCTATGATTCGTATTCCCAGAATGCTGACTCTTCAGCTCCATGACTCCATGATGGTGTTCTGCTATGATGGCATCAGTCTATGTGTTTTTCCATTGCTCTTTGGCTGTTGGTGTTTTTGATCCCTTTGTTTCCTTCTCCTTTTAGGAGGCTGTCTCCTTTTTCCAAAGTTCTGTAATATGCTGCATTCTTCGTTTACTTTGGACATATGTTATTTAGTTGGATCTGTTAGGGGCTTTCAGGATCAAATCTTTGGACATTTTGGCTTCTGGCCAATGGTCATTCTCTGCAAAACTGTCGGGAGTCTTGTCATAGCTCTCCCTTTTGCCTTATGTTCTGTTATAAGTCCTTTTATATTCTCTTAATATAAAAATATGATGGTTTTTTTCCTCTAAAAAAAGGTTTTGGTAGTTTTTAAAGTAGTTTTAAATGATCAATTGATTTTCGAAGATATGCAAGATGAGGAATTCGAAGATATGCAAGATGAGGAAGGAGTATGGTATGGTAAATGGGATTTACTTATTCATTTTTCTAGAGAACTTACAAGAATCCTCAACCAAAGTTAAAGTTTAAAATAATTTCAAAGGCGTGATTGGCTTAGTGCCTGGGATTGCAAGATAGAAAAGTTAAGGTTTAAAATAATTCCAAAGGCAATGATTGGCTTAGAAAAGTTAAAATACAAAATAATCCCAAAAGCCTGCCTAGGATTTCAAGACAGAACTTACAAAAAGTAGGGTAATATTTTTTTATTATAAAAAATTCAAATTTTGTAAATGCGTCACAAGAATTGCATTAGATTTAGATGATAAGTTCATAGTAGAAGAGTTCCAAGGCAATGAAGGTTTTGGTAGTTTTTAAAGTAGTTTTAAATGATCAATTCATTTTCGAAGATATGCAAGAGGAGGAAGGCGTAGGGTATGGCAAATGGGATTTATTTCTTTATTTTTCTAGAGAACTTACAAGAATCCTCAACCTTTGGGGTTTATCAAAAGTTTAATGTGGGAAAATCTTTGATATGTTTTTTGATTTGGATATTAAAAAAAGTTTTGCATAATTTCAAAAACTTCATACTTTTGGAGCTAAGATTAAAAAACAAATGTTAACGAATTTTAGATATAATAATATAAATAGCATGATAGTTTAAATATATAGAGTAAAAATTATAATAAATATTACGAAAATTTAAAATAGCATTGGTAAGATAAAGTGTGATGTCATATAGTTTAAGGATACAAAATCCTAAAATATAAAGTAGTAAAAAAAAAGTGTCTAAATAAATAAAATATCTGGAATCCATTTGCTCTGTTTTGGTTTCATTTTGTCATCATTCCATATCAGTAGCACATTCAAGCAAAACTGATGATATATGTTTCATATATTTCTATATGCTGCTCTATGTTCTTGCTTTATAGGTCTATCAGCATCAGGCAAAGCTGATGATATATATTTCATATGTTTCTATATGCTGCTCTATGTTCTTGCTTTATAGGTCTATCAGCTATTTGTCATAATTTGACATATTTGGTTTTTCATCAGTTTAGTCACCTATGACTGGAGATCTTCTCTCTGTTATCACAGAATATGATGTATATATTTACTCAATATAATATATTGCTTTTCTTTCTGAAAAAAAACATCAAGAACCATGAACATGAATTGTGATATACAATTTCTGCTATATTTGTTTAAGAAGTAACACTATTAAGAATAAGTGCACTTCCAAATAATATCAAATCATTCTAATAGGTGACTGGATAAGGACAACCTGCAACCTGAACCTGGATCGTTTCATCCGCCTACGGACATAAAATTCCAAAAGTCAAGCATTAATGGTATTAACTTGGGCCAGAAATGAATATATACATGCAAGGTGAATATTGGAAATAAATATAAGAAAAAGATTTAATGTTTTTTTTTGAAATTTTTAATATAAACATCATTCCAGATTAATTTTTTTAAATTTTAAAAAGAAAAAATAAATAATACGTTAATCATATTAATATTCTTGATTTTTTTATTATTGAATTTTATATAGATGATTGAAATAAGCTGTTAATACGCTTGATTGTATACATTAGTGACTAGATAATGTATTTGCTTAAATTTAATAACTATGTGTATTAATAGATTTTCACATTAACAACAATCGCAAAACTATAAATCAAAAGCACACTAAAAGTAAAATTTTCAATCTTGAAAGTATTTAAATAATTTTTTTTACAGTGAAAATGTATTTAGATTAAAAAACTTTAACATCCAAAATTCTAAAATTCGACACTTGTAATCTAAATTTTCTAAAATTTATATTTTGTACAACTAAATTTAACACGATAAAAATAACAGAAATGAAGAGAAAAAGAAGAAGAAATATTACTCGAAAGTGATACTAAATTTAACACGATAAAAATAACAAAAATGAAGAGAAAAAGAAGAAATATTACTCGAAAGTGATTGATTTGACCGAAGACAAAGCAGCTTTCCATATAAAGTGCAGAATAATCAAATGGATAAGTTTGAAGCTGTTTCGTTGCAGTCGCCAAGCAGTTAGAGCAACTGGCGGTGGATATAACTCTGTCTTACTGATCGAGAGCGTAAATCTGATGTCCTAAAGAATCAGCACCCGGTCCTTCCGCGAATCTCTTTATTGATGCAGAAGTTTCAAGAGTTCTAAAAGTAATTTCTTGCGGCTGAAAATGAAAATAAATAACATGTTCTAGGGTATTATTAATTGAGCGGCTTTTTGTATGTGCCCACTTAATTTTGGCTTTGATTTTGATAAAATCAAATAATAAACATATACAACCACTCCACAATTAATACCTTATAACATACTCAATATATTAGTTTTACTATAATTTATTTTTAATATAATAATAAGTTATCTTAAATTGAAAATATAGAGAAAAAATAAAAAAGAAATAAATCTAAAAACAAAAAATTAGTAACTAATATAAATGGAAGTTACTAAAGAGCTCATAATAAGGTCTCAACCAATCACTTTATCAATAAATAAATTTATATAATAATAAAAAACAAAATAAAAAAATTGAATTTCTAATGTTAAACTATGAATAAATTGCAATATTTTTTTATCAAAGAAAAACTAATATGTAAATTAAAACAAAACTGAATACCTAATACCATACTTGCCACAAATATAATAAATAAACATCTCAATCAAAATTTGTAAGTAAAAAAAAAAAAAAAAAAATGATTATTAAATCTAATAATGCAATTTTTCAAAAAAATAACTTTTTTAAATTATTTAAAAAATATAAATAAAATTAACTACTTTGAATTTTTTTTTTACTCAAATTATAAACACTGCACAATCCAAATTTATCATAATGAGAAACTTCTACCCAATTAAAATTGAGCCGAACAGTAATACTTATCATGCTATCTTTATATCTTTTAGAGACGAGACGTGTCACGCCCCTACACTGGCGATAATCTTCCAACCGCACTATAGCGAGGTGCGGCACCACCGACCACTTTCTTTTCACCAATACTTATGACCGTGGACTACGCCTAACATTCGTACATAGTTTATTTTCGTTGCCAAGTATTATTTTTATCCTTTATACAAGATGAAAACCATAACCATTCATCATAAACAGCAATACATGAACAATTACACAACAGTATAAAGGGAGGGGCAACTCCCCGATGTGAGTCTGCCCGAATCAATATATATATATATATATAATCTTCAATTTTCACAACATAAGCTAAATCTTGGAGGAAACCCCAAATTTACACTTAGCCAAATTTTCACAACTTCGGCAAACTCGGTTGCCCAGCCTTGTCGACACCTCTGAACGGTCACTGCATGTTCTGCCCAACTCTTCGTTCACCCGTCGCACGTCTTCACCCAGCTCGCTCACCGTTCGTTCAACAAATGCCCAAACCATGTTACCCTGCCCGACATTATCGTTCAGCCCAACCGTTCCTTCGTTCGGTGGGCGCACACGCACCCGTGTCGCCACTCACCCGAACTCTCGTTCACGGTTTCGACCTCCCTTCATTCGGTGGGCTACACGTAGTACCGCCTACACAAACTCCCGTTCACGACCTCTAGTTCAACCACCCTTCGTTTGGCTAACGCCCTCACCGTGTCGTCCTGCACGAACTATCAACCTGTCGTTCAGCCCTGCACGAACACCCTACCCGGGTCGCCCGTCGTTCAGCCCTGCACGAATGCCCTGAACGGTCCGCCCATCATTCAGCTCTGCATGGATGCCCTACCCGGTTCACCTGTCGTTCAGCCCTGCACGAACACCCTGAACGGTCCACCCGTCATTCAACTCTGCACGAACGCCTTGAACGGTTCACTCGTCTTGCGGGCACATCTGCACGACCTGCTCCTTCGCACTTCTTCACACTTCTCCTTGGCTCGTCCAAGTGATCTGCGTCCAAGTGTTGGTTGAATGCCTTCTCTTCAACTCATCTCCATCTATATATACGCTTGAACACCCATTGTTCAAACGTCCAGCTAACCTGACCAACATTGCACATCCGTCAGCATACTTCACCACTTAACTCGTCGGCCCGCTCATTCATCCATGGTCGCATGCCCATTGTTAAGTCGGCTTGCCCGTCAGCCTGCCTGGGACCACCCACCCATGTGGTGGTTCACCCGTCAGCCCGCCAGGGACCACCCACCCATGTGGTGGTTCGCCCGTCGGCTCGCCTGGGACCACCCACACGCCATATAAACAACCGTCCACCAAACTTCATCTCACTTTCTCCGTTTCAACTCGTGCGACCTGCGACTTGGCTTGCTCGTCTGCGCCCTCGCCCGGTGCACCCTCGCCCGTCTGCTAACCGCAGCTCGTGGGCGTTACATTATCCCCCACTTGGAATCATTGTCGTCCTCGACAATCTCCCATCCTGGCAACCATCTGTCACCAAGATATCCATACCAAGGTATATACCCCACCGGTACGTCATACATCGGAATGTCTCCTCAATCCATGATCATCAACCACCTCATCACAATCTCGACATGCTACTCCTACCGTGGAAGGCTAGCCCCTCCATCTCAAGCTACATGCCTCCTGCAACATATCGTGTCAAACTCATCATGTGTCGTCCTCATGTGAACTGCTGCCATGATACTCCAACACAATGCTAACACATCTCTGCACACTGCTCGAGCCCCATAATCTGAGCTAGTTGGGTAGCTAATCCAACTGTCGCACTCAAACCATGAGAATGCACATCCTTATGCCATCATCAGTCGTTTCTCAGAACATCCTATCACATCATCAACTCGATCAAGAATCCATCTCCATCCAAGTAATCCATGCCCAGGTCCATGAAGTAGTCCTCCATCTCATCTGCAACATGCTGTCCATGATGTTTGGTAACAATGTGGTGCATGAAATCAGCCACATCTACCCCAACATCATCATCCATTTGCAAAACATCCATCTCCTCAAAGTGAAGAGATCCTCTCATCAAACTCTGACTCTCGATGTGCCACACCCAGGTCCATGAAGCAACCTCCATCATATCTGCAATGTGCCATCCCTCAAGTCTGCCATAGAAACAAGTATACACCTATCTCATCTCCCATGTGTTGCCCACGATCATAGATCAATCAGCTCCCATGTGTCAAGAGTGGTTAAGTCTCGACTCAACCCATGCCCAAGTTCTGCCACCAAGACATCATCATCGTTTTAACTCCATCACTCCAAAGTGTCTCATATCGATCCTCCACATCAAGTCACTCTTTCAAGCATGCCCATACATGTACTCGAAAGTATGCACCCCATCCTGCATCAAAGTCTCTGACCTCAGCTCCTCAATGCATCAGATCCTCCAAGTCCACCATATATGAAGTCCTCAAAAGTCACAACCTCATGTTATCATGAGCTCCATGAGTCATCTCCAACCAACACTCTAGCAAGCATACAAGTCTCGGCCCAAAGGTCTCTGCAAGATGCCTCAACTCTCCATGTAGTAGGAATGCTCCATAGTCTGCTCACAACTCCATCCAAGTCCATGGCCTTGTTGTACAAGAGTGCACAACCTCTCCATCATCTGATAATAAAAACATCTCCACGTCACACCAGCAAATCTAGCTGCACAACATTCCTGCCTTGGCACTCCCCATTGGATGCCCATAAGTGACACCTCTACAAGTCCTCCTGCATAATGTCCCTGCATAAGACTGCCATGCTCCATGTCTCCAACCTGATGTCCATGACTAAGTTTCCCATGTTGTCCAACTAAGTAGACCCATCACAACAATCGGTCATCCCCATCCAAGTCTGCAAATCCTGGTCTAGTGAACTCGGTCACCCAACCATATCATCATCATATCATATGAGTCTCTTCCACCATGGCTCCCCCACTAAAGGTTCCACCAAGACTTGCTCTTGGTCTCGGCCATGAGAAGTCCACCCAAGTATCACCATACTCAAGTGTGTGCCCTCCTCCAATCTGTCCATGAGTCATGCCGGGAACTTAGCCAATTCTCCATGTGGCTAAAGCATGACCCATTTTTCCGCAATGATCATCATGTTCCTCCCTTGTCATGGGCCCTTGTACCTTCTACCATAAGGTCACAAACAACCCCAACAAGTCCTGCAACAATCAATGGTCCTTGCTTCTCCATACAAGGTCTCATCATAGACATCCATGGTAAGATCCCCCCTTGCATCAGCAAACTGACTTTGCTCTTCCCTGCATATGGTTCATCTACCAAAAGCTCATCCGAAACACAAGTATCAATAGTACTTACATCATCATCATGAGGCTCCTCCATGTGAGTATCCTCATCCACCCATGTCTGCAAGCTGCACGATCCTAGTCCAACTCGAACACTTTCAAGTTCATCCTCCATCGTTGTCACATCTGCAACATCCCCGTATTGGCCCTTGAGTTCTTCAAGTTCTTCTTTTATCTTCGAACAGCCTTCCCGAATCTTCATGTTCTCGGCCTTCATCGAAGTCCATTCAGAACTCCATCTACTCATTTTTTCCAACACTTTGTACCAGAAAGCTTCACCTGCATTATGGCTAGATTCACCTGCCATAGGTCCTTCCACCATCTTTGCCATCTACTTTCCTACAAACCCGAATCACCCTTCATATTTCTTCACCATTCACCGAGTTCTCCCTGCAAAACTGAACTAGCTCTTGATTCCACCTGCCAGTGAGATCAGCTTCCTCCACTTGCACTCCACTTGAATCATCTCTTATACCATTTTTCATGCCCCTACACTGGCGGTAATCTTCCAACCGCACTATAGCGAGGTGCGACACCACCGACCACTTTCTTTTCACCAATACTTATGACCGTGGACTATGCCTAACATTCGTACTTAGTTTATTTTCGATACCAAGTATTATCTTTATCCTTTATACAAGATGAAAACCATAACCATTCATCATAAACAACAATACATGAACAATTGCACAACAGTATAAAGGGAGGGGAAACTCCCCGATGTGAGTCTACCCGAATCAATATATATATAATCTTCAATTTTCACAACATAAGCTAAATCTTGGAGGAAACCCCAAATTTACACTTAGCCAAATTTTCACAACTTCGGCAAACTCGGTTGCCCAGCCTCGTCAGCACCTCTGAACGGTCGCTGCACGTTCTGCCTAACTCTTCGTTCACCCGTCGCATGTCTTCACCCAGCTCGCTCACTGTTCATTCAACAAATGCCCAAACTGTGTTACCCTGCCCGACATTATCATTCAGCCCAACCGTTCCTTCGTTTGGCAGGTGCACACACACCCGTGTCGCCACTCACCCGAACTCTCGTTCACAGTTTCGACCTCCCTTCGTTAGGTGGGCCGCACGTAGTACTGCCTACACAAACTCCCGTTCACAACCTCTGGTTCAACCACCCTTCGTTCGGCTAACGGCCTCACCGTGTCGTCCTACACGAACTATCAACCTATCGTTCAGCCCTACACGAACGCCCTACCCGGGTCGCCCGTCGTTCAGCCCTACACAAATGCCCTGAATGGTCTGCCCGTTGTTCAGCTCTACACGAATGCCCTACCCGGGTCTCCCGTCGTTCAGCCCTGCACGAATGCCCTGAATGGTCCGCCCGTCGTTCAGCTCTGCACAAACGCCCTGAACGGTTCAGCCATCGTGCAGGCACATCCGCACAACTTGTTCCTTCGCACTTCTTCGCACTTCTCCTTGGCTTGTCCAAGTGATCTGCATCCAAGTGTTGGTTGAATGCCTTCTCTTCAACTCATCTCCATCTATATATATGCTTGAACGCCCATCGTTAAAATGCCCAGCTGACCTGCCCAACATTGCACATTCGTCAGCTTACTTCACCACTTAACTCGTTGGCCCACTCGTTCATCCATGCTCGCCCGCCCATTGTTAAGTCGGCTCACCCACTGGCTCGCTCGTCGGCCTGCTCGGGACCGCCCACCCATGTGGTGGTTCGCCCATCAGCTCGCCCGCTCATCGGGTCGCCTAGGACCACCCACACGGAATATAAACAACCGTCCACCAAAATTCATCGCACCTTCTCCGTTTCAACTCGTGCGACCTACGGTTTCGCTCACTTTTCCACGCCCTCGTCCGTCCGCCAACCGCAGCTCGTGGGCATTACAAGACGGGTCCTAACGTCTCACTAGTCACGAGATGAGAGAGGGAACTATCATTAGCCAATCGCCATTGACTATTTATCATGTTGTTGTCTAGTTAGTCACGAGAGAAAAGAGGGAACTATCATTAGCCAATAGCCATTGACTCACTATTAACCCATGAGCGTTTAAGAATTTTAAATAAATTTTTTCTTTTAAAAGCCGTTTTTTATTTTAGTTATTTTACATTAAAATATAATATCAATTGAATTATCTTAAATATAAAATTTGTTGATTTTTTTTTTTCAATTGAGGGCTTAGGTTGATTCTCAGGAGAATATATTCAGCATATGCTTAGTCTTAATGCTTATCAATGACTGTAATGTATTAAAGAGTTTGTTAGGTTGTAATGGCTTTTAATAAGTTTAAAAAATTATATCTGTGCCACGTGGCTCCCACCCACCAATTTCCTAGGGATTTGAGATTATTCCAATTCTAATAAGTTCTTCCATGATAAATTCTTCATTATTCTATATAACATTCATTTATATATAATCAAATTTTATTTAGCGAAATGGTCCATTACTTTTAATAAATTTAAAAAATTAGATTTGTGCTACATGGGTCCCCACCAACCAATTTCCTAGGGATTTGAGATTATTGCAATTCTAATAAGTTCCTTGTAATAAGTTTTTCATTATTATTTATAACATTAATTTATAATTATTATTTTTTAAGTTAAAGTTGACCCATAACCTTTTTATACATGGTTAATCAGGTAAATGTGTGCATTACTAAGGCATTATTCACATTGCAATAGTTTTTTTGGTTATATTTATGAAGCCTTCGACTATATCAACCCCAATAATATTTTTAATGTGGTTGTGTACTAGTTTAAGGAAAAATTTATATTTAAGACAAAATTATTTTAAGATAAAACTATATATTTAAAACAAAAACTTAAAAATGTATATTTAAGACAAAAACATTTTAAGATAAAATTTTATATTTAAGACAAAATTTTATATTTAAGACAAAAACAGTTTAAGGCAAAACTTTATACTTAAGACAAAAAGAATTTGAGACAAAATTATTTTAAGACAAAAAATTATAAAATTTGATGAAGTTGGGGGACATGTTCCTCTTAGTATTATGATAGTTTATTGTTGGACGTCGGAGAATAATAAACACTTTCCTCTAATAAATTTTAGTGCAATATTTTATGCAACTGCAAATTTGTTACATTGATTATCTTTGTGATCATCTTTGCTACCATTTGGATCTTTCCTACTTCGCTACTTGCAGTAATTCTAGTCAAAATTGTGACTCCAAAACTTGCTTATTATTTTTTGGTAAAAAGGGGACGAGACTCAATGAGCATGTTGATGGAAGCCCACTAGATCCCTTTGTTTCAATTTTTTTCCTTAAATGTCTTTCTATACAAATCCCTGTAAGAGTAAGTATCCTTCAGCCTTATGCCAGATTTGCTTGAGTATTAGTAATATAAACTATGATTAATTTGTATGAAACACATTCCTAACACTCTTATTTTTTGTGCATGCCATATGTTGAACATTGTTGTGTTTATATTTTAAACCTCTCTTAGATTTCACTTCTTGATAAGGAACTAGCCGTTGGTTACGTATACAGATGGTTCTAGTCCTTATTGACTAACACACATTGTTGTAGTACTGTATACATTTCCTAAAGTTTGAGATTTCTTCATAAGGTCTTATTTATTGGAAGAAAAAGGTTTATATTAATCTCCACAAATTAGAAAGTGGTTACTTTAACTATATATTTTGAACATGGTAAATGTGCCCATGGGAGTGCACCTGATAGTTCCATGCAAAAATGAAATAAGAGATCAAACTGGTGATATAAAATGATTTGAGATGAGAAGAGGTCGATAATTGCATTTTTCATTTTTGTGATTCCTCACAAATCCTCTCTTTGTATGTGCTAATTCTAAATAATGTAAGCACATCCATGAAATTAATTTTGGAAGCATATGTGCATACGCATGTATATATTGCACAATTATAGTTAGCAGCAATAATATGCTATGTCCTTTAGTTATTATACTAAGACATGATCTATACAAATGTTCATATTTCCATCTCATCAACAAACATAATACATACAGAAAACAAAGGAATGTCCAACCTCTGTATCTTTGAAGGTCAATGACTTTGATTAATGAATACATAAAGAGCTTTCCTAGAAATTTTCCTTTTATTTATATAATTATCTTTCCCTTCAAGGATGGTGATGGAGATGTTTCTCTGATCATTTTTTATCCTCCAATCTGTTGGCACCTAATACCTACAATCTTAGCCAATGAGCCTCAAACTTCTAGGTTAAAAGAAAAGAGGAAAGGTGAAGGGGGTATATGATAGAATGAGAACTACAAAATTATATAATTTTAGCTAGTCACAAAATTTCATTATGTAGAATGTGTTTAGAATTACAAAAAATAATAACATTCCTTTTGGGAACCAAGTTGTAAGAACAAACTAGACATCATCGTGTTGGAGTTTTTCTCCATAATATGGAATTGGACCTACCACCATAAATAAACAAACCAAACCCTTTATAGAGTCTGGAAACAATGCTCATTCATGCATGTTAGAGAATAGCCTGAAGAGAAGCATGAACTCAACAAAAATTATAATTCGATTGACAACTAATTTTTTTTATTACAAAATGCATTAAACAAAAGGTGATCCATCAAATGTAATTAAATTAGGTGGCGTAAGAGTTGTCACAATATCCATAATTCCACTTTTCATTTAGGAACAAGGTACTTGGATTATTGTTGCTTGGTATCAACTTAGCATTCAAATACTGAAATATGCTTACAAACAAAATGGAAATAAGACTAGCTCGGGTGATGGTAGCTTGTCTCTGAGAAGAGACGTGGTGTTTACATGCCTTTGAACTATGTGACAATGAGGCTCAAAAGCCTATTTATTATTGAGAAGCAACGAAAAACTCTAAACATCCAAAAAACTAACCTTAGGAGATGAAGCGCCAAACTATGGGCCATGTTTGGGTAAATTGGTACATCAACTTCCCGAGGTCGTAATTTTGGCATATGATCCATGTTTGACACGCACAATACCTCGTTAGAAAGATCTATCCGAGGACTACAACTTTTGAATGACCAACATTGGTATAAAATCATTGTTGGTCTTGATTTTCCCATAAAAACATCGTTTAGGGCCTCAAAGCGGCTTCGGAAGTTGAGGACCTGAAAAAACTGCTAAAAATAGTAAATTGTGCTACAAATAAGGAAACTGAAATACTGAAAGAAACAATGGTGGGGGTCCAAGTGGAATAGGCCGGTGGCCACCAATATGCACCTGGATTAGGCACTCACTTAAATATTCCCACAGGGCACATGCATTAGATAGGGGTGCTGAGAAATATTAAAGACGACTTATTTACCACACATAAATTGCAAATAAACGAAACTTGATATGGTGACTATTAAATGCTAATAAAAAATAATCCAAACTTGTGATATCTGGAATGGTGGCCATTGAGTTCTAATAAAGGATTTTTCAAACTTGTGTGTGTGAAATTTAGAAGAGTTCCAAAAACCATTTCGAGAGACTTGGGAAGTTGTTAACCAAAAAGAGACCACAATGCAAATAGGAAAAATTTAAAGTTAAGCATGTAACCATCTAGAAATATCTTGGTGTTGATTGAAAGGTTAAAGTTTACAACAGTCACAAAGGCTTATAATGCATTTTTCAAACTTGTGTGTGTGGAATTTAGAAGAGTCCCAAAAGCCATTTGGGGAAATATGGGAAGTTGTTAACTAACAAGAGACCAAAAGGTAAATGGGGAAACTTGAAAATTAAGCAAGTAATGATATTGATATCTCTCAGTGTTGATCAAAACATTAAAGTTTATAACTATCCCAAAGGCTTATGTGATGGCTTAGTGCCTCAGATTCCAAGCTAGAACTTACAAATGGTGGGGAAATTGCTTCTTTTGGATGAAAGAGATCAAAGTTTTCAAATGCCTTGTAGGAATTGCAATAACTTTAGATGATAAGTTCATAGTAGAAGATCTACAAGGCACTAAAGGTCCTTGTGATGCAGGAAAGTGTTCCCTCTGTTGACAGAGGCAACCCCTCTAGCCCTAGAGTGGGTCTAGTCACAAACAAGGACAAATCAACAATATCTTTCCTTAAACAGTTTAGAGTTGGAGGCCTACCTCAACCGGTGGTCGATGGAGTTCCGTTGCGTTGCTCCAGCTTCCGCTTCCTTCTCCCAAAGAGTGATCAACCTGAAACAATGTAAAGGAAATACAACAAAGCACGTAATCCGGCAACAACAATAAACCATTTACTTACAAAGTCAAGAAGTCATGAGCTATCAAGTACATTGCATACAAGACATAGGAAAACATCATTGATTGTATTGATAATGAAATAAGAGTAAGCTTACAACCGAAGTCTTGACGTTACAAGCCTTCTCAGAGGGATCCAGCCAGCATGTTCCTCAAGCATTCACTCTATGAAGATGGATCTCCCAACATACAAATCTCTCTCACTCATAAGTTTTACACAATGTCAAGGGCACTTCACAACCTTCTACAAGCTATCAACAATCCCACACTTATCACACTCACACCAGCTATCTACAAACACTAACAGCACTTGTTCAATCCCAGAATTTTCCAACTAGTTGGTCATATCATAGGTGAGTGTTTAAATAGGAGGAGTCTCCATGAAAGGTGGAAGGGTGAGCTTATCATGAAGGAAGGTAGCTCAAATGACGAAACAACCATGCCAAAGCAGGGAGGGCGATACAAACTATGTCAACAACCGGGCCTGGAGTCATCTGGAAGGCCGACTGTTGGAACAAATCGCTCAATCTGGATCATCGGGGGTACTTAACTGGTCTTCCGCGTTGACATCACTATTGATTAATACAGACAGTCAACTCATCACCGAATATTACAAGTAACCTCGCGCTGGGACAGAAAATCAGACCAGCATGGGAATCAGGTGTACTTCCACGCTGGTAGAGCATCTAGGCTGTTTAAGAGCGCCCGTCAGCGCGTTTATTTTATAAACAGATGCGATGAAGCAGAAAACTTTAGGAAAGTGGGTCATTTGGCAACATCAGAGAGCAAATGTTCAATATGAGCATGTTTGACTACGACACATGACACAGTAGGAGGACTAGAGTGAAGCAGTGACAAATTACTGTGTAACAATCCTGGGAAACTTTTAAAGTATATTTAGATGATAAGTTCATAGAAGAATATTTGAAGGTGTGGGGTAGTTTTTAAAGTTTGCAAATGGGAGCCCCGATCGGGGTGCGTGCAAGAGGATCGTCCCACTTGGGACCCCAGCCATGAATGATATGATGGTTATTAATGTGGGAGGGATGCCGTGATAGGTGCTTGACGTGTATGACAGATATGAGGTGATGTGAGGAGGCATGGGAGAGAGCAAGCTAGGTGGTAAGGCATGCTGAGAATTAAACAACCAGGTGGTGGAGGATATCGCCAGTTCTTTGCATGCAATTTGGTTGTGGTGTATTGCAGTTTTGGGCGTTTAGGATCACTAGTCGAGCTCCTTTTATACGAAAAGTTTGGACGACAGGCCTCGGTTACGGATGGGTCTCGGCATAGGCTTCATGGCGATGGTTCTAGGGTATGTGTTGTCTCTTCCCTTTGACCCTTTCCAGAGACATACCGAAAATGTGACAATATTTCATACAATCTTAGTTCCCTCCCATGAATGGGTGACTTTGAGATTCGATATGGTCTGTTCGTTAGATGGGAATATGGTTGAATCCGTTGTTTTTAAACCGGTTTTAGTCCTGTATAGTATTTATTACTTCACATAGGAATGTATGGCATAGTATGGACCTTCTCTCTTTGCGAGAAGGGTATCTGTCATGGTTGACATGATTGTTTCTATATTTGGTCGAATTGGGTTACAATTAGGACCTGTAGGATGTCGGTTTTGGTTCACTGTTACTCTGAATTTCGATGTGGGAAATGGCCTGAGGAGCGTGCTGACAATCCCTTCCTCGGAAGGAGATCGACCCACCATGGTTTGTATTGTTTCAATGTGGTTCTAGAGCATGAGGTGCTAGCAGATGGAGAAGAGTACCAATGGGAGGGGGATACCTAGTTCTGCTGTTTTTTTATCAGAAATAAAACTAATTTTATATGTCCCCTCTTTCTATTATTTGTTAATGCACTAGGGGTTATTAGGTTAAAATCCCGCCTAGTCTGCAAGCCGTGGGCTTCTGGTCAACTAGCGGTTTGGCTCAAAGATTTTCTTGTTATTCAGTGGGCATTGGCGAATATGGCTCAGCCAACCGCAATGAAAAAATAAAAATGATACAAGAGGGCGCAAGCGTCACCGAAATGCAACACCTCAGGAGGGAAGAGGAGCTTCCTCCTCGCAACCGCCAAGGCGGATTGGTTGGAAATCACAGGCTCGACATATCATTTCTACAACTGAAGCTTATGTCACAGGCACCCTTGCCCAAGTGAGACAGATGATTGCAGGTTGGGAGGCAGACCTCAACCAACGCGTCGAGCAGGAGATACCGGAGGAAGAATGAAGGTTGTTGGTTCCAGATCTCGATAATACCCGCGACATACTTACACATTATAAACAATAAATTCATCTCTACTGGATGATGAAGATGTTGACATTATGGTACAAGTTTTTTCCTTGATGGCAACCCACTCACAGGTCAGCTCAGATTTGATAAAGGGCAACTCACTTTGTAACAGGTCAATTCAGAGGTAACAGGGTAATGGTACAGAAGAACAGGATGATGTACAAAGGATTACATATCAGAATCAAGTAATTGAAGAAAAAGGATGTTTTAAGTTATTTTAAGTTATATACGTGGGTCCTCTTAGTCCAAGTAGCGTATACAAGCGGGTTCACAAAACAAAAAGAGGGTATATGTATGCAAGCACTTTAACAAGAGGAAAAGCGCATAGCAAGTGAAAGGGTTTTTCATGAATACTTCTATCTAAAGTATATCTTATGTTGTAAGGGCTATGGTTATGATATGATCTGAAATATATTGCTCACATTTTGATACAATGTTGGATCAGGATCATGAGACCTGAAATGACTTATCATTGTATGATTTGATAATTGTTGGGCTAGATTTGATTGTTAATGCATGTTTTATCCTGTAAATGTTATGATCTGGATATGAGTGAAGTCTAGAGTAGTTGTGAGTTTTTAAGTTATTATTTGCATATCTATACACTGATTCGCCTTGGTGAAGGCGCGTATACACGCTGGTTCGACACATCCAAGTAGCGTATGCAGAAGAAAAGCATGTTGTTTAGAGATGACTACTATCTGATCAGTGTTGTTGTTTTACTGTTGTCAGTCAATGATGTCTTCATTAGATCTGAAAGTAGAACTAACTATATAAGGAGATTGATTTTGATTGATTTAGTAAGAAGGGTGATATTTACTAATATCTATTTAGAACTCTGTAATTTGACAGTAGATCTTCAAAATATTCTGGTTGGTACAGTTTTGATTCAGAGGCTTTTATGATTCAGTATTTTTGGAGGTATACACAGTTTTGTTAAAGGAAGTACCGTATACACGTAGGTTGGCTTCACAGAAGTAGCATATACATTCTGACATATGATTTTTGAGGTTGCAGTTGGTTCTGATTGTTGATGCAGTGTTCTGCATTCATCTTTGTGTTCTGGTGATAGTGATCTAACTGTTCAGATTGACTGATTGTTGGTAAATGCAGTTATTGCAGTGGTGATTAATTTTGAGCTTCAATGTCACTGTTGGGTCCAGTATGAAAATTTGATGAAACGTGGCCTTCATATTGTGTTGTTTTGTACTAGGAGTATCCAGTCTGAAAATTAATGAAACGTGGTCCCTGAAGGAAGAGTCCAGGTAGTAGCCTTATGTAGGTTGGCGCCTACGTACTAGTAAACATATCAGCCAGTGCAAGAGCTAGGGGGTTGGAGATCCCTTCCAATAGAAGTTGGAAGATGAGAGAAGTTTGTAGCCTTCAGCATGTAGATGCCTGAGTACTGGAAAAGTCTGCACCAGTACAAAATTTTTAAACACTTTTTACTATAAGAAGATTAAAGACTGAGACGACAACAATGTTGGTTTTTTCCCACATTGGGTTTCCGCCTGAAAAATCATGGTGTTCATGGTGTTGATTTATTTTGTTCTTACTGCAACTGTTTACTTCTTAATGCATCACACTCTTATTTAAGACAATGAATTAACTATTTATTACATATACACTGGTTTCATTCTTTATAGTCACAGACATTCACTGGTTGGTTTCAGTAAAGTAGTGTATACTATTTGAAAAGGAAAATCATAATAGTGAGTTAAAATACTAATTCACCCCCCTCTCAAAAAATTTTCCCAACAATTGGTATCAGAGCAGGTCCTTCAGAAGAAGCTTGATCACTTAAAGGGAGATCTCTTAAGATGAACAATCACGAAGGCATGGGATCTATCAGACAGCCAATCTTGAACGGAAATAACTTAGCATATTTGAGGATAAGAACTAGAGCCTATCTTCAGTCACTTGGAGCTGATGTTTGGGCAATTGTGGAAGGAGGATACAAATATCTAGCAGACATCCCCATAGATGCAGAAGAAAAGAAAGCATATGAAAACAATGCCAAAGTCGTCAATGCACTATTGGGAAGTCTATCAAAATCAGAATTCGTCAAAGTCATGCAGCTCAACACAACCAAAGCAATATGGGACAAAATCATTCAGAGCTACGAAGGAGACTCCCAGGTAAAATGTGCTAAGCTCCAAACTCTCAAAATTCAGTATGAAACTCTCAAGATGCATAGTGATGAAAGTATTGCTAGTTACTTTTTACGAGTAGATGAGATTGTAAATTGTATGAAGAATATGCGTCAAGAAATAAAGGAGGCTACTTTAGTAGAGAAAATTTTGAGAGGTCTGTCTTCTAAATTTGAGTCAAAAGTATTTTCCATAGAAGAGAAGTAGGATCTTCAATCTATTATTGTTGTTAAACTTCATGGAATTTTAACTACCTTTGAAATGAGGAAAGGAGGTCCATTAAATATTAGAGAATCCTCTTTCAAAGCTTCAACAAAGGGAAAAGAAAAGGAAAATATCAAGGAATTATGATATATTTCAAAATAAGATGAGGTAAACTTTGTAAAGAAGCTTCAACGGGGTTTTGGAAGATTCAGAGGTAAGCTTCCATTCAAATGTTTTGCTTGTGGTAGAGTTGGCCATTATGCTGCTAAATGTCCTCATAAAGATAATCATGAAAAAGGAAAGGAGTCTGCAAAAGGTAATAGAAAATAGTTTGTCAATAGAAGAAGTTATTATACTCATGAAGATAGTGATGGCTTGTCTAATAGTGATGAAGATGAATCTGAACAAGATTTTAAACTACTCATGGCTTATGAAAATGATGATTTTATGGATGCCTTAGAAGAGGAAGATTTTCTTGAAGAAATCACTCAACTTAAAATCTGTTTGGAAGAAAAGAATATGGTCATAGACACTTTGACACATCAACTCACTGAAAGAGAAAAGCACAATGAAAAATTAGAATGTGAAGTAGTGGGTCTAAGAAAAGAACTTGAGAAGAAAAAATCTCTTAATCTTAGATTTGCTAAAGGATCAGAAACCTTAGATGAAATCATCAAGGTTCAACGTTCTCTGCTTATAAAGATTGGTCTTGGATACACTGGAGAAACATCCCAACTAGAAAAGCCTTCAGTCAGCACCATAAGCTATCTTGATGTAGAAAAAACCAGTGAACAATGCGTCAATCCTCAACAAAAGCCTAAAGGTACTACCCAGGTAAATCATGCTCATTTTAATCCAAGGGTGAACATCAATAGAAGCACCAATCAAAAGGTGAACAACACCAAAAGATTTTATGATCACAAAAACTTCTTCTTTAATGGACAATGTTTTTCATGCCATAACTTTGGTCATAAAGTTGCTCAATGTGTTGCTTACAAGACTATCATGACTAGAGAAGCAAGAAAAAAAAGGAATGCGACAGGAATCAAGAAAAGTTCTTATAATAACTTTTCTCCTCTTGAAAATGAAATGGAATGTTCATTTTGCAATAACTTTGGTCATGAAGAATCTGAATGCAGGAGCAAATTTTGGCCAACAATTCAAAAGGAGAAAACATCATCAAATTCTAAGGTATGGAAAAGGAAGGAATTTCAGTAAAAAAGATGTGGCATAGCTCTATTTGCAGAAGGACAATAAAATCAATGGTACATTTATAGCGGATTCTCTAAACACATGACAGGTGATAAAGATAAAATTATTTCTTACAAATATTTAGAAAAGGAAAAGAATGTCTCTTTTGGAAATGACACACCCGCTGTCATTAAGGGTAAGGGTTCTGTTTATTTAAAAGAAAAGGTTAAAGCTGGAAGTGTTATGTATGTTGATGGTTTAAAGCATAACTTGTTGAGTGTTAGTCAAATATGTGATCAAGGAAATGAAGTTTTGTTTCGATCAAAAGAATGTGTGGTTCGTGAGCTTGACACATGAAAGACCATAATCAAAGGTACAAAAAATCCAAGCAATCTATATATACTAAAAGGAGGTCAAGAACAATGATATCTAGGCAAAACAGAAGAGAATTGGTTTTGACACAGAAGATTGAGGCATCTAAGATTTTCTCAAATGAGAAAAGAATGCAAGCTCAAGGCGGTTCGTGATCTTCCAAATATCATCATCTGAGAAAATACCATCTGCAAACCATGTCAATTCGGTAAGAAAACTAGAGTTCAATTCAATGCCAAATAAGGATCAGCAAGTAAGCCTCTTGAACTCATTCATACTGATCTGTGTGGGCCAACAAGGAAAAATTCACCTCGAGGAGAAGAATACTACATTTTATTCATTGATGATTTTTCTAGAATGTGCTAGATTGGTTTACTAAAGCATAAAGATGAAGCATTTGAAAAGTTTAAAGTCTTCAAAGCTTTAGATGAAAATGAATTAGATATAAAAATCAAATGTCTCAGATCTGATAGGGAGGAGAATTCATATTAGATGAATTTTTTGAATTTTGTGAACAACATGGAATAAAAATACAGTTCTCTATTGTCAGAACTCCTCAACAAAATGGCGTGGTGGAAAGAATGAATAGAATAGTTCAACAAATGGCTCGAGTTATGCTTGATGAATCTGGAACTCCTGACACCTTCTAGGGTGAAGCTGCACATACTGCAGTAAATATTCTCAACAAAGCTCATGTTCGTGTAAATAGTGATTAAACTCTATATGAACTTTGGTATGGTAAGCCTCCTACTATAAAACACTTCAGAGTTTTTGGAAGCAAATGTTTCATCAAAAGGTCTAATGAAAACTAGGTAAGTTTGACATAGAGCAGACAAAGGAATACTTCTTGGTTATTCATTTAGAAGTAAAGGATACAAATGTTATAATAAGAGACTTCGAAAATTTGTTGAATGCATTGATGTTGTAATCGATGAAGCATGTAGAAATCCAAAACAGGTGAAACCAGCAAAGGAAGATGATAATGATGAAGAAGGTGAATGTTTTCCCGTATCAAATTGATATAGAGGAAGAAACCAATGAAGCATCAGAAGAAGATACAACTGACAGTGAAAAGGCTCCATCCAGGTATGTTCAAAAGAATCATCCAGAATCTCAAATTCTAGGAGAAAAAGGGTCTAGAGTACAGACAAGAAGTAATATTGTAGGAGCTTCTAGTTATCTAGCATTATTATCCTCCATATAACCACAGAATGTTAATGAAGCTAGCAAAGATGAATGTTAGGTTATGGCCATGGATGAAGAACTTGACCAAATTGAAAAAAATGATACTTGGGAATTAGTTCCTAGATCTCATGATAAAAATATTATAGGAACAAAATGGATATTCAAGAATAACTTGAATGAAAATGGAGAAGTTATTAGAAACAAAGCAAGACTTTTTTGTAAAGGGTATGCTCAAAAATAAGGTATAGACTTTGAAGAAACTTTTGCACTTGTTTCCATACTTGAAGCCATAATAATGTTTCTTACTCTTTCAATTTTTTGAAAAAGTCAAAGTGTATCAAATGGATGTAAAATTTGTATTTCTTAATGGAGATTTAGAAGAAGAAGTTTATATTGAACAACCAGAATGATTAATTATAGGAAATGATGCAAAGCTTGTATGAAAACTCAAAAATGATCTATATGGACTGAAACAAGCTCCAAGGGCATGGTATTATCATCTTGACAAATATATTCAACAACAAGGTTTCACAAAAGGATCTACAGAAAAAAACTTATACACAAAAATTGAGAATGATAAAATGCTAATTATTGTTGTTTATGTTGATGATGTCATCTTTGGCAGCAATGAAGAATCTATGAGTCAGAAATTTGCTTCTATTATGTAGCAAGAATTTGAAATGTCTTTACTTGGTGAACTAACTTATTTTCTTGGTCTACAAGTACAATAAACAAAATATGGCATCTTTCTTTCACAAACTAAATATCTCAAGCAGATTCTAAAGAAGTATGAAATGGAAGATTCTAAACCATTATGTACTCCAATGGTAATAGGATGTAGTCTCAGTTCTAATGATGAATGTCCTACAGTGAATCAACCAGTGTACAGAACTATGATTGGAAGTCTACTTTATCTAACAGGTACCAGACTAGATATCATGCATGCAGTAGGGATCGTTGGAAGGTTTCGAGCCAATCCAAAGTAATCACACCTTTAGGTTGTAAAACGAATATTCAAATACTTCCAAGGAACTCAAGACGTTGGTCTATGGTATCCTAAAGATACAGATCTCACTCTTCATGCATATGCATATGCGGATTGGGCTGGAAATATTGATGACCGAAAAAGTACTAGTGGAGGTGCATTCTATATGGGATCACGATTGGTATCCTGGTTCAGTAAGAAACAAAGTTCGATTTCCTTATATACAACTAAAGAAGAATATGTGGTTGTTGCATCTTGCTGCACACAACTACTCTGGATGATGCAAAAATTACAATATATTCAAATCACATGTTCTCCACCCATCTCCATTCTATGTGATATTACAAGTGCCATTAGTATTTCGAAAAATCTTGTCATGCACTCCAAGACCAAGCACATACCCATTAAGTACCACTTTCTATGAGAACAAGTGTTTGAACAAAAGGTTAAATTGGATTATGTTCCCTCCAAAGAACATGTTGTTGATATATTTACCAAACCTCTTCCCAGAGAAGCATTTAAATATCTCCAACAAAATCTAGGAGTTGTTTCTACCTCATCCTGCTGTTAAAATCAATTTCAGAGGAATGTTTCCTATACGCGAGTTTCATGAAGCAGAGTCGTGTACATACATGAGTTTTTGTGGCTGCAGGAGCATATGTGTTTTTCTGATAGAAAAGCAGTGGTTCAGATTCAAAATTAGTTTCTGACATGGGTGTTCACTCTGATATTAATGGTTACAGTCTATTGATATGCTTTGTTCATTACTGTTTATTTGATTGATGAAGATGCCTTGATGAATGGATTGTTGACAATTCACAGGTAGCACAGGTTCAGGGGGAGCATTAGCCTTCAAAAACATTATGCATTGTTGGCATCATGGTCGCTGAATTCAGCTATGGTCTCAGATATTCATATAATTTGTTGTAAAGGTCATATAAAGATCCATGGTGTAATAATACGTCTCTTTCTCTCATAGTCTATTAATGAGTCCTTTTGGACATATGATGTAATTTGTACCCCCACTACACATGGGAAGGATGATGTAATAATTACAATTTTTTAGTCATGTATGAACATTTGGTATATCCCCACTTGGTTGGGTTATTGATATATGCATGATTCATTGGTGATAGGAAGGTCATACTCACATAGTTGAGTTATAGATTCATGTTATTCTTTTAAAAGATATCTCTGCAGACTATGCATGTACTCAAAGGGAGCATGGACAACATAGTATATCTCAAAGGGGGAGAATATCTTGGTCTGCCCTTTTCCCTTGATGTCAAAGGGGGAGAGTATCTTAGTGTTCCTTGATATATCTAACAGGTTCTACAGCTTGAAGTGATCAACACCTATATGGTTGCCATCAAGTCCAAAGGGGGAGATTGTTGGAATTATGGTACAAGTGTTGTCCTTGATGGCAACACACTCACAGGTCAACTCAGATCTGATAAAGGGTAACTCACATTTTAACAAGTCAATTCAGAGGTAAAAGGGTAATGGTACAAAAGAACATGATGATGGACAAAGGATTACAGATCAGAATCAAGCAATTGAAGAAAAAGGATGTTTTAAGTTATTTTAAGTTTTATACGCGGGTTCACCTATTCCAGGTAGTGTATACAAGCGAGTTCACAGAACAAAAAGAGCGTATATGTCTGTACACACTTTAACAAGAGGAAAAACGCGTATGGGATGGAAAATTAAGGAAAATTAAGATTAATGAATACTAAGGGTCCATACCAAGGTATTAGCCCACAATATTGAGCGAAATAACGGTTACTTGATCGCATCCAATAATACCACAGGTTCTAAGTGTTTTTTTGGTCCGAGGTATTGAGAGAGGCTAAAACTATACAAGGAGAAGAAGATTAAAGGGCTAAGTGTGCAAGTGAAAGGGTTTTTCATGGATACTTCTATATGAAGTATATCTTATGTTGTAAGGGCTATGGCTATGATATGATCTGAAATACCTTGTGTGCCTTTTGATACAATGTTGGATCAGGATCATGAGACCTTAAATGAATTATCATTGTATGATCTGATAATTGTTGGGCTAGATCTGAATGCTAACACATGTTTTATCCTGTAAATGTTATGATCTGAATATGACTGAAGTCTGGAGTAGCCGTGAAGTTTTAAGTTATTATTTGCATATCTATACGTTGGTTTGCCTTGTTGAAGGCGCGTATACACGCTGTTTCGACACTCCAAGTAGCGTATGCAGAAGAAAATCTTGTTGTTCAGAGATGATTGATCTATCTGATCAGTGTTGTTGTTTTACTATTGTCTGTCAATGATGTCTTCATTAGATCTGAAAGTAGAACTGACTGTATAAGGAGATTGAGTCTGATTGATTGATTGATTGAGTAAGAAGGGTGATATTTTCTACTATTTGTTTAGAACTCTGTAATTTGATAGTAGATCTTCAAAATATTTTGGTTGGTACAGTTTTGATTCAGAGGTTTTTATGATTCAGTATTTTTGGAGGTATACGTAGGTTTGGTTAAAGGAAGTAGCGTATACATGTAGGTTGGCTTCACTGAAGTAGTGTATACATTCTGACATATGATTTTTGAGGTTGCAGTTGGTTCTGATTGTTGATGCAGTGTTCTGGGTTCAGCTCTGTGTTCTGGTGATAGTGATTTGACTGTTCATATTGACTGATTGTTGGTAGATGTAGTTATTGCAGTGGTGATTAATTTTGAGCTTCAACGTTACTGTTGGGTCCAATATGAAAATTTGATGAAACGTGGCCTTCATATTGTGTTGTTGTGTACCAGGAGTATCTAGTTTGAAAATTTATGAAACGTGGTTCCTGGAGGAAGAGTGAAGGTAGTAGCCTTCTATAGGCTAGCACCTACGTACTGGAAACATATTAGCCAGTCCAAGAGCTAGGGGTTGGAGCTTCCTTCCAGTAGAAGCTGGAAAATAAGAGAAGGTCATAGCATTCAATAGGTAGACGCCTGCGCACTGGAAAATTCTATACTAGTACAAAATTTGTAAACACTTTTTATTATAAGAAGATTGAATACTGAGACGAAAACAACGGTGGTTTTTTCCCACATTGGATTTCCACTTGAATAATCCTAGTGTCCATGTGTGTTGATTTATTATGTTCTTACTGCATCTGTTTACTGCTTAATGCATCATGCTCTGATTTACAATAATGAATTAACTGTTTATTGCATATACGATGGTTTCATTCTTTATAGTCGCGGACACACGCTGGTTGGTTTCAGTCAAGTAGTGTATATTGATTGAAAAGGAAAATCATAATAGTGAAGGTTAAAATACTAATTCACCCCCTCCCTCTTAGCATTTTTCCCAATAGAATAATATAGTGGTCGGGGCAATTATGAACACAATAGGTTTCATTAAAACTAATCCAGGATTTCAGGAAATCCAAAAGGAATTCCAACCCGCCCAATTCCAAATTCAATAGCAAAATGTTTTATTGGGTCATGTTGAACGAAACATCAGGTGCCCGCCTCAGTCAGATATTCTGGGTTCCAGTGCAAAGGACCCAACTCCAATGGAGTCCTCAAAGGACTAGCTCTAGATGTTTTTTGTTTTGTTTTTGTGACTGTTGTTAAATTTTGATGTTGTATATGTCTTTAAGTAGCACTGCTATTAGTAGGTTAATAGTGAACTCAGTTCTAGACATTTAGGCCTATAAAGCTAAGTTTGACAGACTTAAGAACTTCAAATTTTGGATGGCATATAATGCATTCCGATGGAAAACAGACCTAGTTTCCCGATGGGCAGGTTGAGGCCACAAAATGTCTATTATGGTTGTAATATGATTTTTATGAATGAATGAAAGGTCCTACTAAGCTTACAAAAAAATTGCAAATAATAATTTTTCTTTTCGTGAACACCTTTTGAGATTTATCAAAAGTTAAAAGTTGAGAAAATATTTGAAATGTGCTTTTGACTTTAATATTAGAGAACATTTGCATAATATTAGAAACTACACTGAACTTCAGTCTTTTGGAGATGGAGAGAAACAAATGTTACTAATAATATAAATTTTGAATATAAAAATATATATGTTATGATAATTTAAATTTTATTAATTAAAAATTATTTTAAAAATAAAAATAAAAATAATATTATAAAAATAAAAATAATATGATAAAATTAAAAAATATTAATAAATTAAATAAATGCTATAGATATGAAACTAATATTATAAAATTACAAATTATTAATAAATTAAATGGAAAAATATTGTGAAATAAAAAATATATAAATTGGAAAAATATTGTGAAATGAAAAAATATAAATTGGTTAAAATTATGGTAGCATAGAAATATGTGAATTCACAAAAGCAAATATTACAAGAACTTAAAATGGCATTTTAACTTAGAGTGTAATGTCTTACATTTTAAAAATGCAGAATCCTTAAAAATAAAGTGGGGAAAAGGTCCGAATAAAATATCTCGTTTGAAAAGACTAATTGATACATCAAATGCCATGAACATGAACATGACTTTTGCATGCAAGCTCTCTAACAAATAAATTGGGGAAAAGGTCTCCAAATGAAATATCTCGTTTGAAAAGTGTCATGAAATATGAGCATGACTTTTTCCTACAAGCTTTGAAAATTTTAGATACCATTTCAAAGCTTAATCTGTGCTGTATTTATTTGACAAACCACACTAATAAACATATATCCACTTTCAAATATATCAAATCATTCTAAACCTAATGGAACAGACCGTAAATGTAAACCAATGTTAACGTGGATAAGGAGAGCCTACATCCTGAACCTGAAAATAAAAGGAGATATTGAAGGATGCATCGTTCCATCTTCCTGCGTACATAAAAACCAAAAGTCAAACATTAATGATATTAATTTTTGTCAAAAATGAAAGGACCAGCCAGCAAGGCAAACATAAAGAAATGGAAATCATAAACCAACCATGAGATCAAAGGCACAAAATAGTTTGATTATAGATTTCACCTAGTGTGGACTACGTCTCTTAGCCCTTCTCAAAGTGGGGAGGCCTATTCCATTAAATGGATGTAAAAATGAATTAAAATAAAATTTATATAAATGACCCTTATACCTCCATATTGTTGGGTTGTTTTATATTCTTTCCACAACTAGCGCCGATGCGCAGCGAGAGGGTCATAGGGGGTTTGAGGGAGGCGGTTAGCCCCCCTTCTCGGGGTGTGGGGCAACGCCCTAGGGAATTTTTTTTTTGGACCCATGGTTTTGTCCATGGTTTTATGCATCATTTTGTGCATGGTTTTCGCACATGGTTTTGGGGGCGATGGTTTTCGGTCCATGGTATTGGATGCTTTGGCATGTATATATATGTATTGTAACATTGAAAGGAACATAATAAAAAATCAATCTGGTAGTCCCGGTTTTGGGATCCAGTGGAAAATATCTATGTATATTTGTTTTATGTGTTATTCTCTCGCCTTTGTTTATTTTCTGTTTTTAGAATTTGTATGCAGGTAAGTTCTAAATGGGGTTAAAACCTATGCATATTATGTCATGGGAGAAAAATGTAAAGCTCAGATGTAGAAATGGACATCACCATTGGATTCGTGGCGCAAAATCGTGTCAATTGACTATAAACTTGACCATATTTTGAGTAGGTGACATTTGGAGCTCTAAGGAATCTTTAGATTCCCTCAAGATTCCCTACATAAGATTCTCCCAAGATTCCCTAGAAAATATTTCTCGAATTCCATGTCTGCCTTGGCGCTCCTAGTTCTGCCTACAAATCGTTCCATTGTTGTCCCGATTCTACCACTCCTACATTCAATTGAATGGAAAAGCTGAGCTTATGTAATGAAAAGTGGGTGAACCTTCCAACTGAGTGCTAAGGACATGTTGGTTGGTGGAGTTAAAATACAAAGTTGTTGGTTGGCAGGTCCCAAGTTCCAAACCGTGGGCCTCCCATTTTGGCACCTCTGATAATGTTATATTTGGTGTGGGTCTAGAATACGGTTACGATTGTTGATTTGAATAACGACACTTGTTTTAAAATGGGGTCACCCATTGGCGGTCCGAACCATGTGGGTCAAGCAGGTTCGAACTCCATCGACCGCCTAATATGTGGCTTCATTGTGTTTTCCAGTGGGTTGGGTGGGTTCGCTATGGGTGGCCCGCCTACCACATTTTTTTAAGCATATATTTTTATTCATTGGGGGGTGGTGGGGTGGCGGCCCGCCACCCCAATTTTATATTTTATTTTTTCGATTTTTATACCAATATAGTAAAAATTTCGATGGCGGTTTTTAAGGTTCAGTCGACAAATTAAAGAGGTGACAAATTCACCCATTCCGACTGTTAGATTTTTTGCGTCGACCCTTTGCCAAATTGTTGCCTCGTTAGTGACTGTCATTGGGACTAGTTTGACAAGAACTTTGACTGCTATGTCTTGAGCATACGAACTCAGATTTGAGTTTCATTCATGTCATTGGAATTAGGATGACGAGCACTACAATCCTGTCCTAGTTTTACTTCAATCTGATGACTTTAAGTTTTGATCTTTTTCAAGGCCACTTATATTTTTGGAGCCACTTGGATCAAGCATGTTGGTGCATTATATTATACTAGGAGCAATGATAAATAGACTGGACAAATCCAGTAAGGTTATAATACACCAATACAGTGTACTACATAGGGTGCACTGGTGTGTTATATTACAATAGCACACCGTGAAACATACACTGTTTTTAAAAAAAACAGGCAGGGCTGACAATGTTTGGATCTAATTCAAGAAGTGATCCCCTACTTTAGATGTCAAATCTCTTATATATAGTAAGTACACAAATCCATTGAATCTAAAATTCCTAAAATGAAAATCCCTAATTGTGAAGTGGTAGAGGGAGTTAAACCCTAAGGCTAAATTTTTGCAGTCACATAAGCAAGAAGAAGCAAGGGTTTAAGGTAAGTATTGAATTTTTTTGTTTTTTGTTTTTTTGTTTTGTTTTATTTGTTTTTTTTTCCCTAAATTTTAATTATATAAATAGGAACGTTGGTCCTAAAATATTTACTAGTAAAATCAATAGTAATTTTTTTATCAAACATGATTTTTTTCCCCTGAATTTTGAATAAATCTAACATAAATTGTAAAAATTATTAACAGTAAAATCAACAGTAAATTTAATTTTTTTACCATGAAAGGTTTTGGGTGAATCACCATAGCTTTCAAATTCTGATCTTTCTACAGGTTACAAAATATTTTGTTGCTCCACAATGCTCCCAATATGTCTCTCTTGCAAATGATATCTCTTTTAATTAAACCATAACAAAAAATAAACTAGAAGAAGTGATGTTGAGGCAAGCAAAAGAATAAGAAAGACAGAATCAACTACAAGAAGAAGAGATTTAACAATAACAGGATCAAGAACTTTCCCAAGAGATTGAAGAGTTAATAGTTATTTAAGACATAGAAGTAGACACGAACAATAGAATCAAGATGTTAATATTATGCCTAGTACATAACATATCATTAGTTAGTCACTGCCTCCTCCTACAAATGGGAAAGCTCCAGGTGAAGAATAAAAAATTGATCCTTTAGATGATAGCCCAGTCATGTATATTTTCAATTTGACTTTCAATGAGCTTCTGAGGAAAATTGTGCAAGCAAGAAAGAACCAATTTCCAAATGACCTCACACATCCTTCTTTAATCAATACAGAAAGGGTGATTGTCATGGACACCAGAAAGAATATTGAAAATATTGTCGCAACTAACTTTGCCTTTGCAGGAGCTTCAAAGGTAAATATAAAGTATTTGATGGAAGAAAACAAGCAAATGGTAAAGGTTTTGGAAGCTGTGAGACAAAAAATAAAAAGAATCTAGGTAGAAACTCAGAAGTTGGCTCCTGCACATGTGTACTTGAAATATCTTCAGGCATTGGGAGATACTATGATGAACCTTTATGAGGATTTGGTCACCGTGCATAAACCAGTTGTCCCCTTGCATGACATGTATAAGAAATCATGGGAGAATGAAAAAGCTCTAAAGGTCATCCATGGAACCATCCCTACAGTTCATGAATGGGCAATGAAGTATAGAGGCGCACCGCCAAAATTGGTTAAGAAAAAAATACAATAAGTTGAGTGGGAGAAAGTTGAAATCATAATGCTTATACAAAGCAATAAATAGCTCAACACTTTCATAGCCAACATCTTGTCTTCTTATCCATGGTTATACAATAGTGTGGACTCTTTGGTGAAATATAATAAGATCCATTCAGTTGAGATAGTCACAAAAGAAAAATGTAGAAATATGGTTAGGCATGAAGTTTCAAAGTACTTGGACCAGCTAAGGTTGATTGTTGCCAAAGAAGACCTGGTGATCTATAGAGACACCATGCAGAAGTATATTGGTGGCCCTGCCATGATCAATACTATGTTGGTCTTATCGAAGGAGACACAAACCAATTCCAAAACTATCTACCCAGATGCAATGGAAGATAGATTCACTTTCAAACTAATCTTCTTACAAAATTTGAGGATACCATCGCACAATACAAAGCATGGCATCGCTATGTGATAGAAGATTTACAAATTGAAGCTGATGAGCTAGAGTTTCTTCAAACTCAATCTTGATATATTTAGTTTGTCTTATTAGGCTTTACCCATTTTTGTCTCATATGGGTTTTTGTATATTGTATTTGAAATAAATATGTAAGGGGAAGTCCAAGTGTTAATTATGGAATATGAAAAGTCATTAGTTAGAAAAGGTCAAAGGAAGTAAAAGAGTCATGAGGGTAGGTCAAAAGTCACAAAGGGAAGTGAAGAGTCGTCTCTTATGATATAAATACACCCTCATAGCTCAAACAAAGGGCTTGGAACCGAAGGCTTCGAAGCATTGTTTTGAAGCCTTGACTTCTTTGGTTTAGCATAGGAGGATTGTCATTCTTTGGAGAAGCGAGTGATGGCTTCATGTTCCACTATTGGGGCTAGTGTCTTGTCAATTGTAAATGTATGCCATCATTCAGATTGATCCTGATGATGGATCCATGTTGGGATTTGAAACATTGATAGAAATATGGTTTCTACTGTGGATACTCCAAGACTAAGCTCAAAAGAAATGAACCACAGATGCCTAAAATCCAGAATCATTTCCCTGTACGGAGGGGATACATGGAGTGAAACTATTTTACTCGAAAATTTCAGAGTGAAGATAGCAAGAAGAGCTGCAGATCTCCAATTTAACTATTTATCCTTTCACAAAGCTCTTCTTCTATCATCATTCAGATTGGTCCTGATGATGGATCCCTGTTGGGATTTGAAACGTTGACAGAAATATGGTTTCTACTGTGGATACTCCAAGACTAAGCTCAAAAGAAATGAACCACAGATGCCTAAAATCCATAATCATTTCCCTGTACGGAGGGGATACATGGAGTGAAACTATTTTACTCGAAAATTTCAGAGTGAAGATAGCAAGAAGAGCTGCAGATCTCCAATTTAACTATTTATCCTTTCACAAAGCTCTTCTTCTATCATCATTCAAATTGGTCCTGATGATGGATCCCTGTTGGGATTTGAAATGTTGACAGAAATATGGTTTCTACTATGGATACTCCGAGACTAAGCTCAAAAGAAATGAACCACAGATGCCTAAAATCCAGAATCATTTCCTTGTACGAAGGGGATACATGGAGTGAAACTATTTTACTTGAAAATTTCAGAGTGAATATAGCAAGAAGAGCTGTAGATCTCCAATTTAACTATGTATCCTTTCACAAATCTCTTCTTCTATCATCATTCAGATTGGTCCTGATGATGGATCCCTATTGGGATTTGAAATGTTGACAATAATATGGTTTCTATTGTGGATAATCCAAGACTAAGCTCAAAAGAAATGAACCACAGATGCCTAAAATCCAAAATCATTTCCCTGTACGGAGGGGATACATGGAGTGAAACTATTTTACTCGAAAATTTTAGAGTGAAGATAGCAAGAAGAGCTGCAGATCTCAAATTTAACTATTTATCCTTTCACAAAGCTCTTCTTCTATCATCATTCAGATTGGTCCTGATGATGGATCCCTGTTGGGATTTGAAACGTTGACAAAAATATGGTTTCTACTGTGGATACTCCAAGACTAAGCTCAAAAGAAATGAACCACAAATGCCTAAAATCCATAATCATTTCCCTGTATGGAGGGGATACATGGAGTGAAACTATTTTACTCGAAAATTTCAGAGTGAATATAGCAAGAAGAGCTGCAGATCTCCAATTTAACTATTTATCCTTTCACAAAGCTCTTCTTCTATCATCATTCGAATTGGTCCTGATGATGGATCCCTATTGGGATTTGAAATGTTGACAGAAATATGGTTTCTACTGTGGATACTCCGAGACTAAGCTCAAAATAAATGAACCACATATGCCTAAAATCCAGAATCATTTCCCTATACGGAGGGGATACATGGAGTGAAACTATTTTACTCAAAAATTTCAGAGTGAAGATAGCAAGAAGAGCTGCAGATATCCAATTTAACTATTTATCCTTTCACAAAGCTCTTCTTCTATCATCATTCAGATTGGTCCTGATGATGGATCCCTATTGGGATTTGAAACGTTGACAATAATATCGTTTCTCCTGGGGATACTCCAAGACTAAGCTCAAAAGAAATGAACCACAGATGCCTAAAATCCAGAATCATTTCCCTGTATGGAGGGGATACATGGAGTGAAACTATTTTACTCAAAAATTTCAGAGTGAAGATAGGAAGAAGAGCTGCAGATCTCCAATTTAACTATTTATCCTTTCACGAAGCTCTTCTTCTAACATCATTCAGATTGGTCCTGATGATGGATCCCTATTGGGATTTGAAACGTTGATAGAAATATGGTTTCTATTGTGGATACTTCGAGACTAAGCTCAAAATAAATGAACCACAGATGACTAAAATCCAGAAGAACTTTCACTCTTTAATAAAAGCTTAGAGTTAGCATGTCTTCATGCATATGTCAGGGATGTATTGAGATTATTCTTGTTATATTTGCGACATGTGTTGTTTCATTTATGGTAATGCTTATGACCAAATTCATTTTCTTTAGTATGAATCTTGTTGAATGTGTTGTTATGTTATTGCAATCGTTGTTATCTTGTGAACTATTTTGCAAGTTAACTAACAATTCTCTTTTATTGCTCATGTGTCTCTTTTAAGCTAAGTAGTATTACATGCTTCTAAGGGGATCACTTATTTCCCTTTGGTGTGATGGACCCTCTCATGCATTACATTTGACACTTCACAAAGTTCATACACTTGTTTCCACCAAAATCATGTATATATCATTTTATGTGTTTATCGTAGCCAAGGCGCATCTTTGAAACCACCACTTTGGTAACCGTTCATTTTCCGGTTAGGGATCCTACTCCAAAGGATGTGGGTTCTAATTGGGAATTCACACTAGGGAGAACCCATTCCCTGTTGGCAGCTTCCAGAACCATCAACAAGAGGTGAATAGATTTGTTCTTTAACATTCCTCTTTCTGGATTATAAGTAGTGGTTTTCACTGTATGGGCCTTTGGAAGAAGCATGTTCCTTGTACAAATTAAACTAGGGTTGTTATATGTACTTGTCATAGCCCCTTATATTGAAATCCCAAAGGTTTATTAAGTTAATGAACAAGATTCAAAACTATTGTGGGCCCAAATGATCAATAGTTGAAGTTGTTAATCAAAGAGAGTGTGATGCTAACTACATTATATATATTTTGAATTGAGATTAAAAAGATGAACAGGAAAAGATATTGACAATTCTATGTTCCAGGACTTGAGGAGCTAGTTGAATATAATGAAAGATTACGGTATACTAACTACACTATGTATATGGTGAATGAAGATTAAAAATAAAAACAACCAAACACCCTAAAAGGCTCTAGGTTCCAAAACTTGAGGATTTATTTCTTCATGTTTAGTATATATTATATTTGTCCACTTGTTTATTCTTAATCAACAATTGTTGTATATGAATGCCCCTTCAACTCCCATGTCTACTCCCTTTTCCAATTTCCTTGCATCCTCAGCTTCCCTTATTGCCTTCGTGTTCCCAGTTGCAAACTAAAGGCCTAAAATTACATTGATAATAATTTCACATTCATTCTCTACTCCGTCCAATTATTTGAAGCTTCATTATTACGATCCCCTCTTACTTCCACCACACATCCAATAAGTTCTTTTATGTCTTAGGAGAGTTCAATAAGTTTAGTGCATTTGGTCTTTTTGTTTCTTCAATGTCCCATATTAGGATTCCACACTTATATTTCCTCATCAATTCTCCCACATCGTGTGTACCCGTGCTATAGGATTTCCATGGTTTTCAAAGCCTCCACCTCATTCCTTATGCTCAGAAAGGATTGATGAGACAATAACTACCGAAACCATTTTCCATCCCTTTGAAGGCTCTGTGCCTAGTAGTATTTTCTCTTTGCACTCATGAGGGTGGCATTGTCTAGTCACAAGGAACCCTGTAACATATGATGTATCTCCAACTCCAGTCCTTGTGGAAATGCATTGTGATTTTCCTTCCATCACTCGAATCCACTCTTCCAACTAGTATTTTACTACTATAAACACCTATTTCCATTCAACTATGCACCATTTCATAGAACCGGAATTCAAGACATATCCCCCACACAACTATTGGAGTTGATATCATTCATGGTTAGGTTTTTCCCACATGCTGCATTGATGACTTGGGTGTTCTGCCTTGGAGTAGTCTATTGTAACTGGAGGGAGCCATGGTACCCCATATCCTCCTCCTCCCATCACTTTCTCCCAATACTCTCATGAACTTATCTACTTTCAAACTATTAGTTATCACTTCACTTTCCCATAATGTCCCCACGTGGGGAAATGGTTAAGGGAATGACTTGTGTATTTAACTCAGACGAAGTTTTTGTCTTATTATCAACACCTTGTTATCAAAGGAATTGCATGGGAAATAGTTTGAATGTTAAACAATAGTAACAATTACTAAACTAGTTCACATGCCACACGATATAAAGGAAACATAAAAATCACCACAAAATCACACATTTCTAGCTTATGGAAAATGTTCACTCTTATTCCTACACTGATATTAACATCAAGAGTTGTGTTTCTAGTACTCTGGTTGGTGTTCCTATTGTAAGGAATTATATTTTTGCATAATTTGCATGAAAACAATACATGATCCTGCAAAGAAATTGAAGTCCTAAGATGGTGACATGGAAATATTTTGGTTTCAAACAAGAGAGAAAGTGCTTAGGATTTATGAGGAAGTCTTAGCATCGAGTAGCTTGCATATAATGAAATGGATGATTAGTTGTAATTGCATGAATCGAATACTACTAGAATGGGTTGCTCCATTATTTAGGGTATAATATATGATCAAATACATGAAGAGGTTGAGGTAAAAAAAAATTCAAATGACTAATCCTTCCCGCCACCATTGCAAAAGCTAAACAAAATATTGCAAGCTTTTCATTTAGGATACATGCCGATTTCTGAAAAATATTTCATAGTGTAGGGTTATCTAGTTAGTTCATACAAGCAAGAGTTATATCATTTTTCCCATATATCTAAAGAACATGTCTTGGAGATAATTTCAAAGGCAACTCAATTTATTGTAAAGAGAAAACCTCTGCAAGGGACTAGAAATGTATGATTTCATGATGTCTTTTTTATTTCTTTTTATCTCTTGTTTCTCATGAACTATAGTATAGTAATATCAATATTGTAGAGGATTCATACTATTACTTAGGTAGTTTTATTTGATAATCAACTACTCACTGTTCTCTGAAGGGAAATAGTTCATATCTCTATGCTTAGTATTATATGGCTTTGTTTTGATATAAATATTTCTTTCTTATTCTTTCATGTTTTACAAGTCATTTTCAATATATAATAATGGATAATATTTTCCTTCTCAAAGAAAGTCCTTTCTCTCTTTCCTTGTCTTTAGCCATTGCTAGCTGGAATGGGTTGGGATTTGCTGACTAGTAAGATAGCTACTCTGATAAAAATGATGGAGTTTCTATGGAGAAGTAAATTAAATCAATTAAGGCTAGACAATCTCTCTATTTATCCAAAACAAGGGGAAGAGTTGAGGATTTCCTTAATTTAGAAAATTTTATGAAGTTGGGGGACATGTATCTCTTACTGTTCTGATTGTCTATTGTTGGATGTTGGAGAATAATAGACAATTTCCTGTAAGAAGTTTTAGTGCAATAGTTTATTCAACTACAAATTTGTTACATTGATTATCTTTGTGATTATCTCTGCTACCATTTGGATCTTTTCTACTTCGCTACTTGCACTAATTCTAGTCAAAATTGTGACTCCAAAACTTGCTCATTATTTTTTGGTAAAAAGGGGAAGATACTCAATGAGCATGTTGATGTAATCCCACTAGATCCCTTTGTGGCAATTAATTTCCTTAAATGTCTCGCCATACAATCTCCTGTAAGAGTAAGTATCCTTTGGCCTTATGCAAGAATTGCTTCAGTATTAGTAATATAAGATATTATCAATTTGTATGAAACACATTCCTAACATTCATATTTTTTGTGCATGCCATATGTTGAACATTGTTGTGTTTATATTTTTAATCTCTCTTGGATTTCACTTCTTGATAAGGAACTAGTTGTTGTTGGCGTATACATATGGTTCTAGTCCTTATTGACTAGCACACATTATTGTAGTAGTGTATACATTTCCTAAAGTTTAAGATTTCTTTAGCAGGTCTTATTTATTGGAAAAAAAAAGGTTTATATTATTCTCCACAAATTAGAAAGTGGTTATGGAACTAGATATTTTGAACATGGTAAATGCGTCCATGGGAGTGCACCTAGAAGTTCCATACAAAAATGCAATAAGAGCTCAAACTGGTGATATAAAATGATTTGCAATGAAAAGAGGTCAATAATTTCATTAGTCGTTTTTGTGATTCATCAGAAATCCTCTCTTTGTATGTGCTAAGTATAAATAATGTAAGCACATCCATGAAAATAATGTTGGAAGCGTAAGTGCATACGCATGTATATATCGCATAGTTATAGTTAGCAGCAAAAATAGACTATGTTCTCTAGTTATTCTATTAAGACATGGTCTATACAAATGTTATATTTCCATTTCATTAACAAACATACTACATACACAAAATAAAGGAATGTCCAACCTCTGTATCTTTGTAGGTTAATGACCTTGATTAACAAATACATAAAGACCTTGCCTAGAAATATTTCTTTTATTTATATAATTATCTTTCCCTTCAAGGATGGAGATGGGGATGTTTATCTGATCATGTTTGGTCCTCCAATCTGTTGGCGCCTAATACCCGCAATCTTAGCCAATGAGGCTCAGAGTTCTAGGTTAAAAGAAAAGAAGATAGGTGAAGGGCCTATATGATAGAATGAGAACTACAAAATTATATACTTTTAGCTAGTCGCGGAATTGCAATATGCATAGTGTAATTAGAATTACAACAAATAATAGCATTCCTTTTGGGCACCAAGTTGTAAGAACAAAGTAGGCATCGCTTCCTTGGAGTTTTTCTCCATAATAGGGAATTGGACTTGCCACCATAAACAAAGCAACCAATCCCTTTATAGAGTCTGGAAACAATGCTCATTCATGCATGTTGGAGAATAGCCTGAAGAGAAGCATGAACTCAACATAACTCATAATTGGATTGACAACTAATTTCTTTGAATACAAAATGCATTAAACAAAAGGTGAGCCATCAAATATAATTAAATCAAGTGGCTTAAGAGTTGTCACAATATCCATAATTCCATGTTTCATTTAGGAACAAGGTACTTGGATTATTGTTGCTTGGTAACAACATAGCATTTAAATATTAGCTTCATCACTATCTACTAAAAGGTTATTACATCATTTTCATTAGATAAACACAATAGATTGAGGCACGCCATTAGAATTCTCTCAAATTAAATTGATGGGTTAAGAATCACTATACACTGCCAACAACCAAGACCCTAAAAAACCCAAGCTTATGAAGGATTTCCTTTCATGGTCATGTAAAATATATGGTATCAATTAGATAGCCTCATACCCAAGTGAAATTAATTTTCCTTATTACTTTATGTTATAGGAAACACTAAAATTTCTCCTTTATGGGTTCACATAGAGAAAATGGAGTTTAATGTGATGGGCACGTGATCACTATATTTTTTGTCAAACTCAATGGATATTGGAAATTTATTACCAATATTTGATAATTATTTCTTGCAGAAACTTATGAAAGATTTCCTTTCATGGTCATGTAAAATATATGGGTATCAACTTATGAAGGATTTCCTTTCATGGTCATGTAAAATATATGGGTATCAATTAGATAGCCTCATACCCAAGTGAAATTAATTTTCCTTATTACTTTATGTTATAGAAAGCACCAAAATTTCTCCTTTATGGGTTCACATAGAGAAAATGGAGTTTAATATGATGGGCACGTGATCACTATATTTGTTGTCAAACTCAATGGATATTGGAAATTTATTACCAATATTTGATAATTATTTCTTGCAGAATGACAATTAAGAAATTTAATGATTAACTTGGCCATGGTATGGGTGCATTTGTTTCTCAACCATAATTAATTATGTTATAGAAAATTGTATTGCTACATTTGTTGCATGTGGTAAATACCACACATGCACACTTGTTGTGTACGGGATCTGTGCTTTGCACTGCGCTATCAAGAGGGCGAATAGTAGAATCAGAAGATAATTACAAGAAGAAATGGAGTGCCTTAATCTCCCATTCTGCCATTGGATTAATCTACTCATATTGGCAAAGACAACAGTTGATACCCTCTGTCTCGGGGTTCAATCCCAAACAAGAGAAGAGTATGTAAGTTTGAGAACTAGTCCAAGCACGCTAATACCCTCTATGGCAGATATCTGCCAGGAACTGCAGGAGTGAGTGTGGACGTTCAAGAATCAAAACTATATAATCCCTTCAAAATCGTGGTCAATTTTGCTTGTGCGGCTCACAATTCTTGAATATGCAAAGACCAAGTAAAGAAGCTCACCTTTAACAATGCGTTCCCAGGCGTATGACCGTCAACTCTGTTACCGTGACTCTCACGACTCATGGAATATGCAAAGTCATATGAATGCCAAGGCTATTTGCACAGCTCACGATTATTGAACACAACGGTGCGATTATTTAAATTGCTATCTAATCGCTACATTGATATGTGTGAGCGTGTGAGCTGTGTTTATTTTAAATAGGGTTTTCACAAATTTCAATAGCCATTGTCTACCAAGGACTCAAAGTTGAAGTTTGGTACCTATAACAAGGATTTCTAAAAACACTCACACAGAGACTTGATACCTGTAACAAGGATTTCTAAAAACTCACACACAGAGATATAATGTCAGGATAAGACACATGAGGGAGAGTTTTGCACATGTTGCCTTTTCCATGAAGGAAGTGGACGTGTCATTTTCTTCTACGAGCACATCCATTTTAACTCTATGTAGTGTGAAAAGTAGGCTTATTTGAATGCCAATTATACTCATTTTTTTCTTTACATCAAGAATATTAAATAACAATTGTGAATTTCTTGTACCTTTCATGTAAGATTAGTAAGAATGGTATAAACATTCATTTAGGTAAACATGATATTAATTAATGTAACTAAAACAAAGTCAAATTAGATGGTTGATATAAACATTCATTTATGCAAACATGATATTAATTAATGTAACAAGAACAGAGTTGAATTAGATAGCAATTCTAAATAGTCAAAAGATTGAGTCCATAATTGATATAATTAATTTTTGGTTATCTCATAATAACAATTTAAGTTACAAAGATAAAATAAAAATATAACTGCTTTCATAACATATCAATAGTGATGAATCAAATTTATCTATTAATAGAGTTTATAATTATTTTTCTAATTTATCTTTTTTACATTATTAAAACAAAATAATTAAAATTCAAAGTAATAACAACACACAAATAAATAATTTAAAATGAACAAATAAGAAAACTCAAAAATTATAATTAGATTTTTGAAGCGATAATGTTGTTTTCTTTTACTAATTTTAATATTATAATGTTTAAAATATATATATATATATATATATATAAAATAAATATTACATAATATTAAAAATGAACAATCCGGTGGTGAGGAAGCTAGACTTGCATGACACAAGTATAGGCAATGAGAAAAAAATAAATAAATAAATAATATAATAACTCTAATATTATAATATGTAAAACAATATAATATTAATTTTAATTTTAATATTATAATGTTTAAAAAATAATATTATGTAATGTAAAATATAATATTTCTTTATTATAATATTATATTAGTTTTAATATAATATAATTTTATAATATTTAATAAACTAATATAATTTTATAATATTTAATTCAAGAACATCGTACTATTATATTAAACCTATTGTTATAATATTATACATATAAAATATAGTATTTGATTTAATATTATACAATATTTTATTATAATATTATATTAATTTTAATTTAATATAATATAATATTTAATTTAAGAACGTTATAGTATTATATTAAATATATTATTATAATATAATAGTGTAATTTTTTAAATTTAAATATTATGTAATGGTATTATATAATGTAAGATAAAATAGGTTAAATTTAGAAATTTATTAAAAATTTAAATATTGTATAATATAAGATAAAATATATTAAATTTAGAAATTCATTAAAGTAATATATACTTAAAATGATTGAAATTTAAACTTTTTTTCGTTGTACTGCGCTGTGCAGCCCGTGACCTAGACAACGCCGCCACAAAGACCTCTTTACAGGTTTGCAGCTCCAATGAAGGTCGGCGGGGTGCCGATCCCTCCCTTCCCCTGCCCGAACTCCTCGCATTCAAGAAGCTCATCGCCGGATCTCTCAAGAGACCACTATCCGAGACTTAGCAGAAATTCGTCAAAAAGTTGGACTGCATCCCAATCGTGGAATTGTCAATTGAAAAAACATGCGGATCAACAGTCAATCTTATAGACAGAGGGCTCATAGGACAGTTTACCGGGCTTTGGCCTTCTCCCAAATCCGTTGAAGCTTGGGACGCCGCTCATATCAGAAGGAATCAAGAGCCACTTTGTAGGAAAATGATTTTATGTATTTGTGTTCGACAACTCTGAGGATAAAAAGCTCATCTTCAGAAATGACCCATACTTCATGGGGCCTCAGGGTTTATCCCTGAACAAATGGACCCCTAATTTCGACCCAGCCCACGATGTGTCATCTACCGTTCCAGTTTTGGTTCGCCTACCTCATCTTCCTTTACATTGCTGGAATAAAAAATCATTGCAAGCTATCGGCAATTCGCTTGGAAGGTATATTGATCAAGCAATGCGAAACGATCAGTACTCATGCGCACAGATCTGCGTGGAGGTTGATCTGGAAGTAGGGCTGCTAGAGGCAATTAAACTTACTGCAACAAACTGGACGCACATCCAGGAGCTAGACTACGAGCAATTACCCTTTAAATGTTGGCACTGTCATGGCTACGGCCATTTCGCAAGACATTGCAAAAAAAAGGAAGCAGAAGAGAGCAAGAAAGCAGAACAATGGACCACAGTGCAAAAAGCAGGGACGGAAAAACCTAGAAGCAAAGGAATAAAAAAGGAAAACAACCTTGGGCCAACGAGGCAGGAACAAAAAAGGGGGAACTCCAACCCCATGTCGAAATCAGGATCTCAAAATTCAGAGCCCAGTAAGGCCGCAGAAGAGCCGGAAGTAAATAAGGATTGCAGTGAACAACCCAAATCCCCTCCTAACGGGAAAGGAACAGAGGAGCAAGGGAAAAACGCGGGAACCCCGAAGTAGTCCCCTCCCCCTCTTATTTCAACATAGCAAGAAAGAAAGTACATGAATCACCAAGCTCATCGGAGGATGAGATCTTAGAAAGGTCTGCCAAAAGAGCAGGAAGAAAGTCCCACAGAGAAGGAAGGGAGGAAGAATCTGAAAGGCAAAAGATTCAAGGAAGTCAACCCACTATAGAAATGTCAATTGGCAGAAGTACAAGGAAAAGGCCGCCAAAAGGAGGAGGCCCAACCACCCCTAACAGTAAGTAATGAAAATCGTCTCTTGGAACTGCAGAGGGCTAGGGAACCCGATGAAAATTGAAGCGGTCAAAGATCTACTGAAAGCGGAACCAGAAGACATCTTAATGCTGCAAGAGACAAAGATAAAAGGGGAGGTCCTTTTAGAGATCAGCAAAAAGAAATGGCAGAAGAACGTAGGAAAAGCAATAAGCGCAAGAGGATCTTCTGGTGGAATAGCAACCCTCTGGAAGGGATACCAGTTCAGGTTGGTCAACTCCCACAACACACAGCACTTGAGCTTCACAGAGCTGAACCACATAGCAAGTAAGTTAACCATTGCATTATTCAATTTATATGTACGGGTATTGTATTCTGAAAAGAAAGACTATTGGAAAACAGTAAATGATTTTTTGGAATTGAATACCCCAAACAACATAATCATAACTGGAGATCTAAATATAGTGATGGATGAAAAAGAAAAGAGAGGGGGCAGGACTAGAAAGGATAAGATGATCTATGTAGCAGAAGACATGATACAACAATGGGACCTACTGAATTTTAAACCAAGAAAAGGGCTCTACGCCTGGACCAATAACAGGACAGGGGAAGACCACATATCCGCCAGATTGGACAGTGATGCAGGAGCATTCAGCCCAAGGAAAATCATTGTAAATAGTAGACATAAGGGGTCATGCATTTTAAGAAATAGTTTCCGAAGTCTCAAGTCAGTTTAATATTTAGGCTTTTGAGTATGATTAGATGCTCTCAAAAACAAATAAATGAGAACATGAGTAGTTCCATAATCCTAGGAGCAAGGGAGAGATTTTAGGCATAAAAGGGAGAATAGATGTGGACCATTGAGCGATAAGGATGCTTTTCTGCTTTAAAACATAGAAAAGATGGAATAAAGTCTCAAGGAGGATTTTCTGCCACATATACATGCATGTAGAGCTTTAGGCTTTTGTAAAAGGATTGATTGGACCTTCAATGATCCGATCCAATGTTTTCATATATATATATATATATATATATATATATATATATAGATATATGTAAGCCTACGGGCAGAAGGGAGAGGCCACAAATATTGAGAATAGGGCCTGTGTGTGCGTGCGTGTGTGAGTGAGACCAAGGAATCTCGAATGTAACCGTGTTTTTACATTAATATATATTCTGAGTTATTTCCTATCTGTGTCAATATGTTTAAGAAGTATTTCGTGAGTGAATTACTATGAATTCATAGGCTTTGCAAGTTGCAGACAGAATTCTGCAGGACACAGAGGGACAAAGTGATTTCGAGGAATCACAATGGATTTTGAGTCCAAGTGAAGAATAAGTGAAGGAGGAGTTGCACGATTTAGAAGAATCGAAGTGGATCACCAAATCCATTAGAACTCTGCAAGAAGCACAAAGATCAAAGGAGAGCGAGCAATTAAGACCAGAAGGAAGAACGAGCAGTGAATGAGCAGAACGTTGGAACCTTTAAAGAAGCAAATAATGAGAAATTGAAAAACCTACATTGAATGCAGAAACACTTCAAATGGCGGAAGACAAGTTACAAGAGGAAGCGGCGAGAATACTCAGGAGCCGTTGGATCTCTTAAGATCAACGGTCCTGATCCATATCGCATTGGTGACAGAGCCATTATCGCATCGGAGAATCGGCCGAACTGTTGTGAGTTAGCGGAACCAACCAACAAGAAATAGCAATGCGATATTGCGACTACACCAAAACCGTCGGATCATGATCTGATCAACGATCGCGATTGAATCGCATATTGGCGATCGGAGGTGACAAAGGGAAACCGTTAGCGGAGTTGCGATATTGCGATATGGCGAGTAACTGTAGACCGTTGGATTGTGGCCAGATCAATGGTCACGATTAAATCACTTATCAGCGATCGGAGGTGACAAAGGCCAACAGTTAGCGGATTTGCGATAATGCGACGTATCGTGAACCGTCGGATCATGAATCCGGATCGACGGTCCAGTTCATATCAGAGCTGGTGGAGATAGGAGGAGTAGTGCGAGAACAGTGGTGAACCGACCCGACAATATTACAGTCACGGTGCTAAAGTTCTTGAAATCCGGCGTATCGGTTCGGAGGGGAATTTCCTTTGTATTCCAAATTAATTATAATTTCAATAGTTTATACAGTGCGGATTTCAACGCGAAAGCAGGTGGTATCGCTCCGAGATCGGAGATCGGAGTCGGAGAAGTGTGATTGCTCATACATACAGGACCATTGATGATTACCGATAGCGATTGCATGTAATTCCTTTGTGGTTTGGGATTGCGTGGAATGCACTGAGAGATTAGCGTCGATAGTGGTTTGGGATTAATATATATATGCAACCAAATTATATGAAAAGGGTAAGGTTATATATATATGGGGACTGTGGCTCTAAAGGGCTCATATGATAATCCCGACAGAGGATTTCGGTAGGGTGATTAGATTCAGATTTAAAGGAGCTGATGAATGGGTTGTGACCATTTATGGTCGGTAGATTTAACTCCAAAGCAGAGTTAAATACCCTGGGACAGGTGTATATGCATTATCATTGAGTAAATGCATACTGTGGCTATATGTGCAGGTATAGACCTGCACCATTAGTGGTATCAGAGCAGAATTTTGTATTAGAACAGAATTGAGGTCAAAGCAACATTACTATCATAACAGAAATAAAGCGGGGAAGATTTCTGTGAAAAGGAACTTGCACACAAGAAAAGGTAATGTGCTGAATGATAAATACTACAGTGGGAGATTGTAGCAGTTCCAGCAGATACTTGGAGTAAGCAGGAACAAAGGATTCCTTGAAGGAAAATAAGATTGCTTAATGAAGGTTATGAAGGAAAGAGGACTTGGAACCCAACCAGAGGATAAGCCATTCAAAGTGCAGAGGGATGGGTGAAACAAGATCATGCTGAGATCTTGAAGGTATATTCTATTTTAAATTAAGAATGTGTGTTTTTATACTAATACACAGGTGACAGCAAGAGAAGTTGTGCGAGAAGAACCAGATGTGTTCTTGAAGACAGAGTGAGGAGAATACTCTAAAAGGAGAAGTGGCAGTGAACCTAAAGAATCCAACATGAGATTGGACAGAGAGGACAGCTGAAGTGTTCTCAAGAGAGAGTGAGAGATTGCAGAAGCTAGAAGGAGCAAAAGTGTTGCTCAAGAAGAGGTTCTAGACAGAGGACCTGTGCTTACCAAAAGACTGAGTGAGGAGAGCTTAGTGAGGTAAGATTTCAGCCAGGAGGACTAGCTTGCAGAGGCTTGTTGCAAAAGAGCTCATGAAGAAAGAAGAAAAGAAGATGACTATTAATAGTCATAACAGAGGTTCAAAAAGAAGCCACAGTAGAAGATATGAGAAGAAGGATGCCAAAGCAAATGGCAAGAAGATAAGTCAAGAGGAAATTGATAAAGAGGTTGCTAAATTAAAAGAACAACTCAATGCATTAAGGAGAATGCTTGAGGAAAGCCAGAGACTAGGTTGGATCTTAAGTAAGAAGCCAGTAAAATGGCATAAGTTGCAGAGAAGGCTGCAACAAAAGAAAGTAAAGTGGCTGAAGGGAAAACTTAAGGAAGTTGAGTTAGAAATGGAAGAATCCATTTGTGAACCAGAACAAGGAGAATTTCTGGGAGAAGTGAAGATGAAGACTTGAAGACTGAAACTTCAAGTAAGGTCGAGATGCCTAATGGTTTTAAATCTGACAATTTGTGTATGTTTGTAGGTGAAGGACAATTGGCTGATATTGTCATGAAGAAGGAAAAAGACCAGCAGAATCAAAATTCTATTCTGGAAGAAGATGAGGTAGATAGATCTCATATACAACTGGTGGAAGATGTCAAACAACTAAGTGAAGGGCTTGAGGAGATGGAAAAAGAGACCATCGAATAATTTCTGAATCATATGAATGATGTAGAACAGCAAGGAGATATGATGGTTGAACCAGCAAGTGAAACCATAGGGTCTTATATTGTTAAAACTGATCATTTGTGGCTGATTTTAGGTACATCACAGGAGGATGAACAAACTTTAGAGTTTGTCAGAGAGAAGGAACAGAATCTGAAATCTGTTCAGATCAAGAATGGGAGTCGACAGCAGAATAAAAAAACTGTCTTAGAGGAGGAAGAGGACAGTCTTATTTTAATCAAGACTAAAGAAATGTTGTCCCAAGAAAGTGATCCAATGAATGTCATTGGGGAAAGACAGAGATGGTTTGTAGATGTTGAGACAAGAATAACTCTGGGAGGAGAGTTATAGAGGGACATCAAGGCAAAATGTACTGAAGAAGAAGAGACTATGTTAGCTGAAAACATAGTAAAGGATCATCAATTCACTATGATGATAGGCACAGTGAAGATAGCCATGGAAACTTTGAGATAGATAGTAGGGAAGCTGGACATGTACTAAAAGATGTTAAGAAGGAAGAAGTCTATGTGAAAGACTTAGCAAAGGGAGAAATGACACTAACAAAGAAGTGTTTTGAAGAGGATGGGCAATCTTTTGAAGATGTCAAAATTCTGGAGGAGTATTCTAGGAGGAGTATGATGAAAAAGACCTCTTGAATGAGGGAAGTAGTGATTTGCTACAGCAGAAAGACCTTGAGAGTACAAGTGTCGAAGGAAGACAATATTTTAATACTGTAACACAGCATGTGAAGGATGAAGCTGGAAGAAGAAAGAATTGTGATGAAGTGCTTGCTAAGTGTGAAGAGGAGATTAAACTGCTGAAGAAACTGATGAGAGAACCTGACGATAGAACAAAAGCTGCAGTTATAGTTTATGAAGAAGAAGATGTGTCTCAAGTAGGCATGGAGACAGGAAGATGCAATAATTTGTTTGCAGGTTCATTAAACGGCATGAATGAGTATGAGTATGTGATCAAAGAGATTGAGCAGAGATTGTTTGAAGAAGGTAAAGAAGTAGTAGGAATCAAACAATTTCAAAGTAAAGATAACCAACAACAGGTTAAAGGAGGGGTAGTTCACTACAGTGGACAAAAGCAGGAAGATATCATTAGAACAGATGGTGTGAAAGATAGACTAATGGATAGTCTCATGAATTCTACTGAGAATTCGAATCAGCAAGCGGATGTGCTGACAGAGGAGAAGGAGAAAATAGAGCAACAAACTGAATTTTTGCCAAAGGAAGATAAGGCACAATAGCCTTATGTTTTTAATTTTAACAAGTGTTTTGTGAATGCAGGTTTTGTTGCAGATGCTAGAGGATATTTGGCACAAGTAAAGAGCCAAACCAAGGTGAAAGAAGAGAATTCTGTGGAAGAAATCAATCCATGGAATGGAGAAATTAATTTTCTGGAAAGAATGTTGGACAGTCATGATTTAATCATGAAAGAGGGTAAGGAAGATAGGGAGGCAGCAAGTAAAGCAAGAGCAAGTAAACCAAAGAATGAAGCAAGTAAAAGAAAAGTTAGCATAGAAGACAGCAATAGTAACCTGAAACAAAGAGAAGAAGACAAAAGTAAGAAGCAGAAGATAGACCAGCCCAAAGATACGCTGGACATAGAAATTGAAGGAATATGGCAGCAGATGATGAAGCAATTCAAATGGAGGAAAATGGTAGCAACAGCAAGCAAGATCAATCAGAAGTTGACCTGATTGACAGGAAGAAGAAAATGGAGCAAAGGATAGCAGAAGTGCAGTGGCAGCAAAGGAATAAAGCATCTGGACAACTACAAAACAAAGTGTGGGATCCAGGAAAACCAAGACCAGAAGACACATGATTAGGAGAACATGAATATTTTCTACTTTGGGAGTCTGATGCAGGAGCATTCAGCCCAAGGAAAATCATTGTAAATAGTAGACATAGGGGGTCATGCATTTTAAGAAATAGTTTCCTAAGTCTCAAGTCAGTTTAATATTTAGGCTTTTGAGTATGATTAGATGCTCTCAAAACAAATAAATGAGAACATGAGTAGTTCCATGATCCTAGGAGCAAGGGAGAGCTTTTAGGCATAAAAGGGAGAATAGATGTGGACCATTGAGCGATAAGGAGGCTTTTCTGCTTTAAAACAGAGAAAATATGGAATAAAGTCTCAAGGAGGATTTTCTGCCACATATACATGCATGTAAAGCTTTAGGCTTTTGTAAAAGGATTGATTGGACCTTCAATGATCCGATCCAATGTTTTCAGATATATCTAGATATATATATATATATATATATATATATATAGCCTACGGGCAGAAGGGAGAGGCCACAAATATTGAGAATCGGGCCTGTGTGTGCGTGGGTGTGTGAGTGAGATCGAGGAGTCTCGAATGTAACCCTGCTTTTACATTAATATATATTCTGAGTTATTTCCTATCTGTGTCAATATGTTTAAGAAGTATTTCGTGAATGAATTACTATGAATTTGTAGGCTTTGCAGGTTGCAGACAGAATTCTGTAGGACACAGAGGGACAGAGTGATTTAGAGGAATCACAATGGATTTTGAATCCAAGTGAAGAATAAGCGGAGGAGGAGTTGCACGATTCAGAAGAATCGAAGTGGATCACCGAATCCATTAGAACTCTGCAAGAAGCACAAATATCAAAGGAGAGCGAGCAATTAAGACCAGAAGGAAGAGCGAGTGGTGAATGAGAAGAACGCTGGAACCTTTAAAGAAGAAAATAATGAGAAATTGAAAAACCTACATTGAACGCAGAAACCCTTCAAATGGCGGAAGACAAGTTACAAGAGGAAGCGGCGAGAATACTCAAGAGTCGTTGGATCTCTTAAGATCAATGGTCCTCATCCATATCGCATCGGTGACAAAGCCATTATCGCATCGGAGAATCGGCCGAACTCTTGTGAGTTATCGGAACCAACCAACAAGAAATAGCAATGCGATATTGCGACTACACCAAAACCGTCGGATCATGATCTGATCAACGATCGCGATTGAATCGCATATCGGCGATCGGAGGTGACAAAGGGAAACCGTTAGCAAAGTTGCGATATTGTGATATGGCGAGTAATCGTAGACCGTTGGATTGTGGTCAGATCAACGGTCATGATTAAATCGCTTATCAGCGATCGGAGGTGACAAAGGCCAACAATTAGCGGATTCGTGATACTGCGACGTATCGTGAACTGTCGGATCGTGAATCCGGATCGACGGTCCAGTTCATATCGGAGCTGGTGGATATAGGAGGAGTAGTGCGAGAACAGTGGTGAACAGACCCGACGATATTATAGTCACGGTGCTAAAGTTCTTGAAATCCGGCGTATCGGTTCGGAGGGAAATTTCCTTTGTATTCCAAATTAATTATAGTTCCGATAGTTTATACAGTGCGACTTTCAACGCGAAAGCAGGTGGTATCATTCCTAGATCGGAGATCGGAATCGGAGAAGGGTGATGGCTCATACATACAAGACCATTGATGATTGCCGATAGCGATTACGTGGAATTCCTTTGTATAAGGGTTTCACTGAGAGATTAGCGCCGATAGTGGTTTGGGATTAATATATATATGCAACCAAATTATATGAAAAGAGTAAGGTTATATATATATATGGGGACTATGGCTCTAAAGGGCTCATATGATAATCCCGACGGAGGATTTAGGCGGGGTGATTAGATTCAGATTTAAAGGAGCTGATGAATGGGGCGTGACCATTTATGGTCGGTAGATTTAACTCCAAAGCAGAGTTGAATACCCTGGGACAGGTGTATATGCATTATCATTGAGTAAATGCATACTGTGGGTATATGTGTGGGTATAGCCCTGCACCAAATAGGTTCTTGGTTCAAAGCACAATGTTGATGGAAAGGAGGCTAATCTCATCAGCCATTCTTCCCAAGCTTACCTCGGATCACAAACCCATCTGGCTAATGTTAGAGGAGGAAGAAAATATGGGCCCAATCCTTTTTAGATTCAACCCATTGTGGAATGGAAAGAGTGGCTTTGCAGAAACGGTCCGACTAGCATGGTCCACCTCAGTCAATGGCTCCCCCAATTATGTATGGGAACAAAAATTAAAAATAACGAAAGAGGCCCTCAAGGGATGGAGTAAAATCCATCCAAATACTCCCAAAGATCAAAGAATGGAGTCAGTGCAGCACCTAGAAAAGCTGCAAAGTGAAATGGATACAATAGATATAACTAAAATAGAGCTAGAAAAGGAGCAAGAATCCCAATGCAAAACATTTTGCTCCTTCAGAAATGAAGAAGAATATTGGAGATTAAAGTCCCGGAGCCTTTGGCTGGAAGCCGAAGATAGAAACACAACATATTTCCATCGAAAATGTAGAGCCCGTCTCTCCAAGAATCACATCATATAGACCACCACCTTCGATGGGAGGTCATGCAAAGGAATAGATCAATTAAAATATGTTGTTGCATTACATTTCCACCATCTTAGAGTAAAGAGAATGATGATTGTGAAGAAGACAACAAAGAATTCCTAAAGAACATTCCAACGCTGGCCACTAAAGAGGACAATGCAACATTGTTGAAGCAAACCAATGAAGAAGAAATCAGCAAAATTATCTATTCCATGAATCCAGATAAAGCCCCTGGGCTAGATGGGTTTACCATTCACTTCTACAGGATATGTTGGGACATAATCAAAACAGATCTTATTCGAATGATAAAAGGATTCCTTTAGAAAGCAAAACTAGGTGGCAGCACTAACTCAACATTCCTTGCTTTAATACCGAAAGAGTCAAACCTTGCTTCCTTTGACAGGTTTAGGCCAATCTCTTTATGCAATGCTTCATACAAAATAATTTCAAAACTCCTTGAAAATAGAATAAATCCACTACTAAACAAACTCATATCAGATTCGCAAGGGGGCTTCGTTAATGGGAGACACATTCTGGATAACGTAATTCAAGTTCAGGAAGCCATGCACTCCAGCAACCTTAGAAATGAGAAAGGCATGCTAATCAAGTTATACATGGCCAATGCATTCGATAGAGTAAAGTTGTCCTTCCTCTATCAAGTTCTACTTTCCTTCGGATTCAACCAAGAATTTGTCAAACTAATCGAATCTTGTACCATAAGTCCTTGGATTGCGCCTTTGGTAAATGGGAGGCCAGCTTATTTCTTCCAAGACACGAGGGGGCTGAGGCAAGGATTCCCTTTTTCTCCATTTCTTTACATTTTAATGGTGGATACGTTGAGCAAAAAGTTGGAGCAAGACATAATAGCAGGAGTTGCCCCAGGTTTGAAAATAACTAAGGATCTCAAAGCAATAAATCACGCCCTGTTCGCGAATGATTCCCTCATCCTGGGCAGAGCTTCAAACAGAATAGCCTTTGCATTTAAAAATACTCTCCAAGCCTACAGCAAAGCAACTGGAGCACTAATCAGTGAAATAAAAATTGCAGTCTATAGTTGGAATGCAGAAAAGGAAGAAACTCAAAACATATCTCGCAATTTGGGGTTCAACGGATACTCAAAATGGGACAAAATCAATTATCTTGGACTGCCATTAACACCGGGCACAAATAGAGTCAATCCGTGGGAAGGAGTAATAACAAATATCAAAGTAAAAATCGCTGCATGCGGAGGTCAATGGCTAACTCATGGTGGAAAATTAACTCTGATAAAATCCATTCTTTCATCTCTGCCAATATATCAAGCATCCTACCTCATGGCACCAAAGTCGATTTCAGGGCAAATTAATAAAATCATGAGAGATTTTCTGTGGCATGGAGGCAAAGGAAATTAGAACAAATTCCATTTGGTTAAATGGGAGACAACAAAGAGAACCATGAGAGAAGGCGGCCTTCAAATTCGCGATCCGGACCTCGCCAATATAGCTCTAGGATGCAAGATACTATGGAAGCTCCACAACGACCCCAATCACCCTGTCAGCAAAACATTGAGGCATAAATATATACCAAATGCAAAACTCAGAAACCTGCAAAACACAAATAGCAAAAGGAGCACGCTGCTATGGCAACTGTGTATCAAAGGATTGCGATTCTTCTCCCAAAATCTGTATCGTATCCTTGGGAATGGTAAGCGTGTCAAGTTGAGAACAGATCGCATAATGGGGCAGTCACCCTTAGCATCAAATGATAGCCTGCAAGAAATTTGCGAGCTTCTTGAAAGCAGAGGAGATAAGACAATATATGATATCTCAAAATGGGACGAATCCAGGTTCTGGATTGATTGGAACTTTAGTAACATACCAGATAATTTATCACAGCAAACAGAAACACTAAAAGAAGAACTTCGTGAAGCAGCTCCGGTGCACAAGATAGAAAAAGATAAATGGGGTTGGGGACCTACAGGAGTATACTCCTCAGCCAAAGGTTACGAGTTGTTGCAATCACATAGAGATAGATCTCTCCCAGTAAGGTTTTGGATGGAGGTATGGGATCCATTGGTGCTGCCCAAGGTTAACTTCTTCTTATGGATATTAATGCATAAAAGGATTTTGACTGCTGAAAACTTATTGAAAAGGAAAATAGTAGGTCCGCATAGATGCTCACTATGCAAAGAGGCCATGGAAACCATGGATCATCTGTTTGTAGACTGCTCATTTGCAAACAAAGTTTGGACACTCATACTCCAAGGACTCAAGGTGGCAATCCCCACTAAAATTTCAGTAGTGGACTTATTTTTATCATGGAAAGATCGTTATCCTTTATCCTCCCTCAACTCCTCATGGGCCAGAATCTGGATCACCATTCCCAAATTTGTGTGTTGGAAGCTATGGTTAGCTAGAAATGAGCAGATATTCAACAATGTAGCCTGGACACCCAACACGGTAGCAGCAAAAGCAAAAGGCCTTCTCCTGGAAACTTTGAACTCCCAAAAACTCAAAGATGACTCTTCGGTGCAGCAGGAGGAAAAGAGCTAGCTTGGAACCCTTGCATTAATCCAACGGATCCACAGTATTGGAAAACCCCAACTCAATCCTTAGTGGAGGGTAAGAGATAAGGACAAAATATTTCAGAGTTGGTGGAGGCAGCAAGGAATAAGTACAGTCTTCTTTGATGGTGCCTCAAAAGGGAACCTTGGGATAGCGGGAGCTGGAGGACTCATATACTCTTATGACGGAAGCACCAAAGAAACCTTTTGTTGGGGACTAGGACAACGATCCAACAATCAAGCAGAAATCCTGAGCTTGACAAAAGCATGTCAAATAGCTAAAGAAAGAGGACATCAGGAGCTGCAAGCATTCGGCGATTCAGAAATCCTGATCAAAATGATACATTTGAAAGGTCAATTTAATGATGTCGGCTTAAATAAGAATATGCAAAGGCTAAGATATATCCTACAAGACTTCACTTCCTTTAAATGCTACCATATTCTCAGAGAATCAAATAAAGAAGCGGACTATTATGCCAATAAAGGATATCTTTTGAGCCAAGGAGACCTCAGCATAAACGAGGGAGAACCAAAAAAAATTTGCATCCCATGAAAAAGACATCAGCTTGTAACAGGAAAATGTAAAAGTCATGCACTGAAGATTGTAAGGCTTCGACCATTTGGAGCTCTTTATTAATAAAAATCCATACTTGTTTCAATTAAAAAAAAAAATTATTGAAATTTTCATCAAAAGATATGTAAGCTCTTAAGATGAATTTACATTATTTTAATGTTAATATTTTTCTTTTATACTAAAATAAAAATAAATACATTGATTTTACTGTACATGCTATTTTCTACTCTTAGTTTATTGATTTTACTCGATGCATTGATTTCAATGTAAATGTTGATTTATAATCTTAGTTTATTGTTTGCATCATATGGAATTATATGAGTGTAGTTGTTAATCTATGATATAAATATATTGCATCTATTTTAATGTATACACAAATTGATTATGTGAATTGATTTCTATTATAATAATAATGCTAATTAATATATAGTTTACTCCATAGATTGAGTGCAGTTTATTAATTGATCAGGAAGCTTCAATTACCAACACTATTTATATATATCTTAATATATTATTTTGTTATCTTTCCTTCTTACTCAATGAAAGCTAGCATATGTTGAAACTCTCTATATAATAGGTGACCTTGAGAATACGACTCTACTTGAATTCAAATTCCTTGAGAGACATATTATGCAAATCAAAAAAGAGAAGATGATTTATATTTGTGATAGACACCATGAACCGCAACAATGAGTTATTAGTGTGCACAATTTTAAACGGAATATTTTAAACATATTAAACATATTTAGAATTATCATATTCGTGCTTGTACATTACTCAAACCAGCCTATATCCATCTCAACTCCATATTTATCAAGCAAAGAAGGATCGCATTTGTAGACATGCAAATATTTCCTCAAATTTTGCTCTCAAAAAGAGGTTTGCACTGTTTTTTATCTCTCTCAGTGCTTGATAGATATGGAGTTAAGATGGATCTAGGCTAATTAATTCAACTCCATGTTAACCACCTATAAAATTACACATCCTTCTCATATTGGATTATAAAAATCACAAAGGAATAATAACTATAATAACTCTATTTTTCTATGGGGTGATGGTAAACAATACATTTATTAAATGGTTAGATGATTTTATACTAATATAATGAATACCCAAAGTAATATTTTCATATTGAATGCGTAGGATTCAAGGATTCCTAAAGAGCATGTGTGTTGGATAGGGGTGCTAAGAAATATTAGAGAAAACTTATTTAATGCATATAAATTGTAGATAAACGAGATTTAAAATAGTGACTAATAAAATGCTAATAATTTTTTTTCAAGCTTTTGATATGTGAAATGGTGACCATTAATCCTAATTATTGCGATATGTGAAATGGTGACCATTAAATCCTAATTAACGATTTTTGAGAAAAGTCCCAAAATCTATTTTCTGGAAACTTGAGAAGTTTTTAACTAAAAAAAGGCACAAGGCCAAGAAGAAAATTGAAAATTAAACATGGAACAATCGAGAAACCTCTTGACGTTGATTAAAAGGTTAAAGTTTACAACAATCACAAAGACTTATTCAATTTTCAAACTTGAGTGTGAAAGTTAGAAAAGTTAAAGTTTAAAATAATTCCAGAGGCGTGCTTGGCTTAGTGCCTGGGATTCCAAGATAGAAAAGTTAAGGTTTAAAATAATTCCAAAGGCACTATGATTGGCTTAGTGCCTGACAAATTAAAGTTTAAAATAATCCCAAAAGCCTGATGATTAGCTTAGTGCTTGGGATTTCAAGATAGAACTTACAAAAAAATAGGGCAATATTTTTTTGGATTAAAAAATCAAATTTTGTAAATGCTATGCAAGAGTTGCATAAGATTTACATGATAAGTTCCAAGGCAATGAAGGTTTTGGTAGTTTTTAAAGTAGTTTTAAATGATCAATTCATTTTCGAAGATATGCAAGATGAGGAAGGCGTAGGGTATGGAAAATGGGATTTATTTATTTATTTTTTTGGAGAAATTACGAGAATCCTCAACCTTTGGGGGCTTATCAAAAGTTTAATGTGGGAAAATATTTGATATGTCTTTTGATTTGGATATTAAAAAAGGTTTTGCATAATTTCAAAAACTTCATTCTTTTGGAGATGAGATAAAAAAGCAGATGTTAACGAATTTTAGATATAATAATATAAATAGTATAATATTTTAAATTTTATTAATAAAAAAATATAGTAAAAATTATAATAAAAAAATATTATAAAACAAAAAATAATATTATAAAATAAAAATTTATTAATAAATTTAATGAGAAAATAAACAAATGAAAAACAATATGAATGGGTTAAAATTGTGATAGTATCATAGAACTAGCATAACCATATTTATTAATGTGGTTGATATACGTCAATAGACTTACATAAACCACATTAATAATTATTAGTTGTATAATGTAAAGGTGGCTATTAAAAATTAAATAAATATTTGTAATTGTTAATAATGATATAAATAATAATATGGTTATTATATTAATATTATACTATATATTAATATAATACTATGTTTTTATATAATATTATATTGATAGTTATATTCCAAACTATAACATAATGAACATAATATTCTAAACCAAGGGATTAATAAACCCAAGGAATTTGTATTATAAACCCAAGAGATTTAAATTAGACCCTAGGATTACTATTATAAATATTGTGAATAATAGTATACCGTCGAAATATGAACCCTTAGATTAATAAACCAAAGGGATTGATATCATGAATGCAAGGGAGTCATAAACCAAGGGATTATAAACCGATGGGAATAATATTAAACACAAGGAATTAATGTTATAAACTAGAGGGATTTAAACCCTAAAATAAACATTAAACTCTAAGATTAATATTATAAACCTTAGGATTAACATTATAGACATATGTTATTAAGAAACCTAATGGATTTTAAACCAATGGGAATAAAATTAAATGTTAGAAACATAACCCATAATATTAATAAACCCAAAGGATTAATATTATAAACCCAAAGGATTATAAACTTAGGGGGTTAATATTAAACCCAAGGGACTGATATTATAAACCCAAGGAAATAATAAAAATAAGATATTATTACTAAAAACTCAAAAACACAAAGGATTAATATTGTAAACCCAATGTATATAAACCCTAAGATAAATATTATAAACACTAAAACAAACTTGGTTGACCATGGTTGATTTTCATATTGAGACAATATTTGTCACAATGCGATGTTGGACCATGGTTGACCAAGATTGATTTTCATATTGAGAGAATATTTGTCACAATCTCATGTTGGACCATGGTTGAGCATGGTTGACCATGATTGACCTTGGTGGACCATGGTTGATTTTCAAATTGACAATGTTTGTCACAATGCAACATTGGACCATGGTTGACCATTGATGACAATGGATGTGACAATGTGACGTTGGACCATGAGACAATATTTATCATAATGCGACCATGGATATTGATGATTATTGACCATGGTTGATTTTCATATTGAGACAATATTTGTCACACTGCGACATTGGACCATGGTTGGTAATAATTGACCATGGTTGACCATGGTTGACAATGGTTGATTTTCATATTGAGACAAAACTTGTCACAATGTGATGTTGGACAATGGTTGACAATGATTGATTTTCATTTTGAGATAATCTTTGTCAAAATGTGACATTTGACCATGGTTGACCATGATTGAAGATGGTTGATCATGGTTGATTTTCATATTAAGACAATCTTTGTTACAATGTGATGTTGGACCATGGTTGAGGATGGTTCACAATGGTTGAACATGGTTGATTTTCATATTGAGACAATCTTTGTCACAATATGACATTGGACTTTGGTTGATCATGGTTGACCATGATTATAAACCAAAGGGATTTATATTAAATCCTAGGATTAATATTATAAACCCTATGAATAATATCATACCCTAGAAATATGAACCCTTAGATTAATAAACCCAAGGGATTGGGACTAATAAATGCAATGAATTAACACTAAAAACTTAAGGGATTATAAACCCAAAGAGAATAATATTAAACCCAAGGATGTAATATTAAAAACCCAATGTATATAAACCCCAAGATAAATATTATAAACCATAAAGTAAACATGGTTGACCATGGTTGATTTTCATATTGACAGAATATTATAAACCCAATGGATTATAAACCCAAGAGATTTAAATTAAACTCTATGATTAATATTATAAACCTTGTGAATAATATTATACCTTAGGAATATGAACCCTTAGATTAATAAACCTAAGGTATTTATATCATAAACACAAGGGAATGATAAACCCATGGGAATAATATTAAACACAAGGAATTAATATTATAAATCGAAGCACTATAAACACTAAAATAAACATTAGACCCTAAGATTAATATTATAACCCTTAGGATTAACATTATAAATGTATGTGAATAAAAACCCAAGCGACAATATTAAAAACCCAAGGGATTTTAAACATAAGGGAATAACATTAAACCTTAGGATTGATATTAAATCGTAGGAACATAAACCCTAAGATTAATAAACCCAAAGGATTAATACTATAAACCCAAGGAATTATAAACTTATAGGATTAATATTAAACCCTAAGATGAATATAAAACTCAATGGATTAATAAACCCAATGGATTAATATTAAAAACCCAAGGGATTATAAACTCAAGGGAATAACATTAAACCCTAGGATGAATATTAAACCATAGGAATATAAACCCTAAAATTAATAAACCCAAGGGATTAATATTGTAAACCCTAGGATTAATATTATACACTTAGAATATAAATCATATGATTAATATTATAAACCTAAGGAATTTATATTACAAACCCAATGGATTATAAACCCAAGGGATTTATATTAAACCCTAGGATTAATATTATAAACCCTATCAATAATATTATACCCTAGGAATATGAACCCTTAGATTAATAAACCCAAGGGATTGATATTATAAACCCAAGGCAATAATAAAAACAAGGGATTAATACTAAACACCCAAAAACACAAAGGATTAATATTGTAAACCTAAGGTATATAAACCCTAAGATAAATATTATAAACCCTAAAACAAACTTGGTTTACCATGGTTGATTTTCATATTGAGACAATATTTGTCACAATGCGACGTTGGACCATGGTTGACCATGATTGATTTTCATATTGAGAGAATCTTTGTCACAATGTGACATTGGACCATGGTTAAGCATCGTTGAACATGGTTGACCATCGTTGACCATGGTTGATTTTCATATTGACAAAATATTATAAACCCAATGGATTATAAACCCAAGAGATTTAAATGAAACCCTAGGAATTTTTTTTGTAAATCAACAGTTTTATATTAATTCATAAAATACATAGGATACAAAAAGGTCTGCGCGCACAGACAAAGTCAAAACATCACCGCATGCTCAAAAAGACTACAAGCAGCTGAAAATTCACCTATTGAACCCGAGGCTAACCACGCAGGGCTGCCTAAAGAGGGGTTTAAATCAGACAAAGCCACCACCCTGGGCTGCTGGACAGTAGTTCCAAAAAGAAAGAGGACCTGGTGGACCTCTACAACTACGACAGAGAGAAACAAAACCAAAAGAGAAACAAGGAACAAAGAAGCCATTACAGCTTCAAAATGATATAGTCGGTGCTAGGACCACTTGGGCTGGCCGTTGCAATCATTTTCTCAGGCTGTGGTATCATCTGAGGCATGGGCCGCCTCATCTGGCTGGTATCGGTTACCTCCTCCGGGACTGCCATCGTTGCCCTAGATCCCTGACGAATGGAGGGCCTGAGGATACTGATGAGGACACTCAGATTTTGTGAAAGAATTCTGAATTCCTGAGTCAGGGCACTGAAATTGAATTCCATGGCATCTAGCTTAGCCAAATTCTTTGTAGAAACGAGAGAGATGGCCTGGTGAGCTCTTTTGATATCTTCAACCTGCATGCTGAGCGCTTTGGCCAGCATTGTCTTCATTCTCCACATTTCTCCTTGGGTTCGAACAAATTGAGTTGCTCTTGTGGTCGTTGTGCCTGGATCAGCTAGCCAGTCCATTTCCGTCTCCAGCTCCTGTGCATCCAACCGTTCTTCCTCCTCTGTTACCGTAGCTTCGAGCTCTTCGATTTTGCATTTTTCTTTCTGAGTGGTTCTGGTTTCATAAGCCTCCCGGGCTTTCTGCATGTCCCAGTTGGTAGAAACATTCCGACTACCCTCACGCACCATAATGTTATTGCAGGTTGAGGAAACACTGAAAATCCTAGCAGCACTGCGATTGTTAAGAAGCAAGCTGGGAGAGAGCCGTGTTCGGATCTTCTGGTTGGAAGCCTTAGATATAGCTGAGGGTGGGAAGGTCTGGCTTGAGATCTCCCACTTCGCCGTCGAATGTATGTTGTTCCTGCCATAATAACTACCATTACAGTTTCCCAACCTCTTCTCATGATGCGTATCCAGAGCCTTAACGCTGCCACGCTTAAGGCTATTGGTTGAAAGCCATGTGTCCTCCCCTTCGTTATGCTGACGGTGCCGAGCATATTTTTTGTTGATTTCCCTCCTCGATCGATGGAATTTGTCCTTGTGTATGATTTCCCACTCTTCCTCATGTACTCCATGGGCCTAACGCCCGTTGTTCCTACGTTTGGCTATCTTCATTTGCTATTAAGGTGTGACCCATCGTACTACTGCACCCCTCCTCCCTGTAACGGATGTCTTGTCTCGAAAGATGTAAACACTTATCCCGAAGTTCAGTACATGTGACATCATGCCAACAGGTGTCCGGGTAGGTGAAGTGGTGATCGATCCCGTAGTTAGCCAGACAATCAGCCACCGTGTTAGCCGTTCTTCTTACTACTTGGAGGATGATTCCGTCAAGGCTTGAGAGGTGCTCTGCTATGAGCTCTATGACCTTGGCCAACCTCCAATGCTTCGTCACCTTACTCGGTTTTGATCCCATCTGCATTCTCCTTGCAGCATTGATAGCCAAAAGAGAATCCCCTTCCACCATTGTAGCTCCTGTTCCCAGGCGAATTAGAATTCGTAACCCTTGTTCCAAAGCCGCGAATTCCATCTCATTGTTGGTGCCTTCACCCAACGATTGACTGAAAATATGTTGAATTTCCCCTTTGTAATCTCGGAGGACACCTCCTATACTTGCCGGACCAGGATTTCCACGAGAAGCCTTGTCAAAGTTGAGTGTGTGAAAGCCTATTGGTGGTGGTGACCAAACATTCATGGAGGGGCCTTGTTGAGGTCGTGGTTCAGATGAAGCAAAGATGGATCCTATCTCAATTCCAAATGCCTGCAAAATTTGTAAGTCAGTCGCTGAGAAATCCTTGTTCTGTTCTGCTTTCCCTTTGGTAAGAGTCGTTTCCTTCATGTTTTGCAAGATGGTGGCTTTAATAAACTCTATGGTTTTAGCTTCATTTTGAAACACTCTTCTGTTTCATTCTTTCCATATCGTCCACACTAGAAACCCAGGGATTGAATTCCATAATGTGTTGACTGTTTGGGTTTTGGAAAAATTACTACGCCAATTCACTATGCTTTCCTGTATTGAGTTTATGTCCCTGTCTGTTCTCTTAAATATGGTTTCCATCCAGTCCCATAGGCTTTCTGTCCATTTACAGATGTTGAGGAGGTGATTCATGGATTCCTCCTCATTTTCACACAGGGGGCAACGTGAGGGGCCTATGAACCCTTTTTTCCGGAGGTTCTCCCAGGTAAGAGTTCTTCGGTGCATCAAGAGCCAAAGGAAAGTTTTAATCTTCGGCCAAAGTTCAGCATCCCAAACTTTGCTATACCAATTGACTTTTTCCCTTTGGTTGTTTTCTTCGATATAGACTCTTGCTTCTTTGAGGGAGAAATTACCCCCCTCGAGCTTGCCCCAACGCAGTTGATCTACATCATGAGCATTCCTTATTTTCCTTTTGGCCAGCTCTATTTGCAGTGCTCTCATAATGTTGTCCTCCTCTTCTGGCTGCCCTGTATCATTGAAGATCCACTGTTTCCAAGCTTGGTTAGTAAAGTTAGGTTTCCAGTAATGATTCACTGTTATCCTCCCTAGCTCCTGGTATCTTCTCTGAATGGTGAGGAAATCAGGGCTTTCGAGCTTAGGTAATTGCTACCAAGCATCCTCCCAGAACAGGGCAGTCTGTCCATCTCGGACTTCCCAAAAACTCTGTTCCTGAATTATGCCTCGATTAGTTCTTGCAAGGTTCCAGATTGGAGAACCATTTGGGTTTTCCTGCATCCTAATCAGATTCTGAGGGCTATAGTGAATAACATACTTTGCTTTCCAATGTTTGGCCCAGGGTAAGTTCGTTTCTTTGACCCATCTCCACCATAACTTAGCTCCACAGGCTCGGTTGACGGTGTAAGGGTCCTGAAGATTTAACCCACCCAGGTGTTTGGGTTTGCAAATTTTGTCCCATGCCATTAAAGACCACTTATGTTTAACTGAGTTACCCGACCAAAGAAAGTATTTCTGGATAAGTCGGATTTTCTGAAGAACACCTTTAGGTGTCGGGAGAATAGAGAGCATGAAATGAGGTATAGCCTGGAGGACAGATTTGGTGAGGACTAGGCGGCCTGCAAAGTTGAGGGTTCTATGAGTCCAATGTTGACACCATTTCTCTAGATTGGCGATCATTTTTTCCTAATGTGATTTTTTCCAGGGTTTGTCTGTCAGAAGAATACCGAGGTATCTTGAAGGGAGGTTACACCTCTTGAAACCGAGGATATTAGAAAGATTTTTCTGGACTGCTAGATGCGTATTAAAAAAGAATATGGAAGATTTGGCTAGATTAAGTTCCATACCTGAGGCAAGGCTGAAGCGATTGAGAATGCTTTTGAAACTGATAGCTTCTTTGACAGAGGGCATTCCATGCAGCATTGTGTCATCGACAAACTGCTGATGTGTGGTTGCAGGGCTAGAGGGCACGGGTTGGAGTCCCTGAATAAAGCCATCCTCTTTTGCTCTTCTGATAAGCTGGCTAAGACCTTCCATTAGTATAACAAACAGAAAGGGGGACAGGGGATCCCCTTGTCGTATACCTCGAGAGGGTGTGAACTGGGTTGTGGGAGCTCCGTTAACCAGAATGGAAAATCTGGTAGACTTAATCAAGGCTAGAATCCATGTTATCCACTACTTCGTAAAGCCAAAGGCAATCAGAATAGCCTCCAAATTGTTCCAGCTGACTTTATCATAGGCCTTCGATAGGTCCAACTGCATTAGCATGCCCGCTTTTTTCTGAGTTTGGAGAGTATGAATCATCTCTTGAGCTAGCAATATGTTGTCCATAATCTGTCTCCCTTCTACATAACCAGATTGTTCTTCCGAAATTATCCCTGGAAGAATTGGTTTTAGTCTGTTAGCTATGACTTTAGATATGATCTTGTATAGAACATTGCACAATGCAATTGGCCGAAACTTCGACGGAGTGTTTGCTTCCTCCTCCTTTGGTATAAGGGTTATGAACGTAGAGTTGAGGGATTTTAGGATGGAAGAGGAGCGCCGGGAATCCTCCACCACTTCCCAAACCTCTGTTTTGATTATTTCCCAACAGGCTTTGTAAAAGTCGATGGTGAAACCATCCGGTCCTGGCGCCTTACCATTTGGCATATCTTTCACTGCTTCTTCCACTTCTTCCAAGGTGATTGCTCGATTTAAAGCCTTGTTTTGATCCTCTGTGATGAGCTTAGGAATAGAATTCAATAGGTACCTAATAGCTTCCTTTCTATCAATGTTAGGTTCCAGAGAAATTTGGCTAAAATGATTTATGAGAAGGCCCGAGATTTCATGATGAGTTTGCACCGAGGTTCCCTGATCATCCTTTATTCTTAATATTTTATTAGCACTTCTGTGATCAATGGCAGATCTGTGAAAAAATTTAGTGTTATTTTCACCTTCCTTAAGCCATTGAATTCTAGATTTTTTCTTCCGTAGAGTTTCCTCCTGCTCACATCTGATCTGCCAATCCTACATGAGTTTTTGTTCAGTATTCATTATTTCTTGATTAATATTTCCCTGGATCCATTCCTTGTGAATTTGTTCCAATTGCTCCTCCAGCTTCTTTTTTCTTTAAATATGTTGTCGAAGACTTCTTGATTCCAGGATTTTAACCTGGTTTTGATATGTTTAAGTCTAGCTTGGAAAATGTACATTTTAGTACCTCTTATACCTATCGGTTCACTCCACAACTGTTTTATTTTCGATGTGAACTCTAGATGACTCAGTTAAAACTTTTCAAATCTGAAGGGCTTATTCCTTGGTGTGCCTAGGATGGTCGCATTCATTATTATGGGCCAGTGGTCCGAACCTCCACTTGGTAGTATGTTCGAATCCATAGTAATTCCTTCCAGAAGGATGGTTTCTGTCACTAAGAACCTATCACTGTTTAGAGGCGATTTGCCTATCACCCCCTCTTTTATTGTTCCAGGTGAAAGCTCCGCTCTTGGGGAAGATGTCCACCAGCTTGGCTGATTTGATAAAGTCTTTGAAAGCTTTAGTATCCCTGTTGAGCGTTCTGATGCCTCCTTTTTTTTCCATAAGCGAAGTTATCATATTAAAATCTCCTCCGAAAATAGCTTTTGCTTGGGGATATCTCTGCTGCACGTTGGATAGAGCTCTAAGCCATAGCAATTTTGCCTCTAGTTTCTGAGGGCCATAGACATTAGTACAGAGATAGGTGGCTGGATTCCCTACCATTTGGACTTCTACAGATATATGAGATCTGGCATCTTCAGAAGATAAAATCTGGAGAACCTGAGGATTCCAAAAAATGGCCAGGCCCCCTTCCCATCCACTGCTCACTGTTTCTAGGTATTACATTCATTTGCCCAATTTTTTACTGATGTTCTCCATTGTTTTGCTGGAGCATTTAGTTTCTTGCAAGAAAATTATATCTGGTTGTTCCTTTTTTACTTTTTTCTTTAATAATCGCTGCTTCTTTAGGCTATTTATCCCTCTAGCATTCCATGAAAGTACTTTCATAATTAACAAATTTTAAGAGGTGAGTGTGAACGCCTCAAGGGCTTTCATCTTACCCGAGTTTAGGAGCATTTGACCAAGTTCTTGTAATGCTTCATTGTTTGTCCTTCGTCCTCGTTTTTTCTAGTGCTTTGAGTTGGTTGTATTTTGATGTAGTCCCTGAGCTCTCACCCCTAGACCTTTTGTTGTTCCCAAGCTCCTTCTCTGCATATCCAGTTTTGCTTGTTGTCTTGCGATGAATAAGTTGTTGATTATGTTCACCTCCTCTTCCGATATGTGTTCCATGCCTTTCTTTTTCCAGTTTTCTACCATATTTGGTAGATCCATACCTTCCTGTTCAAGAATGTCGCTTAGTTCCATATCCTCTAGCCCTATTTCGCTGGTCATCATTTCTGAGTCTTCTTCTAATCCTTCTGTTGATCCCTGAGCAGTTGGGATGTTGTTTGATGGAATAGAAATGGGCTCTTGTATTCCTGGTGTGGTTGTGGTTTGGTTTTCTCGCAATGTCTCGTGCTCTGGATTGGTGTCCTCTGAATCTGTCTGTGATTCCAACACCTCAAAAGCATTGCTTGTGCTTCTGAAGGAGGTACTTGCTTTATTTTGTTGTCTTTTGTTTGCTCGCTGTCTAGCCTGAGGTCGAACAAAAGCCTCCTTATTCTTACCTCCTCTGTTTTCCTTGGGTTTCTCCATTGTTTTGTTCATTGGGCATTCTCTGATCAAATGTCCATGTTCATGACATTTCCTGCAGCGAAATGGGATCTGCTCATAGTCTATAGCTTGAAAATACACTTCATCTCTGTATTCCAACCATAGGCCCTCATGTAGAGCTCCCGAAACATCCATCTCGACACATATCCTAGCACAGGAGGTGTATCTTTTCTGTAATGTTGCCTCTGAAGCTTTGATGAAGGTGCCTAACTTATTGCCTATCTGTTCAAGAGCTACATGTCCCCAGTAGTCAATCAGTAGAGAGAACAAGCGAATCCATACCGGAACTTGTTTGAAGGTTTCCTATTCTAGTGCGAAGTTGGGCTTCCATGGTCTCATGTAAAGACCTGCTGAGGCAAAGAAATACGGGCCTCCATCAAAAATTCTATCCCTGTCCTCCAGATTGGTGAAAACCACTGTGAAGAATCCTTTGGCTCCTAGGTGGAGTCTTACATCCCCTCTGGGTTTCCATTGCTGCTTGATCCACAAGCACAGGGCTCATTCTGTTGGCCAGAAACCCATAAACTTGCAGATCACTGCATGTTCTGCCATGTGGTCTCGGTATGCCTGTAGTTCTGGGTCAGATATTATTACCCGTAGGGTATCAGTTGCTTTGGGCTTGCACGATCCCTGGGTTTCTACGGTCCCTGGGTTTCTTGCCTTTTGGCTGCCATCTTTGTTCCTTCATGTCCTGCCTTAGATTGATTTAGATACTCCTTATCTCTTTCTCGTTCATCCTCAAGCTTGTTTTCTTGTGAACCTTGTTCTGGGGATTGGTTTTTTTTGTCTCTGTTAGTGGTACTATTGCACCCAATGATTTCTTTTTTTTTTCTGGTTGTCTTTGCCCTCGCTATTTAGCTTTCCTTTGTTGGTTGGATTCTCCTTTCCTGACTTCTCAGAGCCTGAGATTTGCACCCCGTCCAGTGTAGTTTTATCCTTGTGCATCATTACCTGTTTATAAGATGGGGTCCCATTGGACCCCATGTTTTTCATCTGTAGGGTCAGAACCTGCCCTCTTCTACGAAGCTCTACCGCTCTGGCACTGTCCTCCTCCAGTGTTGATACTATGTCTATAGCTTGAAAAGGTGAGCAGGCTTGGCCAGGCAAGTCGCTCCTCGCGACTAGTCAACGCCATCGCTCAGGTTTGAGCACAAGACCTCACAGTCTTTACGAGTGCGACTTTACCAACCAGCCGCCTCCGCGGACCTTGAAACCCTAAGATTAATATTATAAACCTTGTGAATAATATTATACCTTGGGAATATGAACCCTTAGATTAATAAACCTAAGGGATTTATATCTTAAATGCAAGGGAATGATAAACCCATGGAAATAATATTAAACACATGGAAATAATATTATAAACCAAAGCGAAATAAACACTAAAATAAACATTAAACCGTAAAATTAATATCATAACCCTTAGGATTAACATTATAAACCCAACCGAAAATATTAAAAACCCAAGGGAATAACATTAAACCTTAGGACAAATATTAAATTGTAGGAACATAAACCCTAGATTAATAAACCCAAAGGATTAATAATATAGACCCAAGGAATTATAAACTTAAGGGCTTAATAATAAAAACCCAAGGGAATAACATTAAACCCTAGGATGAATATTGAACCCTAGGAATATAAACCATAAAATTAATAAACTAAAGGGATAAATATTGTAAACCCTAAACTTAATATTAAACCTTAGGAATATAAACCCTATAATTAATATTATGAACCCAAGAATTTTATATTACAAACCCAATGGATTATAAACCCTAGGATTGATATTATAAACCTTATCAATAATTTTATACCCTAGTAATATGAACCCTTAGATTAATAAACCTAAGGGATTAATATTAAAAATCCAAGAGATTAATACTATTGGATTAGATTAATAAACTCATTGGATTAATATTAAAAGCCCAAGGGATTATAAAGCCAATGGAAGAACATTAGACCTAGGATTAATATTAAACCCTAGGAATATAAACCTAAAATCAATATTATAAACCTTAGGATTATTATTATTATTATTTTGTAAGTAAGGAGATTATATTATATAACAGAATATAGTACAAAAAAACCGCGATGGCGGATCGAGAGCAGGAAAATACAGTGAACCATGACTAGACATCTGCTCAGAGTTTTCATCAAAACAGGACTGTAAACAGCATACCTCGCAGGGCAGCTTGACCTTAACTTGTTCCTATCAGCCGACACAACTAAGACAGTACATAGTATGACAAATACATAGACAAACTGAAGCATAGACATAGACAAACTGTAACAGAGACATATATAAAGCCGAAGAGAGCCACACCGGGAACGAAGCTAGATATATTTTCCCATCTGGCTGATGGTATCCAATCCCATCTGCCGCATATGGGTGTCCATCCTGGCTTTCATTGCTTCAATAGTTTCATTTTCCTCTGCCCCTGTTTTGGCAGGTTGCGAGGTTCCAGGAGCTGCATTGACCGTGTCTCTCAGAATCTGGATGAGGAGGGTGAGCTTCCTGTTGACAACTTGAACTGCTTCATGAACTGTGTTAATCCGCCCTTCCAGAGTATTGTTATAGTTTATTATCTTCCCCATCTGCTCCTCCGTAACAATCACTTCAGTAACTATGTTCTGCTTCTCATTCTCCACAGTTTCCAGGGCTTTGGCAATTAGCATTTTGGTTCGCCAACTTTCGGCCTTCGTCCTCACGAATTGCGTGGCCCTTTTCGACGGTGTGCCAGGGTCCCTTAACCAATCGACCTCCGCGACAATCTCCTCAACTGTGCGCCCATCGTCCGCTTGCTTCACCTTCGCTTCCAGCTCCTCAACCTTGCGCTTGTTCCTCGCGGCAGCCCGGGTTTCATATCCTTGCCTCGCCTCCAACAGGTCCTGATTTGCTGCATCACTCCGGCAACCGCTGGCGTCCATCCTGACCTCGCTATGTTTCCTCCAACCAGAATTCCTCTCGCTCCCTGAAGGTAAGTCTGCACTATGAAAAGACTCAGTAATGAGGACAGAATGAAGACCCTTAGCTTTATAGCCTTTGCGGGTGTTGATCCTTCTGAAATCGGTCTGGATCTTGCTGAAGATAAGAGTACAGTTACCATCAGCTCGATTGATGTTCACACACGCGAGGCTGATGCCGGTCGATTTAAAATGAATGTGGTGGCGTGTGAACCATTGATCAATTTGCCAAGTGTGATGTACCTCTGATCGATCGTTATGGAAACTGATGGAGTCGGACAGACCCTGTTTGCCCTCCTTCCGATTCCCCATGCTGTGTACCTTGAGCCTTCCTGACTGAATCATCGCGAACATAAAAGTTACTGATTTCTTTTGATACGGTTTTCTTCCAGGTGATCTGGTATTAATTCTTTTGGTGCTTTGAAACTTGTGGCACGATCTGTAGTGATCGCTAGGTTGGCTGGTCTGCCGCCGCCATTTAACCCCTCTCCCTTTGCGATCAATCATGCCTTTAACTCTGTCGCAGGTGTGCTCTTCCCCGCCGTTATCCTCCTTCCGGTGCCGGATATCTAAGCCATTATCGGCTTTAGGATTATTATTATAAAATCAAGAAATTAATACTATAAATCCAAGGAATTAATAAACCGAAGGGATTAATATTATAAACTCAATGGATTATAAATTGAGGGAGATAATTTTAAACCTAAGGGATTAATATTATAAACCTAAGGGATTGATAAACCCAAAGGATTAATATTAAAAACCAAAGGGATTAATAAACCCAAGGGATTAATAGTAAACCCTAAGATATTAAAATTAAATCGTAGGAACATAAACCCTAAGATTAATAAACCCAAAGGATTAATACTATAAACCCAAAGAATTATAAAGTTAAGGGATTGATATTAACCCCTAAGATTAATATTATAAACCATAGCCTTAATATTAAAACCTATGAATATAAACCCTATGATTAATATTAGAAACCTTAGGATCAATATTATAAAACCAAGAGATTAATAAACCCATTGGATTAATATTAAAAACCCAAGGGATTATAAACCCAAGAGAATAACATTAGACCCTAGTATTAATATTAAACCCTAGGAATATAAACCCTAAGATTAATCTTATAAACCTTAGGATTAATATTATAAACCCAAGATATTAATACTATAAATCCAAGGAATTAATAAACTTAAAAAATTAATATTATAATATCAATGAGTTATATAATAAAAAAGATAATTTTAAAAATAAATGAAAAAACAATATAAATGAGTTAAAATTGTGATAATATTATAAAAATATGTGAATTATACCTATTCACAAAAACAAATATTACGAAAACTTAAAATAGCATTTTTAAAATAAAATGTGATACTTTACCTTTTAAGGATACAAAACCCTAAAATATAAAGTGGTAAAAAAAAATAAAAACCTCCAAATAAAGTGGTAAGAAAAATAAAAACCTCCAAATAAAAATATTAGTTAATACATCAATAGTCATGAACATGAATTTTGATATACCGTTTGTGCTATATTTATTTAATAGGATATACTCAAGGATGGATCGTTCCCTCCGCCTACCTACATAAAAATCCAAAAGTCAAGCACTAATGGTATCAACTTTGGCCAGAAATGAAAGGATGAGCCAGCACGGCAAAAAAAAAGAGACGTGCCCCGCGTGTGTTTACCTTTATATTGACACTGACTACCATTCAAATTATATATAGTGCACCATCCAAAGAAATTGCTACCCAATTAAAATTGAGGCAAACAGTAGCAGAGGTACAGTCTGCGTTAAATTACTTATCATGCTGCCCTTATCTCTCTTGGAGACGAGACGGGTCCTAATGTCTCGCCGCCAGAAGGAACTATCATTAGCCAGTCACCATTGACTACATGCTGATCACCATTGACGACAGACGGAACTATCATAGTTGTGATTGACTACAGGTTGATCCTAATGTCTCGATAGTCACGAGACCACAGAGGGAACTATCATAGCTAATCGTCATTGTCTGACTATGGGTGTATTAAGCATAAAGTATTTTAAGATATTTTTTAAGCCGTTGTTTATAACGCGATTTTTTGAAAGTTTTTTCGGCAGGTTTTTCGGTCGAAATCAGACAGGAATTTATTGGAATCGCAAGTTTGATAGCTAGTTTCTGCACAATGAAAGCGTCGCAGGGGTTTTTCAGGGTGCTGAATCCAATTATGCAGTTAAAAAACCATTTTAACTGCAACAAATCAAGATTTAGCCTCAATTTCCCGGATTCTGTCACCGGAATCTCCAAAAAGTCGCATTATAGACAACTCCATTTTTTAATTCAACAAGAATTTTTTTATTTAAAAAAATCACTTTTTATTTTAGTTATTTTACATTAAAATTTAATATTAATTGAATTTTGGACTTAGTGACCGGAGAATCCACAGTAAGAATTACTTTCTGTCAACGTTTTTAATCTCAATCGGGATCCATCATCAGGACAACTTGAATGCTTGATAGAAGAAGAGCTTATTGAGGGATAAATAGTAATGGGGAGAGAAAAGATGAATGTCCGCTCTCAATTTCTTTTTTTTTTTAAACAATTTTTTATGAGAAGTCTGCTGACTCTGATTAATTTATTTAATTAATTAATTAGTATTATAATAATTAAACATAATTACGATTAATGATATTAAATTGATCAAAGTTAATGTTAAAAAAATTAATTCTAAAAAATTGAATTAATATTTAAAATTTTTTATCAATAATATCAATTCATATTGATATTAATTGAAATAATTATTATTATTATCATTAATTAATATAATAATAAGTAGTAATAATAATAATCATCATAATTAATGTTAAAAAGTTAATAATTTAGGAATATTGTATTAATTTTTATATTTATTATATATGATGGTACAATTTTTATTTATCAATTTATTAATTTTTTTAGACTAGGTTTAAGCTTAGTAAGGAAATTAATAAATAATTGCAATTTGAAAACATTATTGATATTATTATTAATACTTATTATTTATTAATCTAATAGTTAATAATAAAAATTAAAATTAATAATATTAATAGTGAACATAATTAGAATAGATTAAATTAATACAAGAATATTGTATTTAGAATATAATTGAAAATATTAATCAAGAATTTAATATTTATTATTTATTTAATTATATATAATAAATATGTTAGGGCTGATATTTATATTTTTAATTAGAATAATTATTAAAATAATTTTGAATAATATTAAAATAGGTTAGAACTATTATTTAAAAGTGTAAATATTAATAATAGTTATTATTATTGTGTTAAAATAGATATTTTAATATTTAAGAAATAAAGTAATTAATATGGAAATTAATAAATAGATTAATTAATTAATGATAATTAATATTGTAAATGATTAATAGTGAATTAATTATTATTATTATTATTATTTTATACCGGTAGCGGGTTAATTTTTCTGATTAGGGGAAGCCAGGTTCCACTAATCTCCATACCACTGTCTCTGTTGAGATTATGCGGGTGTTTGATAATTTCAAGAGCTTCTCTGATTTTTCGCCTATGGTGTTGCTCTTCCTTAGCGATAATAGAGGCGCTTTCCAAGCATACATGGTACTTAGTTTTTAACGAGTGTTCTGCCAAGGCAGAAGTACGAGACCTTTCATTCTTAATATCAGCTCCATGTTCCTTGAGTCTTGTCTTCAGGGATCGACCTGTTTCACCAATGTAGCTTTTTCCACATGAGCAATCAATTTTATAGACACCTTTAAGTTGATGTTTATCAATATTATCCTTGACAGATCTCATACCTTGCCTAATCATTTCATGGGCTGAGAATTGTGTGCTTATGTTTTTCCTTCTTAGGATTTTCGCAATCTTATATAGGAGGTCCAGGTCACCCCAAATTCATAAACCTGTCCACCAATCTATCTGTTGACCAGAGTGCTGAATACTGCAAATTAATGAGGCAATTTGTTGATGTGTTCGCTTGGGAGTACAGCGATCTGAAGACATATGATGAAAATATAATTCAGATTCCGCTTGAGAAAGACACTATTCCTTTCAAACAGAAGCTGAGACCAATGAATCCTATGCTCCTTCCTCTGGTTGAGAAAGAAATTAAAAAGTTGCTGGCTGCTAAGATCATAGTGCCTCTCAGATATTCTAAATGGGTGGCCAATCTAGTTGTTGTGAAGAAGAAGAGTGGAGAAATCGGACTATGTGTTGATTTCAGGAATCTAAATAAATGTTCCAAAAAGGATAATTATCCTCTACCAAAAATGGAGCATTTGTTGCAGCAAGTCTCAGGTGCCAAAGTAATGTCTTTTATAGATGGTTTTTCAGGTTATAATCAGGTTGCTATGCATCCGGATGATCAGGAGAAGACTGCATTCACCACTCCTTGGGGTACCTTTATGTATTCCAAGATGCCTTTTGGGTTGATGAATGCTAGAGCCACCTTTCAGAGAGCTATGGATATAGAATTTGTGGGAGAAAAGGATAAATTTGTCCTTATCTACCTGGATGATATAACAGTATACTCCAGTAGCCATCAAGACCATGTGCAACATTTGAAGAAAGTGTCTTTTAAGTGCAGAAGGTTTGGGATTTCAGTAAATCCTAAGAAGTCACAGTTTGCGTTAGAAGAAGGCAAGTTGTTGGGACATATTGTTTCTGCTACAGCTGTCCGAATTGACCCAGAAAGAGTAAAAGCGATACAGAACTTGTCTGTCCCAAGATCGAAGAAGGACATCCAGTCTTTTCTAGGAAAGATTAATTTTGTAAGGAGATTTATCCCAAATTTTGTAGAACTTGTGAAGCATATTACCTCTATGTTGAAGAAGGGGTCAGAGATCAAGTGGAATGGTGTAGCGAGAAAGTCATTTGAGTCCATTAAAAGGGAAATTATGGAGGCCCCCACTTTAATCAGTCCAGATTATAGCAAGGAGTTCCGCATATTTTCTTTTGCCTCTGACGACACCCTTGCAGCAGTCTTATTACAAGCAGATGAAGAAGACTCAGAGCATCCGGTGGCATTTTTCAGTAAAACCTTAAGGGATGATGAGCTGAGGTATGATATTATTGAGAAACTAGCATACGCTCTTATCAAATCTTTGAAAGCTTTCAGAGTATACATCTTGCATTCCAAAATAGTTGCATATGTGCCTTCTGCTGCAATAAAGGATGTCTTAACGCAACCTGATGCTGATGGAAAAAGAGCGAAATGGATTGCAAAAATGATAGAATTCAACATAGAGCTGAAGCCTACCAAGCTGGTAAGAGGTCAGGGGATTGCCAAACTGTTGGCTAAAGAAAATTGGAAATCCTTGGACGTCGATTTCTTGTTCAATGTAGAAGGAAATGGTCTAATGGAAGAGCATGAAACAGCTGAATCGCAGAGAGGACAGTCGGTGGCGGAGAACCTAGCTTCATGTAGTTGGTATGCTGCAATAATTAATTTCCTTTTAAAGCTAGAAGTTCCTTCAGAATTTTCTCAAAGTCAAGCAAGAATGTTAAAGCTCAAGGCAATGAAATATTGCATCAATGATAGCTCGCTTTATTGGAAGGATCCATCTGGAGTGCTTTTAAGATGTCTGGACAAAGAACAGTCAATAGAAGTTATGCAGCAGTTCCATAACAGCATGTGTGGAGGACATCATTATTGGAGAACTACAGCCCAAAAGATTCTCAGAGCTGGGTACTATTGGCCATCTTTATCTTCTGATGCATTTGCTTTTGTTAAATCTTGTGACAGGTGCCAGAGATTTGAAGGAAAGCAGCAGTTAAAATCCCTGCCCCTAAAGCCAATAATTGCTTGGATTTCATTGGTGAAATCAACCCGCACTCCAGTGGCCAGCACAGGTGGATATTAGTTGCCACTGATTATTTTACAAAATGGATTGAAGCAATCCCAACAAGGAAAGTTGATCATAATGTGGTAATGAAATTTTTATCAGAAAACATTTTCAACAGATTTGGTTGCCCACATAAGCTTATAACAGATAATGCAGCAACCTTCAAGGCAAAAGAGTTGGTGGAAATGTGTGATTCAATGGGCATTAAGCTTGTTCATTCCACCTCCTATTATCCCCAAGGGAATGGTCTAACAGAATCCTCTAACAAAAGTCTGATCAGGATTATTAAGAAGCTGTTAGAAGATAATAAGAAGAATTGGGATGCAAAGCTCAAATATGCACTATGGCAGACAGAGTGACCATCAAAAGATCTACAGGCTGCTCTCCTTTCAAGCTGGTATATGGTATTGATGCTATTTTTCCAATTCAACTTACTCTTCTTGTGGCAAAATTGCTCCAAACAGCGCAGAATGAAGAAGATGTTATGGCCAATAGAATCACTGATTTAACAGAATTATATCATATCAGAGAGCAGCTGATTGAAAAAGCTACCGCACATCAGCAGAGGATCAAGGAAGTCTTTGACAAGAAGGCAAAGAGAGACAACTTGCAGGTTAGGGATTTGGTTATGAAATAGGATGCATTTAAAGAAAAGAAAGGCAATCATGGGAAATTTGATGCTCTCTGGATGGGCCCTTTCATCATTTGACAGATTCAAGGGAACAATACCTTCATACTGAAAAGTATGGAGGGAGAACTAGTTTTTGATGGCCCAATTAATGGGCGGTTTTTGAAAAGCTATGTTATTTAAGGTCTTTAGGCCTTAAAACTGTAAATATTTTATTTTTTCAGTTTTAGTATAAGCAAAGTAGACTCCATGCCCAATGGAACACTAGGAAATTTTGGCTAATTTGTTTTCTACAAGAAAGGCATTGATCTGCAGTTCTTGAGACCTCACAAGGAGGATCTCATCCCCAGAAGGAGCCAGTGTTAGCTTTGCTATGCAAATGGATTAAAAATATATTCAAAAAGCTCTCAAAGGCTGCAAATATGCTTATAGTCATGCCCAAAATCCATGTTTGTTGTTCAAATCATCAAGACATGACAAAAGCTACCCACCGATCAAAGAGGTTGCAAGAGGGAAGCCCTTGGAGGGCAGAATTACACTATCAGAAGGTGAAAATACCCAAAACATCACATAAAAACCAAGATTGCAGGCTTATGAATCCGCATCAACCTCAGCCATCAGATCTGGCCGATCAACGGTCCAGGTCGCGTCGGCATATCGCAAGTCGGAGGAGGCAGAGGAAGTGACATGATACATTACCGATGAGCGATCGCCGATATCGCTATCGGCGATAACAAAGGGATGGGCCTTTAACATATATCAGGGATCGCCGATGGGCCGGACCCGACGGCGTTATGAGTTATTTTTGATAACTTATCGGGTCCGTGGTGAATATCGCTATCGGCGTTTTCTGAGGGGCGGGGCCTTTACATATAGCATGCCTATGATCCGATGGGTCGGACCCGATGACACTATAAAGGATTTTTCATAATATTTCAAGTCCGCGCGAGGGCCATTTTTATTATATTTTGTGTATTGTCAATGTATAAGGAAATACACAGGAAGCCTTAGCAAATGTCGATAACAATGAAGCCCAGACCCGAAAGGGTCCGGGAAGTGAAATACATATATTTTCAGGTCCGCCAAAGTCGATTTCCTCATGTTTTGCAGCATTGTTCATGAATTTCCAAATATAAAGAAAAGCAAGGGATCGGCCGGCTACGATATGCGACTGTGACCCGAAAGGCGAACCCGGTAGAAAGTAATGCCATGTTTGAGGATGTTTGAAGTCCAAGTGAAACAGAAATGGACGGGATTTAGCAATGTCGCAGCGTTTTCGCTATTTATGACCCAGACAGACACAATAACAGAAAAGAAACATTCACAGCTATTGCCTGAAAGGGACCGGTGCAGGGATTTCATAAGAACAGCAACCACTCCATTGCAGGTTCAAGCGGCAAGCCATCCTTGAAGGAACCGTGCAGTTATGTTATATACCAGAAGAAGGATTCGGCGGAGGGACAACGGCCGGCAAATAGAACCCAGAAAGGGAAGGGGAAGGGCCACTACACGCCTCAACCCAAATCAAATAAAATCATGGACCATTAACGGCCCTGCCAGTGCAGCAGTCATCCTAACGAACAAAATGGGGCATCTTTGGCACGAGGGAGCTCCTATGTATCACAGCAGGCCACCCAAAATACCTGAGTATGGTTATTTCTCTGTCAGAAGAGGAAAACCGCTGAGCCATGCCTACCTATTGAGGGAATCAATTAGTTAAACAAGACAGAAGGATAGACTAAGACACCTAAAGCCTCAAAAGGCTGAGGGCCATTGTAAACAAGCTATAAATAGCTGAAAACAAGATGTAACAAGGGTTCAACTTTTGGAGATTATTCCTCCCCTGTTTTCTCAAGCTTCTCATATGCAGCCTTTAGTAATACAAGCTTCCTTTGCTGCTACATGTTTAATGTCCATTTCTCTTCTATTCTATGCTTGCACTTGAACAGTTTGTTCAGGTTTTCTGTGTGTTTAAGGCCAGATAACTGTCATCTTATCTCTACTTTGATATGCTAGATTTGCAAGCTTCTTTGCTGCCTATGGCTAGCCATTTATATGTGTGATTATATGTGCATCTGCGAGTATAGTCATTGAGTTCTTTTACTGCCTGTAGCTAGCCATTCATATAGGTCCATGTATGCTATCTGTTGGCATAGTCAGTGTTCTCCATCTATCCATTAATCTACAAACATTGAGCATAGCAGTCTAAAGCCTTGTGTTGTTGGGGGTGTTCATGCATGTCTTGAGTGTGAATAGAGCTGGAATGGTTATCCGACTTGATCCAAACCATCTTTCATTTCCATAGTTCAGAGAAAAATATTGAAAATTATATGTTACCAGGCATCTCTGATTTACAACCTCGGAGAGTTTCCTGGAGTGATAACATAATTGGCGCCGTTGCCGGGGATAAGAGAATCAAAGCTCAGCTTCCTTGGGAGACGACACAGCTTCAAGCTTTGATGACAAACAAGGTTTGAACATAGACGTTGGTTATAATCATTTGTCTGGCGACTCCACTGGAGGAAGGCCATCCTTTGGCGACTCCACTTTGAAGTTCTGGCTCAGTTTGTGAGGCATACTAGAAGAAATCCGCAGAAGTCTCCAGCTGTCCTAGTGCCTGACCCTGAGAAGATTGTTAACCCGAAGAAAACATCATAGAAGGGAGCATTAAAATCAGGTAAGCCCCAAAAATCTTATTTGTCTCTGCATGATAAGTTTTTAGTTGAGGATACGCAGTTTGAAGATTTAAAGCCTAGTATTGCTAATGAAGAAGTACCTGCAGAGATTCATAAATCTCCTTTTCCATTTAGTTCCCCTTTGAATCTCAGTCCAAAGAAAGCTTCCCATATTGTCCAAAACATCCCAATATCTCTGCCATCCATTACATTATTTCCTACTGCCCCATCTGCTAGTGTCCTTCCACAAATTCCAAACATGGCAGGACCATAAGCACCCACCAAAATGGAAAGAATCATAGCCGCCAGGTATGGACCTTTAATACTGCCCACTCCCTTGAATGCTATGCCCACTGGAGAATATCAGAAGTATATGCCCAAGTCCACTGGGACTGAAGGTGTCACTGTTGAAGAACACCTTGAGTCATTTTATAGCTATGCTGATAATCTGGATATCAGTGAAGATGATGTGTGGATGAGAGTCTTTGTCCAAAGTCTAGATGGGGAGGCTAGGAAATGGTTTAGAGAACAAGCCCCAAGATCTATAGCAGATATCGAAGCTTTAGATGATACGTTCCTAAAACATTGGGGAGATAAAAAGGACTTGCTATACTATCATACGGAGTTTGGAAACCTGAAGAGGGAAAATGGGGAATCCTTGTCTGATTTTAATAAAAGATTCAACCGTATGTATAGTAAGATACCAGCTGAGGTAAAGCCTACCCCCACCTCTGCCAAACTTGCCTACACCAGTGCCTTTGACTCTGAGTTCTGTTTGCTGTTGAGAGAAAGAAGATGTGCCACCCTAGCTGAAATGCATAATGCGGCAGTAGAAGTCGAATCCAACATTATGGCTGTAGAAAAGCTCAAAAGTCACGCTGATAGAAGGAGGCTGAGAGGCGAGGCTTCTTCTGCTTCATCCTAAGATACCAAAATTGATAAAATGACTAGAATGATCGAGTCATTGTCTGCTAAAATTTCTAAACTGGAGATTGAACAGAACCCTGGGAAGACAAGGCTCCCAGGCACATTTGCACCAAGAAATTCGAATCCATTTAGAAGAGCCAACGAACAATCACAAATCATTCAGAGGGGTAAAGAAACTAACGAAGATCAAAAAGTTAAGGCTCCTTTCCGGAATGTGGTCATGGAGGAGGAACAGATTGAAGATGAGGATGAAATTCTCTGTATGGAAGATAAAGCCAGTGATGCCTTTTTGACATTGGCTGCATACGAAGAGTCTTTGCTGCAGGAGAAAGACAGTCAAAGGTGGGACAGAGAGGCTGTTCTACAAATTGGGGAGCAGAAAAGATATAATCTAAGGTCAAATGCAAATAATATCAAGGAGAATCCTGCCCAAAATGTTGTCGTCAAAACAAAGACCCAGAATAGCAGACAAAGAAGACCAGCAGCTGATCCAGTCACCCTCAAAGCACCAGTTCAAGAGGTAAAAAGTCCTAACAAGCTACCCCTCTCTTTTAGCTTCAAATCAGAAGTTCAGAAGTTAAAAATAATCGTGCCTCTGATAGAACTGGTAAAGAGTGAGATGTTTAGAAAGCCTATCCTTGAGGCTCTCGAGCTGAAGATCACACGAACCTCCACTGACTTTGTTAATTTGCAAGACGATAGGCCTGCAGTTGTGCTAAGCCCAATAACTGAACCTGCCAAGGATAATTCCCCATCTTTTTATGTCTCCTTGACCATTCATGACAAAATTCTCCACAACTGCCTCCTAGATACAGGTGCCAGTCACAATCTGATGCCTAAAACCGTCATGGAAGAGTTAGGCCTTGACATCACCAGACCATATCATGACCTATTCTTGTTTGATTGAAGGAAGGTGAAATGTCTGGGATTGATTAAAGATTTAGCCATTTCCCTAACCCAGCTGCCCATGAAGAGCATGATAATGGATATTGTGGTGGCAGATGTCCCTCCTAAGTTTGGCATGCTGTTGTCCAGAGGGTGGATTAAGAGACTAGGTGGAACATTGCAGAACGATTTATCTTATGCAATTGTCCCAGTGTTCGGAGGAGAGAGCAGGAGGTTATATAGAGAAGCACAGCTGGCATATATCATTAGCGATGAGAAGAATCCTACAAACCATCCCATATATGCAGTGGACACTGATTTTGGAGCTTGCATGCTCCAAATAGAAGAATCTCAAAAGGTTGCATTGCAGATCAGGAAACCAACAGCTCAGGCTGAGCATAATACAGGAGGTCAAATTTGGGAGATGTTCTTTGATGGAGCATGTACCAAGGAGACTGTAGGAGCAGGGGTGGTGCTAGTGTCTCCACAACAAGAAACAGTTCCATTATCTCTAAAGCTGGTTTTTCAGGTGACAAACAACATAGCAGAATATGAAGCACTGCTGTTGGGCCTTCATGCCACCAAAGACAGAGGAATAAAGAAGCTGAAGGTATTCGGAGATGCTGATCTGATAATTCAGCAAGTGAACAAAACATTCCAAGCAAAGCACCCAAGGCTAAAAGCGTACAGAGATGAGGTATGGAGAACCAAAGAGTTCTTTGAATTTTTCTGCATTTCATATATTCCTAGAGCCCAAAATCAGCTTGCCGACTCCCTTGTTGTCTCAGCTAGTTTGTTTATACCTCCATCGCCTCCCAAACTAGTTTATGAGGTACAAATGAAGTATAGACGCTCCGTGCCTGATAATGTCCACCATTGGAGGGTTTTTGATGATGATGATGAGCTAAATAGGTTTCTTCAAGTCATTGATGAGTTTTCTGAAATGCAAATTGACCAAAATAATGATTCTTTGTTAGAAGATCCCAAGTCCAAGCTTAGAAATAAGATTGGCAAGAATAGCATAGTCCAACTCCCTAGCAACCATATTCCTAAGGGTCTAATTCCTCTTGAGAGATTGTTTGATCACAATGATGTGCCTTACAAAGCTGCCCAAAAAGAAGATCAAACAGCAGTTTGAAAACATGATATAGGAGGTCCAGGTCACCGCAAATTCATAAATCTTTCCACCAATCTATCTGCTGACCAAAGTGCTGAATACTGCAAATTAATGAGGCAATTTGTTGATGTGTTCGCTTGGGAGTACAACGATCTGAAGACATATGATGAAAATATAATTCAGCATAAAATTCCACTTGAGAAAGACACTATTCCTTTCAAACATAAGCTGGGACCAATGAATCCTATGCTCCTTCCTCTGGTTGAGAAAGAAATTAAAAAGTTGTTGGTTGCTAAGATCATAGTGCCTCTTAGATATTCTAAATGGGTGGCCAATCTAGTTGTTGTGAGGAAGAAGAGTGGAGAAATCAGACTATGTGTTGATTTCAGGAATCTAAATAAATGTTCCAAAAAGGATAATTATCCTCTACCAAAAATGGAGCATTTGTTGCAGCAAGTCTCACGTGCCAAAGTAATGTCTTTTATAGATGGTTTTTCAGGTTATAATCAGGTTGTTGTGCATCCGGATGATCAGGAGAAGACTGCATTCACCACTCCTTGGGGTACCTTTATGTATTCCAAGATGCCTTTTGGGTTGATGAATGCTGGAGCCACCATTCAAAGAGCTATGGATATAGAATTTGTGGGAGAAAAGGATAAATTTGTCCTTATCTACCTGGATGATATAACAGTATACTCCAGTAGCCATCAAGACCATGTGCAACATTTGAAGGAAGTGTTTTTGAAGTGAAGAAGGTTTGGGATTTCAGTAAATCCTAAGAAGTCACAGTTTGCGTTAGAAGAAGGCAAGTTGTTTGGACATATTGTTTCTGCTGCAGGTGTCCGAATTGACCCAAAAAGAGTAAAAGCGATACATACCTTGTCTGTCCCGAGATTGAAGAAGGACATCCAGTCTTTTCTAGGCAAGATTAATTTTGTAAGGAGATTTATCCCAAATTTTGTAGAACTTGTGAAGCATTTTACCTCTATGTTGAATAAGGGGTCAGAGATCAAGTGGAATGGTGTAGCAAGAAAGTCATTTGAGTCCACTAAAAGGGCAATTATGGAGGCCCCCACTTTAATCAGTCCAGATTATAGCAAGGAGTTCCGCATATTTTCTTTTGCCTCTTACGACACCCTTGCAGCAGTCTTATTGCAAGCAGATGAAGAAGGCTCAGAGCATCCGGTGGCATTTTTCAGTAAAACCTTAATGGATGCTGAGCTGAGGTATGATATTATTGAGAAACAAGCATACGATCTTATCAAATCTTTGAAAGATTTCAGAGTATACATCTTGCATTCCAAAATAGTTGCATATGTGCCTTCTGCTGCAATAAAGGATGTCTTAACGCAACCTGATGCTGATGGAAAAAGAGTGAAATGGATTGAAAAAATGATAGAATTCAACATAGAGCTGAAGCCTACCAAGCTGGTAAGAGGTCAGGGGCTTGCCAAACTGTTGGCAAAAGAAAATTGTAAATCTTTGGACGTCGATTTCTTGTTCAATGTAGAAGGAAATGGTCTAATGGAAGAGCATGAAACAGCTGAATCGCAGAGAGGACTGTCGGTGGATGAGAACCTAGCTTCATGTAGTTGGTATGCTGCAATAATTAATTCCCTTTTAAAGCTAGAAGTTCCTTCAGAATTTTCTCAAAGTCAAGCAAGAACGTTAAAGCTCAAGGCAATGAAATATTGCATCAATGATAGCTCACTTTATTGGAAGGATCCATCTGGAGTGCTTTTAAGATGTCTAGACAAAGAACAGTCAGTAGAAGTTATGCAGCAGTTCCATAACGGCATGTGTGGAGGACATCATTATTGGAGAACTACAGCCCAAAAGATTCTCAGAGCTGGGTACTATTGGCCATCTTTATTTTCTGATGCATTTGCTTTTGTTAAATCTTGTGACAGGTGCCAAAGATTTGAAGGAAAGCAGCAGTTAAAATCCCTGCCCCTAAAGCCAATAATTGCAAAAGGACCTTTTCAGCAGTGGGGCTTGGATTTCATTGGTGAAATCAACCCGCACTCCAGTGGCCAGCACAGGTGGATATTAGTTGCCACTGATTATTTTACAAAATGGATTGAAGCAATCCCAACAAGGAAGGCTGATCATAATGTGGTAATGAAATTTTTATCAGAAAACATTTTCAGCGGATTTGGTTGCCCACATAAGCTTATAACAGATAATGCAACAGCCTTCAAGGCAAAAGAGTTGGTGGAAATGTGTGATTCAATGGGCATTAAGCTTGTTCATTCCACCTCCTATTACCCCCAAGGGAATGGTCTAGCAGAATCCTCTAACAAAAGTCTGATCAGGATTATTAAGAAGCTGTTAGAAGACAATAAGAAGAATTGGGATGCAAAGCTCAAATATGCACTATGGGCAGACAGAGTGACCATCAAAAGATCTACAGGCTACTCTCCTTTCAAGCTGGTATATGGTACTGATGCTATTTTTCCAATTCAGCTTACTCTTCCTGTGGCAAAATTGCTCCAAACAGCGCAGAATGAAGAAGATGTTATGGCCAATAGAATCACTGATTTAACAGAATTATATCAGATCAGAGAGCAGCTGATTGAAAAAGCTATCGCACATCAGTAGAGGATCGAGGAAGTCTTTGACAAGAAGGCAAAGAGAGACAACTTGCAGGTTGGTGATTTGGTTATGAAATGGGATGCATTTAAAGAAAAGAAAGGCAATCATGGGAAATTTGATGCTCTCTGGACGGGCCCTTTTATCATTTGACAGATTCAAGGGAGCAATACCTTCATACTGAAAAGTATGGAGGGAGAACCAGTTTTTGATGGCCCAATTAATGGGCGGTTTTTGAAAAGCTATGTGATTTAAGGTCTTTAGGCCTTAAAACTGTAAATATTTTATTTTTTCAGTTTTAGTATAAGCAAAGTAGACTCCATGCCCAATGGAACACTAGGAAATTTTTGCTAATTTGTTTTCTGCAAGAAAGGCATTGATCTGCAGTTCTTGATACCTCACAGGGAGGATCTCATCCCCAGAAGGAGCCAGTGTTAGCTTTGCTATGCAAATGGATTAAAAATAGATTCAAAAATCTCTCAAAGGCTGCAAATATGCTTATAGTCATGCCCAAAATGCATGTTTGCTGTTCAAATCATCAAGACATGACAAAAGCTACCCACCGATCAAAGAGGTTGCAAGAGGGAAGCCCTTTGGAGGGCAAAATTACACTATCGGAAGGTGAAAATACCCAAAAAATCACATAAAAACCAAGATTGCAGGCTTATGAATCCGCATCAACCTCAGCCATCGGATCTGGCCGATCAACGGTCCAGGTCGCGTCGGCATATCACAAGTCGGAGGAGGTAGAGGCAGTGACATGATACATTACCGATGAGCGATCGCCGATATCGCTTCGGCGTATCGCTATCGGCGATAACAAAGGGATGGGCCTTTAACATATATCAGTGATCGCCTATGGGCCGAACCCGACCGCGTTATGAGTTATTTTTGATAACTTATCGGGTCCGTGGTGAATATCGCTATCGGCGTTTTCTGAGGGTCGGGGCCTTTACATATAGCATGCCTCTGATCCGATGGGTCGGACCCGATGACACTATAAAGGATTTTTCATAATATTTCAAGTCCGCGCGAGGGCCATTTTTATTGTATTTTGTGTATTGTCAATGTATAAGGAAATACACAGGAAGCCTTAGCAAATGCCCATAACAATGAAACCCGGACCCGAAAGGGTCCGGGAAGTGAAATACATATATTTTCAGGTCCGCCAAAGTTGATTTCCTCATGTTTTGCAGCATTGTTCATGAATTTCCAAATATAAAGAAAAGCAAGGGATCGGCCGGCTACGATATGCGACTGTGACCCGAAAGGCGGACCCGGTAGAAAGTTATGCCATGTTTGAGGATGTTTGAAGTCCAAGTGAAACAGAAATGGACGGGATTTAGCAATGTCGCAGCGTTTTCGCTGTTTATGACCCAGACAGACATAATAACAGAAAAGAAACATTCACAGCTATTGCCTGAAAGGGACCGGTGCAGGGATTTCATAAGAACGGCACCCACTCCATTGCAGGTTCAAGCGACAAGCCATCCTTGAAGGAACCGTGCAGTTATGTTATATACCAGAAGAAGGATTCGGCGGAGGGACGGCAGCCGGCAAACAGAACCCAGAAAGGGAAGGGGAAGGGCCACTACACGCCTCAACCCAAATCAAATAAAATCATGGAGCATTAACGGCCCTGCCAGTGCAGCAATCATCCTAACAAACATAATGGGTCATCTTTGGCACGAGGGAGCTCCTATGCATCACAGCAGGCCACCCAAAATATCTGAGTATGGTTATTTCACTGTCAGAAGAGGAAAACCGCCGAGCCATGCCTACCTATTGAGGGAATCAATCAGTTAAACAAGACAGAAGGATAGACTAAGACACCTGAAGCCTCAAAAGGCTGAGGACCATTATAAACAAGCTATGAATAGCTAAAAACAAGATATAACAAGGGTTCAACTTTTGGAGATTATTCCTCCCCTATTTTCTCAAGCTTCGCATCTGCAGCCTTTAGTAATACAAGCTTCTTTTGCTGCTACATGTTTAATGTCAATTTCTCTTCTGTTCTATGCTTGCACTTGAACAGTTTGTTCAGGTTTTCTGTGTGTTTAAGGCCAGATAACTGTCATCTTATCTCTACTTTGATATACTAGATTTGCAAGCTTCTTTGCTGCCTATGGCTAGCCATTTATATGTGTGATTATATGTGCATCTACCAGTATAGTCAGTGAGTTCTTTTACTACCTGTAGCTAGCCATTCATATAGTTCCATGTATGCTATCTGTCGGCATAGTCAGTGTTCTCCATCTATCCATTAATCTACAAACTATTGAGCATTAGCAGTCTAAAGCCTTGTGTTGTTGGGGGTGTTCATGCATGTCTTGAGTGTGAATAGAGCTGGAATGGTTATCCGACTTGATCCAAACCATCTTTCATTTCCATAGTTCAGAGAAAAATATTGAAAATTATATGTTACCAGGCATCTCTGATTTACAACCTCCGAGAGTTTCCTGGAGTGATAAGAGGCCCTGATAGCAAGAGTGTTTAGAACACCAAGTTTCTGGGCTGGATGATAATGGGAATCATCGTGAATGTAGTTTTCTGTATGGGTTGACTTCCTGAAGACTTTATGCCCTATGGAGCCATCCTCCTTTCTCGTGATGAGGATGTCTAAAAAAGGAATGCTCATGTTTTCTTCAAGCTCCATGGTGAATTTTATTTCTGAGGAGATGAAATTTAGGTGAATAAAAAACTAGTCAAGCTCTGCTTTACCATGTGTCCATTTTATATTAGTATCATCGACGAATCTCTTCCACCATGCTGGTTTCAGAGGGTAAGATTCCAGGGTCTTCTTTTCAAAATATTCCATGTATAAGTTGGCCACGATTGGTGAAAGGGGGGATCCCATTGCCACTCCAGATGTCTGCTCATAATATGTTCCTTGGAAGGTGAAAACTGTTGATCGCAAGCAGATTTCGGCCAATCTTGCAGTCCCTGGATCAGAAACCTCTTTTATAACCTGAATGGCTTCTTCAAGAGGGATCTTAGTGAATAAGGACACTACGTCAAAGCTAACAAGGATGTCATCACGCTCTATTTTCTCATTCTTAATGAGATTCACAAAGTCATGGGAGTCTTTGATGAAAGAATCAGTGTTTCCGACGAGGGGCTTGAGGATTCTTGCAACATACTTAGCGAGCTCATAGGTTGGGGATCCAATGGTATTGACAATTGGTCTAAGAGGGACTCCATCTTTATGGATCTTGGGTAACCCATAAATCCTAGGGATGCATTCACTAGAGGAAATTAATTTCTTTTTTAATTTATCATCAAGGTTGGATTCCAAAATTGCCTTTTTCACCTCTTTCATAATCTTGGGGATGGGGTTATTGCTCAGCTTCTTATAACTACCACAATTGAGGTGTTCATTCATTTTGAATATATAATCTTCTTTATCCAAGATCACGGCTGCCCCTCCCTTATCTGCCTTGAGAACCACAATTTTATCATTGTTACGCAGGGATTTGAAGGCCTTTTTCTCTGCTTTACTCAAATTACTTTTGGGGGCTCTGGCCTTTCTCATAATAAGGGAGCATTCTTGTCTTAATTCTTCCTTATCTTCCAAGGGAAGTTTGTTAATCCCATCCTCTATGTTATATATAATTTTCTCAATGGGAAGGTTTTTTGGAGCAACAGCAAATCCAAGACCTTTTCTGAGGACATTAATAACCTCAGGTTCTAAAACTTGGGAGGACAGATTTACGACTTTCTTTTTTAATCTTGATCCGCAAGTGTTGACATCTTTGCTGTTAATTTTGTTTACATCCTGGCCGAGCGTATTACAACTTTCCAGCTGAATGGGCTCACTACTTGGAATGACCTGCGCAGTTTCCTTAACTCCATGCGTATTCATTTTGTTTACACCCGGGCTACACATATCAAACGCAACAACTTTCTCCTACGAAGTTTTATTAATGTCTTCAAGCGTACCCATCGAGTTAAGGTTATCGACTTGTTTATTTTTGTTTACAACTGGGCTGCAATTATCCAGCGCAGTACCCACGAGGTCAATTTGCTCCTGCGCAGTCGAGTTGCAGTCGTTTTTAAGGTTGCAGTATGGAATATCGAATTGTTTATGTTTGTTTACAACCGGGCTGCAATTATTCGCAGTACCCACGAAGCCAATTAGATTACGCTCCTGCGCAGTTTCATTAACGTTCCTAACAGCTTGAAGCGAGTTCGATTTACCCAACGAGATCGGTTCATTCTTAGCTGAATGCGTTCTGTCCAAAGGATAAATCTGTTCACTGTTTTGATCGCTGCTACCATGAAACCTGCCCATTGGGTGATCAACGGTTTTTACATTAACACTGCCCATCAAATCAGGCGAGCCAACGCTGTCAAGGCCTCCTACGATCTGTGTATGTTCTTCAATTTCACCGAGACTGTTGGTTCTATAACCGAACCCTAAACCGTTCAAACTGCTGCTGTTGCCATCGGTGTAATGCGTTAGCTCAGCTGAATCATTTAAGTTTCTTGATTCAAAAGCGTCTGCTGAACTTTCAATGGAAATGCCCAGTTTTTCATTATTATACTGCGATTTGTGTAGTAAATTGGACAATTTCCTGCGTTGTCGTTTCTCAGTAACCTGTCCTTCATTAATGCCTTTCAGAGCGGCCCTGGCATCGATAACAGACCAGAGATTCTCACTAATGATGCTGGCTAGCTTTAGGTGAGCTGAGAGTGCTGAGCGACCAAGATTATCCAAAGAAGCCCTAACTCTTTTAATTTCTGCCCTTATTAGAGACATGCTGAGTTGAAAAAACGCCTTGCTATTATATCTGTTATGCAATCTATGATTAATTTGAGCAAAAGGAGGAATAATATTATTGTCACGACAGCTCTTAAGAAAATGCAGATCAGCAGCTCTTCTTGCTATCTTAGCTCTAGTTTTTTCGAGTAAATTGATTTCACTCCAGGTATCCCCTCCATATAGGGAAATGATTCTGGATTTAAGACCTCTGTGGTTTATTATTTTGGACTTAGTCACCGGAGAATCTACAATAAGAACCATTTTCTGCCAACGTTTCAAATCCCAACCGGGATCCATCATCAGGACAACTTGAATGCTTGATAGAAGAAGAGCTTATTTGAGGGATAAATAGTAATGGGGAGAGAAAAGATGAATTTCGGCTCCTGCGCAGCAATATCGGTTACGGCATTAAGGTTTGGGGTTGTGGTTAGACCCTAACCATTGTCCGTGGACCGGGGTCGGGGGTTAACCAAGGTCCCATCCCCCAATTCGCAAACCATACAAGTTTAAATCTAACTGCCTCCCCCATATGGTTAAGAAACACCATGCAGTATATTGGTAATGTCGTTGCGTTACTGTATGGGAGGTTGTGGGGTCGAGCCCGACGTCCGTCCTATCTACCATCAAAAATTTTGATATGCCACGAGGAGGACACGCGGTGGCCTCAGGCTTAGCCATGTGTCACCTCCTCATTGGCACAAAACAAAAACATGTGACCAATAGAATGATGCCATCGAGCTTGATAATATTCCAAAAAATATTCCGAAGGAATATACTGCAAGAATATACCAAGAATATTCCTTTTGTTTGTTTGGGTTGTACGAATGCTCAGTCAGCATCAGTGTCAACACCTGCAAAATTTTTACTAGTTTAACAAAGTGAATAGAACGTGTTTCTTGGAGTATACGGTGTTTGTTTCGCGTCAAAGGAGTTGCGTCAGATTCAGGATGACGAGTACTACGCGGTCATTCAGGTTCCACACCATTTTGACGACTTTGATTTTTGAGCATAATTTTGAGCACCTGATCATTCCTCCCTACTGAAAGCCTTTTGGACCCCAAAAGATCACTTTCATTTGTCCAACAGGTGAGGGTACATTTCCCTCACCTTTACAATCTCTATCCATTTGGATTTTGAAGGATTTTTTCCCTTGAGCCCCACTCGAAGATAATAGACCCTTCCCCTTTTCGATGTCCTTATTCTTCTGTCAAGTATAGTGTCTTGCTAAAGCTCATCAAGGAATTATGGAGAAAAGTATTCAATAGATGGAATTTAAACATTCTCTCCTTGATCTTCAATCAAAGGAGACTCATACAACCTTAAATTCTCAACATTAACAACAACATAAATTTGCATATATGAAGAAAAATCCAACCTGAAGGCATTGTTACCAATCTTTTCCAAAATTATGAATGGACCATATATAATTCGTTTTAGTTTTTTACCTTCTCCTTGGAGCCTCTCTTTGCTAATGTGAAGCCAAACCTCATCATTGACTTGGAACTTGTGATCTACATGATGCTTGTCATGCCATGCTTTGTACTTGCCTTGGCTCTTTTCAAGTTGTTCTTGAACTTTTTGGTGTACCAATTGGATTCGTCAATGAACTTTCTTGCTTTTTCTATGTCGTTATGACCTTCAATATCAACATCTTTGCCAAAAATGAAATCCAAAGGATATTTAGGCAAGTATCCCAAACATGCCTCAAATGACGATGTTTGAGTTGAAGAATGCTTGGCTTGATTGTAGAAATGAAGAGAAAAAGAAGAAATATTACTCGAAAGTGATTGATTTGACAGAAGACAAAGCAGCTCTCCATATAAAGTGCAGAATAATCATATGGATAATTTTGAAGCTGTTTCGTTGCACTTGCCAAGCAGTTAGAGCAACTGGCGGTGGATATAACTCTGTCTCACTGAAGGAGAGCGTAAATCTGATGTCCTAAAGAATCAGCACCCGGCCCTTCCGCGAATCTCTTTATTGATGCAGAAACTTCAATAGGCAGGTTGGAAACAAGAGTTCTAAAAGCCATTTCTTGCCCATTCATGAATTGATCAATTACAGAAACCGAAGGAGTTGTCTCTGTCGAGGAGTAGCAATGACGCTGTTGTCGTTCCAATAGTGCATGCAGTACTATTTTGGCGCATAAGCAACCACAATGCATTCAATACTGTTTTGGCACATTAGTGATTACATTCGGAATCAGTCATATGCAGTCATATGCCTGTCGTTGAATATGTAGTCAGATGCATGGCTCACTGTCCCTGAAAACCAGGGAAATTATTTAAATTGCTATCTAATCGTTATAATTAAAACTATTTCTATTTCGGAATATGTTAAGGTTTTAATCTTATAGAATATTAGATAATAATCTTTATAAAATTCTAGGTCTTTTTGGGTATGGTATTTATTTTTAGGTGTAATTTTCTGAATATATATATATATATATATATATATATATATATATATATATATATATATGTTGAAGTATATGGACAAAATGTAATGACATAATGGTTGCAAATATGTTTATGATAATTGTACATAATATAAATCAGTTTTTTTTCTTTTTTCTTTTTCTGAAGAAAAATAATATAAATAAATTAGATAATATTTATAATAGTGTGAAATCAATTGTCTATATTTATTTCCAAATAATTATGTCTTTTTAATTAAAATAATGTTATATGAAATGAATTATGGTTTTGTATTGGAACAAATTCTATTTACAGATTAGGAATCTCCATGGTTAAGAATCTTGTCCATGTTGTGTTATTTAAATTGTATATATGTTTAACTTATATATTAAATGTATCATGAAGTGTTTTGTTGTTTGTTATGGATTGAAGTTTATTTTCATTTACCAGTCATTTAATTTATATGGGTGCATGTCCCCGATCGAGGTGTGAGCTAGAAGATCATCTCATTAAAACGATGATAATGGTATGTACTGCGAGGTACTACGAGGTACAGAACCACTGCCCCCGACACGCTCGAGGCGATGGGTACGGTGGGCCGTGGCCCTTTGCATGATGATGGACAGTGCATTAAGGAAGGTTGGCAACAAGACGAGGGGAAACATTTTAGTCTGTAATCACCCTTGAGAGAAGTGTAGTGAGCACCAAAACGACCGAGTGCAAGGAGATTGGAGCGGCAGGCTAATTCAGTGGCTCCACAAGTGGAAGAAACTCCACCGTTTGCAAGCGAAGGAAATTGGGTATGTTATTGGCAACCTCTCTCATCTCATTATGTTGCCTTGATTTTGGTTTCGTCTGAGGGAGAGGGAAAGAATATTGGGGAAGGAGCATAAGGATGTTAGGCATTGGGGGCGTAGGTTGATGGTGATAGTCTGCTTCTGCCTTTGGCAATCGTCGGGCATCATTACCATCTTGCTCTACTTTAAGATACTCCTATCCCATATGGGAATTATGATGGCTCTAAGTAGGGAGCATAGTATAGGAGCATGCAGTTGCATCGCTGGAAAAGACGAGGGGTTGGGCTATGGGCATAATGTCTACCTATGCACCCGCATTCTGGGAGGAAACCTCTATCTTGTGACCATGCATAGCCGGAGGGGGGTTTGTAGGGACTTGGGAATCGAGGAGAAGGAGGACAATCACCGCGGGCACAAAACCTGGGAGGGAATTGAGACTGACTATGGAAGAATGGGATGGAGGGTTAGCAATGGCGGTCTTACGAGGCTCAGGGATGGTTGACTCCTATGTTGGGCTCCCATTTTTCTTGTCAGGTTGGTAGCAAAGGGCAAGTCAGTCAGGTTGGGCCAATGGCCAGAAGGCAGCTGGGTCTCTGTAACTGGGACTAGGGGGATACTGCATGCATGAGCGATGCTAAAGGGGGCCTTCTATTGGGACTTGGAACCACTTGTGCAAGGTATGGGCAGGTCCTCTCTGCAAAACCCATCTGCGACCATGAGGGGCATGCTACTGTTAACGTCAAGGGGCGTATGAAGTTGGGGGGATGGAGCAACGTGGTCCTACCACCCATATACATGAATTATATAGTAACACATTGAAGTCTAATTGGTCAATTGAATCTTTTTTATGCAAAGCAGGTCTGCCACATGGTAAACCCACCCGAACACAAGGAAATTCCAGGGCCGAACAGGTTATAATTTGTCACATTGCAAAGGACTAGATCGGTGAGGTCATGGCTCGACCAACAAAGACCCAAGGGTGAGGTAAGAGATGTCGAGAGGCCAAGCACAACACGGAACCTGGTTCTTGGGGTGGCCAAAAAGGTCGGAAGTCTATTGAACGTTTAATCAATGAAGCGGCAACCGCCTACCGGGAGGGAACCAATGAAGAAATTTGAAAACTGTTAGAAGAATGGGAAGCAGAAGTGAAGCAGGAGAGTGAGACGGATACGGAGTTGGAGGACTGGAGAGTCCTCGTCCCAAATCCTAGGAAAACAAGAGGGAGAATCACCTAGTTCAAACAGACCCTTTATTTGTATTGGTTGATGAAAAGCCTGTTGGGAAAGGCGATGGAGCAGATCTCAGTAGGCATGGCAGTCACGGTTCAGGGAATCCCAAACTACAAGCAGGAATTTTAGAAGATACAATTTCAACTGCACAAATAGGACACCCACCCTGGTCGAATTAAGTAGCACCTGCCATGCATTGATTCAGACAGAGCTCCCCGAAACGAATGCCAAAGATCGAGCTCCATTGGAATCAGCGTCAGCTGAACAACATGATTAGCATGCCTAATTTATGATAGTTTTGTTTATATATGCGGCTAGTTTTTAAATTTGTCTATGCATTTACATATGTATGTAGAACTCGAGAGTATAGAAATTGAAACTTATATTGTTTGAATAGAGAGACTTAAGATTTTTTTGCTACTGGATGTCATAGAATGCGGATAAGTGGCCAACATACTTGGATTCCTACTGAGCAAACTGAGGCTAACAAGATTTTTTTATATGGATTAGTTTACTAAAATTTTTGTTTTTATTGATATTTTTCAATTTTAATTTAGTGTAATTCTTTTTTAAATAGTTAATTTAATTTTTTTGGTAAAATTAATTAATTGATGTTTTGGATTGTTTATTAAAATGTATAAATTAATTAATTAAAAATACATATTAAATAAATAAATATAAAAATTAAAAAAAAAAAACTATTAATTTAATTAAATTCTTTTTTATATTTTAATTTTATTTTAATTAAATTAATAATAAATTTTAAAAAAATACCATATTTTTTAATTATTTACAATATATAAATAAAATTAACTACCTGAGAAAAAAATACTTTTTACTCAAATTATACATACGGCACAATCCAAACTTATCATTATGAGAAATTGCAAACCAATTAAAATTGAGCCAAATAGTAGCAGAGTTAGAGTCCGCGTTAGATTACTTATCATGATGTCCTTATCCCTTTTAGACACGAGTCGAGTCCTAATGTTTCGCTACTCACGAGACCACAGAGCGAACTATCATTAGCCAATCTCCATTGACTACTTATCATGCTGGACTTATCTCTCCTAGAGACGGGTCCTAACGCTAGCCACGTGACGACAGAGTGAACTTTCATTAGCCAATCGCCAATGGTTCACTATTGTAACCAAGAATTTTGAAGACCTTTTTTTAAAACTAAAGAAATCTGGTCTTAAAAGTTTATTTTCTATTTTAATTATTTTACATTAAAATAGTGTGAGACAAAAATATTTGTTAGAGTGAATGAAAATTTGTTGACTTTCATTTTTTTATATCTTTAATTGAAGGCTTAAATTGATTTTCAAGGGAATATGCTCAACATATTTAAAAAATTATATTGCCACGTGGCTCTCGCCATCCATTAATTTCCTTAGGATTTGAGATTATTCCAATTCTAATAAATTACTCCATTTGTGCATTAATATTTATAACATTAATTTATAATTTATTTTTTTTAAAGTTAAAGTTGACTCATAACCTTTTTATATATGGTTAATATAGTAAATGTGTGCATTAGTAAGACATTCTTCATGTCGCAATAATTATTTTTATTATATTTATGAAGTCTTCGACTATAGCAACCACATTAATATTTTTAATGTAGTTGTACTAGTTTAAGACAACTTTATATTTAAGACAAAAATATTTTAAGACAAGAACAATTTAAGGAAAAATTATTTTAAGAAAAAACTTTATATTTAAGACAAAAACATTTTGAAACAACAATATTTTAAGACAAAAAATTATATTTAAGACATGACCATTTAAGACAATTAACAATTAAAACAAAAATATATCAATTTAAGAAAATATTATCTAACAACTACAAAATTGACTATGAAAGTGCACCCTAAGTCCACCAACTTGCAGTCTACTACTGTCTTACACTTATATCGAGACTGCTATTCCAGTTACCATTCACGTTATCTTATATAAATACAACAATTTGTTGGGCTCTTCGTTTTGTGGGGATAACCGACTCTGAAAAACGCGACAACTTTTCCTAGCGAAATTTCTCGGACATCAATTCCTCTTCTGTCCCTTTGATCTCTACTGATATAATTAGAGAAAACTTGTCTCTCGTTGCATTCGACTCTACTACACGGAGGGGGATTTTAAAACAATTTTTTAAGGCAAAAGAATTTTTTTGTCTTAAAATTTTCAATACGAAGTGCTAGTAAAAAAGGTAAAGGTAAAGGATTAAGGGCCTGTCTTTACGTTGTTGATGGGTTCTTCATGAAGTGGAGCGATGGAGGTCGACATCAAATGATGGGATTTAGGGCGATGGAGATCGACAACAGAGGTGTTCCTCATGAGGAGAGCGATGGAGGAACTTTCGCTGAACGTGGATAGGCAGTAACATAGTTGGAGTATTTTTCAGGGTCTCCATCAATTGTGATTTAATGTGTGTTTTTTGAATCTTTCATTTATTTTGAATGCTACTTCTATCCGTTGGTTGATATTATCAGCACATTGTGGTGTTGGAACTCCTGACTGTCATCGGCAACATGGATTAGATTCCCCTGAAGGATTGTTGAAAAATGCAGCAAGAAATTCTCAATTTGATTTTGTCTTCATTAAATTGAGAAAATTTGAATTTCCACATCAGCAGATAACTTAGATGTAATTAACTTGTGTGATATGGCTTGTGTCACCTAGTTTACTCAGTAAACTCGAGTTGGAGGAGTTAGAGTTTAGTTAAGCACGTGTGCTTGCTAATTTGTAGCAATCAAAGTCAGTTATCTCAAGTTGTACTCAGTTAAACTAGTTCTAACTGTTGCAGGAACTGGTGGAAGGTTAGTTTTGCAGTGAGACTTCATTCAAACTCAGTGATCATCTAGTTAACTGATCAATCATCCCAAAATAGCTAGTGCATGCAAAGAATTCGAGTTCCCCAGTTGTGGTGGAGATTCTAAGGTAGTGTAACATCAGTTGTAGACTAGTCTTGAGTGTACATGTGTTGCATGAAGTCAAATGATCAACCTTGGGAATTGCACAATCCATTCTGGAAAATTACTAAATAATAGGGGCCTAATTTCTCAATGAATTGCGCAAGGAAATAGGGGCTCAAGCATATGCAGAAATTGACTATGTTTGAGTCAGAGCTTCTAAGTGAGTAGAGAGATAGGTTATTAACTTGCAAGTTGTGCTCAGTTAAGAAAATAAATTGCAATACATCACTATTCATCATATTAATGCAAGCAAACATTGGGGTTTTTAGCCGATTGTTTTCCCTAGGAAAAATATTGTGTGCTTGTGTGTTATTTCTTATTGCATGTTTGAAACTTTTGTTCTAAATTGGGAGTTAACTTCCATAGAGCATTAGATTAGGTTTTTGTCTTGTAATTTTGATTAAGACTTCATGAGCCGTTGCAAATCTACACCATGATTTCTACATGGTATCAAAGCAGGAATTTCGAAGTTGCTTCTCAGGAGGTTCGAATTTGCATTTGAGTGTAGCAGGATCTCTTTAGAGCTAAGAAGGTGAACTTCAATGTGTTGAGGCTAGAGTATGCCTTGAAAGGAAACTCTAATTTCATCGCATGGAAGGATCACATGGAGGAGGTATTCTATGACAATGTATTGCTAAAATACATCGAGAGATGTTGCAAAACCAGCAGAATCTGATGCCTAAAATCTTGCTTAGTGGAAAAAAGATGTAGCCAAGGCAAGCAGAATAATATTGGAGGGAGTAGGGAACCTATTGGAGGGAGTACAAGACCACATTATCACCAATATCCATGGGAAAGAAAATCCTTATGAAATGTGGTAGGTACTGACAGATCTGATCTAGAATAGTAGTGACCACAAGAAGCTGACACTCATGGATAAACTTTGAAATATCAAGATGCAGAAGAATGACGCTATCCCGCTGTATCTTAGCAGGTTCACACAAGTTCGTGATGAGCTTGCAGGAGTTGGTGTCACTGTTTCAGAGGATGAGTTGGTAAGCCTAGCCCTTTTGGGCCTTCCCGAGAGTTGGCATAACTATTCAGATTCAGTGAATAGGAGGGAGAAACTACCGAATTGGGAACACTTATGGTCTAATTTGGTACAGGAGAAAATAAGGTGGAATACTAGAGATCGGACCTCTTCCAAGGGAGGATGAAGAAAAAATTGCATTGGTTGGTAAGGGAAAGAAGGGAAAAGGGAAGAAATCTCAAACCAAAACAAAATCCAGCCAAGGGGTAAAGAAGAAAGATAAAAAAATAAATGTTTCCATTGTCACGAATACAAGCACTATGCCATCAAGTTTCTACACAAAACGGTAAGAAAGAAAACCTTAGGAGGAGCGACAAATTGAGGATTTATTTATTCATGTTTAGTATATATTATATTTGTCCACTTGTTTATTCTTAATAAAAAATTGTTGTATATGAATGCCCCTTCAACTCCCATGTCTGCTCCCTTTTCCAATTTCCCTGCATCCCTAACTTCCCTTATTGCCTTGGTGTTCCTAGTTTCAAACTAAAAGCCTAAAATTACATTGATAATCATTTCACATTCATTGTCTAGTCAGTCCAATTATTTGAAACTTCACTATTACGATCCCCTCTTACTTCCACCACACATCCAATAAGTTCTTTTATGTGTTAGGAAAGGTCAGTTAGTTTAGTGCATTTGGTCTTTTTGTTTCTTCAATGTCCCATATTAGGATTCCACACTTATATTTCCTCATCAATTCTCCCACATGGTGTGTACCAGTGCTACAAGATTTCCATGTTTTTCAAAGCCTCCACCTCATTCTTTATGCTCAAAGAGGATTGATGAGACAACAACTACCAAAGCCATTTTCCATCCCTTTGAAGGCTATGTGCCTAGTAGTATTTTCTCTTTGCACTCATGAGGGTGACATTGTCTAGTCACAAGGAACCCTGGAACATCTGATGCATCTCCAACTCCGGTCCTTGTGGAAATGCATTTTGATTTTCTTTCCATCACCCAAATCCACTCTTATAACTAGAATTTTACTACTATAAACACCTATTTCCATTCAACTATACACCATTTCATACAACCATAATTCAAGACATATCCCCCACACAACTATTGGAGTTAATGTTATTCATGGTTAGTTTTTTCCCACACGTTGCATTGATAACTTGGGTGTTCTGCCTTGGAGTAGTCTATTGTAACTGGAGGGGGACATGGTACCCCATATCCTCCTCCTCCCATCACTTTCTCCCAGTACTCTCATGAACTTATCTACTTTTGAACTATTAGTTATCATTGCACTTGCCCATAACATCCCCACGTGGGGAAATGGTTAAGGGAATGACTTGTGTATTTAACTCAGTCCAAGTTTTTGTCTTATATCAACATCTTGTTATCAAAGGAATTGCATGGGAAATAGTTTGAATTTTCAACAATAGTAACAATTTCTAAACTAGTTCACATGCCACACAATATAAAGGAAACGTAACAATCACCACAAAATCACACATTGCTAGCTTCTGGAAAATGTTCACTCTTCTTCCTACACTGATATTAACACGAAGAGTTGCGTTTCTAGTACTCTGGTTGGTGTTCCTATTGTAAGGAATTATATTTTTACATAATTTGCATAAAAATGATCCATAATCCTGCAAAGAAATTGAAGTCCTAAGATGGTGACATGGAAATCTTTTGGTTTCAAACCAGTGAGAAAGTGCTTAGGATTTATGAGGAAGTCTTGGCATCCAATAGCTTGCATATAGTGAAATGGATGATTAGTTCTAATTGCATGGATCGAATACTACTAGAATGGGTTACTCCATTATTTAGGGTATACAAGATGATTGAATACATGAAGAGGTTGAGGTAAAAAAGTTACAAATGAGTACTCCTTCCTGCCACGATTGCAAAAGCTAAACAAAATATTGAAATCTTTTCATTCAGGATACACGCCAATTTCTGAAAATATTTCCATAGTGTAGGGTTAGCTAGTTAGTTCCTATAAGAAAGAGCTAAATCATTTTTCCCATATATCTAAAGAACGTTTCCTGGAGATAATTTCGAAGGGAACTTTCTTTGTTGTAAAGAGAAAACCTATGCAAGAGATTAGCAATGTATGATTTCATGGTCTTTTTTATTTATTTTTATCTCTTGTTACTCGTGAACTATAGTATAGTAATATCAATAGTGTAGAGTATTCATACTATTACTTAGGTAGTTTCATTTTATAATCAACTGCTCAATATTTTCTGAAGGGGAATAATTCATATCTCTATGCTTAGTATTATATGACTTTGTTTTGATATAAATATTTCTTGCTTATTATTTCAAGTTTTACAAGTCATTTTCAATAGTTAATAATGGATAAGATTTTCCTTCTCAAAGAAAGTCCTTTCTCTCTTTCCTCATCTTTAGCCATTGGTAGCTGGAATGGGTTGGGATTTTCTGACTAGTAAGATAGCTACTGTAAGAAAAATGATGGAGCTTCTATGGAGAAGTAAATTGAATGAGTTAAGGCTAGACAATCTCTCTATTTATGAAAAACAAGGGGAAGAGTTGAGGATTTCCTTAATTTAGAAAATTTGATGAAGTTGGGGGACATGTATCTCTTACTATTATGATTGTCTATTATTGGACATTGGAGAATAATAGACAATTTCCCGTAAGAATTTTTAGTGCAATATTTTATGCAACTACAAATTTATTACATTGATTATCTTTGTGATCATCTCTGCTACCATTTGGATCTTTCCTACTTCGCTACTTGCAATAATTCTATTCAAAATTGTGACTCCAAAACCTGCTCATTATTTTTTGGTAAAAAGGAGACGATACTCAATGAGCGTGTTGATGGAAGTTTTGAATAATCTGCACACACACTTATTATTAAATAAATTTGGTTCTTGGATCCCATAGGAATAGTGATTGAGGCACAATTTTTTTGTTATGTGGAGATCATTTTAAATCTACTTTTAATATCCAATGTCTTATTCTCTATGTTGAACTTCATATTTAAGATTTGTTCTTTATGTTATTAGATTTTACTTACTTTTTTTCTCACTTTGCGATACTAATAAATTTGATGCATTTTGTCTTTCATTATTTTTGGATCATCTTATACACATGCAAGGCGAATATTGGAAATAAATATAAGATAAACATTTAATGATTTTTTTTGAAATTTTTAATATAAACATCATTCCAGATTAATTTTTTAAAATTTTGAAAAGAAAAAAAATGTGTTAATCATATTAAGATGTATATTCCCTAATTTTTTGATAATTAAGGGCACAACCATAACAATAGTGGGATTCTATGGGATGCTTGCCTCACAATCTGATGATGGGGGGCTCTGCAACCTGAACTAGGTTTTGAGTTAGGGTTTGGAGCTGGTAACCATGGCGGGTCGTGGAGGAGGGAGTTATGCTCCCTCCTACAGTCAAATAGCGCGAACAGAAGCAAGGGAACTGGTCTGCATCACTTCAAGAAACCACTGAAGGTGATAACTAAGGATATTAACACAGGAAACATCAAACCTCACGAACAAAAAGAAAGTCATGAGGAAGATAGCAGGGAGAAGAGGAAAGAGGGTTGCAGTCAGAAAGCTGCACCCATGAGCGCGACAGGGGTCTGTAAACCCAAGTCGACCATAATTCCTCGGGTCGTTTTAAGCGACCCAGCGCTACAAGTGCACAGAGAACACATGGCGGAACACGCGGTTATCTGCAAATTTATGGGGATTTGGCTGATGGAGAAGGCCTTACACACATGGATAGGAAACCACTGGAAACCAAAGGGGGAAATAAACCTTCACCTTGGATCCAAGGTATTCTTTACGGTGGTGTTCACGAGCTTAGAAGATAAAGACAGAGTGTTCGAGGGAGGACCCTATTTTTACGCTACTACAGGCCTTTACATGCGACCATGGGTGATGAATTTTGTCCCAGAACGAGAAACGTTCACTTTAGTACCGGTATGGATAAGACTATACTCCCTTCCTTTAGATTATTGGTTATCGGAGTCTCTAAAGGCTATCGACAATAAATTAGGGAATTTTATAAAAATATCAAATGGGACTCTAAGAGGAAAAAACACTTCATTTGCCCGAATCTGTGTGGAAGTGGACTTATCCTGAGCACTTCCGGACGAGATCATTTTAGAAGTGTATGATGAAGAATGGGTGCAGGCGGTGGACTATGAACATGTCCCATTCAGGTGCCGTAAGTGCCATGAACACGGGCACCTATACAGAGATTGCCCATCAAACAAACTGGAGAACAACACAAAAACCACCACAAGCAAAGATCCCGAGGGTTTCACTAAGGTGGGGGGAAAAGGGAAAGGAGGAAAGAGGTACCAAAAGAAAATCTACGAGGATGGGCAATCGAGTCACAATAGTTTCAAAATCTTAGAAGAATAAGTTGGAAACAATGGGGCAAACCAGGAATCAGAGACTAATACCAATGAGAAGGATAGGGATGCTAGCATGGAGGACATACTAGAGAAAAACCAGCAAAAGGATGATCTACCGAACATTGTGGAGCTCAGTAGGGACCATGAGATGACCCCAAGTGAGGCGGGAATGGAGGACAATGAACTGCAGGAGATTCTTGAGAGGGAGAACTTAGATCTAGAAAAGTTTCTGGAGCAGGGTATTGCTAAAGGGGTTGACTCCGTGCCAAAGGAGGACTTTGACAGGGTTCAACAGCTCTTCCTTTGGAGATCCTAATCGAAGGGCTCTGGAGTCAAAAGAAACCATGACAGCCAGGAGAATAGAGGGATGAAAACAATGGAGGAAACACTGGGACACTCTTCCAAGAATCCAGGTAGGAAAAGAGGAAGAAAAAGACAGAATGAGCTGCTGACCGAATGTGGAAAACTCATGATTAACTCAGGTAAGATGAGAGATCTCACCAGCTACTCCTTTACAAACCTTTCTTAATGAAGCTTACAACCTGGAACATTAGGGGCCTAGGAAGTAAAAGGAAACAAAGAAATCTGAGCAGTAGAATAAAAGAAGAAAAACCAGATATGGTTTTTATTCAGGAAACTAAGTGTTCGATGGACAAGATCAGAGAAATACATATAAAATGGTTAATCAAGTATTATTATCTCGAGGTTAAGGCATATAACTCGGCTGGATGGATTCTTACGCTTTGGGATCCCCAAAAACTTGGAATCCTAGATGCGGAAGCATCCAAGAACTATCTATCGTTGGTGATTCAACCTTTGGATGACAGGGAGACTTACATGATTACAAATGTCTATGGTCCTCAAAAACTAGAAGAAACACTCAAGCTTCTCACCTCCCTTGAGGAGCTGAGAGAGAGATATCCTGATATGCCATGGATTCGGGTAGGGGATTTCAATATGATTAAATCTCTTACAAAGAAAAAAGGTGGCACCAGAACACTAGGCATAGACTCCATTGCCTTCCAAAACTTCATAAACAAAATGAGACTAGTGGATGCTAAAACAATAAAAGGCACTTTCATCTAGAACAACAAAAGAGGAGGGGCTTCTCAAGTTGCCTCTAAACTAGACAGATTCATAATCTCAGAGGACCTCCTTCTCACAGGCCTTGACATGTTAGCTCTAATCCTTCCCTTTGGAGGCTCAGACCACTGGCTTGTCCAGCTTGAAGCCGCTTTTATGGGTACACCGAGGAACAGACCTTTGAGGTTTGAAAATGTCTGGATCTCTCACCCTAACTTCACCAGCAATATTGACAAATGGTGGATGGAAGACTTGCCCATTCAAGGCACAAAAATGTTTATGCTACAACAAAGACTTAAACACATCAAATCTAGAGTCAAAGATTGGAACAAGAAAGAGTTTGGAAATATTTTTAAAGCCAAAAGAGAAGTTGAACAGAAACTCTAGGGGATTAATTAAATCATAATCACAGATGGTTTTACCGAGGAAAGGAAAACTCAAGCTGAGTCTCTTTAGAAGGAATGGGAAGATAGGTGCATTCAAGAGGAGATATTCTGGAGGTAGAAATTAAGAGTGCAGTGGATTAGAGAAGGGGAAAAATAAACAATTTTTTTTCATAAATCAACTTTGGATCACAGGGAACATAACAGAATTTCAAAACTCAGAGATTTTCAAGGGAAGGAGCTTGTCTCCCACAAAGAAATGAAATCTGTCCTAGTACAACACTTCCTTAGCATTATAAAGGAGCCTCTCTTAGATAAGTCACGGTTCATTAACAATTTCACAAAGTATATTCCCAAGCTTGTAAGAAGGGAGGACAATCACAATCTTAACATGCTAGTGTCTGAAGATGAGGTCAGTGAAGTTATCAATGAGATGCAAAATGGGAAAGCTCCTGGCCCAGATGGATTCAATGTGGACTTCTTCAAAGCATGCTGGAAAATAGTCAAACAAGACATCCTTGATGTAGTGGAAGACTCCAGAAGATCCAGAATGGTTTTGAAGGCTCTCAATGCCTCTTTCATAGCTTTGATTCCAAAGCAGGAAAAAGCCATGACACCGGACAGATTCAGACCCATAGCTTTATGTAATGTGGTGTACAAGATTATTTCCAAAGTGATCGCTAACAGACTCAAGCCCCTTCTTCCAGCTCTTATCTCAGAGGAGCAAACTGGTTATGTGGAAGGAAGACAGATTCTCAATAACATCATACAAGCTCATGAGGTGGTACACTCACTTAAGAGAAATAAGCAAGTTGGCATGATCATACAACTGGACCTAGCGAAATCTTATGACAAGCTAAGTTGGTCTTACATCAGGGCAGTGCTGAGAGCTTATGGTTTCGACCACAACTGGATTAGATGGGTTATGGCCCTGGTATCCACGGCTAGTTTTTCAATCCTACTTAATGGCTCACCCTCAAGAACCTTTATGCCTTCTAGGGATCTCAGACAAGGAGATCAACTCTCCCCCTTCCTCTTTGTGCTCATGATGGAAGGGCTAGGCAGAGCGATAAAAATCACAAGTGTTGAAGGAATAATCCAGGGACTGAAACTGACCATAGATGGAGCTGGTTCAACTCACCAACAATTTATGGATGATACTATGCTGCAGGGCATTCCCACAGTCAAGGAAGCCAAAGCTTTTAAACAAATCTTGAACGACTTTGCTATGGCTGCTGGAACAGAGGTAAGCCTTGACAAATCAAAATTTTTCTTTTTTAACACTGACATTGCCATTCAGAGAAACCTCACCAAAATTCTAGGGTTTCAAAGGGATCAGTTACCTTCTAAGTACCTTGGAATGCCTCTTACAGACAAACCTCTGAGCAAGGGAGTGTGGGAGCCGGTAATTAACAAACTTCAGGACAAGATCAAGAAATGGACTTGCAGGTCTTTGAATTTGGCAGGGCGTCTTGTGCTTACAAAGGTTTTCCTGCAGGCCATACCCATTTTCATGTTGTCAACTCTTCCTGCTCCTAAAGGAGTTATGCAATAGATTAGGAATATTCAAAGAGATTTTCTTTGGGGCAAAGAGGAAGAGAAAAAGAAGTGGGCTTTGGTTGCTTGAGACAAGTTCTACAAACCTAAGGCCCATGGTGGTTTGGGGCTTCACGACCCTGAAATCCTCACTAGAGTATCGGGAGCCAAACTCTAATGGAGGTGGCTCAAGGAATCGACTACCCCTTGGGCTAAGCTTTGGAAGCAAAAATATGCAAATAATTGGCAGGAGAGGGATCATATCAGAATGTTAGGACTTATCAAGGGCTCCCACATTTGGAACCTTGCTTGGGAAAATGGAGTCATTGTCCAGCAGCATAGTTTCTAGGAGATCCGAGATGGGAACCTTGCACAGTTTTGGGAGGATAACTGGCAAAAGGAACCAAATTTGTTTAGAGAAGAATTAACCGCTCTAAAAAATGACACTGATAATAAAGGTTTACCTATGGTAAGTGACTTCTGGGATCAGGTATGGGACAATGATAAATGGAGAATGTGGAAGAATCTTGGTTTCAGTGAAGAGAGTCCTTTGAGGGCCCAGGCAGATTCCCTTGCTCTTGACTTCAAGTAGAGGAAAATTTTGGTGTCTTCCACATCTGACCAACTGAGATGGGGTTGAAACACCGAAGGCAATTTTAACCTCAAAGAAGCTAAACGCATGGCCCTAGGTTTTTATTATCCAAATGCTGATCAGATTTGGAATGACCTTTGGAAGAACCCGCAATGGATGAAAATAAAATTGTTTACGTGGTTGGTTCACCAAAAGAAAATTTTCACATGGGAGAATCTTCTAAAAAGGGGATTTGTTGGCCCATATAAATGCGATCTATGTGGCTTACAGGTGGAGATGATGGAGTATTTACTAAACCTCCGCCCCTTTACCTCTATCATGTGGGATTGGGCGGCCTTAGTCTTCAGGAAAACAAAGAGGGATAGAATCAGCATCACAAATACTTTGAATAATTGGAGGAAATACTTCTCAGGTAATGAAATCATTAACAAGGCTTAGAATCTGGTTCCAGGCTTTATTATCTGGGATGTATGGAAATAACACAATGGCAAGATTTTCAAGAACAAAATAGGCTCGACACAGAGTATCATTGTCCAAACTTTACGACAGCTTAAAGATACAGTAGGAGCCCTTATTTGGAAAATTCCTGTGGACCTCCCTTCGCCCCAAGACACTCGCATACTGATGCAGTTGGGTATCCATTCTATGGTTCCCCAAGGCACTGGCAAGGGTGTGAGCAAAACAACTGCTGGTAAAGATATCTGGCAACCTCCTCCTCCTGGTTTTCTAAAAATCAATATAGACGGGGCCTTTAAGGGAAAACTAGAGATGGCTGGCTATGGCGGTGTCATAAGAGATGAGAAGGGGCGCATAAAGAATATCTTCCATAGTCATTTGGGGACTGCCACAAATAACATGGCGGAGCTTATGGCCTTAGAGCAGTGCCTGGAAATCCTGATGGAGAGAAATTTACACAATAACATCATTGAAGCTGACTCTGAACTGGTCATTAATGCAGCCAAGAAAATGTGTAATGGAACGGCACATGGAAAAGTGTCGAAACATTGGAGGCTCTCGTAGGTATTTCAGCATATTCATTCCCACTTGCAAACCCTGAGAACAGTTATCTTTGTTCATGTGAGAAGGAAAGCTAGTATGTTAGCAGATCATCTGGCGAATGAAGGGGTGCTACGTAAGGAAAGCTATATTTGGTATGATTGGAAGTCTATACCCTCTGGCAAACTGTGCAATGATTGTCAACGATAGGCAGACAAAGACATGGTGAATCTCCAGACCAATGAAGAATGAGCAGGAGGAAGACCAGTGGGAGATGAAGGAATGGCATAAACCCGAAGTGAAGAGAGGGATGAAGAGGTAAGACGAAGGCACAAGGGCTTCATTGGGGGAGCAATACCATACCACGTGGGTTCATATTGGGGGATATTTATTGAGGAAAAAATGACATAATATATTGGGTGATATATAGGGGGTAGAGGGTTTTTATATTAGCAGGTATAAAAAATGGAGCCCAAAGTTAATGAAAAAATATAAAGGGGTATAAAAAATGTTAATGAAAAAATGGATACTTTCAATATCTAGTTAAAGTAGGGGTTTTTAAATTAGGAAGGTGTATTGGTTTCATATTGGTTGCGGGGTAAGCAATGTGTTTTTTAGAGGTATTTTCCAATATGTAGTCAAATTAAGGGTATTGATTAATATGCCATGAACGCACGTGATATGTATGACGTTCATTGAGTGAAGCCCCCGTGAATCAAGGAATGACATAAACACGAAGTGAAGAGAAGGATGAAGAGGTGGGGTAAGTATGCACAGGAGTCGTTAGATCATGGAAGATCAACGGGCATAATTGGTGGAAAAGATAAGCGGGAGTAGTGGGAGTAGGAGAGGGCGGAAGGGATTGAAGTGCCGCTTTTAATCCTGACCGTTGATCTTATTACTTGGCGCTGACGCCACATGCCTTTAAGGGGGTTCAACTACCTGTAACTCGCGTGCTAATGGAATAGGCACAGACCGCAGGTTTTAAGCGCCCCCGATCATCGAATGGATATCAGGTTTTAAAGTGGAGGGAGGTTAAGTCTAAGAGCGGACCCAAAAATTATAGACCAAAGGTTCATTTTCCTTATCAGGTCCGGATTACGGTTAAGTGGGGCGCAAGTCTCTGGCGCGATGCTTTTTGATTGGATGTCGGGTTTCAAAGTGGAGGAAGGTTAAGGCTAAGAGCGGACCTGAACTTTTATAGACCAAAAGTTCATTGACGATATCGGGTCCGAATTGCGGTTAAGTGGTGCGCAAGTCTTCGACGCGATTCTTTTTGATTGGTTATTGGGTTTCAAAGTGGAGGGAGGTTAAGGCTAAGAGCGGACCCGATCTTTTATATACCAAAGGTTTATTGACGATATCGGGTATGGAAAGCGGTTAAGGGGTGTGCAAGTTTTCGAAGGGATGTTGTGTCAACCACCGGATCAAGAACCAGACTGACGACGGAGATTTATTCGCAGTTAGTCTTTCGGTAAAAGAGGGTAAATTTGTTTGCTGTGTGATGTTTAGGGTATTGTTGACCCTGTTGCTTGTTTTCATCAACGGGTCTGTCTTTTACTGATCTTTACACTTGTAAACATGTACTATATGTAATCATGTTTTCGATTGAAGACTCCATTCTTATTTGACAAAAAAAAACTATATTCCCTAATTTTTATTTTTCAAATTTTATATAAACAATTTTAATAAGCTGTTAATACGCCCTAATTATATATATTATTTTCTTAAATCCAATAACTATATACATTAATACGTTTTCACATAATAACAATTGCAAAATTATAAACAAAAGCACACCTCTCCCAACTCCTAATTTCATCCCTAATTTTTCTAAATCATTACCAGACTCAAATTAGAAATTATTTTAAAATCTACTAATAAAATTTTCAATCCTGAAAATATTTAAATAATTTTTTTTACAGTCAAAATGTATTTAGCATTGAAAAAATTTGAATATCCAAAATTCTAAAATTCCGCATGTGTAATCTAAATGTTCAAATTTTTTTATTTTGTACACCTAAATTTAACACGATAAAAATAGCATAAATGAAGAGAAAAAGAAGAGGAAATATTACTCGAAAGTGATTGATTTGACAGAAGACAAAGCAGCTCTCCATATAAAGTGTGCGGAATAATCATATGGGTAAGTTTGAAGCTCTTTCGTGGCACTCGCCAAGCAGTTAGAGCAACTAGTTGTGGATATAGGGGAGGGTCGCCAATACATGTGCGCCTTCCCCGCCACGTCGTAATACCACGCGTCAACCCACATGGCTCCGGTACGACACCTGTCCACCGTGGAGCTGGCCGTGTGGGCTATCACCTCCAACATTAAAACACGAACTTGGCGCCATTTACATGGTTGGTCTGGGCTCATTTCGACCATGTTCCATTTTCCCTTTGTCTTTCTGCTCGGGGCCGGTAGTTGGGCGAAGCCCCCCGCCGAAGATGGCGCGGGACGGCCCTGTAACCTGCGCGCATGGTGGTTAGAACCTGTGTTGGGGGAATGCTGTGTTCGGTTGACAGGGTTTGTATTGTTGCGCGCAGAGTCGTTTATTCGTGTGCTGGTGCGAAGGTTTGATGGAGTTTTTGGGTTTCTGGCTGGGACAGCGGTTCTGCTTTTCTTGTGCTTTTCCGCCTGGATTTCTTGGTCGTTCTGGAATGCAAGTTGTTTAACATGGAATGCCGGTTGTTTAGCATTTCTCTGGTGGTGGTCTTATTCGGCGATTTTGTTGTTTGGGGAGGAGTCGGTCGCCATTCTACTGAGCTTGAGGTAACATAACATTTTTAGGGTTTAGCTCTGCTATTTTTGTTGTTTTTGTGATCTCTAATGGCTTCTAATGGCTTTTTTCTTCCTGTTGCAGGTGTGGAAAAGGACGTTGCAGGTGTGGAGAAGGTCTGGCGAGCTGTGGGGAAGGTGGGGGAGGTCGGCGACCATCCATGGCCTGTAACCGGTAGGATTTTTAATCCTACCAGCTTTACTCTGTGTTTTTCAACACAAGCATCTCTAACAGGATATTTTGTGAACTTTCTATGGCATTTTATGGCAGTATTTTGAGCAATTTTTTGAGGGTTTAGGGTTTTAGGCATTCTATGGCATTTTTGTTGTTTTAGGGTTTAGGGTTTTAGGCATTCTATGGCATTCTGTCTGTTTTGGCTGTTTTAGCCTGTTTTAGCCCTCAAAACGCTCTGTAGCTGCTCTCCCCTGACTTGCATAGCCGGCCTCGAGCAGAAAGACAAAGGGAAAATGGAACATCGCGGAAATGAGCCCAGACCAACTTTCGAAACTCTCTGTAGCTGCTCTCAATTGCCTTGTTACTGTGTTTGCTTTATAGATAAAAACGCTGCATTTTTATTGTCCCTGCTATTTTATCTTTTTCATTTGGGATATGAGGGTTTCTCTTTTCTTTCATAGAGTTCTGAGTGCTCTGCTTGAGTTCTGAGTGCTCTGCTTCGTGCTATTGTTTGTTTTATATTCGACTGCTCGGAGGGGAAGGCTCTTCTAAAGCCTCACTAAACCCTTATGAAGCTTCTTCGCAGACTTGCTACTCAGGTTGCTCTCTGGGCTACAGTGTTGTATGGAAGCCGTGGACATTTGTATGGACTTTGTATGGAAGTCGTGGACATTTTACGACCTTAATCACAGTTATACTGTTAATTTATTTATGGTTTCTTGAAGTCATAACTGTTATCTTGTTTCCTTCTATGAAAGTCTTATTCCGAATTTTACACACAAGTTGCATTCTCTATTATTTAAATTGACTTGGGCTACAGTGTTGTATGGAAGCCGTGGCCATTTGTATGGACTTTGTATGGAAGCCGTGGACATTTTACGACCTTAATCACAGTTATACTGTTAATTTATTTATGGTTTCTTGAAGTCATAACTGTTATCTTGTTTCCTTCTATGAAAGTCTTATTCCGAATTTTACACACAAGTTGCATTCTCTATTATTTAAATTGACTTGGGCTACAGTGTTGTATGGAAGCCGTGGACATTTGTATGGACATTTGTATGGAAGCCGTGGACATTTTACGACCTTAATCACAGTTATACTGTTAATTTATTTATGGTTTCTTGAAGTCATAGCTGTTAGCTTGTTTCCTTCTATGAAAGTCTTATTCCGAATTTTACACACAAGTTGCATTCTCTATTATTTAAATTGACTTCTCTGGATACTGTTTGAACGCTACTATTCTTGATTTACTCATTGTAGAATATTATGATTTCCTTATGCTGTAAAACCTTGCATAGTGCTAAGTTTTTGAGATCGTTTTCACTTGTGACGGTGCATCTCTATTTGAAGGTTATTTTGTTTTTACAGCTGATGAGTTTATATAGTCCAGAAATGGGTAGGGTTTACTGTTTTATGAACAAAGCTTCTACTCTTTTATTTCCTTTTAATATCGCTCAGCTTTTACTAGCAAACTTTATAGGATTAAATCCTTGTCAGGGTTTTGTTAGAGTTTTGTCAGGGTTTTGTTAGAGTTTCCTTGTCAGGGTTTTGTTAGAGTTGAAATGCCCGATAATGCATGCAGAGAGATTGACCGTTCTTCATGAAGAAATAGGTTCGATATCTGCTTGAGTCAGAGTGTTGGTGTTTTCAACCTGTAACTCCAGTGTCTCTCAGTAGTTATGTCTTCGGTCAGGTCTTGAGTGGGCATATCAATTTGGAACAATTTCTGTTTTTTACACCTATGACCTGGAGCATATTTTTCATCACAATTATAGGAGAGTCCATTTCTTTGGTGGTCTGCCATTTGTGTTGGAGACAACCTTTGTACTTCCAAGGGATGTGTAGGAATTGTGCTAAGTTGGAATATTTGATTCTGCAAACAGATTTCTATGCACTTTTGAAACTTTTCTTCCTAGTTGCTTGGGGAACAGGGATATAAGGAGTGCAGAGCTATCGGGAGAGGAGAATGTGTTGATAATAGTGATATATTTGTAGGGTGCTGGTGTCCATTGTAGCTGTTGAATTGTCTAGATTGTGTACCTCTGAATGTAAATTTCTTGTAATATGTGAAAAGAATATTGAATCAAAACCCTCCTTGACCCGTATATAGCACATGACCTACTGAAATTTTAAATTTATGGAGTCTGTATAATCTCTATTCCAAAAAACATAATTATTGTTGCTTAGTTGCCATGCATTAGATACTGTGAACACTCTTATCAAGAGCCAATTCAATCCCTTTAAGAATGGCATGTGCTTCTGCCTGATTGTTGATCTTTCCTAAGGTTCATTCAAATTTTAAACATTATTTATCTCCAGCGTTGATGACAAGACCCACAATTGCAGTTACCCTGGATTTCCTTTCGGTACACTGATTTCCTTTGAATCTCTCTTATTTTTGCAATGCCTAGTTTTGTGCAGGGAAGTTTAAATTACAGGAAAGCTTAACATGCTGTAGATTTTGAGCTCTGAAGCAATTTTGTGGGATTTTTGTATACCTACTGCTTTGGAATTTCCTTCTTACATGTATTAGAGGCAATTCATAATTTTTCTGTACCGTAATACACTGTTATAGATCAATATTAACCCCAGAACTCATAAGTGTAAAAAGGGATCTAAAGAAACAGAGACATGATTCTCTTGATGCTTAAAAGATCCCATCTTAAGATGGGTCTACGCTGGTTTATATTTTGTAGATTTATAAATTATTGTAATTGTCAAACAATTGATCTACTCATGAAGGAAAATGAAAAAGGTGAATAGGTGCTTAGAAAAGAATTAATGACTAAGCCACAATTCGTCATATAGCTGATTAGGTTACTGTGCACCCAAATTTCTCAATTGCTTTTGGAAAGTTGATGTAACAAGATGGAACAATATGATTCTCATAGTTGTTCATCAACTGATTTGATTAATTTAGATACTTCCATCATTTTTACTGACACATATAAAAACACATGCTCTTTATAAGTTGGGCATACTCCACGGTGGACAGGTGTCGTACCGGAGCCATGTGGGTTGACGCGTGGTATTATGACGTGGCGGGGAGGGCGCACATGTATTGGCGACCCTCCCCTAGGTGATTGATAAAAATCATAACTATGTTCTTTATTGTATTTCTAGTTTCCAGCAATGTAAAGTTCTTATTCATTCTAATTCAATCAATAACATGCTAAGTATAGAGTTCCTTACTACTAGTGCCTCGTACATTAGAAGCGAGCAGGAGGTGTTTCTAATTGTGAGTGTAGACTTCTATTCAGTGTTAAGTGATTGTAAACTTGCCCAGCACTGTCATCACATTATAACGGTCCACTTATTGGAGCCATAAGTGAGTTTAGAGCTTTGTACAGTGCGCACAGAATAACTTATAGAAATAGTTTTATCATAATTAATATTTTACAGAAAGACATATTCCATTGAAAATTTCTTATCAACACACAGTTAGGTTGCCACAAGAAATCACTACTAGGTTGTAAGCCAAAATGTTGCTGTGCCAAGAAAAAGATACAATCCATCCAAAATCCACATCATAATGTGGTTAGAACCGAAAACATATGACACCCCTATTCTTTATGGCCCTGAGAATCTTGAGTGCCAAAACTCCCTGAGTTACCTTCTTGAGCCAGGTAGGTTGGCCTACCAGTCAAGGGCTGATTAGGAAATGGTCGATTGTTGCCATATGATTGATTCCAATTTGCAGCTTCCAACCATGGAGGTATTGAGTACCCATACCTCACATTTGCACTACTGACCCCTGCATTAAGTGGAGGTGTGTAATGAGCATACAGAGAATTGACACCAGCTCTGGTAGGAACAAGGCAAGTGGGTAAACCCTCGGTTTGATAGTGGGGCACTTGAATGTTTATGAGATCTTGGAATAATGGTGTATTATCTGCAATGGAGTCCAATGAGTTTGAAATAATCCTAGTTTCATCAGCTATTCTTGTATCGTTGATCATCCCTTGTTCCTTTTCAAGCATTTGTTGTGCCTTTCGTTTTTCCTTTTCCTGTCTTGCCATTTGCTTTTGTTGGTCCTTAACTTGCCTTGCTTTATCTCTTTCAATCCTTTCTTCTGCTCGCTGTTGTGCTGCAACAATCCTTGCTGCCTTCTTCTCCTTGACCATATCCTTCTTTTTCTGTTTTAATTCTTGCATTTCAAGTTTCTTTTTTTCTGACTCAACTAACAGGTTTATATAGTCCTCTGAGGTGAGTAGCTGTGAGCTTCGGCCCAGACGAAGACTACCCGGTGCACCTTGCGTTTTTCTCATTGATACTCTCTCTACTGGTAGCTTTAGGAACCGTCCAAGTGTCTTCTCCACCCCTTCCACCTGCATGTCATTGCTTGGTACTTCCCTTTCAGTATCTGTTGGAACTGATTGAACCATATCATTATCTTCATTTGATGCCTCATTATGTCCTTCATCTTCTTCCATTGATCTATTGTCCACAAAAAAATGAACAATTTCACTGTTCAATTCTGCTGGTTGTGAGGGCATGTTCATGCTTTCTTCATTGGTTGCTGAGACACTATGTGCATTCAAATTGATCATTGCTTCTGCTAGCCATGAAGGTGGGGTTACTTGGCTTGGCAATGTCAATTGGTCATTGTCAACTGCATGTTCAACAATATCATTAGCAATATCAGCGACAGGAATTTGATGTTCTTGAGTTGGTGGAACAATCTCCATGTTACTAGGAATTTGTTCATTGTTATATTGTGTTTCACACACAGTTTCATCATCTTCAGCATATAACTGTCCTTGAGACAGGGAAATCATATTACCAGCTGCAACAACATCATCTTGGTCATCTACTTCTTGCACTTCAACACATGTTTGGACATTCCCTTCTTCCTGACCATCCACATGAAACGCTTGGCTACAACCAGTGTCATGCATAAGAGCATCATAGTTCAGTGGCCAGATTCCTGTCCTCCTAAAGCCAGCCTTGATATTTGATGGTGTCAAAGCCCTTTTAAAAGCTTTACTTGCAAGCTCTGCTAGCTCAAACCTTTTCACCTCAACCCCTGGATTCTTTGCCATCCATGCAGCACGCTCCGACCTGAAATAGTTCTTGAAAGGGCCAAACACACTAACATCAAGGGGTTGCAGCCTATGAGTGGTATGAGCGGGCAATGTCAACAGGTCGATGCCTAAATTGTTTGCTTCCTCAATTGTTTGTACAGCCATGTGGCTCCCATGGCCATCTAATATCAAAAGGTGTCTGTTATTAGGCGAGACGCCACCTGGTACCGATGCAGCAAAGTGAAAAAGCCAACTTAGAAACAGTTCTTTAGTCATCCATGCATGGGGATGTGCAGCCATGCATGCACCTGGTTCACAGTTCTGTATATAGTTTTTCAGTTGATTTTTACCTTTGAATAGATAAAATCCTGGGATTGAAGTACCAATTGCATTAACACAACATAAAATAGTTATCCACTCCCTGCTCTTGGGCAAAATCTTTGGCACATTTCGGCTCCCTCTCTTGGCAATTACCCGCATGCCACAATTCCTCCCTGCCTGTAAACCTGTTTCATCACAGTTCCATATATGGTCTGCTCCATAAGAATGTTTATCATAAGCACTAGAAAGTGTGTCATAGAATTTTTGCACAACTGCAGGGCGCAAATTTAATGCTCTGTCTCTGTCAAGGCCCTCAGCAGTACGCAATACAAGTTCTGGATGCCTTGTTTTAAACCCAAACCACCATGATTTACCAGGAAACCCATCTTTGAATGGGTTTGGCCTCCCTTGACAGATTTGAGCAACTGTTGATTTGAGTTGTATCAACTCTAGCCCATGTCCCAGTTGGGCCATCTCTTTACACCACTCAACCACCTCGGCCTCCTCATCCTCAGTCATAACTGTAAGAGGCCCTCTACGTTTTGTATGAGTCAGTCCATTTATCCAATAATGTATTGACGAGGGAGGAATACCATGTTTTTTTGCAGATGCCCGAACTGAGTATCCATTAAACTCTATGTCGTCAATTGCAACTAACATTTGTTCTTTTGTCCATCCTCTTATAGCACTGATCTTTTTAGTTGAGCTTGCCCCTTGGACTGTTGTTGATGGTGGTTCTGTGGCTGATGGTGTGTTAACATCAGCGGCTGTCACATGGTCATCTTCAACAATGTTCCCTGGTGCATTGCTGGCATCGACATCAGCTGGCCTGTCATCATCAGACGATGTGCATCGCAGCTGCGCACCCCTTGTCACTCTCCTGCCACTTCTCCTTGTACGAGCAGAGTAACTTCCTTTTGCCATAGATGCAACAACCTGTAAAATTATTGCATGCATTTAGACATTAGAATATATGTTAAATTATGCTTTATTACTTCTGCAAAAATTACTTTTCCTCTATTACAGGAAATTATCAAAACATTTTGGATACAGAGCTTGTTACAGGAAATTATCAAATGTGAAGGAGATACGTGCTACTAAAATAGTTACACTTCCTCCATACAAATATGTTATTTTCCATTTTTATTAGGCTAAAAAGAAGTGTGGGTGGGGAACTGATTGTCAGTTTGCTCACTCAGAAGAAGAACTTCAAAAGGGTCAGCCCGAACTTTCTATTTTTGGTCAGAAACTAGAAACAATTTATGGCAATGCAATAAGTTCCAACATTTATGACGAGGTAAATAATTATAAAATCAAGTTGTCCATGCATTATGAGAAAAAGGGAACCTATTCAAATGGGTTGAAGTGCAAATTTTCCCATGGACACAATGAGCTTAGGCCTTTAGGTCACAGATTCATGCAACAATTTGTCCTAACAAAGCATTTTTTTTCAACGTTGTCAAAGAAAGACTCAATTTGTTGATTTTGTCCTGATAGAGCATTTGTTTTCAGCTGTCAAAGAAAGACTCAGTTTTTTGATATTTAACAAGGATCGAATTTGTAACTTTTTTGGCCATGAATATTTCACTGAGATTGTGTGTTGAATTTCAATTTGATAAGAGATGAAATATTTCAGAACAAATATTATTCTATAGTTGCTAACAATTTGAGGATATTTAATGCTATTCCTAATTTTCTCTACATTTTTGGAATTAAAAAATCTTGGTCTTTGATTCCTTCTACTTGTTTACCCATGATCAAATTCTATTACCAATTGAAAATTATGTTACCCACATTTTTCATTTTTTCAGTAAGGACAAAACATTTTGGATACAGAGCTTGTTACATTATGATTCTATGGTCTCCCAGGTGTCATAGGCAAATGGTTTTACTTCAGTTTAATTGAGTTTCATTGCAGTCATTTATTTTTTTATATTTTTTCATATAATTTATTTACTTATTTTGAATATTGTGAAGAACAATCTCTGCTCCAAGATTTCTCTCCATTATCTGTGACTTAATTTACAGTGCTGAATTATGTAAATCCCCATTCCTTTGGTCCAACTTTTACAACTCCGTATGGCTCGGGCTCTCCATACCCTAAGGTCTCGAGCTCAACGAGGTGAAAAGATATGAAGGCCAATAAGACTGTCATCTGATATGTTACTTATAATTGTGTTTTCTCATTATCTAAAATCTTATAGTCATCTAATCCAATAAAGAGAAATGGTCATCTGCTCGGGTTTCCATTCTAAGATACCATTCCCCAGTTCTATGGTCCATTCATCAGTAGTATAAATTCACTTATTTGCAGTCTTTCGACTCAATATCAAAATGTTTGCTTTCTCAATAGCTTCATGCTTCTGAAAATATGTGAAAAATATGTGAAAAATTACTAAGTTTATCAGAGTCATTAAAGTTACAATTCGTTTATGTTCTATGTTTTAACTCATCCATGTTCACTCGGATCTTGTCACTTCTGAATTGCCCAAAATCGGATGGTTCACACTAGGAGTACAGTTTGACATCGGCTGGCGTTCTTTCTTTTACAATAACCTTTCCTTCTTTCTGACAGGAGGTCTTATAATAATATAGTTGTCGACCAGTAAAGTAAGTCAAGCAAGCCAGTTCGGTAGCTGTCCAACGAGCAAAGGCTTCTTTCTTTAGAGTGCTGCCCGCCCCCTTCTTCATTCATTCATTTAGGCCCGACTAGGAGTGGATCCAGGGAACCTGGCTCGGGAACAACTTCTTACTAGTAGGGGCTAATCAAAATAAGAGAGTCCAATCTCTGAAATAGAGCTTAGTCTCTCCCCATAGTAGTATACTAGTAAAAGGCGTAGATTATGACTTGATCCAATAGAGTCAGAACACCTTTATATCTAAAAGAAATGGTGCTCGATGAAACGATCCAGATTCCACACTATGTTGTGGGCTGGGGGAGAGCTGCTCTGCGAAGCTAGGCGTTCAGTGTTCTTATGGAGGAACCATAGAACCCAAGCCATAATAAAGGTTCAATTCCTGTAAGCTAAGGTTCAAGGTTCAATTCCTGTTAGGTAAACAAGCTATCGCTAAATTCCTGTAAGCTAAGGTTCAAGGTTCAATTCCTGTAAGCTAAGGTTGAAGGTTCAATTCCTGTTAGGTAAACAAGCTATGACTACAGTACTAGCACGACATACGTAACATTTGGACATACGTAACATTTGTGATATGTAAGTTGTAATCCCTATGAAGTTGATGATCGAATAATTCGTGTAAGCTAACCTTCAATTCCTGTAAGGTAAGCAACCTGTGACATTGATTAGATGGATACGACTGTATTCGATAGCTTAACTCTATAAGCTAGAACACATACATAAACTCTGTATAAAAAAAGTTAACTGTAACTGTATAGGTTAACTGTCACCACCCTATGGACAGAACTGTAATGTAAGAAATCTGATAAATGAATGGAAAGAACTGTAATGTAAGAAATTTGATAAATGAAAACAATAAAAACAGAACTGTAAGAAGAATGAGTTGTAATTCATATAACTGACTTGAATATATTGGCTACTGTTCTGTGATGTTGTCTTGAAGTTTGCTGAATAGTTTGAAAGCATAAGATGCAACTTCAACAGTGGGTGGACTTCTTTTATAGTTTTGGGGACTTGATTTTAATTGGTGGACATGGATGCACATGGATTGCAATGGCTTCATTTTGAATGTGTGGTATGGATTTAATTTGCTGTGATCTAATGGTTGGGAATTGTTTATTTGTTGATCCATGTGCTTTGATCTGTTTTAATGAGAAATAGAGTGAGTTGGGTGTCATTTATTGCAGTTATTGGGTCTGGGTGTCATTTATTGAACAAAGTGGATTTAATTGTTATTGGGTTGGGTGTCATTTATTGAACAAATTGGATTTAATTGTTGTTGGGTTGGGTGTCATTTATTGAACATAGGGTGTTTAGTTGTTGAACAACACAGCAGTTATGGCTGACATACATTCCTTTTGTTATGTGCAGGTAGGCATATTTATTTGGGATGCAAAGTTGCAGTTCTGATGAGTGGGGGTTGAAGTGACTGCTGTTTTGTACTTCTGGAATAGACCAGTTTGGAAGCCTTTATGGCTCTAGCTGTTTTCTACTTGGGTCAATATGTTTTGCAATATTAAATAGTTAAATACTATTTATGGACAGTTGTGGGCCCAGTCAATATATGGGTGATTTTTGGACATAATTTAAAACTTATTTAAACATAATGTTATTTATTTCTGTTTAAATATTGGTTTCAAAAGTCTTAATCACTGGTGGTTTGGTGGGACCAGTATTATATCAACTACTGGTCCCTGCACAAGAATAGGAATCTCTCCCCTAACTCTGTCTCGCTGAACGAGAGCGTAAATCTGATGTCCTCAAGAATCAGCACCCGGCCCTTCCGCGAATCTCTTTATTGATGCAAAAGCTTCAATAGGCAGCGTGGAAATTTTTAAAATTGCTATCTAATCGTTATAGTTAAAAGTTGGTATATTTTGGAATATGTATTTTATATTTTTATGGTTAAAAGTGCGTCTATTCCAGGTTTATAGTTAAAAGTGTGTTTATTTTGGAATATGTTTTTTACTAATTTTAGTTTATCTATTTTTATTACATAGATAGTAAAGTTTTAATCTTACAGATTACTAGATAATAATTTCTATAAAATTTTAGATGCTTTGGGATATGGTATGTATTTTTTTTTTTGTAATTTTTTGAATATATTTTTCTCCTTGTAGGATTTTGAAGCATATGGACAAAATATAATGACTTAATAGTTGCAAATATGTTTATGATAATTGTACTCGTACATAAAACACAAAAAGCTAGATAATATTTACAATAATATGAAATTAAATGTCAATATTTATTCCCAAATAGTTATGTCTTTTTAATTAAATTGATTAATTGAAAAATGTTATATGAAATGAGTCATAGTTTTGTATTGGAATAAATTCTATTTACATAAGAATCTCCATGGTTAAGAATCTTGTCCATGTTGTATTTTTTTAATGTATATATGTTTAACTTATATATTAAATGTATCATGAAGTGTTAAGTTACTTATTATGGATTGACTTCATGGTTAAAGATTTTGTTCCATGTTGTATTGTTTTATATATATATATATATATATATATATATATATATATATATAACTTATATATTAAATGTATCAAGAAGTGTTTTGATGCTTATTATGGATTGAAGTTTATTTGCATTTATCAATCATTTAATTTATATGGGTGCACTAGTTTGTACTTTAACTAAGGTTTTTGTTTTTATTAGTATTTTTTAGTTTTAGTTTGGTGTAAAACTTAGTATAAGATTATTTAAAAATGTAAACTTGATTTTTTGGCATAGTAAATTAATCGATGTGTAAAACTTAGTATAAGATTATTTAAAAATATAAATTTGATTTTTTGGCATAGTTAATTAATCGATGTTTTGGGTTGTTTTTAAAATATATAAATTAATTAATTAAAAGTACATATTAAACAAGGGCTACATAGTAGCTAGTACTTGCGACTTAGCTTAAATAAACTAAAAAATAATAAAGACTAAAAATTCATCACAAAAATAAAACAACTAATAAAATGTTATATATATATATATATATATATATTAAATTTACTATAATTTATTTTTAACATAATAATAAGTTATCTTAAATTGAAAATATAGAGAAAAAATAAAAATAAAAAAGAAATAAATCTAAAACAAAAAATTAATAACTAACATAAATGGGAGTTACTAAAGAACCCATAATAAGATCTCAACCAATCAAAGAACAATTATTTTTTATCAAAAGCAAACTAATATGTAAATTAAAACAAAAATAAATGTTTAATACCATACCTACCACAAATATAATAAATAAACAAACATCTTAATCAAAATTTGTGTTAAATTAAAAAAAACCAATTAATTAATTTTTTTATATTTTAATTAAATCTAATAATATAATTTTTCAAAAGAATAACTTATTTTATTATTTATAATATATAAATAAAATTAACTACCTTAAAAAAACTTTTTTCTCAAATTATACATAGTGCACAATCCAAACTAATTGCTACCCAGTTAAAATTGAGTCGAACAGTAGTACTTGTCATGCTGACTTTATCTCTCTTAGAGGGAGACGAGTCGGGTCCTAAGGTATCATTAGCCAATCGCCATTGACTACTTATCATGCTGTCCTTATCTCTCTTAAAGACGGGTCCTAATGTCTAGTTAGTTACGAGAGGAAAGAGGGAACTATCCCTAGCGAATAGCCATTGACTCATTGACTCACTATTAATTTCAAGAGCATTTTAAAGAAAATTTTTGTTTTAAAAAGTTATTTTTTATTTTAGTTATTTTACATTAAAATTTAGGTAGAAGAGTTGTTTAGAAAGTTATGGAAATTCTAGTTACATTTAGAGAAAATTTGGAAAGTTTTTTGTAAATCCAAGTTATATTTGTTAAACTTCGAAATTTTAGGTGTCCTGGATGTTTTTGACAGTATTGAATCCATTTCCACCATCAAAAAAACGATTCAAACACTGCCTCTATAAGATTTTTTGAAAATTTTTTGCCCCGATTCCGGCCACTTTTGACCATCAGGCCTATTCCTTTACCTGTTAGACGACTCTTATATATAACTATTGTTTTTTATTAATTTATTTTTAATTCATTAATGTAATGCTAAAACTTACCATCAACCCAATCCTAATTCCCAGCCTTTTTTTATATAATAATTATTAACCCCAACATTAACCTTACAACTACTCTGGTGTTATAACAATGGGTGTTCTTTTAGCTATTGTGTTGTCTCCTATTAAAAACATTGGAATTTTCAAAATATTATTGAATATAAACATTAGAGTTTCACAGTTTGTATAAATTAAATAGACAAAGTATTTATAAAATGAATTATTTAGTATTTGGTTTAAAGATAAATATTGTTTATTCAAAATGTTTGGATTATATATATAATAAAAAATAAAAGAAAAGAGAGTTGATTTAAATAAAGGAAAAAATTTAATACATTACAGTTGTGAAAACACCTTGCGTCGAAATATTGGAGACTTTTGAGTGGTTTTTTTTTGTTTTAGTGGGTTTATTAAAAAGGTATCTTTTATATGAGGACATATTTGTGTTATTTTCTTTAAGGAATATATATATAGATATATAGATATATTGGATTTGGTTATTGTGAATGTCTTATGGTTTAAATGTAGAATATGAAGGTATGATTTTTGTTCGGGTTACTAGCGCTATGTGGTTAATATGAATTTGTTATTATGGTTGTTAAGCATGTTGACAAAGGTATATAGAGTTTAGCTTTGGGCAATGTGAGTCGTGAGTGTAACAACTCGTGATGTTTGGTGTTTGATGCACATTATTTCGTTGGAAACTGTGTTTGGTATGTGAAATGGCAAAAGCCGCAGAAGGATTTGCAATGTTTCCTGTTGTTGAATTCGTGTCTAATGAAGATATGAATCACTATGAATAATTTGAAGACATTGATGCAATATTGAAGTGATTAATACCAGTTCTGCCTACTTTCTCAGGTAAAAATTTTAAGCTTTGGGCAATTAAAATGGAAGGATTGCTTGGTTCCGTAGATTTATGAAAATTTGTATTTTGATGATAAGTGTAGAAGTGCAGTAACATTTTTTCTCATTATATCAGCTCTAGATGAAAACATTTTGTCTAGTATTTTGCATGAATTTGGTAAAATACATAATGCAAAAATATTTTGGGATGTTCTTGAAATGAAGTACAATATGGAAGGGAGTGTAAAAGTTGAAGATGATGAAAGTGGTGTTGTTAAAAATGGTGATTGTGTTGAAAGCATCATAATTGGGATCAAGACTAAAAGTATGTTTGTAGTTGACAATAGAGTAGCATGTGATAGTGAGGAAACTCCCTATGAGGTGGAGACATATGAAGTGAAATTTGATGATAATTATGTGTCTCATGAAGAGTGGTTCAATCTCATGCAAGAAAAACATCTTATTGATGAGTTGTTTTTTGGTGAGAAGAGTTGTCTACCTCCATACACAAATCAAATGCAGGACAACATGTTTGCAACAACAAAGTTGATTAAAGAGGTTGAAGACATGAATCAACCAACTATGTTAGCAAAGAAAGATGAAGGAAGCAAAGCTCTCTTAAAAGAGCAGGATGACAATGGTTCTTTTTATGATCTTTTATATAAATCTAACATTGTTTTTAAGTGTGCAGATATTGACAGCCAAGAAGAAGCAATAAAAGAAGAAATTGCAAGCATTAAGGACAAGTATAAGTCCCAAGAACCCACAAAAATATTGAATACAAAGAATCCTAACTCCCAATCAAGAAAGGAGAAGCTCTATCACTATTTTATGGCTAGAAAGGTGAAGATGAAATTGCATAAACAAATGAACAAGCATGGACCCTTTAGAAAAAAGACAAAAATGAAAGATGTGTTATCAAATTGTGTGTTGTAGAAAATTGAGATTATGTTGTAAGCCTACCTAAGACTTAGACCAGCAGGCATGTCAATTAAGAGTGTGCTTACATTGTCTTATGTATTGTGCTATAATGTATTTTGTGTGTCTTTCATATGGTTGGATTTAAGGGGGAGTGTTGGAAATCATTAATTCCAACCACTATCTGCACTATCTGCATTCAATGCATTGTCTAGTTTATTCTCGAGAGTTCACGTAGAGGTTTTGAGAAGTCAATTAACTTCCTCAGGAATCCTCGCTACCGACATTCAAGAACCTTCAGAACAATGTATAAAACCATTCTTTGGCAATATGAAATCTAGGTCGTGTTTTGTGTTAAGTTCTGCGGTTTTTGATACTTCACTGCTAATTCTGCTGGCGAATCGGGCATTCAACCTTGATAAAACGTCGTCAATGGAATGAGAAGAAAAATTAGGAATAAGTAGCAGCATATAAAGCTGCCCGGGAACCAACTGCTTGTCCATTGAAAGAGAGCGGCATTTTGCATCCTCAGAATGCACATTCGAATGTTGTGGGTACGCCGACATGAGATCTCTAACGACAAGGGGAGCCATGAATTCCATTATCTTTCCGTCAGATATTTTCACCATTATAAATTCCTCACGGCCCATGAAATGTGGAGAGAGGTTTCCGTATCCGTGAGATGGCAGATAGTTACCCATAATTCATGAAACCTAAAACTTCTTACACAGAGATTTTGCAGAGCGAATCATTTCCTAGGAGCACCAATGAAATCTGCAATATTCTATGGATTGCACCGTTGCATGAGTAAGTTATTAGAGGAGGGAATTTGTGCAGCAGTGAGGTTACTTAATGACCAATGGAAAGGTATCGCAATGAGGGAAATAATAAATAGATGAATGGAAACTCTTAAAATCAAGTCACTAAGTGTTAAAATTGCTCCATTTAATCTCTAGTTCAGCCAAAAGACCTCTCCCAACATCAAGTTCCACCAAAACCAAAGCTAGTTGTTTATCCAGATGACCGAAACAGTCGTCATCCCAATAATAGAAGCAACATATCTGATTTGCAATATCTTTAATGGCCTCGACATTACAAAGTTCCAGAGGAAGCCCACATAAAATGTTTCGCTTGATTGGAGCCGAAAGAGGGCCGAATCCCGACATCCATGGTTGAAGGATAAGGAAACCCCTATCGCTAACACATTTCTCCTTAGGGATACGAACAACATCATCTGGCTCGAGAAAATGGAAATAGAGCGGGACTATTCATTTCATAAAAGAGTTTGGGTGGGACTACCCCATTTGAATTCAAAATTTTGGGCGGCACTTACTCACTAGAAATGTTGGATGGGGACTAGGGCATTGAATGAATGTACATGGACGTATTGAATGAAGGGTTGAAGTCCAAGCAGTGCAGTCAGATAAATAAAGTTGCAATGGTGGAGCTGCTGGAGTCGAGCCGTGAACGTTGCCGGAGAAACGATGCCAGAGTGGAGCCATGACCGCTGTAGGAGAAACCATGGTGATGCATGGACATGTAGTTTAATCCTCTCATGCACTAAGCCAATGATTGGTTTAGTGACTTGTTTTTAAGAGTTGCCCCAAGACGTGTCCTAATGTCTCATTAGTCATGAGAGGAAAGAGAGAAATATCATTAGCCAATAGTCATTGACTCACTATTACACCAAGGCTAATAGCCATTGACTCACTCTTACACCAAAACCGCTTTGAAGAAATTTTTTGTTTTCAAAAGTCATTTTTTATTTAGTTATTTTACATTAAAATTTAATATCAATTGAATTATTTTAAATATAAAATTTGTTGACTTTTTTTTTTTAAATTGAAGGCCTAGATTGATTTTCAAGGGAATATACTTAGCATATGCTTAATCTTAATGCTTATCAATCACTGTAGTGTATTAAAGAGTTTCTTAGGTTGCAATGACTTTTAATAAATTTAAAAACTTATATTCTAATAAGTTCTTCCATGATAAATTCTTCATTATTCTTTATAACATTCATTTATATATACTCAAATTTTATTTAGCGAAATGGTCCATTACTTTTAATAAATTTAAAAAATTAGATTCGTGTTCTAATTCTAATAAGTTCCTCTATGATAGGTTTTTCATTATTATTTATAACATTACTTTTTTCTTAAGTTAAAGTTGACCCATAACTTTTTTATACATGGTTAATAGGTAAATGTGTGCATTACTAAGACATTATTCGTGTTGCAATAGTTTTTTGGTTATATTTATGAAGTCTTCGACTATATCAACCCCATTAATATTTTTAATGTGGTTGTGTATTAGTTTAAGACAAAACTTTATATCTAAGACAAAAATATTTTAAGATAAAATTTTATATTTAAGACAAAAACATTTTAAAACAAAACTTTATATTTAAGACAAAAACAATTTGAGACAAAATTATTTTAAGACAAAAATTTATAAAATTTGATGAAGATGAGGGACATGTATATCTTACTATTATGATTATTTATTGTTGTATGCCTGAGAATAATAAAAATTTCCTCTAATAATTTATAGTGCAATATTTTATGCAAATGCAGATTTGTTACATTGATTATCTTTGTGATCATCTTTGCTACCATTTGGATCTTTCCTACTTCACTACTTGCAGTAATTCTGGTCAAAATTGTGACTCCAAAACTTCCTTATTATTTTTTGATAAAAAGGGGATGAGACTCAATGCGTGTGTTGATAGAAGCCCACTAGATCCCTTTGTTTCAATTTTTTTTCCTTAATTGTCTTTCTATACAAACTCCTGTAAGAGTAAGTATCCTTCGGCCTTATGCAAGATTTGCTTGAGTATTAGTAATATAAACTATGATTAATTTGTATGAAACACATTCCTAACCCTCCTAATTATTTTTCATGCCATCTGTTGAACATTTTTGTGTTTATATTTTAAACCTCTCTTAGATTTCACTTCTTGATAAAGAACTAGCTGTTCGTTACATATACAGATGGTTCTAGTCCTTATTGACTAACACATGTTGTAGTACTGTATACATTTCCTAAAGTTTGAGATCTCTTCAGCACGTCTTATTTATTGGAAGAAAAAGGTTTATATTAATCTCCACAAATTAGGAAGTGGTTACTTGAACTAGATATTTTAAACATGGTAAATGTGCCCATGGGAGTGCACCTGGTAGTTCCATACAAAAATGAAATAAGAGCTCAAACTGGTGATATAAAATGATTTGCGATGAGAAGAGTTCGATAATTGGATTTCATTTTTGTTATTCCTAAAAAAAATCCTCTCTTTGTATGTGCTAAGTCTAAATAATGTAATCACACCCATGAACATCATGTTGGAAGCATATGTGCATACTCATGTATATATCGCATAATTATAGTTAGCAACAAAAATAGACTATGTTCTTTAGTTATTATATTAAGACATGATCTATACAAATGTTCATATTTCCATCTCATCAACAAACATGCTACATACACAAAACAAAGGAATGTCCAACCTCCATATATTTGTTGGTAAATGACCTTGATTAACGAATACATAAAGACCTTTCCTTAAAATATTCCTTTTATTTATATAATTATCTTTCTCTTCAAGGATGGTGGTGGGGATGTTTCTCTGATCATGTTTTATCCTCCAATTTGTTGGCGCCTAATACCTACAATCTTAGCCAATGAGCCTCAAAATTTTAGGTTAAAAGAAAAGAAAAGAAGAGAGGTGAAGGGGGTATATGATATACTGAGAACTACAAAATTATATAATTTTAGCTAGTCACAAAATTGCATTATGGAGAGTGTGTTTAGAATTACAACAAATAATAACATTCATTTTGGGCACCAAGTTGTAAGAACAAATTAGACATCATTGCATTGGAGTTTTTCTCCATAATAGGGAATTGGACCTCGCACCATAAATAAAGCAACCAAGCCCTTTATAGAGTCTGGAAACAAATGCATGTTAGGGAATAGCCTGAAGAGAAGCATGAACTCAATAAAAATCATAATTGGATTGACAACTAATTTTTTTGATTACAAAATGCATTAAACAAAAGGTGATCCATCAAATGTAATTAAATTAGGTTGCTTAAGAGTTGTCACAATATCCATAATTCCAATTTTCATTTAGGAACAAGGTACTTGGATTATTGTTGTTGGGTATCAACATAGCATTTAAAGATTAGTTTCATCACTATCTACTAGAAGGTCATTACATCATTTTCATTAGACTAGCCTAGATCCATCTTAACACCAGATCTATCAAACGCCGAGAGGGATCAAATTTCTCAAGGTGCAAATCTCTTTTTTGAGTGAAAAAATTGAGGAAAGGTTTTCACCACTAGAGATTTGATCCCTCTCGGCGCTTGATAGATCCAGAGTTAAGATGAAACTAGGTTGGTTTCAGTCATGTGCGGCCAAAGAAAATCTAACGAATATATGATTAATTTTATCAATACTATGGAAAATCATCCGATATTAATATAATAATTTTAAATATGCTAAATATGTCTGAGATTAATCTGGTCATTTTAATTTTATTTTTTCTTAGTTACCTGAGTTTGTTGAGTGATAAATATTGTGAATAACTTTAATTATGAAAAAAGATGAAATAAAAATTTTGAATGTAAAGTGATAGTGTAATAGTATTCAATGATAGAAAATGTGAATAATAAGAATATCATAAATTACAAATAGTATTCATTGTGATTAATCTGAAACTATAATATTCTACTATTCTTATTGTCACCCTTGTTACTTTTGTCATCTTTTCATATCGATTATAGGAGAAGGACAGGTTAAACCATAAACCATTTAAATCTTTAGCTCAAGATATTGTCGTAAACATCATACCTTGTCTCTCTTTCTCTCTAATATTAATAGCTTGAATTACTATAACACAAAAATCAATGTACATTGCTAATATTTTTTATGCTTACACTGAAATCAATGCACAATATTAATCCAATAGCTTTAAAATTAATGCACCATCATACATCCAATTACATCAAATCAGAAATCAACATTTACACTGAAATCAATGCACCTAATGCAATAAGTGAAATAAGATTAGAAAACAACATTTACACCGAAATCAATGCATCTAATGCAAGGAATCAAATATGATTAGAAATCAACATTTGCACTCAAATAAATGCATCTAGTGCAAGTAAGAAAATAGGTTTATAAACCAACATCTACACTGAAAATCAATGCATCTAGTGCAAGTAAGAAAATAGGATTATAAACCAACATCTACGGTTAAATCAATGCATCTAGTGCAAGCAATCAAATAGGATTAGATATAACCATCTACACTGAAATCAACGCATTTAGTGCAAGCAATAAAATAGGATTATAAATCGTCTACATTGGAATCAATGCATCTAGTGCAAGCAATAAAATATTATTAGAATTCAACATTTACATTGAAATCAATGCATCTAGTGGAAGTAATCAAATAGGATTAGAAATCACCATCTACACTGAAATCAATTCATTTAGTGGAAGCAATCAAATAGGATTAGAAATCAGCATTTACATTGAAATCGAGGCATCTAGTGAAAGCAATAAAATATCATTAGAAATCAACTACACTAAAATCAATACATCTAGTGCAAGCAATGAAATAAGATTAGAAATCACGTCCTAAACTGAAATCAATGCATCTAGTCCAATAAATATTCTTCCCTCTCTGCCCCCTCCATATATATATATATATATATATCTCCCTCCATATCTCCTTCTTTGTCTCTCTATATCAACCCCCCAAACACACACATTGTCTCACTCCATATCTATCAATCTCTCTGTCCCTCCCTCTCTCCATCTCTCTCTTCTTCCCTCTCTTTACTTCCATGTATATCTCTATCTCCCTTTGTCTCCCTATATCACCACCAAAACATACACTCTTTCTTCAATATATCTATATATCCCTGGACCCTCCTCCTCTCCCTCTCTCTCTCTCTCTTCCCCTTCTCTCCCTCTCCCCCACTTCTATCTCTCTTCCCTCTTGTTGTCCTCTCTCTCTCTCTCTCTCCATCTTTCTGATCACTCCCTCTTTCTCTCTCTCCACCTTTATCTCTATAATTCTTTCTTCTTACCTCCCTCTCTCCCCTTCCAACTCCATCTCTCTTTACCTTCCTCTCTCCACTCTCTCACATCCTCTCTCTCTCTCTCTCTCTTCACCCTCCAACTCTTTTATTATATCCTTCCCTCTCTCCTCTATCTTTCTCTCCCCCATTCTCTCCATCTCTCCTTCTTTGTCTCTTTATCTCACCTCCAAACATAAAAACTCTCTCTCCATCTCTCCCTTTTCACTCTCTCTCTCTCTCTACTTCTCACTCTTTATATATTTCTTCTTCCCTCCCTCTCTCCTCCTCTCTCTCAAGTCTGCTCTCTCATACTTCCTCTCTCTCCCTTTCTCTCCTACCTCCCTCTCTCTTCCCCCATCTCTTTCTCTCTTTCTCTCTCTCCAACTATATTACTATATCCCTCCCTCTCTCCTTCTCTCCCCCCTCTTCTCTATCTCTCTTTCTTTGTCTCTTTATCTCACCCCTAAAAATACACTAACTCTCTCCATGTCTCCCTTACAAATCCCTCTCTCTCCACTTCTCACTCTCTATGTATCTCCTTTTACTTCCTTCTCTCCTCTTCTCTTGCAAGTCCTCTCCCTCTCCATTTCTCTCTTACCTTCCTCTCTCTTCCCTCATCTCTCTCTCTCTCTCTCTCCTCCAATACTCTCATTATCTCCCTCCCTCTCTTTGTCTCTCTCTCCCGAATCCATTTTTGTGTCCCCCTCTCCCTCTCTTACCCTTCTCTACCCCTCACACTAATATCCCTCTCTCTCTCTCTTCATTCCTCCTCTTCCCTATCCTTAAGTTTATCTCTATTTCTCCCTTGTCACTCCCCGTATCTCTCCACCTCTATCACTCTATGTCTTTGTTCTTCCCTCTCACATATATCTAGAGTTAATATATATTATAATATATTAATATGAATATTAGATTTAATAATAATAATATTAATCTTTCAATATTAATATTAGGGTTAATAATGTTTTTTTTGCATGGTATTGATAATAATTTTGCCCATGGTATTTGGCCCATAGGCTTGGTATATAATTAGATGTTTATTTCTAATCTTATTTGATATATTTCTATTTGTTTATCATACCTCTTTATATATATATATATATATATATATATATATATATATATATATATATATATATATATATATATATATATATATTTACCATACCATTTTTATAAATATGGTATTTGGCCCATGGTATTATTAATTATTTGGCCCATGGTATTATTAATTATTTGTCCCATGGTATTTGGCCCATGGTAGTACTAATTATTTCTCCCATGGTATTTGGCCAATAGGCTTCACCTAAAGAAAACATATTTCTTGAGCTTTCATAGATATAAAAAAGTTTATGGAATAAATATAAAATGACGTTTTATTTATTTTCCATACCTCTAGTTTATTTATATTTTTATTTAGTTACCATAACTCTAGAGAAAATATAAAAAAACTGTTTTATTTATTTACCATACCTCTCGTTTATTTATATTTAAATTTTTTTTATTTACCATACATCTTTTTTGAGTCTTCGTAAACCTCTTTATATTTTAAATTTATATTGTGTTTATACATACTAATAATTAGATTGATTTTTAAAGAGGGCCAACATTAGATTAGAAATCATTTATGTTTACATATTTACGTTTACGTTTTTATGCAAGATCTACCACATACTGGACTGCAATAAATACAAAGTTATATTTATAATTTATTCATGTTTCATTTTTGTAAAATAATAAATAAATAATTCTTAAATATATTTATTTTTACTATACTCCAAAATTATATATACCAGCATAGATCCATCTTTACTCTGGATCTACCAAGCCCCGAGAGGGATCAAATCTTTATTCACTCTATGCTAGTTTGCAAATAAGGATACTTGATCCCTCTCCGCACTTAGTAGACCTAGAGTAAAGATGGATCTATGTTGGTTTAATTCCCCCTTTAAATAGGCTACATTCCACGTGAATACGATGGGGAAATACTATTGGTTCTCTTTTTTTCTAAAGCAAGGGTCGTACCTTCTATTTCATTAAATCGTAAAACAAATTACATAAAACACAACAGTCCCAAAGGAACTGTGGGCCAAAGAAATATCAAACCACTTAAAGCCTAGGGCACCGAGCTAAAGGCTTAAAAGTCGAGCCAAGGTCCCATATACAAAACTACAAAACCCACGAAATACAAACAAAAGCCGAAACCGTACGATCCCCCCTCAGAGACCTAACGGACAAGGCTCAAATTGGGGCGAGAATATGCATCCACTTTAAAATTAGAATCAGACTCGATGGGGAAATAGGGACCATTCTAAAAGGATTTCGGATCCGAATGGGGGGATAACCCTCGAGCATGTAGTCCGCTCGAAATCCACCGATTCCCATCAAGAAGCGCAACAAGCACAGAAGATAACGCTCACCCAGACCTGCATACTTTTCCTCGATCGTCGAATCTCCTCGCCTGATCCAACGGCGGAGGATAATATCACAAGACCTAAAAGCACAGAGAATGACCACGCGATAAATGCCCTGGACCCACCAACATGCTCGCTTATTCTTGACCATAGATTCGTCGTGCTTGATCCAACGGCTGTGGAACATATCGCATGAGCCAGAAACACCGAGAATTACCGCGTGATGAGGGTGGTATTCCTTCTCGTCCCTTGGCCACGTGTTACTTTGTGAGTGGAATATCTCCCAACTCTGAATTACCACTTTCAGCTTGAAGGGCCTGCGATAAACCGGAAACCACCCCGCGAGCAATATTGCCACCACAGAAAGAAAAACTGGGGTTTTGAGTCTGCCGCGAAAGCCAGGATTTCGGCCCCTCGCACCAACCCAACTCCTCGGGCGACTGGACCAAAGGAAGCTGAAAGTTCCTTCGTCTAGTCGTCTATCCAAGAAACAACGTCTATCGAGCAACATCCTCCAAAGACTTCTATGTTTGTTCTTGCTAGGGTTAAGGAGGCCAACAGTGACCTGCATCCCAAAAATGACCTCACTTCGGAAATAACACTTCATAAATAAACCAAATCAACCAGACCCCATCTCTGTGGCTCTGTTATGAAACACCATTCTGTCCTCATCCACTTGATCTTGACAATGCGCCTTTAATCTATTCTGAGGCATCTCTTGCCAACTCAGCTCGACCCTGCTTTTGGTGCAGAGCACCCCTTGATTGGCCAGGATGTCCGCTAGCTTATTTGTTGTCCTTAGCACATGGGTAAAACTCATAGTACGTAAGCCCAGTAGGTGAAGTTGAATCCGTTGAAAGACCTGAAGCAGCCTCCAGTGTTTTGAGACTTTTTCTAGCTCCGTGCCATAGCTGATTCTCTTGACCGAGTTAATGATTAACTCAGAATCAACTTCCAATATTATATTTTGGAGATTATTTTGCTTCAGGAATTCTAAACAATGTTTAAGAGCCATTAATTCCGCCATATTATTAGTGGCTCTTCCCAAATGGCAATGGAAAATAAAAAGGATGCAGCCATTTTCATCCCTTAACATCCCTCCAAAGCCAGCAATACCCAGGTTTCCTTTTGAGGCCCCATCAATGTTGTATTTCAAAAAACCCTGTGAGGGGGGATGCCAGTAATCCTGCTTAGTGTCCATTTTCAGTACCTTCCTGTCCAAGCCCTGTGGTATGAGCCCCTGCATACCCAACTGAAGAAGTATCTACATTTCAACTTCTAAAGGTGGATTCTTTGGGGAAGTTCTCACAATAGTACCTACCGTCTCCTTAAGCTGTCTTAAGATCTGCTCAAAAATGCGTTGGGAGGACCTTTTTTCATTTTTGAAGATTCCATTGTTACTTTCTTTCCAGACATTCCATATTATGAAGCTTGGAATTAAAGCCCAAGCTGAGCAAAGAAATTCATAATCAGAGAAGTTTCGTCTCCAGTTATTTAGGGTGTTGATAATGCTTCCTTTGTCCCTGTCTATCTGTTGGAAAATAGTGGCAAAAGTATCCCACAAACTGGAGGTGAAAATGAAATTATTGAGAAGGTGCTCCATTATTTCCTCCTAGGCTTCATAGCTCTGGCATCTTGAAGGACCCAGAACACCCCTCTTCCTAATGTTTTCCCAAGTTAGAATTTTCTTATGATGAACCAACCACATGAAGAGTTTGATCTTCATCCATCCTTGATGCCTCCATAGGTTCTGCCAAACCTTGTCCGGTACATTGGAGTCCAACTCAAGGAGTATGCATTTTGCCTCCTTAAGATTGAAGGTACCTTCATTATTGTTACCCCATCTAAGTTGGTCATGCCCCCCTGTCACTAAAATTTTCCTTTGGTCCAACATTTTCAGAAGTGCCTCAAATTTTGCTTTCAAGGGACTATCATCCCTGTAATCTATATTCTTCCAGGTTCTCCATTTTCCTTCACTATTGGTTTGATACCAAAAATCTTTTACCCTAACCGATCCTTTGGTATCAGTTTCTTTCTTAAGGTCCAGAAAGTCCTCTCTTAATAGTGTAGGTTCTTGTTGCCATTTATCCTCCCAAAACAAAGCAAGATCTCCCTCTTTGATTTCCCAGAAGCTATTCTTTTGTACTAAGCCTCTATTCTCCCAAGCCTTATTCCAGATTTGTGAGCCTTTTATGATGCCATTCATCCTTATGTGATCATTATCTTGCTAAGTGCTGGCATATTTTTCTTTCCAGATACTAGCCCACTGAGCCTTTGGATCTTTTACCCAATGCCACCATAATTTTTCCCCTAAAACTTTGCTTAGTACTTTCGGATCATCCAATCCAAGACCCCCATGGTTTTTAGGTTTGCAAATGTTATCCCAGGCTACCAAGGCCCATTTCATTCTTTTCTCCCCCTTACCCCAAAGAAAGTCTCTTTGAATGGTTCTAAATTGTTGCAAAACTCATTTTGGAGTTGGAAGGGCTGATAGCACGAAGATGGGGATTGATTGAAGAACAAATTTTGTAAGCACTAACCGACCAGCCAAGTTTGAAGATCTAATAGTCCATTTCCTGCTTTTATCCTGCATCTTATTAATCATCGGCTCCCAAATTATTTTGTGCAAAGGTTTATCAGTTAGAGGAACTCCCAAGTATTTGGAGGGAAGGACATCCCTTTGAAAGCCCAGAATTCTAGAGATATTTCTCTAAATGGAAATATTGGTATTAAAGAAAAAAATATTAGATTTGGAGAGATTAACTTCCATACCTTTAGCCATGGCAAAGTCACACAGGATTTGTTTATAAGCTAGAGCATCTTTGACCGTGGGGATTCCTTGCAGCATGGTATCATCAACAAATTATTGATGGGTCAAAGCCTGTCCAGTCTTAGAAAGTTGGAGACCCTTGATGTTTCCAACTTCTTTCGCATGCTTGATTGACCGACCCAGTCCTTCCATCATGAGGATAAAGAGAAAGGTAGAGAGCAGATCTCCCTACCTGAGGCGTCTTGAAGGAGTAAAAGTCTTGGAAGGAGAGCCATTAACCATAATTGAAAAGCTAGAAGAAGTTACCAGGGCCATGACCCATCTTACCCAGTTATGATCAAACCCAAAAGCTATAAGGACCTTCCTGATATAGGTCCAATTCGACTTATCGTAAGATTTGGCTAAGTCCAATTGCATGATCATGCCATCCTTCCTATTGCTTAACAATGAGTGCACCACCTCATGCGCTTGAATGATGTTATTGAGAATTTGTCTGCCCTCCACATAACCAGATTGCTCCACAGAAACCAGAGTAGGAAGAAGTGGTTTGAGTCTATTGGCAACAACCTTGGATATTATCTTGTACACCACATTGCACAAAGCTATGGGTCTAAACCTATCTGGAGTCTGAGCATTGTCCTATTTGGGGATCAAGGAGATGAAGTATTGAGCACCTTCAAAATGGTTCTATTCATTTTGGAATCCTCCACCACATTCAGAATTTCTTGTTTAACAATGTTCCAGAAAGCTTTGAAGAAATCCACATTGAAACCATTAGGGCCTGGCGCTTTACCATTCTGCATTTCTTTGATGACCTCACTAACCTCCTCTTCAGTCATTGGACTATTAAGATTGAAGTTATCCTCTCTTGTTACAAGCCTAGGTATATGCCTTGTTAAGTCCCTGATAAAATGATCTCTGTCTGAAATGGGTTCCTTTGCTATACCTCGAATGTTCCGAACTAACATAGTTTCTATATCTTCATGGGAATTAAGAATATGACCTCCCTCGTCCTTGATCGAAGAGATCCTATTATGAGATTTGTCCGCCATGGTGGATCTGTGGAAAAATCTAGTGTTACGCTCCCCTTCTTTTAGCCATTGAACTCTAGATTTTTGTCTCCAAAATATTTCCTCTTGTTTACATAAATTCTCCCAGTCTTGATGGTGTTTGGTAACTTGATCATTTATGACTTTGTCAAAGCCATCCGTGATGAGGGCTTGATTGAGTTCCTGCATTTTGTCTTCAACAACTTTTTTCACTTCAAAAATATTTCCAAATTCATTCTTGTTCCAGTCTTTAAGTCTAAGCTTGATATGCTTTAGTCTTTTGTGTAGTAGAAACATTCTTGTACCCTAAATATACAGATCTTCTGTCCACCATTTTGTAATGTTGCTGATGAATTCTGGGTGTGTGAGCCAGATACTCTCAAACCTAAAAGGTCTATTCTTGGGTGTACTAATTCCCTGAACCTCAAGTTGTACAGGCCAATGGTCCGAGCCTCCAAAAGGGAGAATTCTCGCTATCATTTCCTTGTCGGTGAGCATAAGGTCCTCTGAGATTATGAATCTATCTAACTTTGAGGCTACTTGAGACTCTCCTCCTCTTTTATTGTTCCAAGTAAAGAGGCCATTACTCATATCAGTGTCAACTAGCTTCATATTATCTATAAAAGTTTGAAATGTTGGGGAGTCTTTGCTTAAAGTTCTGGTTCCCCCATTTTTCTTCGAAAGTGATTTGATCATGTTGAAGTCCCACCCATGATCCATGGTACTCCTACATGTCTATCTCTTAGATCCACAAGAGAATCTAGAAACCTGAGTTTATCATCCATTCTTTGAGGGCCATAAACATTTGTGACCAGATAAGTCTCCCTATCTCCCACAGGCTGAATAACCACTGATAAATAATTCCTAGATGCCTCAACATCTATTATACCAATCTTTTGGGGGTTCCAAAGAGTGAGTATGCCTCCTGCTATATTATCTGCTTTAACTTCTAGAAACTCAAATCTATTGAGCCATTTGTTGTGAATTTCTTTTATTTTTTGAATGGAACATTTAGTTTCCTAGATAAAGATCATATCCAGAGCTTCTTGTTTCATTCTATTGCTAAGTATTCTTTGTTTTCTTTTACTACCTAGACCTCTGATATTCCAAGATGTGAACTTCATTATTAAAGATTTGTAAAGGAGTAACTGGTTAGGTCTTTCATCTTACCTGAATCTATCATTAGCTTTCCACATTCCATCAATAACTCGTTCTGCTTTTTTTGCCTCTTTTCTTTCCTGGGTTTCTAGGAGCTAATCTTGGTGTGGTTTTCATAGTTTTCACACCTTCGTTGCCCTACCTTTCATTGTTTCTTTGCCTTTCCAGCCCTTTAGCCTGAGTTTTCCATAGGAACAGCTACTGTACTCTGTTGAACTCTTCTTGAGGTAGTGAGTCTACCCCTCCCATGGTTCCCTGTTTCAAGAACCCTTCCAAATCTAGGTGTTCTCTATCAAGAATCTCCTGTAGTTCATGATCCTCCATTTCCATCTCACTCTGGGTCATTTCTTGGTCCATCTCAAGTTCTCCATTGCTCAGCATAGTCTCTTTCTGTTTATTGATATCTTGTGTTTGTTCCCTATCTTCTTCTTTCTCCTTCTCCCCTGGGCTTCCTTCCATTACCTGATCTAATTTTGTTATCTCTTCCTCTTCTCTGAGAACTTGGAACCTGTTCAGACTGGCCTGTTGCCCTTCTGTTTGCTATTGTTTTGGCCCCCTTTTGCCCCCTTTTCCTCTATATCCCATTTTTTGAAATCTTTCAGTATCTTTTATTGTGGTTGTTTTACTTTTGTTCTCTATTTTACTGAGAGGGCAGTCTCTAAATAGGTACCCATGCTCATGGAACCTACAACATCTGAAAGGAATATGTTCATAATCTACTTTTTGCACCCATTCTTCATCAAAAACTTCCAAGATGACCTCATCCGATAGAGCTCTAGAGAGATCCATCTCCACACATATTTGTGCGAAGGAAGTGTATTTTCCCCTTCTGGTGGCCTCAGAGGCTTTGAAAAAACGCCCTAGTTTATTTCCTATGGCAGATAACGACTCCGTTTGCCAGTAATCAAGAGGTAGGGAGTAGAGTCTTACCCAGACTGGGACCGAAGTGAAAGTCTCTCACTTCGGGACAAAATTCATCATCCACGACCACATGTAGAGGTCTGCTGCTACGTAGAAGTAGGGTCCTCCTTCAAACACCTTGTCTTTGTCCTCAATATTTGTAAAGACCACAGTGAAGAAACCCTTTGACCCAAGATGTAGGTCTATGCTTCCTTTTGGTTTCCAGTGGTATTTAATCCACACTTGTAAAGCCTTTTCAGTGGGCCATAATCCCATGAATTTACAAATGATAGCATAGGTCCACATGTGGTCCCTGTGCGCCTGCAGAGCAGGATCATTTAAAACTACTCTGGGAGTGACCTCAGCCTTGGGTTTACATGGCCCCTTTTGCGCCTTGTTTTCTGCTCCCTGTTTCTTGTCTTCTTCCTCATTTTCTTTTGTGTTGTTGTCCTCCCTTGGTTTGGTTAAATCTTGATCCTCTTCCATGTTCCTTTTCCCTTCTCCTGAAGGACCTCTGACAGATTCTATTGGTTTCTTACCTCAGCTGGCCACTGCCTGCCTGTAGGAGGGAGTGGAGCTCCCCCCTTTGCGTGCCTCCATGGAGCTCAGAAACCTGAAAGCCTAACTCTTCGTTCTCGTCTTCTGTCCGCTCTCCTGGTCTATTCCTTTCGCCTCCTAGGGAAAGGAAATTGTCAACCTCAGCAAATACTATTGGTTCTCAATACCATGTGCCATCTTTATTTTTATTAATATTAATATTAGGGTTAATAATGTTTTTTTGCATGGTATTAATAATAATTTGGCCCATGGTATTTGGCCCACAGGCTTCGCCTAAATAAAACCTCATCTTTTAGTGTTCGTAAATATAAAGTGAATTATGTAGTAAATATAAAAAAATGTTTTATTTGTTTACATGGTATTTGACCCATAGGCTTCACCTAAATAAAACCTCATTTTTTAGTGTTGGTAAATATAAAGTGAATTATGGAGTAAATATAAAAAAATGTTTTATTTATTTACCATACCTCTGGTTTATTTATATTTTAATTAATTTACCATATCTCTTTTATAAATGGTATTTGGACCATGATGTATAGCCCATGGTATTAAAATGGTATGTGGCCCATAGGCTTCACCTAAATAAAACAGTCTCCTTAAATATGAATATGTTTATGGATTAAATATAAAAAGAGGTTTTATTTATTTACCATACCTCTAGTTTGTTTATATTTTTATTTATTTTCCATACCTTTGTTGTAAGTATAAAAAGAAGTTTTATTTATTTACTATACCTCCAGTTTATTTATATTTTTATTTATTTACCATACCTATTTTTTTAGTGTTCATAAACCTCTTCATATTTTAAATTTATATTGTGTTTATAAATAATAATAATTAGATTTATTTTTAAATGGGGCTCACATTACATTAAAAAAGTTAAATGTTAAACATTACATGTTAAATGTTTACATTTACATTTACGTTTACATTCACATTTACATTTAGATTTACACATTTATGTGAGATCTACCCCCATACTGGGTTGTAGAGCTCTCGGCCCAAAAAAAATATTTATACTCTATTCATGTTTCATTTTTGTAAAATAATAAATAAATAATTACTAAATATATTTAATTTTACTATACTCCAAAATTATATATACCAACATAGATCCATCTTTACTCTGGATCTACCAAGCCCCGAGAGGGATCAAATCTTTTTCACTCTGTGCTAGTTTGCATATAAGGATATTTGATCCCTCTCGGCCCTCGGTAGATCTAGAGTAAAAATAGATCTATGCCTGTTTATTTGCCCTCTTTAAATAATATTAGGGTTAATGATGTTTTTTTTCATGGTATTAATAATAATTTGGCCCATGGTATTTGGCCAATATGATTCACCTAAATAAAACCTCATTTTTGAGTGTTCGTAAATATAAAGTGAATTATGGAGTAAATATAAAAAAATGTTTTATTTATTTACCATACTTCTCATTTATTTATATTTTTATTAATTTACCATACCTCTTTTATAAATATTTTATTTGACCTATGGTATTAAAATGGTATTTGGCCCATACGCTTCACCTAAATAAAACCTCTTTTTTGAGTCTCCTTAAATATGAAGAGGTTTATGGACTAAATATAAAAAGATGTTTTATTTATTTACTATATCTCTAGTTTATTTATATTTTTATTTATTTTCCGTAGCTTTGGAGTAAGTATAAAAAGAGGTTGTATTTATTTACCATACCTCCAATTTATTTATCATAACTATTTTTTTAGTGTTCATAAACCTTTTTTATATTTTAAATTTATATTGTGTTTATAAATAATACATATTAAATGTTTACATTTACATTTACATTTACACAATTATTTGAGATCTACCCCATAGTCGACTGTAGAGCGCCTCTTGGCACAATAAACACAATAGATTGAGGCAAGCCATTACAATTCTCTCAAATTAAATTGATGGGTTAACCATCACTATATAATGCCAACTACCAAGGCTCTGAAAAACCCAAACATATGAAGGATTTCCTTTCATGGTCATGTAAAATATTAAAACCCAAACATATGAAGGATTTCCTTTCATGGTCATGTAAAATATATCAATTAGATAGCCTCATACGGAACAAAAATTGATTTTCCGTATTACTTTATTTTAGAGGAGACTTTCTCCTTTATGTGGTCACTATATTTGTTGTCAAACTCATTGGATAATGGAAATTTATTACCAATATTTGATAATTATTTCTTGTAAAATGACAATTAAGAAATTGAATGTTTAACTTGGCCATGGTATGGGTGCATTTGTTTCTCAACTATAATTAAATTATTGCACTTGATGCACCGATTTCATTGTAATGTTGATTTATAATCTTATTTTATTGTTTGCATCATATGTATGCATTTATATCAATGTAAATGTTAATCTATGATATGTTGTAATGTAAATATATTTCATCTATTTTAATGTATACACAAATTGATTACCTGAATTGATTTCTATTATAATAATAACACTAGTTAAAATATAGTTTACTCCATAGATTGAGTGAAATTTATCAATTGATCAAGAAGCTTCAATTACCAACACCATTTATATATATCCCTAATATATTATTTTGGTACCTTTCCTTCTTCCTCAATGAAAGCTATGACTCTACTTGAATTCAAATTCCTTGAGAGACATATTATGGAAATCAAGAAAGAGAATATGATTTATATTTGTGAGAGACAACATGAACCACAACAATGAGTTATTAGTGTGCACAATTTAAAACGAAATATTTTAAACATATTTAGAATTATTAGATTCATGCTAGTGCACTACGCAAACCATCCTATATCTATCTTAACACCATATTTATCCAGTAAAGAAGGATCACATTTGTAGAGATGAAAATATTTCCTCAAATTTTGTACTCAAAAAGAGGTTTGCACATTCTTTATCTCTCTCGGTGCTTGATAGTTCTAGAGTTAAAATGGATCTAGGATTATTAAGTCAACTCCATATTACCCACCTATAAAATTTCACATCCTCCTCATATTAGATTATAAAAATCATAAAACAATAATAAGTATAAGAACTCCATTTTTCTATAGGGTGATGGTAAACAATACATTTATTAAATGGTTAAATGATTTTATACTAATATAATGAATGCTCAAACTAATCTTTTCCTATTGAATGCATAGGATTCAAGGATTCCTAAAGAGCATATGTGTCACGCCCCTACACTGGCGGTACTCTTTCAACCGCACTATAGGAGGTGCGGCACCACCGACCCTTTTCTTTTCACCAATACTCACGGTCATGGACTATGCCTACTTCGATACTTAGTTAATTTTTCAACTTCACCAAGTACATTTACTTATTATAACATAGCAGTTAAACATTCATCAGAATTAACCATGAAATGCACAACAGTATAAATGGGAGGGGCAACTCCCTGTAATGAGCTTGCCCACAATAATAATATATCAGTTTACAATATACAAGTTCAATCCTGAGGAAACCCCAGATTTACACTTAGAATATTTTTCACTGGCACAACACGTTCAGCCAACTCGTCGGGCGCGCCCACACGGTCGCCCGAACGATCCCTGCCCAACTCGTCGTTTGCCTACGCACGTTCACCCGAACGCATTTCGTTCAACTCGTCGGTTGTCGTTCACCGTCTGCCCGACGCCTTCGTGCACCCTCACCCGATGTTCAACCCAACTCTCCAACTCGTCGGACGCTCCCATTGAATGCCCAACTCGCCAACCGGTGGGCGCTCTCCACCGAGCACCCAACTCACAAAGTCTCCACCGGTGAGTCGTTCATCGTGCACACGCCCGTTCAAGACTTCACAGGATACACCCATTCACCAACTCATGTCGTTCGGCCGGGCACCATGTTGCGCCCTCGCAGGCCTTTGAACGACTTCCTGAATGTCCTCCCGCACGATCTCTCGAACGACCTCCTGCACGACTTCCTGGACGACTTGTTCAAGTCTTCATTCAACCTTCGCCCGAACTTCTGCACGACTCGTTCATGCCCTCCATTCAAACCTTTGCCCGAACTCTGCACAACAGATCACACTTTCGTTCGAACGACCCGCTGAATGATGCTCTGAACGATACCTCGAATGATCCTCCGAATGATGTCTTGAATGATATCTCGAACGATTCTTCGAACGATATCCTGAACAATATCTCGAACGATTCTCCGAATGATATCCTGAACGATCCTTCATTCAGTAACCCATGCGTCCACCTGCGCCCTGACTCGTTCAGCTGCACTTTGGCTTGCATTCCTTATTCCGGCGTAGGTGCTTCGGCCCTCAACCACCTGCACCATGCCTTTATTTCAGTCCTCAATCCCACGCACTTCACCTTCCACATTATGATTATGTGTTTGATGATTGAATGATGCCTTAGCCCAACACCAAAGCCACTCCATATATATGGCTCGCCGTCCATGAACCGTTGCGCCTTCATGATGGCCGACCCACCATATAACTTCGTTTCATCCTTCGTTTTAATTCATGAACGGGTTGGCTCGCCCACCGACCGACCCAACTGTTATGTCTCATCGTTTGGCCTCGCCCGCCCATCGGCCCGCCGGGACCGCCCTCGGCCCATATAACCAAACAACTCCAAAACACTTGGTCGCATTTCACACATTCTCCCCACTGCACTGCTGCTCCCCAACTCGTCGCCTCCACACACCCTCACCATGTCGCCTGCAACTTGTGGGCGTTACATTCTCCTCCACCTGAAGTCATTTTCGTCCTCGACAATCTTCCATCCTAGCAACCACCTGTTGCCAAGATATCATCCACACAACTATGTATATGGGTAGTCTAGATGTCCACTACTCAACTTTCTTCACGCCATAGATATGCCACTATTCTGCAAGGAATCATGTGCTGGTACCCCTCATGTCAGTGATTAGTTGGGTAGCTAATCCAACCATGCATCGCCTCCACAAGAACTCATGCCCCATACATCATCATGACTATCCACTGCATGTTGTCTGTCAACCTGTGTCATCTCACCCCTAGATGCCTGCTCAAAGTGTTTAGAGACTCACTGCCATGAGCAGCTAACAATGAGCCTCATGCTCCATGATAGTTTAAGATGATGAGGAGGGAGTAGAGCCCAAAGGCTCTCCCTCACTTATCAACTCAATCCACCTATCCGGATCCTCCACTTCCATTCTTTGCAAGTATGCTTCTCGATCTTCCATCTGAACATTCGGCCTCACATACTCTTCGTCACCTTCATCCTCCACTACCTCTAGCCTCTCAGATAGATCCAAGATGCTCTCTGACAATGCCTTGATAACCTGTGACTGCTCCATAAGCTTTGCCTCTACAACAGATAATCGCTTATAGATCTCTTCATCTTTCTTTCCATTCTCTATACTCATTGTTGTCAACTTACACTTGGCCTTAGTTACTCCCACGGTTGGTACACCAATGGGTACATCCTCTCGTCTGTGTAAATGTACAGTTTCCTCATATGGGGAACAATCATTGCATCAAATTCTTTCATGAATTCTACACCCAGTACAACTTCATAGTCATCTATCCGCACCACAGTGAAATCGACTTTCCTTCTCCATTCACCTAGTGTCACATCCACTTTTTTAGCTACACCAATCATAGAGTCTGGAGGAGAATTCACTGTCTTCATTTGTGCCTTCACTGGTACAAACTTCAGCCCAATCCTTCTCGTAGTATCCTCACTCATAAAGTTGTGAGTTGCTCCACTATCCACCATAGTAAGCACATCAACACTCCCAACTTTCATTTCAACATACTCCAATTCATTCCTCTCAGGATCTCTCCTAGAGACAGCTTCCATAGCCACTACAACTCCCAATATCTGCATAACTCCTACGGAAGTTTCTTCTTTCTTCGCATTGGACTGTGCCATGGCAACCACCTTTGGTCTAGAAGGACAATTCTTCACCGTATGTGGTTCCTCACATATCCAACACTTCAACGGTTTCTTTGTCTTCGACTTGTCATTCGATCTCGAAGTCTCCTCTTTTGTAGTCTTCTCTTTCAGTTTGTCATACTTCTTCTTCTTTTCATCAAAACCCTCATCAAAGTGTTCTACCAAATGATCCACAGCAACAAAAGCTTCCTCAAGTGTCTTAATCTTTTGTCTCTTCACTTCATTCCGTGCCCAAGGTTTCAGACCTATAACAAAGTTAAACACCTTGTCCCTTTCTGCCATGTCTGGAAGTTCCAAAACTACACTTGCAAACTCTCGCTGATATGCCTACAGACTTCCCATTTGATTTATATACTTTATCTTCATCCTTGCATCCCACGTTTCATCTTATGGACTGAAGTGGGTTTGCAAAGCCTTCTTCATTTCATCCCACGAAGTTATGTCTCCAGCATTGCCATTGGCAATTTGGTCCATCCTTCTTTGCGGACACGTCTTAGCATCCTTCGTCAAGAATTGAGCAGCTACCTTCACTTTGGTTTCCTCATCAGATAATCCCAAGCGCTCTAAGTACTGGTCCATGTCCCATAGAAAGTTGCCAAGAGTTTTCACACTTCTTGTACCATCATAAGAATCCGACTCTTTGACTTTGACATGAGTCACTCCTCCACCTGAGTTGTGCCTCATAGCCTTCTTCAAAACCGCGATCTCATCTCGAGCTTCGTTAAGAGCTTGCTGCAATTTCAATATTTCAGCCAAACCTTGATCTCTTGCTTCACCAATCTTCTTGACCTCTTATTCCGTTTGTGTATACTCGTATCAGTCCTTGAGTTCTTCAAGTTATTCTTTCATCTTCGCATAGCCTTCATGAACCTACATGTTCTCGGCCTTCATCGAAGTCCATTCAGAACCCAATTCCTCCATTCGTTCCAATACCCTGTTCAGGAAAGCTTCTCCTGCATTATGGCTAGATTCGCTTGTCATGATCTGAGGTTCCTCTGCCATCTCTGCTATCTGCCTTCTTTGCGATCTAGTATAGACCATTCACCTGCAAAACTTGAACTCCCTGCGAAGTCTTCAGTCTTCCTTCGAATCCGTTTCCAGCCTTGATACAAACTGTCACGTTAGTGTAGCTTGCACCAACTTCCTTGTCACGATTCTCTGAATCAGCCTCTGATACCACCTGTCACGAAGTGACAGTGGGATCGGCTCCTTGTCCTGATCGGCTCTGATACCACATGTCATGCCCCTACACTAGCGGTACTCTTTCAACCGCACTATAGGATGTGCGACACCACCGACCCTTTTCTTTTCACCAATACTCACGGTCATGGAATACGTCTACTTTCGATACTTAGTTAATTTTTCAACTTCACCAAGTACATTTATTTATTATAACACAGTGGTTAAACATTCATCAACATTAACCATGAAATGCACAACAATATAAATGGGAGGGGAAAATCCCTGTAATGAGCTTGCCCACAATAATAATATATCATTTTACAATATAAAAGTTCAATCTTGAGGAAACTCCAGATTTACACTTAGAATATTTTTCACTGGCACAACAAGTTCAGCCAGCTCGTCAGGCGCGCCCACACGGTCGCCCGAACGATCCCTGCCCAACTTATCATTTGCCTCCGCACGTTCACTCGAACGCATTTCGTTCAACTCGTTGGTTGTCGTTCACCGTTTGCCTGGCGCCTTCGTGCGCCCTCACCCGACATTCAACCCAACTCTCCAACTCATCGGGCGCTCCCACTGAATGCCCAACTCGCCAATCGGCGGGCGCTCTCCACCAAACGCCCAACTCACCAAGTCTCCACCGGTGAGTCGTTCACCGTGCACACGCCTGTTCAAGACTTCGCACGATACACCCATTCACCAACTCGTGTCGTTCCGCCGGGCACCCTGCCGCGCCCTCGCACGCCTTAGAATGACTTCCTGAACGACCTCTCGAATGACCTCCTGCATGACTCGTTCAACCTTCGCCCGAACATGTGCACGACTCGTTCAACCTTCGCCCGAACTTGTGCACGACTCGTTCACGCCCTTCATTTAGACCTCTACTCGAACTCTGCACGACTGGTCACGCCTTCGTTCGAACGACCCGCTGAACGATTCTCCGAACGATACCTCGAACGATCCTCTGAACGATGTCCTAAACGATATCTCGAACAATTCTCCAAACGATATCCTGAACGATATCTGAAACGATTCTCTGAACGATATCCTGAGCGATCCTTCGTTCAGCAACTTGTGTGTCCACCTGTGCCGTGACTCGTTCAGCTGCACTTGGCTCACACTCCTTATTTCGTCATAGGTGCTTCGGCCCTCAACCGCCTGCACCACGCCTTTATTTCAGACCTCAATCCCACGCACTTCACCTTCCACGTTATGACTATGCGTTTGATGATTGAATGATGCCTTAGCCCAATGCCAAAGCCACTCCATATATATGGCTCACCCTCCATGAACCGTCGTGTCTTCATGCTGGTCGACCCACCATATAACTTCGTTTCATCCTTCGTTTTAATTCTTGAATGGGTCGGCTCGCCCACCGGCCGACCGAACCGTTGTATCTCATCGTTTGGCCTCGCCGGCCCGTCGGCCCGTCAGGACCGCCCTCAGCCTATATAACCAAACGGATCCAAAACACTTGGTCGCATTTCGCACATTCTCCCCACCGCACTGTTGCACCCCAGCTCATCGCCTCCGCGTGCCCTCTCCGTGTCGCCTGCAGGTCGTGGGCGTTACAATATGTGTCGGATAGGGATGCTAAGAAATATTAGAGAAAACTTATTTAATGCATATAAATTGTAGATAAACGAGATTTGAAATAGTGACTAGTAAAATGCTAATAATTTTTTTTAAGCTTGTGATATGTGAAATGGTGATTATTAAATCCTAATTATTGTGATATGTGAAATGGTGACCATTAAATCTTAATTAGTGATTTTTTAAGATAAGTCCCAAAATCTATTTTCGGGAAACTTGAGAAGTTTTTAACTAAAAAAGACACAAGACAAAAAATAAAATAAAAAATTAAACATGAAACAATCCAAAAACCTCTTAATGTTGATTAAAAAGTTAAAATTTACAACCATCACAAAGACTTATGCAATTATTGAAAGTTAAAAAAGTTCCAAAAGCCTTAGAAAAGTTCCAATGCCAAAAACTTGGGAAGTTGTTAACCTAAAAGAGACTAAAATGTAAATGGAAAAATTGAAAGTTAATCATAAAACAATTTGAATATCTTTCGGCGTTGATCAAAAAGTTAAAGTTTAAAATAATTCCAAAGGGGCCATTAGCTTAGTGCCGGGGATTCCAAGATGGAAAAGTTAAGGTTTAAAAGAATTCTAAAAACACGATGTTTGACTTAGTGTCTGAAAAATTAAAATTTAAAATAATCCCAAAAGCTTTGATCATTGGCTTAATGCCTGGTATTTTAAGATAAAAGATAAAACTTACAAAAAGTAGGGCAATATTTTTTTGGATAAAAAAAATCAAATTTTGTAAATGAGTCGCAAGAATTGCATTAGATTTAGATGAAAAATTCATAGTCGAAGAGTTCCAAGGCAATGAAGGTTTTGGTAGTTTTTAAAGTAGTTTTAAATGATCAATTCATTTTCGAAGATATGCAAAATGAGGAAGGTGTAGGGTATGGCAAATGGGATTTATTTATTTATTTTTATTGGGAGAATTTATGAGAATGGGATTTTTATTTTTGGGAGAATTTATGAGAATCTTTAATTTTTGGGAGGGAAATTTTTTTATATGTTTTTTGATTTGGATATTAAAAAAAGTTTTGCATAATTTCAAAAACTTCATTTTTTTGGAAATGAGATAAAAAATATATATATATATATATTAACGAATTTTAGATATAATAGTATGATAGTTTAAATTTTATTAATAATATAATATAATAAAAATTATAATAAAAAATATTATAAAACAAAAAATAAAATTATCAAATAAAAATTTATTAATAAATTAAATGAAAAATAATATGAATGAGTTAAAATTGTGATAATATTATAGAAATATGTGAATTATGTTTATTCACAAAAACAAATATTAGAACTTAAAATGGCATTTTTAAGATAAAGTGTGATGTTTTACTTTTTAAGTACACAAAACCCTAAAATGTGAAGTGGTAAACAAAAAAGTTTCCAAATGAAATATCTCGAAAGTACTAGTTGATACATTAATGACCATGAACATGAATTTTGATATACTCTTTGTGCTTTATTTATTTAACAAGCCACATAAGCTAAAAATAAATAACTTGTTATAGGGCATTAATTAAAGACAGCTTTATATACCTACCTTTTAATTTTGACCTTGGTAAAATTGAACAGTAAATATATACAACCACAGCTCAATTAATACCTTATATAATTTACTAAATATTTATTACCATTAGTATTGAATGCCTTAACAGTACTATAAGGGATCTTGCTTTTGTATACAGCCTGACCATCGCCATCACCATACCATTCCATTCCATATGGAGATCACCATCCCATAGCATAGGAAATATCAATCGCCCGCCCTGATGGCTTAGTGCATAGTGTACATACATTACGATGATATGTACCACAAATTCTTCGGAATTTTCGGGCAGCTGCATTGCTCAGGCGCCAGCTCGCTTCAGTGCTCCGAGCCTCTAGCACGCATCACTACTCCGAGCCTCCGAGTTCCCCATGCTCCACTTATCCTATCTAGTTAATGACATCTATGTTATTCATTCAATGTCACCTAGGCGTGGAGGATTTCAAACTTAGTCGCGCACGCAAATTTTGAATCACCATTTTAATGAAATGAAAACGACAGAGCACATGGTAATCGCCATTTCGATGGGAGCAGCAATGGTCCAAGGATTCCAGATTCGTCGGGTTGTCTCAAAGTTGTTCATGTGGACATCCACAAGTTGATTGTTGGCAATCTTAGAACCAAATCTTTTGATTATCGCGCAAACCAGAAATCTGTGGATGTCAAAGTTGCTGCATATATGAGAATAAGTCGGTGGAGAATCAAAATATATCGATCTTGGAAGATAAAATTACACATAGGCGAAAAACAATATCAATGACATCCTTGATCATTCCTTTGAGGAATTGAATTGGGAATTTTTAAAGCATGAGGTTGTGCCGCTGTGTTGCAAGAAGTTCGGTGTCGGTCTTGCAATAGCCATGCAATTCTTCTTCAAATATAAACATGGATTTTCCACTTCTAACAAGGAGATAAAAGACCAAATATGGAAAGTTTTCATTGAGCAGGTCCCATTCTAGAGTTTATTTATTAACAACAGAAGATGGTTATCTGTACCAATTATTTCCTTTGCGAGGTCTTTTTATAATTGGTTCCATCCGATTCCTGTTCTTTCTTGTGTTTCTTTGCTCAAGGGTTTTATAAAATGCTTTGATGACTTCCAGTAAAGATATCAGTTTGGAACTTCACATTATGGAGTACTCGTTGACCACATTTTATCAGATAGTTTCATAATGTGTGATTAAAGAAAAATGTTTCATACTATCTGAAGAAAACGAAAGTGTTTACGAATTTCTTACGGATTAAGACAAATGAAAGAGAAGTGAAATATTTATAAATATCTCAGGGCATTAAGATAACTAAAATAAATGTAATCAATGCATTTTATAAATATTGTATTAAGACACTTTCTTTATAAAGACATTCATTAATGTAATTGGATCTGGTAAAAGTTACAATTAGGAAGTAAGGTTCTCGCTATTTTTTATTTTTATATGAAAGTATTTTATTTTTAAATTTACTATAGATTTGATTATATAAATATCAACAACAAAAATAGTTATTAAGAAATCTATATTATTCATTTAATAATTAATTCTAATATAATATATAATAATTACTAAATAATAATAAAATATATGTAGATTGTGTATATATATAATTTTATGTTATGAATTTTTTTATCTTTTTCATTAAATTTGGTAACTTTTCAATGTGATTTTTTTGAATGTTTTACAATTATTTTTTTTCAAAGTTTATTTAAAAGATTTTGTTACGTCAAAACTATGATCACAAAACCATGGGTTAAAGTCTAAAACCATAAAATTCATGTAAATACAATAACTTATTTGCAAAATGACGGATATACTTAACATTTCACAAAGTAAATATAATGATTTATTTATTGACTCAAAACCATAACACTTGAGGTAAATGTAATAACTTATTTACGGAGTCAAGGTTAAAATACTCATCTAACATTTCACAAAGTAACCAGTTAAGGTTAAAGTAACATTTCCTTCTTACATCCTCTGATTACTTACTACTTACATAAATTCACTAACATTTTCTCCTTCCATCCTCTCATTACTTATGTAAATTCACTAACTTACTGAGTTAACATATTGACTTAACATTTCACAAGTTAAACACAATGATTCCTTTACAAACTTAATGTTAATGTCACATTTTCCTCTTAAAAATTTTGGGATAACATAGGACATCCCCTCATTACCTATATCTACATCTAAACTTTATATAACACATGCATAACCAAACCTTACACTAGTATACCTATTTACATGTCGTTAAAAAAGAAATCAATTATATTAAAAAATACGCATTTACCTTTGGTTAAAAAAGAAATCAATTCAATTACAAAATATTTCTTCTCTTTTTTTGGTTTTTATTATTATTGGTATTACTTTTAGAGTCCATGGGAATGCACTTACCATGTCCAATTATGAGTTTTCAATCACTTTTCCCCCTACCACATGATCCATTATAGTGTGAATACCTTGCAATCATAACAATACATGATACATCACCTCAAACACATGGAATGATGCCTCTAAGATGTCTAAGTTAGAATACATATCCACAAGGGTGCTCTCCATCTTCCTCCATTAAGACATAACATTTCAAATTTAAATATCTAAGACACTCTCTTCATCTTTCTCCATTATCTAAACATTAACAACCTATGCTACATCCACATTTTTAGATCATAGAGAATTATCAACCTAAATTTCTAACTTTAGATCCATATGATATAACATTTTCATATTCCATTCTTACACCAACTCATAACCATGATTTAGATGCTGATTGTTAAAAATAAATAATGCCCAAAAAATAATAACAAAATGCACTTAAATCATGCATAAATAATTATACTTAAATTTATTCCTTATAATAAAAAATATCTTCCACAGCCAAATTCAATGATGAAATCATTATCATGGAATATAAAAAACATATTTAAAAATTTGATTACATCTTAATCAACCCGGCATTATAAATATAACCAAAAAAAATTATATTAAACACAATGACTTATTTATTACTTTTTTATTAAATTAAATTTTTTTTTTTAAAACCATATCTTTTACTAAATTAGATATATTAAGAATACTTCATATTAGATCAAATATACTACAGAGTGAGACAAATTATATTTTTATAGTGATTAAAGTTCAATGATACTTCAAGTACTATAATGGTTAAGGTTCAATCATATTTCAAAAATTATAACGGTTAAGGTTCCACGTACTTCAAACAATGTTATATATATATATATAATAAAATAATATTAATATTTTTTATAATATTTAATAAAAAATTATTTTTATTTTATTTTATTTCTGGCATATTTTTTTAAAGTTTTAAGAAAATTTCAATTATAGAGGTACTAATCATCTTGTTATTATTGTTATTATTTTGCCCCATAGAAGTCTATTATTGTTATTGTTGTGCCCTTATATTATTATTGTTATGTTGGATTTGATTATATTGTGACCCCTTAGACTCCTATATATAGAAATGAGGTTTTGTCATTTGTATCATCTAATAATTGTTCATTTGTGTAATGTAAAGGAGGTTACCCCTTCGAAGAAGATGATTTTGAATTCGTTGATCTATATTTTCTTCTATTTTGTGAGTTGGTTACATAACGTTGAGCATTTTCATGAGAAAGAAGGTTGATCATTTTTTTATTGATAAGGTCGATAGGCCATCCTTTCTCCACAGGGTGGGGTAGTTATAACCCTCAATAACTCAAAGGTCAACAAAGCCCCAGGAAACTGCAAGTCTGTATAGTCAACGAGGCCTTCAAGAGACTGACTTGTTGTTAAGGACAACAGGGCTTATTTTTAGTGCGCATATGGGAAACCATAGCCGTCCAAGCTCTAGAATTAGAAAGTTAATAGGTCATCCCTTATGCACACCATTTAAAGTCAAGGATACGGTATAGGTCAACTACTCATCTTAAATCATCATCGCAGAGCCATCATGTTTTACATACACGATTTATCACAACGCATTTCTCTGTTGTTAGGGTCGAATATCCATTCATTGACTTGTGCAGCCATAAAGCGTCATTCATCCATAGCATCGCATTACAAGGCCGAGGGCTTATCGCATAGGATTCTGAGGTTATTCCATTAAAGCAAGTTTGCATGCCAAATATCGATCACTATTAAGTAAGAAACAAGCCAATGGTGGAGGGCTTCCGTATATGCACATAGTTGTATATGTGTGCATATGTGAGCATATATGCAGATATGGAACAATTTCATATGCACAACTTCCATATAAGTGCAAACACATACAACTATGTGCATAGATGGAAGTTTTCATATATGTGCATATATGCACACGTAGGCGCACATATACAACTATGCACATAGATGGAAGCTTCAATATACAAGTATGTCCGTAGAATGTACTAGAATGTATATGGGCATGTATATAGAAGCTTTATTATATGTGCATATTTGTATATATGTAGCTTTCGTATATGCCCACATATACAAAATCTTCTGTATACACGCATATGTGTATCTTCTATATATGTGCACATATACGAAAGCTTTCATATGTGTGATTAATTGTATATGTTTAGCTTTGTTATATATGAACATATATGAATGCTTCTATATATGCGCACATATATGGAAGTCTCCATATATGTGTGATTTTGTATATGAGTGCTTATACGTATGTTTATGTCTATGTGCGAATATATGAAAGTTTCCGTCTATGTGCACATATATGAAATCTTTTGTATATGCGCATAGTTGTATATGTGTATATAGGAAAGCTTTCATCTATGTGCATAGTTGTATATTTGTGCATGTTTGGGAGATGGACATATACAATTATGTGCATATATAAAAGATTATGTATCTATGCACATAGTTGCAGTTATATGGAAGCTTCCATATATGTAGGCATACATGAAATGTTTCATATATGTGTACATATATGGAAGTTTTCGTATATGTGCTTTAGGGCTATGCAAATCAGTGAATGGATTTTCGACCCTCACAACAAAGAAACTCACTTTCACTAGCTAGAGAATATGCAAAACATTTCCTATTTGTGCACATATACAACTATGCCCATATACAAAAGCTTCTATAATTGTGCTCAAATACGAAAGCTTTCATATATGTATGCATATATGAAAGGTTTCATATGTGTTCACATATATAAAAACTTCTATATATCTACAACTTTCGTTTATGTGTACATAAACAAAAATTTCCATATATGCATATAACTGTATATGTGCAGCTTCCATACATGCAGGGTCCTAAACTTTCGGAGCCGTTTTGAGGCCCTAAACGATGTTTTTGGGAAAATCGGGGCCAACAGGAGTCCTAGACTAGTGTTGACCAATCGAAAGTTATAGTTCTCAAATAGATATTTCTAACAAAGTATTGTGTGCATCAAACATAGATCATATGCCAAAGTTACAACCCTGGGAAGTTGATGTACCAATTTACCCTAACGGGGCCTATAGTTTTACTGCTTCATCTCCTAGGGTTACAGTTTTGGATGTTTAGGGTTTTCCGTTGTTTCTCAATAATAAATAGGCCTTCAAGCCTCATTGTAACACATGTTCAGAGGCATGTAGCCACCACATCTTTCCTCGGAGATAAGCTACCATCACCTGATCTAATCTTATTTCCATTCTGTTTGTAATTATACTTCAGTTCTTTGATATTAATGAAATGAAGTTTTATTTATGTTGCATCTCGATTTTTATGGTTATATCTGTAAGTTGTTGCATTACTATTCAAATTCAGATCAGTGGTATCAGAGTAGTCTGCTCTTTCTTGATCCTTCTTTACATGTCCCAAACGAGGTTGGGGTATAAGGAGTTAGGGTTTGAATTGGTTGAGCCTTTGCAAGATCAGCCTCGCAAACCCTGACAGATGCCCATGGGGGAAGAAAAGAAAGATGAGGGAGCAGGAGATCCTATCAAAATATTGCTCGAGGAGGCCCTCTAGAAACAAAGCAATGTGACGATGGATAACTTTGCCCAGATCCTTCAACAGTTGCCCACCGACGCGCATCCACATCTAGCAGCCACTCTGGAGGTGCCGCTCCTTTTAAGGTATAAGTAAACTTTGACATTCTCATATTTGAGGGCCAAATAGATGTAGACGTCGTAGATAAATGGTTAAATTTTCTAGAAGGATACTTTTCTGTTCATGATTTTTCCAGCCAAGAAAATATTACTTTTCCTCTTCTCAAAGTTGACCCCCACGTCAAGAACTGGTGGGAAACCTACTGTGAGCAGAAGGATGAAAGTACACCATCACTGTTTTTAGTCGCACCCATTTGGAATTCATTCTGGGACACCATCAAGGAGCAATACTACCCTGTTGGGAGTTATGAGGATAAATACATAAAGTGGACCATGCTGCACTAGTGAAGGGACAAAGACGTGCCATAGTTTACCAATGTTTTTCATACCTTTCGCACGCAGTTGGGTATCAACGATTCTAAGAAACATTTGCTATTGAAGTACTGCAACTACCTACACAGATACATCAGGGATAATATGGAGTTCCTGGAAATCTCCTCACTCAGCACATCGTACTGATACGTTATCAAAATCGAGCAGAAGATTAAATAGAAAAAGTGATACTTTGGTTTTGCGAATTCGAAGCAAGGGAAAGATGCCCCCAAACTATAGAAAAAATGACAAAGCCAAGGCAGGGCACCCGAGGACAACCCACCAAATCCGCAATAAAAGAAAAACATCGCAAAGCCAAAGAAGGACATGAGAAAGTGTTGTGTGTTCCATAAGAGCTCCACTCACAACACGAGTGAGTGTCGGGCCAAGCAGTCACTGGTGGTCGAGCTGAAGTCTTCTAAATCAGATGCATGTTTCGATTCTAATTTAGAACCTAACAAGGGAAATGACAAAGGGAAGCAGATTACGAATGCGGAGCCCAACGCCACTGTTGCCACCATGAAGATCCAGAAGGAGGAACCCGAAGATCTAGAGTAGTAGGAGCACCTCTTCTACTCTCAGATGTGGGTAAAGGGTTCCCCGCTACAGTTCATAGTTGACATCAGGAGCCAAAAAGGCCACATTTTAGTGGAGGTCATGAAGTGGTTGGGCTTACCGACCACATCACACTAACAACCGTACACCATCAGGTGGCTTCACCAAAGACGAGATCTTCGTGTCAACCAATAGTGCCACCTTCCATACGGCATCAAGCCCTTCATGGATGAGGTATTATGTGACATTGCTCCTCTTGATGTTTGTGATGTATTATGAGACCATCCATAATTGTGGAAGTGACATGTTGTGTATGAGTCAAGGCCTTATGCTGTTGTTGTTACCTTGGGAAATAAGTTGTATAGGATACCAGAGGTAGCAACGCTTGCCACCATCTTTTGGTTACTGCAAAACAATGCAGTAAGCTCATTTCCAAAACTGGGAAATTTGTTTTCCTGATGACACGCCCTCAGGGAAAGAAGAAGACAGTGGCCATGACCTCCAAACAGGGCCCCTCCACATGACAACAACAAATGGACAAGGTCATGGAGGAGTATGAGGACATCTTCACCTCCCCCGTAGGGGTGCCTTTGCACTATCAGGTCAAACACTCCATCGATCTGACACCAGGTGTGTCATTTCCCAATGGATCAATCTATCAGCGCTATGTTCTAGAGAATGACGAAATCAAGAGGCAGGTTTAGGAGTTGTTGTAGAAAGGTCACATTCGGTCGAGTTCATCGCCCTGCGGGAGCCCGATCGTGTTGGTACAGAAGAAGGATGGTACTTGGAGACTCTTAATTGACTATCGGGCGCTGAACAAGATCACTGTCTAGAATAGGTACCTAATCCCACAAATTCATGACCTTCTGGACCAACTCAATGGGGAAAAATATTTAAGCAAGATTGACTTGAAGTCCGAATATCACCAGGTACCAATTGAACCCTCCGATGTGTGGAAGCTGTCAAAGCCAAGGAGGGCCTTTTCAAATGAATAATTACACCTTTCGGGTTGACGAATGCTCCCGCAACCTTCATGAGGCTGATGGATGACATCTTTCAGCCATTCACCAACTCATTTGTAGCGGTATACTTGGATGGCATCCTGATCTTCAGCTAGACTTGGGAAGAGCACCTCCACCACATCCAATAGGTTCTCCAAACATTGCGACAACACAAGCTATGTACCAATTTGGAGAAATTCACTCTTGGCATGACCTAGGTTTAGTATCTAGGGTGCATGTGCATCCAACGAAGATCTAGGTCATTCGGGATTAGCTAACCCCAACCACTCTGGTAGAGCGTAGTAGATTTCTAGGTCTTACCAATTTCTATCGCAAGTTCGTGTTGGGGTTCTCTCATATCACTTAGCCCTTAAGTCGAGTCACTAATGGAGGAGAAGAAGAAAAATTCACTTTGTCTGGATCTCACCATAAGGCATTCATAGAGTTGAAACACCGCCTCTGCTCTGCATCAGTGCTCACATTACCAGACTTGCAACAACCATTTGAGATCAAGACAAATGCCTCTGACTATACTATTGGCACAATTCTTACTCAACAAGGGGCATCTAGTGGCATATCACAGTGAGAAACTTTCAGAGAAAGTCTGGAAATATCCTACTTATGAAAAAGAGATGTATTCCATTGTGCAGGCCTGCCAACAATGGAAGCATTACATTTTAGGGAAGGAAACAGTCATCCACATAGACCACCAACCCCTGCAGGTCATACAGATGTAAGGGAAGTTGCATAATGATCGCCATCAGAAGTGGTCCACATACCTGCAAAAGTTTGATTTGAATATCAAGTACAAGAATGGAAACACCAATAATGTTGCAGACTGCCTCAGCCAACTGCAGATCATGGCGTTGATGATTGTGCTCAACTCTTGTGGGCATGAGACTTTTGATTGGCCACTTCTCTACAAAAGTGACCCAAAATTCGGCCACACATAGCAGATGCTCTTGGAGGGCCAGCAAGTTCTAGATTTTCACCTCCAGGATGCACTGTTATGCCACCTAGGACACCTTTGTGTTCCTTCAAGCGAGCGTGCCAAGATCATTTGGGAAGTGCACTATAGTCGGGTCGCTGGGTATTTCGAGGTTGAGAAAATAGTGGCAGTACAGCACAAGTATTTCTATTGACTGAATCTTCGACAAGATGTTGATAAGTACATCATATCATGCATTTCCTATGCCATTGCCACAACTAACTTCAACAAGAAAGGCCTATATACTTCGTTGCCTACCCCTAGTCAACCTTGGGAATCCATCTCCATGGATTACATGTGAGACCTTCCTTCTATTAAGCATGGCAATGACTGTTTCTTTCTAGTCATTGACAGATTCTAAAATATGGCCATTATGGTAGCCTGCAAAAGAATACCACAACAGAAGCCACTGCTAAAATCTTCCTTGAATGAGTGTGAGTACACTTTTGGATCCCATAGTCTATCATCTCAGATCGGGACAACTGGTTCCTCAATACATGTTTTTCCAGTCTTTGGTCGATGCTCGACACTAAGCTCAGTAAGTCCATAACTTTCCATCTCCAAACTGATGGCCAAATAGAGGTCATCAATAGGATGATCGTACACATTCCACACATGTACAACTCAAAGCATCCACAAACATGGGATGAGAGCCTCCGCTATGTCTAGCACAACTATAAACGGGCTCCCCACAGATCGACTGGCCAAAACCCTTTTCAGGTGGGTTTAGGATTCCAACCAATGTGTCCCATTGATGTGGTCATACCATTTGCAGCTACTCAAGAAGATGTGGCTCATGTCCAGTCCGAAGCTGACAAGGAAAACAACTTCATTGAACACATTCAGTACATCTGCCAATAGGTCCATGACATATTGGATAGAGTCAATGCTAAGTACAAGCAGCGACATGATCAACATCGGGTGCCACACAAGTTTGAGGTGGGCGACAATGTTTGGCTACATTTGTAGAAAGAGCGCCTTGTTGCCCACTGCAAGCTTCACCCGCTCCAATATGGCCATACACCATCACCAAGGCAGTAGGGGACTATTCCTTCGAGCTCAGTATTCCACCATTTCTTGGTCTGCACCTAGTGTTCAATGTGGACCGCCTTCGGCCCTACTTTCCACCGTTCTTGGACACATCCAACATTGTAGAACAACTCACACCAACAGAGTTAAGCCCATACTACATGGAACAAGCCACAACTGATCGGATCATGGATGCATAGATCAAGAACACCCGACAGAATATGATCCAACTATATTGAGTTGTCAAAGCAGGCCAACTCCTTCACCAGGGCAAGTGGCTCACCAAGGACCAAGTTCTGTATAAGTTTCCTCATCTCATGGAGGAATGGAATGCAATGTGGAACTTTGCTTGCTAAGGGGGGAGTAATGATCTAGGTGGATATTGGTGGCCACCTACCTATTCCGCTTGGACCCCTCCATTGTTTCTTTTAGTTTTCAATTTCCTTAATTATAGCACAATTTACTATTTCTGGCAATTTTTTGGGTCCTGAACTTCCAGAGCCATTTTGAGGCCCTAAATGATGGTTTTTTTTTTTTTTTTTTTTTTTTTTTTTTTTTTTTTTTTTTTTTTTTTTTTTTTTTTTACGAGAAAAATGGGGCCAAGGAACTTGCACTAGTGTTGGCTGGATGGAAGTTGTAGTCCTCAAATAGATCTTTCTAACAAAGTATTGTGTGCGGAAAACGAAGATCGTATGCCAAAGTTACGACCCCAGAAAGTTGATGTACCAATTTATTCAAACAGGGCCCATAGTTTTGGTGCTTCATCTCCTAGGGTTAGGGTTTTGAATTTTTAGGGTTTTCCATTGTTTCTCAATAATAAATAGGCCTTCGAGCCTCATTGTAACACAATTTAGAGGCATGTAGCCGCCACATCTCTTCTTAGAGATAAGCAACCATTGCCCGAGCTAGTCTTATTTCCATTATTTTTGTAAGCATATTTCAGTTTTTTGATATTAATGAAATGAAGTTTTATTTCTACTGCATCTCCGTGCTTATGGTTATATCCATAATTTTTTGTGTTCCCGTTTAAATTCAACTCAAATAGTAACAATTACTAAACTAGTTCACATGCCACACGAGATAAAGGAAACATAATAATCACCACAAAATCACACATTGCTTTCTTCTAGAAGATGTTCATTCTTCTTCCTACACTAATATTAACATCAAGAGTTGTGTTTCTAGTACTTTGGTTGGTGTTCCTATTGTAAGGAATTATATTTTTGGATAATTTGCATGACAATGATACATGATCCTGCAAAGAAACTGAAGTCCCAAGACGGTGACATGGAAATATTTTGGTTTCAAACAAGAGATAAAGTTTTTAGGATTTATGAGGAAGTCTCAACATCCAATAGCTTTTATATAGTGAAATGGATGATTAGTTGTACTTGCAACGATCTAATACTACTAGAATGGGTTTCTCCTTTATTTAGGGTATGCTAGATGATTGAATACATGAAGAGGTTGGGGTAAAAAAAGTTTCAAATGAGTACTCCTTCCCATCACCATTGCAAAATCTAAATAGAAGATTGAAAGCTTTGTATTCAAGATACATGCCGATTTCTGAAAATATTTCCATATTGTAGGGTTAGCTAGTTAGTTCCTACAAGCAAGAGCTATATCATTTTCCCCATATATCTGAAGAACATGTCCTTGAGATAATTTCGAAGGAAACTCTCTTTGTTGTAAAGAAAAAACCTCTGCAAGAGGCTAGAAATATATGACTTCGTTATGTATTTTTTATTTCTTTTTATCTCTTGTCACCCGTGAACTATATTATAGTAATATCAATATTGTCGAGGGTTCATACTATTAGTTAGGTATTTTCCTTTGATAATCAACTACTCACTATTCTTTGAAGGGGAATAGTTCATATCTCTATGCTTCGTATTATATGACATTGTTTTGATATAAATATTTTTTGTTTATTCTTTCATGTTTTACAAGTCATTTTAAATAAGTAATAATGGATAAGTTTTTCCTTCTCAAAGCAATTCCTTTCTCTCTTTCCTCATAATTAGCCATTGGTCGCTGAAATGGGTTGGGATTTGCTGACTAGTAAGATAACTACTCTGAGAAAAATGATGGAGCTTCTATGGAAAAGCAAATTGAATCAGTTAAGGCTAGTCAATCTCTCTATTTATGGAAAAGAAGGGTAAGAGGTGAGGATTTCCTTAATTTAGAAAATTTGATGAAGTTGGGGGACATGTATCTCTTACTTTTCTAACTGTCTATTGTTGGATGTTGGAGAATAATAGACAATTTCCTGTAAGAATTTTTAGTGCAATATTTTATGCAACTGCAAATTTGTTACATTGATTATCTTTGTGATCATATCCTCTACCATTTGGATCTTTCCAACTTCGCTACTTGCAGTAATTCTAGTCAAAATTGCGACTTCAAAACTTGCTCATTATTTTTTGGTAGAAAGGGGACCAGAATCAATGAGCGTGTTGATGGAAGCCCACTAGATCCCTTTGTTGCAATTTCTTTCCTTAAATGTCTTGCTCTACAAACTCTTGTAAGGGTAAGTATCCTTCAAACTTATGCAAGATTTTCTTGAGTATTAGTAATATAATATATGATTAATTTGTATGAAACACATTTCTAACACTCCTATTTTTTGTGCATGCCATATGCTGAACACTATTGTGTTTAGATTTTAAACATGTCTTAGATTTCACTTGATAAGGAACTAGTTTTTGGTTACATATATAGATGGTTCTAGTCCTTATTGACTAACACACATTGTTGTAGTAGTGTATACATTTCCTAAAGTTTGAGATTTCTTCAGCAGGTCTTATTTATTGGAAAAATAAATCTTTATATTAATCTCCACAAATTAGAAAGTGGTTAATGGAACTAGAGATTTTGGACATGGTAAATGCGCCCATCGGAGTGCACCTAATAGTTCCATACAAAAATGCAATAAAAGTTAAAATTGGTGATATGAAATGATTTGCAATGAAAAGAGGTCAATAATTGCATCTGTCATTTTTGTGATTCCTCACAAATCCTCTCTTTGTATGTGCTAATTCTAAATAATGTAAGCACATCCATGAACATCATGTTGGAAGCATATGTGCATATGCATGTATATATTGCACAATTCGAGTTAGCAACAAAAATAGACTATGTTCTTTCGCTATTATACTAAGACATGATATATACAAATGTTCATATTTCCATCTCATCAACAAACATACTACATACAAAAAACAAAGGAATGTCCAACCTCTCTATCTTTTTAGGTCAACAACCTTGATTAACGAATACATAAATACCTCACCTACAAATATTCCTTTTATTTATATAATTATCTTTCCCTTCAAGGATGGTGATGGGGATAATTATCTGATCATGTTTTATCCTCCAATTTGTTGGCTCCTAATACCTGCAATTTTAGCCAATGAGCCTCAGAGTTATAGTTTAAAATAAAAGAAGAGAGGTGAAGGGGGTATATGATAAAATTAGAACTACAAAAGTATATACTTTTAGCTAGTCACATAATTGCAGTATGCAAAGTGTATTTAGAATTATAACAAAATAATAACATTCCTTTTGGGCACCAAGTTGTAAGAACAAAGTAGGCATCATTGCCTTGAAATTTTTTTCCTCCATAATAGGGAATTGGACCTGGCACCATAAATAAAGCAACCAAGCCCTTTATAGAATCTGGAAATAATGCTCATTCATGAATGTTGGAGAATAGGCCGAAGAGAAGCATGAACTCAACATAACTCATAATTCAATTGACGACTAATTATTTTTATTACAAAATACATTAAACAAAAGGTGATCCATCAAATATAATTAAATCCGGTGGCTTAAGAGTTGTCACAATATCCATAATTCCACTTTTCACTTAGGAACAATGGTAACAACTTAGCATTTAAAGATTAGCTTCATCACTATCTACTAGAAGGTTATTACATCATTTTCATTAGATAAACACAATAGATTGAGGCATGACATTACAATTCTTTCAAACTAAATTGACGGGTTAAGAATCACTATATAGTGCCAACTACCAAGACTCTAAAAAACCTAAAACTGTGAAGGATATCCTTTCATGGTCATGTAAAATATATGGTATCAATTAGGTAGCCTCATACCCAACTGAAATTAATTTTCCTTATTACTTTATGTTAGAGGAAACACCAAAATTTCTCCTTTATGGGTTCATAGAGAAAAAATGGAGTTTAATGTTATGGGCATGTGGTCACTATATTTTTTGTCAAACTCAATGGATATTGGAAATTTATTACCAATATTTGATAATTATTTCTTGCAAAATGACAATTAAGAAATTGAATGGTTAACTTGGCCATGGTATGGGTGCATTTGTTTCTCAACCATAATTAATTGATGTTATAGCAAATTGTATTGTTACATTTGTTGCATGTGGTAAATACCACACATGCGCACTTGTTGAGATCGATAAGTTTTACGCATGGGGTGATGGTAGCCACCATGTTCATCTCAAGGGCATGGGAACAATTTCTGTTGCAGGGTTCCCAGAAATTACTCTTGTTGTTATAGGATTTCAAAATCAACTACATTTCTTATGGAATGCAGCATCACTACTACAGAATACAAGTAGTTAAGAAATTTATTTAAGACAAAATTACTGTTTCTTTAAAGGGTGCTAGCTCAATGGAAGAACACTTTCCTTATTGTTAGGATATTCCGACACATAGGATATAGTTAAGTTCAACTTGGTCTAGTATAGAGTTAGGTTAGAGTTAGGTAAAGTGTGTTTCTTTACCGTTGTACATTTTGTAACTTACAATCCGACGGTCACGATATGTAGTGATCCGACGGTTCACTCTCACCTCGGTATTACCGACACTTGATCCGTGGCTTGACACCCGATTGGTCCATGAGTTCTATTTAAAGCGCATGGAGGGTCATTGTTCGGGTAATCCGTGCATGAGAGAAGCTTATGTAAATTTTCATTCTTTGATTAATAAATTGCCTGTAGTACCCACGTTGGGACAGGCCGTGGACTGTTTCCCTCCTTGCACTCTGAGGGTTTTAACCACGTCAAAAATACTGGTGTATTGATTTGAGATCTGGTTGTGAGCGGTGTCCTTTTGGTATTCTTTCTGTGGAACTTACCCTGTAAATTCTTACATGGTATCAGAGTTATTTGAGGGCCGCGTCCGTTGGTGATCCAAATCTGAAGCCGGTAGAACTGCATGCGGCTGTCATTTCCTAGATCTGTTGTTTCTGACTGCTTTCGGGCCGAGAGGACTGCTCTGTTGCGTTCGGAGCATCTGTTCCAGTGAGGAACCCCTTTCGTTTCATGCGAAAAGGTTTCCGGTAGCCCTAGCTGCGTCATTTTTTAGATCGGGAGGTATACAGTGTTTTTTTTGCAGTTTACTGTTAATTTCTCTCTGCTTATTTCGGTCTCAGTTTATTTAGCCTTTTTTTTTAACCGGATCTATACCTTTCATTTCTGCGTATGCTCTTTGCCCTGCGACTCTGTGCGATCTGGGCAAATCAGAAACAGAAAGGAAGGATTTTTCTCATGCGTATGCTCTTTTCCCTGCACCTTAGTGTGATCTCGGAAAATCAGAAACATTGAGAAAAATATTTAGTTTTTCGGATAAAGCTAACTTTGAGATTTTTTTTAAAAATTTCTAGTTTTTTGGCTAAAGCTAACTTCGAGCCGTAAGGTTCGTTTTTCTTTGCATATTCGTGTTGGGTTTTGTTTTTTGTGTTTTGTAGGGAAAAAAAGAGCTTTCTCAAGGCAAGCACGCAAATCGAGGCCCCCCCCCCCCTCTCTCTCTCTCTCTCTCTCTCTCTCTCTCTCTCAAATATTTTGTATAGATCAATTGGTTCAAAGCTATTTTTAGAGAGTAGAGGTCTTGGGTTCAAGTCTCCATTTTGTGGGGGCAGATTTTTTTATTCCCGCACATTCGCGCACTTTGCCGGCAACGTCAACAAGTTTTTTTTCAAAAAGCCATAACTTCTTCATCCGGAAGCCTTTTTCAGAGCCGTTTTTTTTAAAACCGCCTATTTTTTCGAGATCTATCCATTGGTACACTTACTTTCAGCATCTTCAGCTTCAGTTTTTTTAAAAAAATGGAAAGTCCATGCCAAGTCATTCTTGACAGCACTAACTACTTCCAATGGGTAGAATACATGGAAGATTTACTTAGAAGTAAAGGTCTCTTCAGAATAGCCACAAACCAAGAGAAGAAACCCAAAGATGAAGACAAGGCGGCAAAATGGGAAAATAGACAAGATCAAGCACGTGGTTTGATAGGGATGTCTATTTCTCCTGATCTTAGATTCCACATTGCAGACTTGAGACTCCTCATGAAGCATTAGAAAAACTTGCTAAAGTTTTTGGGATTAAAAATGAAATTAGATCCCATCAACTTGAAAATGAGCTGCTTACTTTGGATCCTAATAATTTTTCTTGCATTGAAGATTTCTTGTCAAAATTCAAGACCCTTAGATATCTCTTGGAAGGTGTTAAAGTTAAGAAAGATGATGGTAACCTTATTTATTCCATCCTTACTAAGTTAGGACCAGCCTACTCTGTATTTGTTTCCACTTTCCATTCTACAAGAGAAGCTTTCATTTGTCAAGGACAAGAATACAAGGCCCCTTCCTTTGACTCCTTTTGTGATTCCTTAATAAGAGAACAAGAAAAACTCTTACACCTTGGTCTTCTTAATCTTGGAAACTCTTCCACAAAAGCGTTAGCCGCCCAGCAGCACCCAAATTCAAAGAATCCTAAGAAGTCATATCCTCAAAAGAATGGTCCTAAACCATCTCAGCCTCAAAATGAAAGATCATTTCAGCAAAATGATAAGCCCAATAAAAACAAATGGAAGAAGACTGATAGACATTGTAACTTTTGTAATCGAGATGGCCACTTAGAATCTAAATGCTTTAAGAAGATGGAAGCCTTGGAAGCCGCAATGAAGAAACATAACATCCATCTGGAGCCTACTTCAACTTCAACTTCCGGAACGGCATTTTCTGCATGTCATCGTCAATCATCTCAGTCTGGTTATGCATTAAATGTATCTTCTTCTTCTTCTCATTCTCATGAGTGGCTCATTGATTCTGGAGCCTCTTGTCACATGGCCAAAAACCAAGCCATGTTTTCTTCTTTAAATGATTGTAACACCAAAAATATATATGTTGGTGATGATAGATCTCTTAATGTTGTAGGGACTGGAACTGTTCATCTAGACAATGGTCAGTTCAATGATGTATTATGTGTTCCAAACTTATCCTGCAACCTTCTATCTGTCTATCAGATAACTCATTCAGGTGAAGGTAAAATTGTTGAATTTTCACCTCATGATGTTGTAATCAAGGATCTAAAAGATCCTAAACAGATTCTAGCTACTGGTCTTGCTGATGATTCCAAAAGGTTGTATAAGTTTCACAACTTTGGGTCATCCCATCTTCCCTCAGTATTTGTTGCTCATAATGATGAAGTGAGCAAACTTTGGCATGAGCGGTTTGGTCACTTAAACTATCGCTCCCTTCAGCATCTATGTAAAGAAAATATGGTGACAGGTCTTCCTATGGTATCTTGCAAAGATGGTGTTTGTTCCGGATGTGTACTCGGAAAACATCATCGGGACAGTTTTGACAAACGTGCCTCTTGGCACGCCTCAGCCCCTTTACAGCTTGTGCACAGTGATTTATGTGGTCCTCTTCCTGTTGCTTCATTCTCTGGCTGCAAGTACTTCTTAACTTTCATTGATGATTTCTCTAGACGCACTTGGGTATACTTCTTAAAACTCAAGAGCGAAGTATTTAGCACCTTTTTGGCCTTCAAAGCATTTGTTGAAAAACAATCTGGACATCAAATTCTTAAGCTAAGAACTGATAATGGTGGAGAATATGTTAAAAACACATTCATCAACTTTTGCACCGAAAATGGAATTCAAATGCAACATACTGTTCCATACACTCCACAACAAAATGGTGTAGCTGAAAGGAAAAATCGCACCTTAAAGGAAATGGCTAATTGTATGCTGCAATCTAAAGGACTCAGTCTTAGTTTTTGGGCCGAAGCAATTAATTGTGCAAATTATATAATCAATCGCACTCCTACTAAGGTTCTAGAGAATATCACTCCAGAAGAAGCTTGGAGTTCCATTAAACCAGATGTAAGTCACTTTCGTGTGTTTGGAAGTGAAGCATGGGCCCATATTCCAGATGAAAAGCATAAAGCTTTAGAACCTAAGAGTGAGAAATGTACTTTTGTTGGATATTCTGAAGATGTAAAAGGTTATAGACTTATTCCATTTAAGTCCAAAAATGTTATCATTAGAAGAGATGTAAAATTTGATGAAAATAAATCGGCCTGCGAGCCTAGTCCGGCGGATGTGCCACCTCTTCCTATCTCTTCTATCTTTGAAAACATTTCTTCTTCTGATGATGAAAGCGAGGATGATAATCCTCCCCCACCTTCTCAGGATCCTCAACTTCCAAGATGGGTCCGTGCTACTCGGGATGCAGCAGGTGATCTTGCCGGTGATCCTACAGATCAGCGACGTACACGTTCTCAGTTTGAAAGAGCCTCTTCTTTACTGGCTCAAGCTCCAGTAAATCATGATCCTGACACTTTTGCAGAAGCTTCAGGCCATCCACATTGGGAAGCAGCTATGAATGAAGAATATCATTCATTGATGACAAATGATACATGGGATCTTGTTCCTCTACCAAAGGGACGCAAACTTGTTAGATGCAAATGGGTTTACAGAACCAAGTATGGACCAGATGGGAAAGTTGATAAACATAAAGCTCGTCTAGTTGCTAAGGGCTTTTCACAGGTTGAAGGCATTGACTACACTGAAACCTTCTCTCCAGTTGCCAAAATGAACTCTATCCGCCTTGTTCTTTCCCTTGCTGCCTCTTTAAAATGGGAAGTCCATCAAATGGATGTTAAATCTGCCTTCTTGCATGGGGACTTGCAGGAAGAAATCTATATGGAACAACCCATTGGCTTCATACAAACAGACTCCAGCCTCGTTTGTCGACTTAAGAAATCCCTTTATGGCCTCAAGCAAGCTCCTCGAGCTTGGTATGCCAAAATGGATAGCTTTCTTTTAGAATCTGGCTTTTCTAGGTGTCATTCTGACAATACTGTCTACACCAAGAAAGTGGGCAACTCTCTTATCATCCTTGTTCTTTATGTTGATGATCTTATTCTTACTGGTAGTGATCCCAACCTTATAAACCATGTGAAGTCCAGCCTTAAAAAGAAATTTGAAATGACAGACTTAGGACACTTACACTATTTTCTCGGTCTTCAAGTCTTGCAATCCCAAGAAGGTATTTTCCTTTCCCAGTCCAAGTATGCTTGTGATATTCTTCGTCATTTTCACATGGAAGACTGTAAGCCAGCCCCTTCTCCCTTTCAGTCTGGAGTCAAACTTTCAGTCTCTTGTACTTCTCCTGAAGTTGATGCTACCTTATACCGTCAACTTGTCGGAAAACTCTTGTATTTAACCCATACTCGTCCTGATCTTTCCTTTGCTGTTGGCCTTGTTGCTCGTTTTATGCAAAACCCCCGTGAAAGTCATTGGAAAGCAGCTAAAAGAATACTTCGTTATGTTCGAGGTACAGTACAGTTTGGGATTCATTACAGTGCCAAAGCAGCTCCTCTGTTAGTTGGTTTCACTGATTCTGATTGGGCTGGTGACCTTGATGATCGGAAGTCTACTGCCGGTTATGTCTTCACTCTTGGTTCAGGACCTATTACATGGGCTTGTAAGAAACAGGCTGCCATTTCTCTTTCGTCAGCAGAAGCAGAGTATCGTGGTGCCGTGGAAGCTAGTAAGGAAGCCTTGTGGCTTCGTCAGATCCTATCAGAGTTTGGCTTTGAGCAGCAGCATCCAACCACACTTTGGTGTGATAATCAAAGTGCCATTCAGCTATGCAAAGATCCAGTCCAGCATCAGCGCAGCAAACACATTGAACTACACATGCACTTCATCAGAAAGCTCATTCATGACCATGTTCTTGAAGTGCAATATTGTCCAACAGATGATCAGGTTGCAGACATCTTCACAAAGGCTCTCACAGAGGCGAAGTTCACTAAACTTCGATATATGCTTGGAGTTCAGGAAGTTGTCACTAAGGGGGGATAGGCTCTAGTGCCTCCTTCCTTCTCCTATTGTGTCATATTTGTAAATCCTTCAATCCTATCCCAAGTTGTTCTTAAGGGGGGATGTTAGGATATTCCGACACATAGGATATAGTTAAGTTCAACTTGGTCTAGTATAGAGTTAGGTTAGAGTTAGGTAAAGTGTGTTTCTTTACCGTTGTACATTTTGTAACTTACAATCCGACGGTCACGATATGTAGTGATCCGATGGTTCACTCTCACCTCGGTATTACCGACACTTGATCCGTGGCTTGACACCCGATTGGTCCATGAGTTCTATTTAAAGCGCATGGAGGGTCATTGTTCGGGTAATCCGTGCATGAGAGAAGCTTATGTAAATTTTCATTCTTTGATTAATAAATTGCCTGTAGTACCCATGTTGGGACAGGCCGTGGACTGTTTCCCTCCTTGCACTCTGAGGGTTTTAACCACGTCAAAAATACTGGTGTATTGATTTGAGATCTGGTTGTGAGCGGTGTCCTTTTGGTATTCTTTCTATGGAACTTACCCTGTAAATTCTTACACTTATAAGTAGGAGGTTGGTGGTTCGATTCCACTGTGCCCTAATATAAATTAATCAATGATATTGTAGTTTATTTAAATATAATATTTTATTGTCTCTAGAGAGATAATAGCTAGGATTAAAGACACATTGTCTTTATAAAGACAATATATCTTTAATCCCAACTATTTTCTCTAGAGAGACAAAAATGAAATTGCCCCCTAAGACAAAATAATGATTGTGTTACATATTGCTTTTATAGAGATAATTTTAAGACAATAAGTTGAGGCATTCACTTAAAGACAATATTTAGGACAATACATAAAAAATAAAATCCTAATAAGTGATTTTCAAACTGGTTGTGTGAAATTTAGAAGAGTTTCAAAAACCATTTTTCGGGAAATTTGGGAAGTTGTTATCCAAAAAGAGACCACAAGGCAAATATGGAAAATTGAAAGTTAAGCATGGAGCCATCTAGAAACCTCTTGGTGTTGATTGAAAGGTGAAATTTTACAAAGAGTCACAAAGGCTTATGCATTTTTCAAACTTGTATGTGTGGAATTTGAAAGAGTCCCAAAAGCCATTTGGGGAAACATGGGAAGTTTTTAACTAACAAGAGACCAAAAGGTAAATGGGGAAAAATGAAAAGTAAGGAGGGAATGATCCCGATATCTCTCAATGTTGATCAAAACGTTAAAGCTTACAACTGTCCCAAAGGTTTATGTGATGGCTTAGTGCCTCAAATTTCAAGGTAAAACTTACAAATGGTGGAGCAATAGCTTATTTTCGATGGAAAAGATTAATGTTTGCAAATGCCTAGTAGGAATTGCAATAGCTTTAGATGATAAGTTCATAGTAGAAGATCTACAATGCACTAAAGGTGTTCGGCGGAGCTTATAGTAGCTTTAGATGATTAGTTCATAGAAGAAGATCTAAAGATGCACGAAAATTTTTAAAGGTTGTAAATGAGAATTTCTATTTTTGTGAACACCTTTCGAGATTATCAAAAGTTTAAAGTTGGGAAAATATTTGATATATCTTTTTGACTTGCATATTAAAGAACATTTGCATAATCTTAAAAACTACAGTGAACTTCACTCTTTTGGAGATGGAGAAAAAGAAACAAATATTACCCATAACTTAAATTTTAGATATAAAAATATAGATATTATAATAATTTAAATTTTATTAATTAAAAATTAACTTAGAAATTACAATAGAAAAGTATTATAAAAATGAAAATAATCTGATAAAATAAAAAATTATTAATAGATTAAAAAAATACTATAAAGATCAAACTAATAATATAAAATTGAAAAAATACTGTGAAATATATATATATATATATATATATATATATATATATATATAAATTAGAAAAATATTGTGAAATGAAAAAATACAAATGGGTTAAAATTATGGTAACATAGAAATATGTGAATTCACAAAAGTAAATATTACAGGAACCTAAAATGACATTTTAACATAAAGTATAATGTCTTACATTTTAAAAATACAGAATCACTAAAATTAAAGTGGCGACAAGGTCCGAATAAAGTAGGGGAAAAGACTAATGGATAACATGACTTTTGCCTACAAGCTTTGAAAATTCTACACACCGTTTCTGTGCTATATTTATTTGACAAACCACACTAATAAACATATATCAAATCATCCTTAACCAACCAACGGAACTCGCCGTAAATAGAAACCAACGTTGACGTGGATAAGGAGAGCCTGAAAATAAGAGGAGAGCCTGCATTGTTCCATGTGCCTGCGTACATAAAAACCAAAAGTCAAACATTACTGGTATTATTTTTTGTCAAAAATAAAAGGATAAGCCAGCAAGGCAAACACAAAGAGACGTGCACATGTATAGTTACCTCCATATTGACACAGACTATGATTCGAATCACAGTAGCAGAGCCATTTTCACATTAACAGCGCCAGCAAAACAGTAACCAGAAGCACAGCTCTCCCAACCCCCAATTGCATAGGTAATTTTCCTGCTTGATTAGCTGTAAAACAAAATGTATTTATTATTAATGAATAATATATTCCTTTACCAATAGAAATAATTGGCATTGTAAGGATTATTCAGAGTGAGAAATTCAGGACTATCAATAATTCTGGAGTACCCAAATTCTTGAACTTCACCATTATAATTAAGATTTTCAAAAATTTCTATCAAATATAGTAATTTCCAATATTTTCCAAGCCTCCTTGAGGCTTATGGCTACTACGGCGAAACTGAGTACCCGCTACTCTGATAAAAACGGCATAAATGAAGAGAAATGCAAAAAAGAAATATTACTGCAAAGTGATTGGTTTGATAAAAATGGCAGAAATGAAAGGAAAGCAAAAAAGGAATATTACCTGAAAGCGATTGATCAGATAGCAGGACATAGCAGCTCTCCATATAAAGTGCGGAATAAACATTTGGATGAGTTTGAAGCTGTTTCGTTGCATTGGCCAAGCAGTTAGAGCAATCGGAGGTGGATATAACTCTGTAGCACTGAACGAGAGCGTAGATCGACTGACCTGAAGAATCAACACTCCCTCCTTCGTTGAACCTCATTGTTGATATAGGAACTATAACAGACAGATCGGAAACAAGATTTATAAAAGCCATTTCTTGCCCCATCATGAATAGATGAGCAACTGAAACCAAAGGACGTGTTCCTGTAGCAATGAAGCTGCTGTCGTTCCGGTAGTACAATTCGCACATAGGCAACCACATTCGACATTCAACTTTGTTTCCGCAAAATAAAGTAACATTATTCCTTATATTTTGACAGCAATTGTAACATTCCTTTTGCGATGCGTCTCCCCTGCACTGGAGAAGCCCATAAACTCTGTTGGGAGATTCGCCATACGAAGAAACATTTACCCCTGTCGAAGGCGTGTTCTGAACAAGATCATCCAAAACGTTGTTCAAATTTGTCGCAAATTGGTCGCCATACGTGTACGTCTGGTTGTCGGAAGACGAAGCTAGGATTGCGTACGGGATCTGTGCCTTGCACTGCGCTATCAAGAGGGCGAATAGTAGAATCAGAAGATAATTACAAGAAGAAATGGAGTGCCTTAAACTCCCATTCTGCCATTGGATTAATGTACTCATATTGGCAAATACAACAGCTGATACCCTCTGTCTCAGGGTTCAATCCCAAGCAAGAGTATGTAAGTCCAAGCACGCTAATACCCTCTATGGATATCTGCCAGGAACTGCAGGAGTGAGTGTGGACGTTCAACAATCAAAACTATATAATCCCTTCAAAATCGTGCTCAATTTTGCTTGGGCGGCTCACAATTGTTTAATATGCAAAAGCCAAGTGAAGAAGCTCACCTTTAACAATTCGTTGCCGTGACTCTCACGACTCATGGAATATGCAAAGTCATATGAATGCCAAGCTGTTTGCACAGCTCAACACAGCGGTGCGATTATTTAAATTGCTATCTAATCGCTACATTGATACGTGTGAGCTGTGTTTGCTTTAGAATAAGGTTTTCACAAATTTAATTAGGCATTGTGTACTAAGGACTCGAAGTTTGATATCTGTAACAAGGATTTCTAAAAACTCTCACACACAGATATAATGTCAGGATAAGACGATAAGACCTATGAGGGAGAGTTTGGGACTGAAGAGACATATGAGGGAGAGTTTGGCAGGGAAGTGGAGGTCTCATCTCTTTCCACGCCCCCATTGCAAATGTCTCATCTCTTATTTGAATGCCAATTATACTGATTTTTTTTTACATCAACTATATTAAATAACAATCATGAATTTTTTTGTACTTTTAAGTAAGATTAGTAAGAATGGTATAAACATTTATTTAGCTAATCATGATATTAATTAATGTAACAAGAACAAAGTCTAATTAGATGGTTGATATAAACATTCATCCATGCAAAAGTGATATTAATTAATGTAACAAGAACAAAGTCGAATTAGATGGTTGATATAAACATTCATTCATACAAAAGTGATATTAATTAATGTAACAAGAACAGAGTCTAATTAGATAGCAATTCTAAATAGTCAAAATATTAAGTCCATAATTGATATAATTAATTTTTGGTTATCTCACAATAACAATTTAAGTTACAAAGATCAAAAAAATATAACTGCTTTCATAACATATCAATAGTGATGAATCAAATTTATCTATTAACCCAGTTTATAATTATTTTTCTAATTTAATTTTTTTTACATTATTAAAACAAAATAATTAAAATTTAAAGTAATAATAATACAGAAATAATGTAACACAAATAAATATAAATAATTTCAAATTAACACAAAAATTACAATTCCCTTGTTGAAATGATACTGTTGTTTTCTTTTACTATTATATTATATTATATTATATTATATATATATATATATATATATATATATATATATATATATATATATATAAAATGAACAATGGGGTGGTGAGGAAGCTAGACTTGCATGACACAAGTATAGGCAAAATCGATAAACAAATACTAATTTTAATATTATAATATTTAAAAAATAATATAATACTAACTTTAATATTATAATGTTTAAAAAATAATATTATGTAAGTAAAATATAATATTTTTTTATTATAATATTATTTTAGTTTTAATATAATATAATTTTATAATATTTAATTCAAGAACATCATAGCATTATATTAAAGACATTGTTATAATATTATATTATAATATTTAATTTAAGAACATAGTATTATATTAAATATATTATTATAATATTGTAATTTTTTGAATTTAAATATTAATTAATGTTATTATATGAGGGAAGATAAAATAGGTTAATATAAGAAATTTATTAAAAATTTAAATATTATATAATATAAGATAAAATATTTTAAATGTAGAAAGCCATTAAAGTAACATATACTAAAAATTATTGAAATTTTCATAAATTGTTGTTGGGACTCACAAATGTCATATTTTCATCCACTTTTTTCTTCACTATTCCTTACATTTCATCATCCCATTAACCTTTTATCATATCATTTTCATAAATACATTTGGGTTTCACCTTCTTATTTTCCATTTTATTCATTTTTGTATTACAACTGAATTTATGATTAAATATTAGAAAATATACATATTTTTATATATATCTCAAGAATATGTGGGTCTTGTGATGTGTAGGAAATATGTGAAGAATTAATTCCAAGAGACTTCTCAAATATCTCCTCCACCATATTAAGGAGATCATTATGCAAGCCTATTCCTAAGGAGAAAATCATGGAGGATTTGGTTGGCATATCTTATCCATATCTCCTCCACCATGTTAAGGAGATAATTATGCAAGCCTATTCCTAAGGAGAAAATCATGGAGGATTTGTTTAGCATATCTTATCCAAGATATGTGACAGATTTGTGGAGGATTCAAAGGGATCATATTTTGTAATAATGGGAAAGTAGTTGAAAATGCTTGAGAGATTTGTGGAGGATTCAAAGGGATCATATCTTGTAATAATGGGAAATTAGTTGAGAGTGCTTAAGGGAATATTGGATATGTAATTATGAGATGGTTATCTTCCTCATGTATATAAGAGAGTGCTCTCTCTTCATTTTGATAATAATGAATAATGGAGAATAGAGATTAGCTTTAAGAAATAGTTTTTTAATTATGAGAAGGGAATTCTTAGTTTTTCATCTTTTATTGTTATTTTTTCATGATTTGTAATTTGATTCTTGTAATATAATTTGAGATAGTTTTATTGTTGTGAGCTCATATATGTTGTTTGTCATTCAATTCTTCACATGTATTGCTTTTCCCTTATGCAATTTCTTGCTTTTATAGTTAATGTTTCAATGCCTTCCTAGATTAATTTGATTTCAGTAATTTAGATTAGATTAGATTGAATTAGTTCCACTTCGGTCCTGCATATATAGTGCATGTGCCTCGTAAGCCTACGAACCTCGGATTGACAAATTAAATAGTTGGGCAAGTACTACAACAGAATTAAACGATAATATTTTCACCCAACATTTTGGCGCCGTTGCTGGGGAGGCACGATGGATTGAAGTTTAGTTTTATTTTTCATGCAAGTGTGTTTATACATGTTCCTAAATCCGAGGTGTTAAGGCGGTAAGATGTGGGGAACAGCCTACGCATCGCATTCGAGATACTGTAACGGGCTCGACCTCTTATGGATCAAGGCATGTAGGGTGTGCTTACATTTATGCAAGTGTGAATTTCAATTTCTGCAAGTGTGTTTGATTTTCGCAACTGTGAAGAGTGTTTGATGAATTCATGGTTCATGGTTGTAATTGAAGAATTCAATTACTAAATTAATGAGCAGTCCTTGTAAGAGGGTTTAATTGAGTATTGAATTCAAGATTATTTCTGTGGTCCTTTTGTTTTTAATTCAATTTTTAGTGTGTTGATTTGGAAGAGTTTTTGTGAACTAAAACCTTGTAAAAGGATTAAAAACTCAGACAATTATTAGCACTTTGTTTTTAGAATCTCTTTCAACATGGTTTTATAATGAGTGTCAGCTTGGAACTACTCACTCAGATCCTTGCAGAAGTCGGAATCTCCTCTTCCCTGGAAAAGGAGATCTTGACAAGAATTGAAAGTTCAACTACTCCCCAAGAAATAAACGAAGATTCAACATCTGAAGAATCCTGCGTATCTGATGGTGAACAATCATTCGAACAGGAATTCGAGGAAGAAGAATAGCAGATCGGAGAAGAAGAAGAGGAGTTACAACATGATCTAAGTGAGAGAAACTGTGCCTATCAAAGCTTTATCGAACAATGGTTCCAGGTAAGTACTAGATTAGATTCATCTTTTTATTTTTTAGTTGATTTGCAGTTACAGCAACTAGACTCATTCACTCTCGAATATTTTCATCCATTATTTAAAAAATTGTTACTGGATATATTGTTGTTACTGCTACGTGAATGGCTTCATTGGAAGTTTAATTACACGTAACTAATTTTTTTTTTCTAATTAGTATAGAGTAGGTAGGCTTTCATTTTTAGTTTTTACTTTCATTTTCAGTTTTGCTTTTACCTAGAATAAGTATGCTCTCCTCCGCGCTTAGTGCGATCGCGAGGATCAGAAAATAGGGATGATTTAGACTAATTTCAAGAATAAATTCATGTTTTGCAATATTCTTCATCAAAAACATCTTTCAATATGCAAATCATTGTGTCCATTTGTTAAAAAAAAAAAAAGTCTAGAGAAAGTTTAGTTTCTTTCTAAATTTTAGTTTTTCATTAAAAGCCTGGCGCTTTTGCCTATTGTCTCCCCTTGGTACCTTCAACCTTGAGCACTTAAACCTATGGTAATGGTGTAACTGAGTGCCAAAAAGGGAATTTTCCTGAGCTCCATGAATGCCAAGGGCCATACCCGCATATTGTTTAAAAACCACTAGTCGACTTGTTATTCAACTTCAAAAAAATTTCGGACGCGATTGTGACCATCACACACTGGTATTAAGTAGTTTCATGCACCTTCTCTTATGTCATGATCACCTCCTCTCTCTCCACCATCGTAGCTCCTTCAGAAAGCATACAAAATCTGCAAAAATCCATAAGAAAATCGGGCTTTCTAAGAAAATCAAGCTTTTTGTCCACGAAGTAAGGAAGAGATAACGCCAATTCAATTTTGTGGAGGGGGAAGTTTTATCTTGATATCCTAGAAATTCCTGCAAACAAATCCTTGAGGCCCACATTTGAACGAATCACACAAACAAAATCAAACAACCTCCAATCGTTGAAGCACCATCGAGATTTCAGCCTGACAATAATGCAACTTATAACAGGATAGGAAAGCACCAGGACCGTGCTCATAAACTTGCTATAGAACCTGGAAGTCCTCACATATTCTTCAGCTGTGGTGAAGATGGAGTTGTCTACCGTTTTGATTTGAGAACCCAGACTCCAACCAATCTATTTACCTGCCTTGCTTTCGGTGCAAACAAGTCAAGCCATTCTGCTATTGTTACCTACAACACCTAATCTGATCGCACTTCTTGATTAGAAGATTTGATGGAATCAAACAAACGTAAGAGAGAGCAGCAGGCACATATCTCTTTCACGCCTGATGTGATTATGCATGTATTAAGATTACACAGGCGAGTCTCCGAGCGAGATGGAGAGAGAAGGATTTCAAGAGAAGATTTTACACAACAGAGCCTATTTCTTTCACTCAATAAATTTGTTTTGACAGCTGCAGCGCCTGGCTTCAACGTTAGAACAGGAAGAGAATGCTGCCTAGCTTAAGATTGGAAAAGAGTTTTTGGACATATCATCCCCCGAGAATCGACATTGTAAGTTTTTCTCCAAGACCACAACCTCCACGGATTTCAGGTCGGTGATTCAAATTCAGCAATTTAAAAAATATCCACTATTGATTGCATTAAGACGCAGCTCTGCAAATGTGTTCACTGTACTCGTGAAGGCGGATCCTTAGGTTATTGAATTATATGTGCACAAATGTAGCGTCACCAAAATCAATGCGCCCATATAATCTTGGCATACATACCTTCGACCACTCACAATTTCGGGAACCGGGACTCTCCAATCCCCACGCAGACAGATGGATTTTCTTGCACTATAGAGCATGGGCTGCAAACACTATGCGCAAGTTTCAGGACACCTGGCAAAAACAACAGCCATTCAAACTGGTTTTCGGTAGAGGTAATTTACCAAGCAAATAAATTTCTATTTCAGTTGTTGTTGAAATTTCAGATGAAATATAGACCATAACACTGGTTTGAAATATCTCTTTATAGTGTCAATCTTTTCTTAGCATAGATGTAACAAAGTCTTTGCAAATTTTGTTTTTATAGATATTTGAAATTTTGGTGTTTGTTATTATATATATATATATATATAAAATAAAATAAAATTTCCTCATTCATTCATAAACTAACTACTTGTTCCCTAACAAATACAAAAGCCTTTTCAAATGTTTTAAATCAATTTTCCTGCAGACCAATAAAAACATTTTGAAAAAACTATTGCACAATCAATGAGTACATTGCATGGGGACATGCAATATTTCTAGTTGGGGGGAAATAAAAGTATGTTGGATTTTATCATTTATTTTAAAGTGAATTTGTGGGCAAAAGTTAGGATGCATATACTAACAAGATAAATGAGATTGGTGTTGTGTACGTCAAAGAGAAGCTTATGCAGAAAGCTCAGCTCAACATATGCGACACCCTTTTCATCCACCATTATAGTAACTTCGAAAAATAATTAAAAAAAAAATGGACATTTCATAAATTCTTGAAAACGAGCTAATTTGTTTTTGAGTCACTTCATACAGGAATGATCAATGGAGATGGCACACAAAGGTGACAATTTTTATGCATGAATGGTGCTAAATTTTTCAGAGTGAAGGCAATCTAATGCAAAAGTGATTTTTCAAAATCACAATGAAACATCCATCATTGGACACTTGAAGGAAGTAATTCTTCACTGCACATATCATGACAATTTCCACTACACAAAATCCTTTTGCGTCATGACTACTCACGCCTAGACCATCCTTATGTTGCAGCAATCTTCCATTTTCTTATCTTTCACGACTTCATGCACGCCTATTTTTCTAAATCGCATACATTCCTTTATCCTTTTCAATTTATTTTTGCCTTCTAGTTTTCCTTTTGAATAAAACTCATTACCTTTCCATGATTACATTTCCTTGTTTTCCTCGCCATGTTGATCCACACTGCTTGTTCGTGAGTTCTTTCCATTTATAGTCCTACCAAATCTTTTTGTACAAACTCACATTGACTGATGTGGCATTCCTTAAGGTCCACCTTTCAACAAGTCTTGCCCCATCGACATCAGCACCTTATCTGGGAAATATACTAGAGTTCCTTTTGAGTACCTAGAGGCTTGCATGCCTTAATGGCAAGTTCTCGCGCTGACGATCATGGGAATACATCAATGTCCCTTGATCTTCAGATCTTGCAAATGGCTCGACGTCAACCCCATTATTCGCATTTCGCAAGATGTACTCAGGTACCTTGGCACTCATTGTCATCAATGGTGAGTTGCCTCCCATTGGTTAACGACATGCATCAATGGCCGGTAATCCAATAATTTATTTTCATGCTTGACATCAACACATTCTTTCGCATGATTAGAATTGTACCATCAGTTTTGTAGCAGACAAAGACTATACACCTTGTCATGACTCCCTTAGTAGTTACAGTAGCATGAATTCTGATCTATGAGAGTACCACAGTTCCACTTTTAGCATGATTCAGCATCAGTCGTTCAGATTCCTTCATTTCCCAGGATCCAGTTACAACAACATCAGTCACATTTTCCTGATCCAGCAGCAGCAGTAGCTACATTCCTATTGCATAGTTCATCATTCTTGGGTAAGTAGAGGTATGTTGTTTTCTAATCTTTAATCATGCAATTCCTTATATGCTAACTTGAATATTTTGGAAAATTCCCTCACCATGCTACATTTCCTTTCATGAGCCATGTCAAGTTGCATGAGGATATGCAACCAATTCAGTTGCGGGGGGGGAAGAACTATATTCACTACATATTCACTACCATGATTCCATTTCTTCACCACTATCACTCCATTTTTCTCATTTACCATTCACCAACATTTATTTTCCAATGATACTTTGTTGCACTTTGCTTCATACGCAATATTGGCATGCTTCATTAATATTACAAAAAGGGTTTTCTTATGCACATTATGATTTCTAGTGAGCGTTTACATTACTATTGGAGAAAAGAGAACAGAAAACGAAATGAATGTTGTTAACACAAGAACCAACATTCTGTGTATTCATGGCTGTCACACAAGAACCAACCATAAGAAAATGTAAGTTGTTACTCATGTCTTTCACATATCCTGGAAACATTCATTATTAAAAGACATCATCATGTAAAGCCAAAGTTCAAGATGCCAAATTTTCTTAAATAGACCCATGCATGGTTGCATGAGGACATGCAACAAGTTCAGTTGGGGAGGATGTTGGGACTCAGAAATGTCATATTTTCATCCACCTTTTTCTTCACTATTCCTTACATTTCATCATCCCATTAACCTTTTATCATATCATTTTCATAAATACATTTGGGTTTCACCTTCTTATTTTCCATTTTATTAATTTTTGTATTACAACTGAATTTATGATTAAATATTAGAAAATATACATATTTTTATATATATCTCAAGAATATGTGAGTTTTGTGATGTGTAGGAAATATGTGAAGAATTAATTTCAAGAGACTTCTCAAATATCTTCTCCACCATATTAAGGAGATAATTATGCAAGCCTATTCCTAAGGAGAAAATCATGGAGGATTTGGTTGGCATATCTTATCCATATCTCCTCCACCATATTAAGGAGATAATTATGCAAGCCTATTCCTAAGGAGAAAATCATGGAGGATTTGGTTAGCATATCTTATCCAAGATATGTGAGAGAATTGTGGAGGATTCAAAGTGATCATATTTTGTAATAATGGGAAAGTAGTTGAAAATGCTTGAGAGATTTGTGGAGGATTCAAAGGGATCATATCTTGTACTAATTGGAAATTAGTTGAGAGTGCTTGAGAGAATATTGGATATGTAATTATGAGATGGTTATCTTCCTCATGTATATAAGAGAGTTCTCTCTCTTCATTTTGATAATAATGAATAATGGAGAATAGAGATTAGCTTTAAGAAATAGTTTGTAATTATGAGAAGGGAATTCTTAGTTTTTCATCTTTTATTGTTATGCTTTCATGATTTGTAATTAGATTCTTGTAATATAATTTGAGATATTTTTATTGTTGTGAGCTGACATATGTTGTTTGTCATTCAATTCTTCACATGTTGTATTGCTTTTCCCTTATGCAATTTCTTGCTTTTATAGTTAATGTTTCAATGCCTTCCTAGATTAATTTGATTTCAGTAATTTAGATTAGATTAGATTGGATTAGTTCCACTTCGGTCCTGCATATATAGTGCATGTGCCTCGTAAGCCTACGAACCATGGATTGAAGAATTAAATAGTTGGGCAAGTACTACAATAGAATTAAACGATAATATTTTCACCCAACATTTTGGCGCCGTTGCCAGGGAGGCACGATGGATTGAAGTTTAGTTTGATTTTTCATGCAAGTGTGTTTAGACATGTTCCTAACTCTGAGGTGTTAAGGCGGTAAGACGTGGGGAACAACCTACGCATCGCATTCGAGATACCTTAACGAGCTCGACCTCTTATGGATCAGGGCATGTAGGGTGTGTTTACATTTATGCAAGTGTGAATTTCAATTTCTGCAAGTGTGTTTGATTTTCGCAACTGTGAAGAGTGTTTGATGAATTCAGGGTTCATGGTTGTAATTGAAGAATTCAATTACTAAATTAATGAGCAGTCCTTGTAAGAGGGTTTAATTGAGTATTGAATTCAAGATTATTTCTGTGGTCCTTTTGTTTTTAATTCAATTTTTAGTGTGTTGATTTGGAAGAGTTTTTGTGAACTAAAACCTTATAAAAGGATTAAAAACTCAAACAATTATTAGCACTTTGTTTTTAGAAACTCTTTTAACATGGTTTTATAATGAGTGTCAGCTTGGAACTACTCACTCAGATCCTGGCAGAAGTCGAAATATCCTCTTCCCTGGAAAAGGAGATCTTGACAAGAATTGAAAGTTCAACTACTCCCCAAGAAATAAACGAAGATTCAACATCTGAAGAATCCTGTGTATCTGATGGCGAACAATCATTCGAACAGGAATTCGAGGAAGAAGAACAACAGATCGGAGAAGAAGAAGAGGAGTTACAACATGATCTAAGTGAGAGAAACTGTGCCTATCAAAGCTTTATCGAACAATGGTTCCAGGTAAGTACTAGATTAGATTCATCTTTTTATTTTTTAGTTGATTTGTAGTTACAGCAACTAGACTCATTCACTCTCGAATATTTTCATCCATTATTTAAAAAATTGTTACTAGATATATTGTTGTTACTGCTACGTGAATGGCTTCATTGGAAGTTTAATTACACGTAACTAATTTTTTTTTCTAATTAGTATAGAGTAGGTAGGCTTTCATTTTTAGTTTTTACTTTCATTTTCAGTTTTGCTTTTACCTAGAATAAGTATGCTCTCCTCCGCGCTTAGTGCGATCGCGAGGATCAAAAAATAGGGATGATTTAGACTAATTTCAGGAATAAATTCATGTTTTGCAATATGCTTCATCAAAAATATCTTTCAATATGCAAATCATTGTGTCCATTTGTTAAAAAAAAATTAAGTCTAGAGAAAGTTTAGTTTCTTTCTAAATTTTAGTTTTTCATTAAAAGCCTGGCGCTTTTTCCTATTGTCTCCCCTTGGCACCTTCAACCTTGAGCACTTAAACCTATGGTAACGGTGTGACTGAGTGCCAAAAAGGGAATTTTCCTGAGCTCCATGAATGCCAAGGGCCATACCCGCATATTGTTTAAAAACCACTAGTCGACTTGTTATTCAACTTCAAAGAAATTTCGGACGCGATTGTGACCATCACACACTGGTATTAAGTAGTTTCATGCACCTTCTCTTATGTCATGGTCACCTCCTCTCTCTCCACCATCGCAGCTCCTTCAGAAAGCACACAAAATCTGCAAAAATCCATAAGAAAATCGGGCTTTCTGAGAAAATCAAGCTTTTTGTCCACGAAGTAAGGAAGAGATAACACCAATTCAATTTTGTGGAGGGGGAAGTTTTATCTTGATATCCTGGAAATTCCCCCAAACAAATCCTTGAGGGCCACATTTGAATGAATCACACAAACAAAATCAAACAACCTCCAATCGTTGAAGCACCATCGAGATTTCAGCCTGTGAATAATGCAACTTATAACAGGATAGGAAAGCACCGGGACCGTGCTCATAAACTTGCTATAGAACTTGGAAGTCCTCACATATTCTTCAGTTGTGGTGAAGATGGAGTTGTCTACTGTTTTGATTTGAGAACCCAGACTCCAGCCAATCTATTTACCTGCCTTGCTTTCAGTGCAAACAAGTCAAGCCGTTCTTCTATTGTTACCTACAGCACCTAATCTGATCACACTTCCTAATTAGAAGATTTGATGGAATCCAACAAACGTAAGAGAGAGCAGCAGGCACATATCTCTTTCATGCCTAATGTGATTATGCATGTATTAAGATTACACAGGCGAGTCTCCGAGCGAGATGGAGAGAGAAGGATTTCAAGAGAAGATTTATTGATTGTACTGGATTCATTTATTTTAATGTAAATGCTGATTTATAATCTTATTTTATTGTTTTCATCATATGCAATTATATGAGTGTAGTTGTTAATCTATGATGTAAATATATTGCATCTATTTTAATGTATACATTTCTATTATAATAATAATATTAATTAATATATAGTTTACTCCATAGATTAGGTGTAATTTCAATTACCAACACTATTTATATATATCCTAATCTATTATTTTGTTATCTTTCCTTCTTCCTCAATGAAAGATAGTGTTGAGTCCCAAACCTGCACTTCCTTATATACCCTTTTAGCCTTATTTTCCCATTTACTTCATCCACCAAGATGTCAAATCATTGCATATTAGTCTAAAAAGAGCTTATGAAATGGTTTCCTAAATATGTTTATGACTGTTGTTTGATTTAGATTTTTGTTCAAACAGCTGCGGAAACTTGTCACTTTCTGCAGCCAGCTCAAGTTTCCGCAGCGATTTTGTTAAAGGCTATGTTACAGGTGTCCAATGGAGAAACCAGCCACGTGGGCAAGCTGCAATTGACGTGTACATGGAGTGTATCCCCTAAGTTCGGCCAAATCACTCATAAACGGTCGTGGTTAATGACGGTCAAAGGAAGGGCAAAACGAGGAGTTTTGCGGTGGCACGGCTCTGTTTTGCCCAAGTGAAGGTTTGCGTGGCACGATCCTTAGTTTCCGGAGGTACTGGCACACCTGTAGAGCAGCCCGTGAACTGAATCGAGCTGCCACCACTCCATGGATTCAACTGCCATGATGACCATCACGCTAGATCTCAGGCCGTGGAGATTTATGTGTCTCTTGGCGGCATAAAATCTAGGAATTAGTTACAGCAATTTTACTTATAAATAACGCGTTGATATACGTTGGATAGTTAGCTTTTGAGATGTAATTTTGACGATTGTTATCAGCCCACTGTACTGTGCTTTACTCTGTTTTATTATTGCACTTTAAATATATGAGAAGACAGCATTCCTGAATTCGATTTGTGACTAAGTGTTGACTGGCTGAGGTTGCAGAGGGCCCCTGTACACCAAAGCTCTGTATAGTTTCTTACTTGCTTTCATTTACTGTTTTTATAATCATTACTTGTATATATATTACATTTTTCTGATGTTCATTCCTGTCCATATTTCCTTTATGTTTTCTTTTATAACTGTTAGTTGATCAGTGCTTCTTTTACAAGTTTTTGTAGGCAGCCCGGGCAAAATTTATATATTTTTGATAACTACTAACATGAGATCATCTTGTCCTTTCTGCTGATTTTCATTTCCTGAGTTTAATTTCAGCACTGTCATTTATTTCAAGTTTTATTTTTCTTATTTACTTTTCTGTTACTTAGACATCATATTACTCATCTGTTTATGATTTCCTTTCTATAGCCAAGCGACTCAATTAGTAAGGAATCAGAATATTACTTGTTGTAGTGTGATTTAGTTTGCTTTCTTGCAAGTTAGAGATTGAATTACTTATGTCATTTTCAGGAGTTGAAATATGAATGAGTAGTGAAATATTAGTTTCCTTTTATGCAATTTAGATATCATATTACTTAGCTTGTTTATGATTACTTCCTATAGCCGGACTGAGTCGAAAGGTGAAAGGTCAGAATGTGGGTTGAAGTAGTGTGATTTAGTTTGCTTTGCTTTCAGTCTTTGAGTTGTTTTAAGTTCAGTTTTTATTTTATTTTTCATACAGCAGTAAGGATACTGGGCCATTGTCACTAGTTCACTGTTTTGGTACATTTACTTCCTTTTGAGAATTGATTTCATTACAGTCAGTTTGAAAAATTTCTTTTGAGAATTTTAAAGTTTAGAAAGATCATTGTAGAAATCACCATTACCATCCATACTTAACTTTCAACTTTTCCATCACAAACTAGGGAATCCACAAAAGATAAACCCAAAAACAAACTAAAAAAACTCAAAAACGACAAAAGACTAAGAAAATGGTTATCTTGCACATATAGTGCACTTCACTTCATCGGTCTATGAATCCCGGATTGACATTTTAAATAGCAATTTAGGACACACTAAATTGACCAAACATTTTGGCGTCGTTGCCAGGGAAGTGAAACTAGGTAGCCAACTTCTTAAAAAAAAAAAACAAAAACAAGAAAATTTCAAGGAAGGAAAATTGATAATTTCTCAAAGTATGCTCTCCTCTTGCACCTAGTGTGATCTGGAGGATCAAAAAAGAGAGTTATTGGTTTAATAATTTCTTGAGTATGCTCTCTTCTTGCACCTAGAGTGACCTGGAAGATCAGAAAGAGAATTATTAGCCCGAGTTGAAGAAAAATGACATGCATAGAGCAAGAGATTCTAGGGGAAGGTTTTTAGCTAGGGCCAAGAGTTAGATTTTTACAACTCCATCTACTTCAAGGAATAGACAAGAGACACCTCCATCATCTCCAATTCACACTCCTAGCCTTAGGATTCCTGGAATTCAAGAGGCAGTAGTAGGATTAGGAGACTCTCCCACACCATCCATCGAATCTGAATTAGGAAAAGATCCTTTCTTTCCTTCTACAGGGAGACACATTGTAATTGAAGAAGTAGAATCACCTAAAGAAGAAGAGGGAGAAATTCCTCCTCGTTCGCCATTAGTAGAGGAACCAGAGGACTCTGAAGTCTCTAAGGAAACTATCATGACAGAGGAAGTAGTAAACGGATTTGTTAGAGGTAGAGGTAGAGGAGGAGGATGAGGAAATAATGGAGGAGGTAGAGGTAACAATGGGGGAAATAGGGATGGAGATAACTCATTCAGATTTCCTATAGTCAATGAGGATTCTCGAGCAATAATGAAAAACATCTCACCATCTGTCCTCCCAAACCTTCATGGATTAAGAAATCAGGACCCTGAAACATTTCTATCTGAGTTTGAGGTCGTGTGTCGAACTTATGATTATCTGGAAGACTCTCAAAAACTCAAATTGTTTCCTTCAACATTGAAAGGAGCTACCTTGAAATGGTTCATGGGATTACTCACTCAATCCATTAGGACTTGGAATGATATGAAACAAATTTTTTTGGATAAATACCTGGACTATTGTATGCCCACCAATCACAAGGATGAGGTATTCAAAATGGTACAAAAAGAATATGAAAACTTGGAAGATTTACTTGAAAGATTTCAATACAACCTGAAAAGAGCAAAAATGAGTAACCTAGATGAGGAAACCTTGAAAGCCCTTTTATTAAAAGCCATTAGAGATGAATGGATAGATATTTTGAACATGATGGGAAAAGGAGATATATCTCAACTTCCACTTCATGATATGGCAGAGCTATGTGTCCATCTCTCAAGGGGAAAATCTAAAACTGGAAAAGGGCCTAGAGATCCTTATCTCATTAGAGCAAACAAATCTGCAACTGGATCAGTAAGTAGGGCTGAGATTGGCAACATGCTTGATGAATTCAAAACTGATATCTTAGGGAGTCTTAGTGAGCAATTAGACACCCTTAAGATACACAACAAACAGAAAGCAGAAGCTGAAGCTTTGGCCATCTTTTGTCCAAAATGTAGAAAGAAACATGCTCTAAGGGAATGTCCCTTGGATGCAAAAGTTGTAGAAACATGTGTGATTTGTTCAGAAAATCATGAGACCAAGGATTGTCCTTCAATTCCTGGACTCAAAGCTGTCTTTTAAGAAAATCCAAATATAATTGAGTCTCTCTGTTTTGTTGCAAGGAGACCTTGGCAGGGGCAACAAAATCAAGGGTTTAACAACTCTATGAACTTTCAACCCCCACCAAGTTGGAATCCTTGGCAACGACCTTGGTCCCAACCTCAAAATCCTTTTCAATCATGGGTACAAGGTATGAAAAATCCTTATGGGAGATTTGGTCAATTTTATCAATATCCTCCATCTTTTCAAAATCAACAAGCTCCACAACTTTCAAATCAAAATCCACAACTATCATTGCCATTTCCACAACAACAACAACCTTCTCAACAGAACCCAAATTCTCAACTCTTGCTTCCATTCCAACAGGAGCCAAGTCAACTACCTTCTCATCCATTGCCAAACCCCGACAATAAAAACCCTCAAAATGCTTACATGGTAGAAGGTCAACAATTTCCTACCTATATGATTGTTCCTCTCAATGATGTACAACTCAGATCAGGTAGAGTCTTAGATAAGCCTTCTATAGATGCTCAAAAGCAAAGCATTTCTGAGGAAGATTCTCTTGAAGCCAATAAGGGTTCTGAAGCATCTCTTCAAAACCCAAGCACTCAAAAAGAAAAAGAAAAAGAGTTAACCCCCATAACTCCTATAGTTGAGCAACCTGCATCTTCATCCACACCTCCTTTTCCTGAAAGATTACAAATTGACAAAGGGGTGGAAAAACAAATCTTGTTGCCTGACTATGATTTTATAGATGAATTGAAGAATGTCTGTATCAAGATTCCCTTGTTACAAGCCATTAAAGAGATTCCTATTCTAGCAAAAACAATAAAGGAATTGAGTCTTAAAAGACCAGGAAGGAAACCAAGGGATACAAAAAGAATCCACCTGGTAGGAAGAATTGCAGATATCATGATGGGAAAAATTACTATGCAGAAGTATGTAGATCCCGGTAGTCCAATTGTCAAAACTCATATCAATGGGGTAGAAATTCCGAATGCTTTGATTGATTTAGGGGCTCCTATCAACATTATGAGTAGACAGACTATGGAACAGCTAAAAATTCCTAATCTTCTTTTTACACCTACTTTACTGCAACTTGCAGATCGATCAATTATCAAACTAGATGGTGTATTAGAAGACATTTCAGTCTCCTTCGACTCTTGGGAATATCCAGTAGATTTCATGATTTTAACTCCCAAGAGTAATTTAGGAGGACACCCTCTCATCTTAGGAAGACCTTGGCTAGCCACAGCTGATGCTTTTATCAGTTGTAGGTATGGGGATATGTATATTTCTGATGGTAATTCGACAAAGAAATTCAATCTGTATCCTCCAGCAAAAGCAATTACAGAAATAGGAGATAATGAGTGGGTTGATGATGAGGATACTATACAACCTATTTTTACCATTTCTGAAATCAGTGAAGATAGTCAAATTCTGAACACATTAGAAAACTTTGAAACATCTTCAGAATATGACCACACACAATTTCAGTTAGATTCTGACATTGAGTATCTATCATCTAGACAAATGTCTCTTTTCTCTATGGAAGAGTTTGGTAATTCCGCCATTGAGATCTTTCCAGGTAAAACATTGAATATCAACAAAAACTTGGAAATATCACAACAAGGAGAGCTAACCAAAATCTTGCAAAAACATTCTACTGCATTTGCATGGGAGTATACTGATATGAAAGGTATTGACCCTAAGACTTGCATTCATCACATCTACATCGAGGAAAATAGTAGACCAATCAAACAACCTAAGAGAAGGATGAATCCAAACCTTAGGGAGATAGTGAAAGAAGAGCTCCAAAAACTACCCAATGTAAACTTCATTTATCCAATTTCAGATAGCCGGTGGGTTTCTCCTTTGGTTATAGTACCTAAAAAGAATGGTAAATGGAGGGTTTGCATTGATTACAGGGAATTGAACAAGGCAACTTTGAAGGATCACTTTCCTTTACCCTTTATTGATCAAGTATTAGATACTTTAGCAGGCAAAAAGTATTTCTCATTTTTGGATGGTTTATTGGTTATAATCAGATTCAGGTAGCACCTGAAGATCAAGATAACACCACATTTACTTGTCCATGGGGAACTTTTGCTTACCGAGTACTTCCTTTTGGATTGTGTAATGCACCCACAACATTCCAAAGGGCAGTACTAGGAATCTTTTCTGATCTAATCCATGATTGTGTAGAGGTTTATATGGATGATTTTACAGTTTATGGTGATTCATTTGAAGAGGCATTAGAGAATTTGGAAAAAGTCCTTATAAGATGTAAAGAAACAAACCTTTCATTAAGTCATGAAAAATGCTTTACGATGTTTACTGAAGGGATTGTTTTAGGACATCATATTTCAGGGGATGGGATTAAAGTTGATAGATCAAAAGTTGAATTCATCTCCAAGTTGCCTATTCCAAGTTGTCAAAAAGATGTTAGAAGTTTTCTTGGATTTACTGGATACTATAGAAGATTTATTGAAAACTTCACCAAAATAGCATCTCCACTCTTCAAATTACTTACAAAAGACTGTGAATTCAAATGGGATCCTGATTGTCAATCTACATTCGAAACTTTGAAAATGAGAATATCTGAAGCACCCATTTTGAGAGGGCCAAATTGGAAACTTCCTTGCCATATTTCTACAGATGCTTCAGATACAGCTCTAGGAGCTGTGTTAGGTCAAAAGGATTTAGTTCCTTATGCCATTTATTACACCAGTAAAAATTTGACTCCCACTGAGTTGAATTATACTGTGACTGAAAAGGAATTCTTAGCTGTTGTTCATGCAATCAACAAGTTTAGACATTATATAACAGGCTATGAAACTTTTGTCCATACTGATCATTCTGCAATTATATATCTAATGAACAAACCTGTTACTAATGGCAGAGTTACAAGATGGCTCTTGCTTTTACAAGAATTCAATATTACTGTGTTGGATAGACCAGGGAAACAAAATACAGTAGCTGATTTCTTGCCTAGAATCCAAAATACTAATGAAGATTCTCTTGTAGAGGATAAGTTTCCAGATGAATATTTATTTGTAGTAACTACTAAGACTCCTTGGTATGCAGATATTTCTAATTATTTGGTTACAGGGAAGCTACCTCCACACTTGTTTCCTAATGAAAAAAGAAGAATTAATCAGGAGAGTTCGAATTATTCATGGATTTCTAATGAATTGTTTAAGACAGGGCTAGATTGCGTGATCAGAAGATGTGTTCGGGAAGATGAAATGCCTGACATCCTCAAGGCATGTCATGATGAACCATGCGGTGGGCACTTTGCTGACAAGATGACGGCCTATAAAATTCTTTCTTTAGGATATTATTGGCCTTCCCTCTTCAAAGATGCAAAACAATATGTAAGAAGGTATGACAGCTACCAGAGAGTTGGGAGACCGACTCTTTCAAATGAAATGCCATTACAGCCACAGGTACTCATCGCACCCTTTGAAAAATGGGCTTTATATTTCGTTGGACCCATTAATCCACCATCTAAACAGAAAAAGTATGTATTGGTATGCACTGATTATGTCACTAAATGGGTAGAAGCCAAAGCATTGCCTTCTGCCACTGAAAATTCAGTTGTTCAATTTCTTTTTGAGGATATTTTACTCGTTTTGGTCTGCCAAGAGAAATTGTGACAGATTAGGGAAGTCAATTTACATCTAACTTGATGGAGAAGCTGATGGAAGAATACAAAATCAAGCACAGAAAATCTACTCCTTACCATCCGCAAGAAAATGGCCAAGTGGAATCTACAAACAAAGTTCTTGAGAGCATCATCACCAAAATTGTTCATCTACACAGAAGAGATTGGGCAGAAAGGCTTCCTGAAGCCTTATGGGCCTACAGAACTACATGGAGGAATACAACATGACATTCTCCCTATGAACTTGTTTATGGGAAAGAAGTCCTGCTCCCCATTGACTTTCAAGTCAAGACTTTCAAGATGGCAGTCTAGTTGGGGATGAATCTATCAGAAGCCCAAAAGCACAGAATGGAGCAGCTGAATGAACTAGATGAGATCAGACAAGAAGCAATTTTAAGGACTGATCTAGTTCAACATCAAAGAGCTAGGTGGCATGACAAATACATCAAAGAGAAAAAGTTTCAAGAGGGAGATTGGGCACTACTATTTGATTCCAATTTTAAAGACTTCAAAGGAAAATTTCAGACTCATTGGCTTGGGCCATATGAGATTGACAAAGTCTTTAACAATGGAGCGGTAAGAATCAAGACCATAGATGAATTTCAGACTCCTCTTATTGTGAATGGCCACCGATTGAAAATTTATCATAAGCCACTCTCAAAAGAGGAATTTGTCAAAATGTTCCAAGAGAATTCTGCAATAAGGCTGGTGGAGAAGAATTCTTCTCCCCCACTAGCCTAACCTTTGTTTCTTTCAGTTCTTGAAAAAAAATAAAGAAAAAAAAAAGAAAAAGAAAAAATATATAAAAAAAGAAAAAAAGTGTATAAGCCTGAAAACCAATCACAAATTGGCGGTCTTATACAGAAAATGTAGAGTGAAAATCAGGGACACCTGACACTCTATATTTTCCAAAAAAAAAAAATCTTCTTTCCTTCTTTTTCCATCTTCACTCCACCTCATTTGCCATTTCACTCCATCTCCATCTCATTCTCATTTCCATTTCACTTCACTCTCACTCCATTCCACTCATTTCATTTTCATTTCATAAATAAAAGTCCCTTTCAGGACTATTTTCACTCAGTTAGTTTTTTTCTAACTATCTTTGTTCAACTAAGTAGGTGTTGTCTCAGTTTCCGCAGCTGGAAGTCGTTTCCGTAGCCAGAGGCAGTTTCTGCAACCAAAAACGATTTCCGCAGATACCATCACTCTGTTTTTCAAATTTACAGTCACCTGTTAGTGCAATGATCATGAAAATGCAAGTGTAATTGAGCTGAAGACATGGGGCATCTCCAAGACATCAAGGAAGAGCAATTGGTTAGAAGCTATGAGCAAGAAATGACAAAGTTTCCAAAGGTATGAGCAAAAATTTTAATCAAATAACAATTAAAGTCATGATTATGCATAGTTATCAAACCATAAAAAGTTCTACTATGTGCAATGATTCGATATGATAGCTCCATTACTCACTCCCTTTCCATGATCTAATCCGCACACCATGCATTCATTTCTTAATGGTCTCATGATTGAATTTCGGGTTTGAACTCAAGTTGACTGCACTTTCATTTGCCACCCGCGCTCATAAGATGTGACCAATCCCTTTACGGCTCCTCTCCGCCGCATTTTCCGCAGCCATCCATCAAAACGTGTGATGTTTCCTATGCAGCCATTAGTTCAAAAATCTCGACTTCGCTCCATCCACTTACCATTCTATTAAAGACCATCCTCTTCGCATATACCCGCATGTCATCTTGTGAACTCATTTTTGGCTGCTCATCCTCTGTTCCGCCTGTAATCTCGAAGCATTCCCGTTACCTGCTATCCCTTTACCGATTGCAGCCACTGCATTTTGCTATAAACCCTGCAACAGAGCCACCTTTCCTCTATTAAACCCTCACACGCAATTGAGTTTTCAGTTGAAATTCAAAACAGAGGAAGGAATGGGAAAACTACTCAGGGTAGAGCTGGAAGTACCGAAATATCTAGAAGGTTACCCTCAAGCAAAGGATTTGCTGAAGAAAGCCAAATGGTTATGCTTCATCCAAAAGTTTAAAGCCTATAACAGAGAGGTAACGAAGGCTTTTGCACGGTCTTTCGATGGTCAATTGGTGGAGATTGGAGATTTGAAGCTCACGGTGACTGAAACGACAGTAGTTGTTGCCACAGGCTTACCCCAAGAAGGTGAGCGATGGTTCAAAAATAAAAGCGTGGATGAACAGGCATGGAGAATTATGCTAAGAAACCCAGGTATGGACACCACTGTGTTTACTAAAGGAATTCATGTTCATGCATTGAAGGAAGAATGGGCCAGTCTGCTGTTAGTTATCCAAAAAATTTTCACTTGTGAAGGACGCTTTGGTTTGATGTACATGTACCATGCTAGACTGTTGATGAATTTCTTAGAGAATCAGACTCTTAATTTGCCTTATTTCTTACTGTTGAGTTTGAAGAAGATGAGTATTACAGTCCAAAAACACATAGGCAATATAGACCCTCATCTATATCATCATGGACTTATCAAAATTCTCATTGAGGACCAACTAAAGAAAAACAAAGATACCTGGGAGAAATTCTTGATAAGAAACTACTTTCAAGAGTTGTCTGAGGCACCTGAAAGTAGTACACAAAAGACACCAAGAAAAAGTAGGAGAAGAGGAAGGAGCACCATAGTCCAAGACTCCTCTACTACAAAAACTCAAGAAATTGGTCAAAAAGAAGAAGAATACAAAACTAAAGCCAAGAAACAGAGGAAAGAAAAAGGAAAAAGGACCATCCAAGAAGTCTACCAGTCACCTGAACCATCCATAGAGGAGGATTATTAACCACTGTCAGAAAGATTAGTACATCTTCAGGCTGCTGCTATAGCAAAGAAAAAGAAAAAAGGAAAACAGAGTCTACAAGAAAAGAGTACTAGTCCACCATACTTAAGGAGAAGCACAAGGCTAAGAGGAAAAGGGAGTAAAACACAAACAAAATGGCCCCACTTCATCGACTTGGGTGGTGAGACACCCGAGAAACCTCCAGCTGGCCGTAGTCCACCTCGTCCTCAGCCAAGTATTGAACTTAGTCCTCCACATCATGATGAAAGCCCTTCTCGGCCAGAGCTAGAGAGCAGTCCTCCTCCTCCACCAGATTTTGAACTCAGCCCAAGAAAGACACCTGAGGTAGATCCCAATCAACAGGAGGTATATGACTACTTGGAATCATTAGAAAAATCGGCTGCATGTCCGAGTACCACTCTGCCACTAGATGCACAAGTTCAGTCCTTAAAACAGGAGGTATTTGAATTAGAGGTCCTAAACAGGCATATCAAGCAAGAAAATGAAGCACTCAAAGAGCAGAGCAAGGTAGATAAAATTATTCATGATAACACTATGCTTCATTTAGGACTATGGCAAAAGGAAAACAAGAAACTGAAGAAAAAGTGAATAAAGTTGAGCAGAGAATTGATCAATCTCAAATTCAGATGTCTAATCAGGAAACCAAGGATGGTGGTAGCACCAAAGAAGAAGAAAAGAGGGCTAGATGTCCTAGCAGAAGCTTCATAACACATGGATTAGAGGGGAATGAGTAAATTTTGGTTGCATGAGGACATGCAACACCTTCACAGTGGGGGTATGTTGAGTCCCAAACCTGAACTTCCTTATATAACCTTTTAGCCTTCTTTTCCCATTTACTTCATCCACCAAGATGTCAAATCATTGCATATTAGTCTAAAAAGAGCTTATGAAATGGTTTCCTAACTATGTTTATGACTGTTGTTTGATTTAGATTTTTGTTCAAACAGCTGCGGAAACTTGTCACTTTCCGCAGCCAGCTCAAGTTTCCGCAGCCATTTTGTTAAAGGCTATATTACAAGTGTCCAATGGAGAAACCGGCCACATGGGCAAGCTGCAAGTGACGTGTACATGGAGTGTATCCCCTCAGTTCAGCGAAATCACTCATAAACGATCATGGTCAACGACGGTCAAAGGAAGGGCCAAACGAGGAGTTTTGCGGTGGCACGGCTTTGTTTTGCCCACGTGAAGGTTTGCGTGGCACGATCCTTAGTTTCCGGAGGTACTGGCACACCTGTAGAGCAGCCCGTGAACTGAATCGAGCAGCCACCACTCCATGGATTCAACTGTCATGATGACCATCACGCTAGATCTCAGGCCGTGGAGATTTACGTGTCTCTTGATGGCATAAAATCTAGGAATTAGTTACAACACTTTTACTTATAAATAACGCGTTGATATACTCTGGATAGTTAGCTTTTGAGATGTAATTTTGACGATTGTTATCAGCCCACTGTACTGTGCTTTACTCTGTTTTATTATTGCACTTTAAATATATGAGAAGACAACATTCCTGAATTCAATTTGTGACTAAGTGTTGACTGGCTGAGGTTGCAGAGGGCCCCTGTACACCAAAGCTCTGTATAGTTTCTTACTTGCTTTCATTTACTATTTTTATAATCATTGCTTGTATATATATTGTGTTGTTCTGATGTTCATTGTTGTCCATATTTCCTTTATGTTTTCTTTTATAACTGTTAGCTGATCAGTGCTTCTATTACAGGTTTTTGTAGGCAGCCTGGGCAAAATTTATATATTTTTGATAACCACTAACATGAGATCATCTTGTCCTTTCTACTGATTTTCATTTCCTGAGTTTAATTTAAGCACTGTCATTTCTTTCATGTTTTATTTTGCTTATTTACTTTTATGTTACTTAGACATGATATTACTCATCTGTTTATGATTTCCTTTCTATAGCCAAGCGACTCAATTAGTAAGGAATCAGAATATTACTTGTTGTAGTGTGATTTAGTTTGCTTTCCTGCAAGTTAGAGATTGAATTACTTATGTCATTTTCAGGAGTTGAAATATGAATGATTAGTGAAATCTTAGTTTTCTTTTATGCAATTTAATTTTCTGCAATTTAGATATCATATTACTCAGCTTGTTTATGATTACTTCCTATAGCTGGACTGAGTCGAAAGATGAAGGGTCAGAATGTGGGTTGAAGTAGTGTGATTTAGTTTGCTTTGCTTTAAGTGTTTGAGTTGCTTTAAGTTCAGTTTTTATTTTCTTTTTCATACAGCAGTAAGGATATTGGGCCATTGTCACTAGTTCACTGTTTTGTCACATTTACTTCCTTTTGAGAATTGATTTCATTACAGTCAGTTTGAAAACTTTCTTTTGAGAATTTTAAAGTTTAGAAAGATCATTGTAGAAATCACCATTACCATCCATACTTAACTTTCAATGTTGCCATCACACACTAGGGAATCCACAAAAGATAAACCCAAAAACAAACTAAAAAAACTCAAAAACGACAAAAGACTAAGAAAATGGTTATCTTGCACATATAGTGCACTTCACTTCATCAGTCTACGAATCCCGGATTGACATTTTAAATAGCAATTTAGGACACACTAAATTGACCAAACAGATAGCATATGTTGAAACTCTCTATATAATAGATGACTTTGAGAATACGACTCTACTTGAATTCAAATTCCTTGAGAGACATATTATGTAAATAAAAAAAGAGAAGATGATTTATATTTGTGATAAACACCATGAAACACAACAATGAGTCATTAGTGTGCACATTTTAAAATGAAATATCTTAAACATATTTAGAATTATTAGATCCGTGTTTGTGCATTACTCAAACTAGCCTATATCCATCTTAACTCCATATTCAAGCAAAGAAGGATCACATTTGTAGACATGCAAATATTTCCTCAAATTTTGCACTCAAAAAGAGGTTTGCACCTTTTTTTATCTCTCTCAGTGCTTGATAGATATGGTGTTAAGATAGATCTAGGCTAATTAATTAAACTCCATGTTACCCACCTATAAAATTACACATCCTTCTCATATTGGATTATAAAAAATACAAAGAAATAATAACTAGAAGAACTCTATTTTTCTATGGGGTGATGATAAACAATACATTTATTAAATGGTTTCATGATTTTATACTAATATAATGAATGCCAAAACTAATCTTTTCATATTGAATGCATAGGATTCAAAGTTTCCTAAAGAGAATGTCGGTTGGATACGGGTGCTCAGAAATATTAGAGAAAACTTATTTAATGCATATAAATTGTAGATAAACCACATTTGAAATAGTGACTAGTAAAATGCTAATGGTGACCATTAAATCCTAATTATTGTGATATGTGAAATGGTGACCATTAAATCTTAATTAGCGATTTTTGAAAAGTCCCAAAATAGAGTAAAATTGAAATTTAAACTTGGAACAATCCAGAAACCTCTTGATGTTGATTAAAAGGTTAAAGTTTACAACGATCACAAAGACATGCAATTTTCAAACTTGAGTGTGAAAGTTAGAAAAGTTCCAAAGGCCATTTCGGGAAGCTTGGGAAGTTGTTAACCAAAAAGAGACTAAAAGGTAAATTGGGAAAATTGAAAATTAATCATAAAACTATTTTAATATCTGTTGGTGTTGATCAAAAAGTTAAAGTTTAAAATAATCTCAAAAAAAGTTAAAGTTTAAAATAATCTCAAAGGCGCAATTGGTTAAGTCCCTAGGATTCCAAGATAGAAAAGTTAAGGTTTAAAATAATTCCAAAGGCACGATGATTGAATTAGTGTTTGAAAATTTCAAATTTAAAATAATCCTAAAAGCATGATGATTGGCTTACTACCTAAGATTTCAAGATAGAACTAACCAAACGTAGGGCAATATTTTTTTGGATAAAAATACCAAATTTTGTAAATGCCTCGCAGGAATTGCATTAGATTTAGATGGGAATTGCATTAGATTTAGATGATAAGTTCATAGTGGAAGAGTTCCCAGGGAACGAAAGTTTTGGTAGTTTTTAAAGTAATTTTAAATGATCAATTCATTTTCGAAGATATGCAAGATGAGGAAGGCGTAGGGTATGGCAAATGGGATTTATTTATTTATTTTTCCAGAGAACTTAACCAGAATCCTCAGTTTTAGGGGGCTTATCAAAAGTTTAATGTGGGAAAAATTTTGATATGTCTTTTGATTTGGATATTAAAAAAGTTTTACATAATTTTAAAAACTTCATTCTTTTGGAGATGAGATAAAAAAACAAATATTAATGAATTTTAGATATAATAATATAAATAGTATGATAGTTTAAATTTTATTAATAAAAATATATAGTACAAATTATAATAAAAAATATTGTAAAACAAAATAATATTATAAAATAATTTTTATTAACCAACAAAAATGAAATGAAAAACAATAGGAATAGTTTAAAATTGTGACAGTATCATGAAAAACAATATGAATAGTTTAAAATTGTGACAGTATCATAGGAATATGTGAATTATGTTTATTTTCAAAAATAAATATTATGAAAACTTAAAATGGCATTTTTAAGATGAAGTATAGCTCAAAATAAATAGCTTGTTAGTCTCGGAAAAATCGAATACTTTAAGGATACAAAACCTTAAAACATAAAATTGTAAATAAAAAAGTCTTCAAAAATGAAATATCTGGAAGTACTGGTTGATAAATCAATGACTATGAACATGACTTTTGATATAGAGTTTGTGCTATATTTGTTTAACAAGTTACGCAATTAAGCATAACTAGAAATAAATAACTTGCTATACGATATTAATTAAGAAACAGATGTATATACCCAGCATTAAATTTTGAACTTGGAAAAATTGAATAATAAACCTAGTTCCACTTCCAAATAATATCAAATCATTTTAATTAATGGAACAGGTAAATGGCGCCCAACGTTGTCTGGATATGGACAACCCGCAGCCTGAACCTGAAGGATGGATCGTTCCATCCGCCTACGTACATAAAAGTCAAGGATTCAAATCAAGGATTCAAAGTCAAGGATTAACCTTTTCCTTTATATTGACACCGACTATGATTCAAATCAAGTTTGAAAATGGCCACAAATATTCAATATGTTATATTGACATCGACTAGGATATAAATCAAGTTTGAAAATGGTAACAAATATTGAATATATTATAGGGCATTAATTGGGTGGCGGTAGATTTTGGATTTAGTATATTCGGTGGGCATATGAGAAACAAGAACGATTTTTAGAAATTTTATATTAAAAGTTTAGAATTTTTTTTTTATAAAAAAATAGAAATAAAAAGAGTTTTTTTTGAAATTTTATATTAAAAAATTGGAGAATTTCCTTACTAAAAAATAATAATGAAAAATAATAATTTTCATATTAAAAATATGTAAATTTTATATTAAAAATTTGTAATTAATTAATTGTTATATATATATATATATATATATATATATATATATATATATTATTAAAGTATCGTAGAGAAAGATAAATTATATATTTTAAAAAATAAAAATTTAAAAATTTGTTTTTTGTTTTTTTTCTTATTTTTTTGGATGATAGCAATTATCCTAGCAAAAAAAAATGATAGTGGTGTGGAATTCAATTAGAGGTTCATTTTCTGTAATCTTCATAAAGGATAATTTGTACACACTTATTATTAAATAAATTTAAATCTTAGATCTTATATAATAATGATTGAAACATAAATTTTTTGGTATGTGGAAATCACTTCTAAAAGCCATTTCTTGCCCATTCATGAATTGATATACAACTACCGCCCAATTAACATGTTCAATATTTGTTACCCTTTCTTACCCGTTCATGAATTCATCAATAACAGAAACCAAAGGACCTGTCTCTGTCGAGGGAGTAGCAATGAAGCTGCTGTCGTTCCAGTAGTGCACTCAGTACTGTTTTGGCGCATAAGCAACCACAGTGCATTCAGTACTGTTTTGGCACATTAGTGATTACATTCGGAATCAGTCATATGCAGGACTCGTATGCCCGTCGATGAATATGCAGTCAGATGCATGGCTCACTGTCCCTGAAAACCAGGGAAATTATTTAAATTGCTATCTAATCGTTATAATTGAAAGTGTTTCTATTTTGGAATATGTTAAGGTTTTCTGAAAATAGAATATTAGATAATAAACTTTATAAACAGTTTTTTTTGGGTACGGTATTTATTTTTAGGTGTAATTTTTTGAATATGTTTTTTTACCATATTTGGAAGTATATAACATAATGCTTGCAAATAGGTTTATGATAATGGTATGGGTACATAATATAATTCAGTTTTTGTTTTTTAAAGAAGAATAAGAAAAATAAATTTGATAATGTTTATAAGTGTGAAATCAATTGTTTATATTTATTTTCAAATAATTATGTTTTTTTAATTAAATTGATTAATTAAAATAATGTTATATGAAATGAGTTATGGTTTTGTATTGGAATAAATTCTATTTACAGATTAGTAATCTCTATGGTTAAGAATCTTGTCCATGTTGTGTTGCTTTAAATGTATATATATTTAACTTATACATTATGTTGCTTATCATGGATTGACGTCATGGTTAAGAATTTTGTTCCATGTTGTATTGTTTTAAATGTATACATGTTTAATTTATATATTAAATGTATCATGAAGCCTTTTGTTGTTTGTTATGGATTGAAGTTTATTTGCATTTACCAGTCATTTAATTTATATGGGTGCACGCCCCTGATAGGGGTGCGAGCTGGCAGATCACCTCATTAAAGCGATGATAATGGTATGTACTACGAGGTACAGAACCATCGCCCCCCACACGCTCGAGGTGATGGGTGCGGTGGCCCTTTGCATGATGATGGACAGTGCATTAAGGAAAGGTGGCAGCGAGAGGAGGGGAAGAGTTTTAGTCTGTAATCACCCTGGAGAGAAGTGTAGTGAGCACCAGAACGACCGAGTGCAAGGAGATTGGAGCGGCAGGCTGGTTCAGTGGCTCCACGAGCAGCAGAAACTCCACCATTTGCAAGTGAAGGAAATCGGGTATGTTATTGGCAACCTCTCTCATCTCATTATGTTGCCCTGTTTCTAGTTTCGTCTAAGGGAGAGGGAAAGAATATTGGGGAAGGAGCATAAGGATGTTAGGCATTGGGGGTGCAGATTGATGGCGATAGTTTTCTTCTGCCTTTGGCAATCGTCAGGCATCCTTACCATCTTGCTCTGCTTTGAGATACTCCTATCTCGTATGGGAATTATGATGGCTCTAGGTAGGGAGCATAGTATAGGAGCATGCACTTGCGTCGCTGGAAAATCTGAGGGGTTGGGCTATGGGGATAATGTCTGCCTGTACACCCGCATTCTGGGAGGAAACCTCTGTCTTGTGACCATGCATAGCCGGAGGGGGGTTTGCAGGGACTTGGGAATGGGGGAGAAGGAGGACAATCACCACGGGCACAAAACCCGAGAGGGAATTTAGATTGACTATGGAAGAATGGGATGGAGGGTTGGCGATGGAGGTGTTATGGGGCTCAGGGATGGTTGGCCACTTGTGTTGGGCTCCCATTTTTCTTGTCGGGTTGGTAGCAAAGGGCAAGTTAGTCAGGTTGGGATGGGCCAAAAGGGAGCTGGGTTTCTGTAACCGGGACTGGGGAGATATTGCATGCATGAGCGATGCTAAGGGTGGCCTTCTATTGCATATTCTATGAGCGATGTGAAGGACTCAAAGTTGCATATTCTCACGACTCATGGAATATGCAAAGTCTCTATTGTCGTGACTCTCACGACTCATGGAATATGCAAAGTCATATGAATGCCAAGGCTGTTTGCACAGCTCAACATAGCGGTGCGATTATTTAAATTGCTATCTAATCACTAAATTGATATGTGTGAGCGTGTGAGCTGTGTTTATTTTAGAATAGGGTTTTCACAAATTTAATTAGGACACAGATATAATGTGAGGATAAGACATATGAGGGAGAGTTTGGCACAGAAGTGGAGGTGTCATCTCTTTCCATGCCCCAATGCAAATGTGCCATTTCTTATTTGAATGCCAATTATACTGATCTTTTTTTTAACATCAATTATATTAAATAACAATCATGATTTTTTTTTGTACCTTTCACGTAAAATTAGTAAGAATGGTATAAACATTCATTTATGTAAACATGATATTAATTAATGTGACGAGAACAAAGTCTAATTAGATGGTTGATATAAACATTCATTCATGGAAAAGTGATATTAATTAATGTAACAAGAACAAAGTCCAGTTAGATAGCAGCTCTAAATAGTCAAAAGATTAAGTCCATAATTGATCTAATTAATTTTTGGTTATCTCATAATAAAAATTTAAGCTACAAAGATCAAAAAATATAACTTCTTTCATAACATATCAATAGTGATGAATCAAATTTATCTACTAACATGGTTTATAAGTATTTTTCTAATTTAATTTTTTTTACATTATTAAAACAAAATAATTAAAATTCAAAGTAATAATAATAAAGAAATAATTTAACACACAAATAAACATAAATAGTTTCAAATTAACACAAAAATTACAATTCCCTTGTTGAAATGATACTGTTGTTTTCTTTCTTATATATATATATATATATATATATATATATATATATAAAATGAATAATGGGGTGGTGAGGAAGCTAGACTTGCATGACACAAGTATAGGAAATGAGAAAACCAAAAAACAAATACTAATTTTAATATTATAATAATTAAAATTTAATATAATACTAACTTTAATATTATAATGTTTAAAAATAATATTATGCAAGTAAAATATAATAGTTCTTTATTATAATATTATTTTAGTTTTAATATAATATAATTTTATAATATTTAATTCAAGAACATCATAGCATTATATTAAACACATTGTTATAATATTATATTATAATATTTAATTTAAGAACATTATAGTATTATATTAAATATATTATTATAATATTGTAATTTTTTAGATTTAAATATTAATTAATGTTATTATATGATGTAAGATAAAATGGGCTAAATTTAACCTGGACGCGAGTGACATTCAATGCAATTTATGAAGAACAGGATGGACGGCGGCGAGAGGACGGGCCACTTGGCTGATGGTGCTTCACCCCACACCAGCCTAAGCCGAATTCATGACAGACCATAGGCAACATTCAATGAATGCTTGGGTCAAGAAATGGCTATCATCTGCCCAGACATGGACTCCCCTCGTCTCATTGTGTCTCCTTCTCCCTTGGCCCGTTGCATGATGATGGACAATGCATTAAGGAAAGGTGGCAACGAGAGGAAGGGAAGAGTTTTAGTCTGTAATCGCCCTTGAGAGAAGTGTAGTGAGCACCAGAACGACCGAGTGCAAGGAGATTGGAGCGACGGGCTGGTTCAGTGGCTCCACGAGCAGAAGAAACTCCACCGTTTGCAAGCGAAGGAAATCGGGCATGTTATTGGCAACCTCTCTCATCTCATTATGCTGCCGTGTTTCTAGTTTCGTCTAAGGGAGAGGGAAAGAATATTGGGGAAGGAGCATAAGGATGTTAGGCGTTGGGGGTGTAGGTTGATGGCGATAGTCTGGTTATGCCTTTGGCAATCGTCGAGCATCCTTACCATCTTGCTCTGCTTTGAGATACTCCTATCTCGTATGGGAATTATGATGACTCTAAGTAGGGAGCATAGTATAGGAGCATGCAGTTGCGTCACTGGAAAATATGAGGGGTTGGGCTATGGGGATAATGTCTGCCTGTGCACCCGCATTCTGGGAGGAAACCTCTGTCGTCTGACCATGCATAGCTAGAGGGGGGTTTGTAAGGACTTGGGAATGGGGGAGAAAGAGGAAAATCACCACGGGCACAAAACCCAGGAGGGAATTGAGACTGACTATGGAAGAATGGGATGGAGGGTTGGCGATGGCGGTGTTTTGGGGCTCAGGGATGGTTGGGCACTTGTGTTGGGCTCCCATTTTTCTTGTCGGGTTGGTAGCAAAGGGCAAGTTAGTCAGGTTGGGCTGATGGCCAGAAGGCAGTTGGGTCTCTATAATTGGGACTGGGGAGATATTGCATGCATGAGCGATGCTAAGGGTGGCCTTCTATTGCATATTCTATGAGCAATGTCAAGGACTCAAAGTTGCATATTCTCACGACTCATGGAATATGCAAAGTCTCTGTTGTCGTGACTCTCACGACTCATGGAATATGAAAAGTCATATGAATGCCAAGGCTGTTTGCACAACTCAACATAGCGGTGCGATTATTTAAATTGCTATCTAATCGCTACATTGATACGTGTGAGTGTGTGAGCTGTGTTTATTTTAGAATAGGGTTTTCACAAATTTAATTAGGACATAGATATAATGTGAGGATAAGACATATGAGGGAGAGTTTGGCACGGAAGTGGAGGTGACATCTCTTTCCACGCCCCAATGCAAATGTGTCATCTCTTATTTGAATGCCAATTATACTCATCTTTTTTTTAACATCAATTATATTAAATAACAATCATGATTTTTTTTGTACCTTTCAGGTAAGATTAGTAAGAATGGTATAAACATTCATTTATGTAAACATGATATTAATTAATGTAACAAGAACAAAGTCTAATTAGACGGTTGATATAAACATTCATTCATGCAAAAGTGATATTAATTAATGTAACAAGAACAGAGTCCAATTAGATAGTAGCTCTAAATAGTCAAAAGATTAAGTCCATAATTGATATGATTAATTTTTGGTTATCTCATAATAACAATTTAAGCTACAAAGATCAAAAAATATAACTGGTTTCATAACATATCAATAGTGATGAGTCAAATTTATCTATTAAAATGGTTTATAATTATTTTTATAATTTAATTTTTTTGACATTATTAAAACAAAATAATTAAAATTCAAAGTAATAATAATACATAAATAATTTAACACACAAATAAATATAAATAGTTTCAAATTAACACAAAAATTACAATTCCCTTGTTGAAATGATACTGTTGTTTTCTTTCTTATATATATATATATATAATTATATAATGAACAATGGGGTGGTGAGGAAGCTAGACTTGCATGACACAAGTATAGGCAATGAGAAAACCGAAAAACAAATACTAATTTTAATATTATAATATTTAAAAAATAATATAATACTAACTTTAATATTATAATGTTTAAAAAATAATATTATGTAAGTAAAATATAATAGTTCTTTATTATAGTATTATTTTAGTTTTAATATAATATAATTTTATAATATTTAATTCAAGAACATCATAGCATTATATTAAACACATTGTTATAATGTTATATTGTAATATTTAATTTAAGAACATTATAGTATTATATTAAATATATTATTATAATATTGTAATTTTTTAGATTTAGATATTAATTAATGTTATTATATGATGTAAGATAAAATAGGTTAAATTTAACTCGGATGCGGGTGACATTCAATGCAATTTATGAAGAACAGGATGGACGGCGGCGAGAGGATGGGCCACTTGGCCGATGGCGCTTCACCCCACACCAACCTGAGCCGAATTCATGACAGACCGCAGGCAGCATTTAATGAATGCTTGGGTCGAGAAATGGCTATCATCTGCCCAGACATGGACTCCCCTCGTCTCATTGTGTCTCCTTCTCCCCTGCTCCACTGCAACTAGCCGCCCAAACTACTGAACCCAGCGCTCGCACAGTTACTGGGCGTCGCTGCTGGTTAGCGAGCTGTGTTGATTTCGGTAATGGGCATCACCATTCCCATTCCAGGTTCTGCCAGTTAACCACCGCCCAGCCGGTCCTTGTTCCCCTTCTCAATCCCTCCGCCATCGCTCCCACTGAACACTTAGCCAGGCATTCCGTCATGGTTTGTCATCGCATGAGAAGCTGAAGAGGAGGGACTCGGGGAGGTAGTGCCCGCCCTCAGATGGCGCCGAATCCTGAGCCCACTGCCTCCTCTCCTTCCCCTGAACTTTATCACCCCCATAGCTATGGTTTGGGAAGGTATCCCAATACTCGCAGTGGTCGGGGTCATGCTCTGTCTCCAGGTGAAGGTCGCAGAGATTTCGCGGTTCACACTGCCAATTTCCCTTTGCCCCCTCACCCCGCTCCCCACTCGACCCAATTCAGATTTCGCAGCAACCTGAACAGACCAGTGATTACTGCTACAATCACCATCCTTTTCACTGAAGATAATGAGCTGCCAGCTACCCAGGCGGAAAATTCTGAATTGCGGCAAGAGGAGGCTCACAGACGCAGAAATGGCCGTGACATTGGAAAGAATCTGCTGGACGAGGAAAAAGCTGCTCTGCATGGCCAGACCATGGGTGGCGGTCAGCATGCTGAGGGTGGTAGTTCTGGTGCCACGCGCTCCCCAGGTGGAACAGGGATTGAAGGGTTAGCTCCGAAGGCGACGGCTGGCAGCCATGGTGGCGTCCAACTTGCGGGTGGGCCACACGGCGGAGCGTCATCGTCGGAGGAGGATGACTGGACGAAGTATGCGTGTCCGGTTGTAGAGGAGCCCATCCTGGACGAGTTCAAATGATATTGCGTGGCTGCCAGGTGTCGCAAGCTGAGATCTCCTGTACTGACTCATCTTTTTTGATATGTTTGTTCTACTGGAATTTGTCTGGATCTATTTTTGTCCTGGTGAAACTTCTCTGGTTTTTGTTTTTTCCAATCTTAAAGACTGATATCCCATCTGGGTATTTTTCTCTCTGCGGACTGGTTTCCCCAATGTTGGGGCAGTCAAGATATTCTCTGATACACTATGTTAAGCATTGTTGAGGCCTGAGCCTCATTGTACATTTTTGTTACATATTAATATATTAACTTAAACTAGGAAAAAAAATCGGTTAAATTTAGAAATTCATTAAAAATTTAAATATTATATAATATAAGATAAAATATGTTAAATCTAGAAAGTCATTAAAGTAATATATACTAAAACTTATTGAAATTTTCATAAATTGCTAAAAAAAATGCAAGCTCTTAAGTTGAATTTATATTATTTTAATGTTAATATATTTCCTTTACACTAAAATAAAAATAAATACATTGATTTGATTGTACATGTTATTTTCTACTCCTAGTTTCTTGATTGTACTGGACTCATTGATTTTAATGTAAATGTGGATTTATAATCTTATTTTATTGTTTGCATCATATGCAATTATATGAGTGTAGTTGTGTAGTGTCTCCAGAGATAAAACTGTAAATATTATATTTACTGTTGTAAAAGAAACAAGTTAAACAATATTGTTATTTTCTGTTATTGAAATAATATTATTAATTTTTCTAAAGATCAAGAAATGATTGAATAGTAACAGATTTTGTAACTTTTGAGGAAAGAAGTGGAAAAGACAGTTGTCTGAAAAACCCTAACTACCTCCCCTAACTAGAAGGCTCCAGAGAAAAGGAGTGTAGGGGATGGAAAAACTGTGTTGATAGGTCAGATGGTAAGGGGTCGTGCTAAGTCTAGTGAGGATCAGATAGCGTGTGCACGTAGTGCAAAAACTTGCGGCAGACTGTGGTCTCGCAAGTAGGCTTGGGTGGAGACTTGGTCGCGAAGACGAGTCTCATGGATGGGAGGAGGACAAGCAAGAAGCAAAAGGTGACAAAGTTCTGAGAACCCATTGCTCAAGAAATTACAGGTATGCAGAAGCTATGATAACTCCATTATGTAAGGAACTTCTGTTTTTTGTTAAAGGCTGAGAGTGATGTAGAGGCAGTGGACCTCCACTTATTAAATTAATTAGTATGACTGGTAGCAGGAATATGTGTATTGTTAATTAAGTTAAAGGGAAGTCTTTATGCAGTCCTCAGAACTTGTTAAAAAATGTACAGAGTAATTTAACCTTGTTCGTGTGAACCATGAATTAGTAGAGAGGAATTATTCTGACTAACAGGATATCTGTATTCTGATAACCAAAACTAAATGTCAGTGAATGAGCCGACAAGAAAACCAAAGGGGAAACTTCCTGTGATTATACACTGCATGCACATCCTTAGCTTAAGAAAAATTCTAAGGATATGGGTCAAGAATGGAAAACAACCCATACTTATATTAACTCTGTGCATTTTATCTTCGCAAAGATTGTTATATTCTCTCATAACTGTAATGTTTTGTTTTAGGAATTATTCGGTGTCGAAATAAATCTTTTAGTAAAAGCAGAGCATTCTAGATAGCTGGAGCAGAAGCTGAGTGATTGAGAGTCAACTGTTTAATTTAAGGCTATTCTGTGGGAAGAGTGCTGATAAATTTAGGAAGCCATGTAAAAGTCGAGACCGTGTGTGGTATGCAGTCTATAGAAGCCAAATAAAACAAAAAACAATTTATTTATGAATAGCAGGAAAACATTAACTCAAGAACTATAATGTGTATGACTTTGTAATCACTAAATCAACATGGTAGAGCCTCCCCTCAAATGAGGCATAACCCTACTCAGAAATCGTAAAGATAACAATAACATACTAATGCCAAGAACCCGAAGGTCCCAGAAGTAAGAACATTGAATAATGGACCTGTAAGATATTTCTCTTTTGCTAAGCGAACACAAATAAATTCATTTAACCCAGAAAAAGAATAGGAATTGCCTCAGCAAGGAGTGCCATATACATTAAAATAAACTTAAATGCAACAGAATCTCGTTTCCATGAAAACTAATATATCTATCTATATCTATATATATATATATATATATATATATATATATATATATATATATATATGTATGTATGTATATATGGAAATAAAAGAGTCGTAAATAGAAATGAAATAGTTCCAGTACTTTTAAGAAATATTTTTTCATAAATCGGTACAGACTCAAAAGAATAACTGAACCATACACTCTGCATAGTGGACCCTAGAGATCTATCACGAGGTCAGTCAAATATCTAGACTTAATAGGAGTAAACTGAAGCCACAGTGAAGTCGGCATTATAACAACCAGAGAATCCTGCTTACAAGAATAGGGCAAACCCCAAAATAATTGATACAGGGTTGAGGCTTCCTCGCCCTGGACTATCTAAAACTAGCATCGTAAACAGCTATAATAGTGAGGAAAAGTAAAACCCTCCATTAAGCGACAAGAAGACCGACAAATAGCTGCAGCAAAGAAACTCACATTCAATACCCAGATTTGAGGAAGAGGATTATCCCTGGAATGATAAAAAGAAAAACCGTGACTTAAAACGTATAAACCGTTCTTCTTACAAAGAGAGATAGCTAGTGAGGTTGAGAGCTTACCCGGAATTACGATGGAAGCCAAGCCATGAATGAGGTCGCCTCACTGTCATGACAGAGAGTATCACGGCGTCTTCACCATCCTAACTGCAAAAGATTAACAATTTCGTGAATTAGGAAAAAATCCTGGCATGAATTTTACAAAGATGACAAATATGATAGACATAGAAAAACTCATACTTTCACCTGGAAGCTGGCATGGATACATCTCGACCCTAGTTCGGAAACCCTCAACTGCTGCTGTAACATGCTGAGTGCATCACGCGTTCGAACCTCAGAATGATCTACCCTCAGGTAGAGCAGAGGTGCCGGGCAGAGCGCCAAAACAAAGGGTAGCAAATGACCCTCAAATCCTGTTCGAGAGCATGATAAGCCACCCACAATGATTATAGCCATGCGATCAACAAGCATAAGTCTACACCGTCGATAAAAAGAAGGATCCCGAGAAAGCATGTCCCAGCTGTACCATCCATTAAATTGACGTGACAGTAGAATTAAATAACAGAGGTTCGGAGGGCGGTAAATCCAATGCACAAGATGATTTGTCTCGTTGTGGAAAGGGTGTATGTGATAAGGCTGTAATGGACTAACAACGTCATAAATTCCAACTTGCCAGCTTCAACCCTTGTTAGAACAAGCTTTTAATCTAACCTCGTCCTGTATAAACAACGTTTATATAATCTAATAATTCGTATTAAGGATAGATTTAGGTAAATTCTTCATAACAGGTAATGGTATAGTAAAAACAAAATTATTGTTATGGTTTACTTTACTTTTGATATAAAGAATGGAGATATGACATATGGTATCAGAGCCAAGTTTCAAAAAACTATGGCCTCTGGGAAATAAACAGATAAAGTGAATTCATTATATTTTTTTATTTTCAATTCTATTTTGTACTTAAAGAAAACAGTTAATGCGTTAACGCTTCTTATGTTTCTTTTCTTATGCTAAGACCAGGAAAACAGAAGACAACCAATATGAGAAGGGCAAATAGTGTTCCACATAGGTTTGTGGTGGGTCAGGGACCTGCAACAAGCCCTGGAAATAACCCAGAATTATGGGTACAGCTTGGAGAGGAGGCTCGCAATACAAACCTTGCAATATTAGAGACAGTACAAGAGTTGAAAAATGAAATGGCCCGATTGCGGGAGGATAACGCGAGGTTAACCATGGAATAGGAAAGGATTATAAAGAGCCTATCTGACAAGCAGAATCAGAAACCGTTGAATCCCAGCGCTGAGCAGCAAAGGGTGTCGGAGGAGCAGAATCACCACACAGAACCAGAAGAGTCAGAAGGAAGGGAGGAATAATGAGAAGAACGATATAATAATTTTTCCGAGCAACAAACATAAAAAAAAAAAGACAACGGATAGAATTGCAAGGGGAGTTTTGTAAGATAAAACTGCGACACTTTGATGAAGAATTGGAGGAAGCAGCCGAGGCTTGGTTGATTAATATGAATAAGTACTTCCAACTATATGAATACGACCACAACCTCAAGGCACGGTTGGCCATTTTCCAATTACAAGGGAAAGCCACCCTGTGGTGGGAAGAAGTTAAGATTGTAAGAGGAGTAAGTGAACAGAATATTACTTGGGAAAATTTTCAAAAATACTTTAAGGAAAGATACCTGACCGAACATTTTTATGACGAAAAAGTAAGAGAATTCCATGACCTGCGACTGGGACAACAGACAATGGATGAGTTTATCACTCGTTTTACTTCATTGCTCCGTTATGTGCCTTATATTCAAGAGGAAAAAGCTAAAGTACAGAGGTTCGTCAGTAGTTTACCTTTGACCATGAGAGAAAGAATTGAGTTTGACAATCCAAAGACGATGGATGAGGTAATACGTAAAGCCAGGATTTGTTACCAGCAAAGTAAACAGAAGGGAGAAATCCTGGGTAAAAGGTGGGTTGATAAGAGAAGCAACAAGTTGGCTAGAAATACTAAAGGAAATCGAGGTGGTGGTAACAAAGGATTTGCCAAAGGGCAAAACAACAGAAATATACAGAAGAATCCGCTCAGATCAAAGCCAACCAATGAGTCCAGAATCAACGAACAACCTGGAAAAATAGACAATGAAGGGACAACAAGGCCTCCAGTGCAATGTTGGGGCTGTGGTGGGCCTCATTACGTAAAAAGCTGCCCTTTAAAGATAGCAGGACAGCCAGTGATGGAAAATTTAAATGTGCTTCCCCTTGGTTCGTATGATGTACTGATTGGTATGGACTGGTTAGAAAAACATTGGTCCATTATAAATTGTAAAACAAAGATTATCTATTACAAAGATGAGCTTGGAGCAAAGCAAGAGATGCAAGGAATTAAGCGGCCAATGCAGATTCAGCCAATAACCGCTTCTCAGTTGGCAAAATGCATTAGGAAAGGATGTCAGATTTATGCCATCCAAGTGGGTTATGCCAACTCGAAAAATAAAACAGCCACATTGGAAAACATTCCGATGATACAAGAATTTGCTGATGTGTTTCTGGAAGAGATTCCCAGACTACCACCCAAGAGACACAGATTTTACCATCGAATTGGTGCCAGGAGCAGCCCCGGTATCCCAAGCACCATACAGAATGAGCACACCAGAATTGACAGAGTTAAAAATGCAATTACAGGAGCTGTTAGACAAAAACTACATTCGCCCCAGTGTGTCACCCTAGGGAGCCCTGGTGTTGTTCGTTAAGAAGAAAGACGGGACCCTTCGCATGTGTATGGATTATCGTCAATTGAATAAATTGACGATAAAAAATAAGTATCCTCTACCCATATTGATGAACTTTTTGATCAAGTAAAAGGAGCAACGGTATTCTCGAAGATTGATTTGCGATCAGGGTATCACCAAATCAGGATTAAAGAAGAAGACATAGCTAAAACTGCTTTTAGAACACGATATGGTCATTATGAGTTTGTGGTGTTACCCTTTGGGTTAACCAACGCCCCCGCAACCTTTATGTGTTTAATGAACAACATATTTCATTAGTATTTGGATAAGTTTGTGCTAATTTTTATTGATGATATACTGGTATATTCCCGAACTATGGAGGAGCATAAGGAGCACCTCAGAATGGTACTGCAAACCCTCCGAGAACACCAATTATACGCCAAGTTCAGCAAGTGTGATTTCTTTAAGGAACAAATACAATATTTGGGGCATATAATCACTAAAGAAGGGATCGCGGTGGATCTCGAAAAGATAAGGACCATAATGGAATGGCTGGTACCAAAGGATGTGGCAGACATCAGATCCTTCATGGGACTAGCAGGTTATTACAGACGGTTTGTAGAAGGATTTTCGAGAGTAGCTTATCCTATCACTTCCTTACAGAAAAAAGGAAGAACCTTTAGATGGACCCCAGAATGCCAAAAAAGTTTTGAGCAACTTAAGCATCTGCTCACCACCACACCCATTCTAAGCATAGCTGATCCTAGTAAAGAATATGTGGTGTGCATGGACGCAAGTAAGGAAGGGGTAGGAGGCGTGTTAATGCAAGAAGGGAAGGTAATTTCTTACGAGTGAAGAAAATTAAAAGAGCATGAGCAGAAATATTCCGCTTATGATATGGAATTGGCAGCCATCATTCATGCTTTAAAAATGTGGCGACATTATCTTATGGGAAGAAAATTTTTATTATTGACAGACCACCATAGTCTGACCAATTATTTTAGCCAGCCCACCTTAAACTCTAGGCAAGCACGGTGGGTGGATTTCTTAAGTGGTTTTGATTTCAAGATCAAGCATTTGAAAGGGAAAGAGAATCGGGTGGTGGATGCTTTAAGTCGAAAATTACAATGTTTATATGAGATTTCTTGCAGCAAAGGGAAAAGCCCCTTCAAAGAAATGATTAAAAAGGTAGTAGAACAAGATACCGCATATCAGAGAATAAAACAGCAAGTTCAACACTCAACTAGCAAGGTTATGCTTTGGATGCTGCTGGAATGTTGTATTATAAGAAAAGGCTGTATGTTCCCAATCAGAACAACATTAAAAACTTGATTTTGGATGAATTTCATAAAAGTCACTATGCTGGACACCCAGGATATCAGAAAATGATCACTGCACTCCGAAAGGAATATTATTGGCTAGGTATGAAGAAAGATGTGGTTGAGTACTTGACACATTGTCTGGAGTGCCAACAAATTAAAGCAAAACACCAACACCCTGCGGGGTTATTACAACCATTACCCATTCTGGAATGGAAGTGGGAAACCATCTCTATGGACTTCATAACAGGTTTTCCCAAGTCAAAGAAAAATAACGACTCCATCATGGTGGTGGTGGACAAGTTAAGTAAATCAACACATTTTATACCTGTGCAATCTACTTATAGAGCTATGCAGATTGCCCATATTTTTATGCAGAATATATTTAGGCTGCATGGGTTACCAAAAACAATAATTTCAGACCGTGATGTAAAATTTACATCGGCCTTTTGGAAAACATTGTTTGGAGAATTGGGAACTCAGCTGAATTTCAGTACAGCTTATCACCCTCAGACTGACAGACAAACAGAACGGGTGAACCAGGTGGTGGAAGACATGTTAAGAGCATATGTAATGCAGCAACCAACCAAGTGGGAAGATTATCTGCACTTGGTCGAGTTCGCGTACAATAATGGCTATCATACATCATTGCAAATGAGCCCATTTGAAGTATTGTATGGGCGGAAGTGTCGCACGCCCTCAAGCTGGGGTGGACCGGAAGACAGATTGATGTTAGGACCCGAAATGCTTAAGGAAATGGAGGAAATGGTTAAGAAGGTACGATCCAATCTAAAGGCAGCTCAGGATAGGAAAAAGAACTTTGCTGACCGGAAAAGGAAGTTTAAGTAATATCAAGTCGGTGATCATGTGTATGTGAGAATTCGAGCAAAAATAGCACATTACAATGGAGCGGGTGTGCTAGGTTGGCACCCCGATTTTGTGGACCTTTTCAGGTCTTCACAAGAATTGGGGTGGTAGCATACCAGCTCGCTCTGTCGAGTCATATACGGGTCCACAACGTCTTCCATGTTTCCGTGTTAAAAAAATATTTTTATGATCCTAAGCATGTAATCAGCTGGTAGGATATACAGGTAAGAAATAGCTCCGGTAGATCAATCTAAATTAGTTTTTTTTTTTAAACTGAATTAAGATGTTGCATGTTTCAGGTCGAGCCAGATGGAGAAATCTTGGTCGAACCGCTGAACATCCTCGACCGAAGAGAAGTAATGCTGCGGAAATGAGCTATTACCCAAGTTAAAGTGCAGTGGCAACACTTTGGGCCTGATGAGGCCACCTGGGAGGATGAACAACTTTTGAAAGAAGCATATCCACAGCTGTTTGAGGCTGGAAAACATCGGGACGATGTTTGCTTTCAGGGGGGGAAGATGTAATGTCCCCAGAGATAAAACTGTAAATATTTTATTTACTGTTGTAAAAGAAACAAGTTAAACAATATTGTTATTTTCTGTTATTGAAATAATATTATTAATTTTTCTAAAGATCAGGAAATGATTGAAGACAAACATGTTTTGTAACTTCTGAGGAAAGAAGTGGAAAATACAGTTGTCTGAAAAACCCTAACTACCTCCCCTAACTGGAAGGCTCCAGAGAAAAGAAGTGTAGGGGATGGAAAAACCGTGCTGATAGGTCAGATGGTAAGGGGTCATGCTAAGTCTGGTGAGGATTAGATAGTGTGGGCACGTAGTGCAAAAACTTGTGGTAGACTGTGGTCTCGCAAGCAGGCTTGGGGGGAGACTTAGTTGCGAAGACGAGTCTCATGGATGGGAGGAAGACAAGCAAGAAGCAAAAGGTGACAAAGTTCTGAGAACCCATTTCTCAGGAAATTACAGGTATGCAGAAGCTATGATAACTTCATTATCTAAGGAACTTCTATTTTTTTTTAAAGGCTAAGAGTGATGTAGAAGCAGTGGACCTCCACTTATTAAATTAATTAGTATGACTAGTAGCAGGAATATGTGTATTGTTAATTAAGTTAAAGGGAAGTCTTTATGCAGCCCTCAGAACTTGTTAAAAAATGTACAGAGTAATTTAACCTTGTTCGTGTGAACCACGAATTGGTAGAGAGGAATTATTCTGACTAACAGGCTATTTGTATTCTGATAACCAAAATGAAATGTCATTGAATGAGCCGATAGGAAAACCAAAGGGGAAACTTCTTGTGATTATACACTACATGCACATCCTTAGCTTAAGAAAAATTCTAAGGGTATGGGTCAAGAATGGAAAACAACCCATACTTATGTTAACTCTGTGCATTTTTATCTTCGCAAAGATTGTTATATTCTCTCATAACTGTAATGTTTTGTTGTAGGAATTATTCGATGTCGAAATAAATCTTTTAGTAAAAGCAGAGCATTCTAGATAGCTGGAGCAAAAGCTGAGTGAATGAGAGTCCACTGTTTAATTTAAGGCTATTATGTGGGAAGAGTGCTGATAAATTTAGGAAGCCATGTAAAAGTCGAGACCGTGTGTGGTACGCAGTCTATAGAAGCCAAATAAAACAAAGAAAAATTTATTTATGAATAGCAGGAAAACATTAACTCAAGAACTGTAATGTGTATGACTCTGTAATCGCTAGAGTAGCATGGTAGAGCCTCCCCTCAAATGATGCATAACCCTACTCAAAAATCGTAAAGATAACAATAATATACTAATGCCAAGAACCCGAAGGTCCCAGAAGCAAGAACGTCGAATAATGGACCTGTAAGATAATTCTCTTCTGCTAAGCGAACACAAATAAATTCATTTAATCCAGAAAGAGAATAGGAATTGCCTCAGCAAGGAGTGCCACGTACATTAAAATGAACTTATATGCAACAAAATCTTGTTTCCATGAAAACTAATATATATATGTATGGAAATAAAAGAGTCGTAAATACAAATGAATTAGTTCCAGTACTTTTAAGAAATATTTTTTCATAAATCAGTACAGACTCAAAAGAATAACCGAACCATACACTCTGCATAGCGGACCCTAGAGATCTATCACGAGGTCGGTCAAATATCCAGACTTAATAGGAGTAAACTGAAGCCGTAGTGAAGTCGGCACTATAACAACCAGAGAATCCTGCTTACAAGAACAGGGAAAACCCCAAAATAAATGATACAGGGTTGAGGCTTCCTCGCCCTGGACTATCTAAAACTAACATCGTAAACAATTACAACAGTGAGGAAAAGTAAAACCCTCCATTAAGTGACAAGAAGACTAGCGAATAGCTCTAGCAAAGAAACTCGCATTCAATACCCAGATCTGAGGAAGAGGATTATCCCTGGAATGATAAAAAGCAAAACCATGACTTAAAACGTATAAACCCTTCTTCTTACAAAGCGAGATAGCCAGTGAGGCTGAGAGCTTACCCGGAATTACGCTAGAAGCCAAGCCAGGAATGAGGTCGCCTTGCTGTCATGACAGAGAGTATCATGGCGTCTTTGCCATCCTAACTGCAAAAGATTAGTAATTTCGTGAATTAGGAAAAAAACCTGGCAAGAATTTTACAAAGATGAAAAATATGATAGACATAGAACAACTCATACTTTCACCTGGAAGCTGGCATGAATACATCTTGACCCTAGTCCGGAAACCCTCGACTGCTGCTACAACATGCTGAGTGCATCACCCGTTTGAACCTCAGAACAATCTACCCTCAGGCAGAGTAGAGGTGCTGGGCAGAGCGCCAAAACAAAGGGTAGCAAATGACCCTCAAACCCTGTTCGAGAGCATGATAAGCCACCCACAACGATTACAGCCGTGTGATCAACAAGCATAAGTCTACACCATCGATAAAAAGAAGGATCCCGAGAAAGCCTGTCCCAGCTATACCATCCATTAAATCGGCGTGACAGTAGAATTAAATAACAGAGGTCCGGAGGGTGGTAAATCCAACGCACAAGCTGAGTTGTCTCGTTGTGGCAAGGGTGTATGTGATAAGGTTGTAATGGACTAACAATGTCATAAATGTCAACTTGTCATCTTCAACCCTTGTTAGAACAAGCTTTTAATATAACCTCGTCCTGTATAAACAACGTTTATATAATCTGATAATTCGTATTAAGGATAGAAGTAGGAAATTTCTTCATAACCAGTAATGCTACAGTAAAAACAAAATTATTATTATGGTTTACTTTACTTTTAATATAAAGAATGGAGGTATGGCAAGTTGTTAATCTATGATGTAAATATATTGCATCTATTTTAATGTATACATTTCCATTATAATAATAATATTAATTAATATATAATTTACTCCATAGATTGAGTGTAATTTATCAATTGATTAAGAAGCTTCAATTACCAACACTATTTATATATATCCTAATATATTATTTTGTTATCTTTCCTTCTTCCTCAATGAAAGATAGCATATGTTGAAACTCTCTATATAATAGACGACTCTACTTGAATTCAAATTCCTCGAGAGACATATTATGCAAATCAAAAAAGAGAAGATGATTTATATTTGTTATAAACACCATGAACCACAACAATGAGTCATTAGCGTGCACATTTTAAAACGAAATATCTTAAACATATTTAGAATTATCAGATTCGTGTTTGTGCATTACTCAAACTAGCCTATATCCATCTTAACTCCATATTCAAGCAAAGAAGGATCACATTTGTAGACATTCAAATATTTCCTTAAATTTTGCACTCAAAAAGAGGTTTGTACCTTTTTTATCTCTCTTAGTGCTTGATAGATATGGAGTTAAGATAGATCTAGGCTAATTAATTAAACTCCATGTTACCCACCTATAAAATTACACATCCTTCTCATATTGGATTATAAAAAATACAAAGAAATAATAACTAGAAGAACTCTATTTTTCTATGGGGTGATGGTAGACAATACATTTATTAAATGGTTTCATGATTTTATACTAATATAATGAATGCCAAAACTAATCTTTTCATATTGAATGCATAGGATTCAAGGATTTCTAAAGAGCATGTGGGTTGGATACGGGTGCTCAGAAATATTAGAGAAAACTTATTTAATGCATATAAATTGTAGATAAACGGTATTCGAAATAGTGACTAGTAAAATGCTAATGGTGACCATTAAATCCTAATTATTGTGATATGTGAAATGGTGACCATTAAATCTTAATTAGCGATTTTTGAAAAAAGTTCCAAAATAGAGTAAAATTGAAATTTAAACATGGATCAATTCAAAAACCTCTTGATGTTGATTAAAAGGTTAAAGTTTACAATGATCACAAAGACATGCAATTTTCAAACTTGAGTGTGAAAGTTAGAAAAGTCCCAAAGGCCATTTCAGGAAGCTTGGGAAGTTGTTAACGAAAAAGAGACTAAAAGGTAAATTGGGAAAATTGTTAATGAAAAAGAGACTAAAAGGTAAATTGGGAAAATTGAAAGTTAATCATAAAACTATTTTAATATCTGTTAGTGTTGATGAAAAAGTTAAAGTTTAAAATAATCTCAAAGGCGCGATTAGCTAAGAGCCTGGTATTCCAAGATAGAAAAGTTAAGGTTTAAAATAATTCCAAGGGCACAATGATTGGATTAGTGTTTGAAAAGTTAAAGTTTAAAATAATCTAAAAGCATGATGATTGGATTACTACCTAGGATTTCAAGATAGAACTAACAAAAAGTAGGGCAATATTTTTTTGGATAAAAAAAATCAAATTTTGTAAATGCCTCGCAAGAATTGCATTAGATTTAGATGATAAGTTCACAGTAGAAGAGTTCCCAGGCAATGAAGGTTTTGGTAGCTTTTAAAGTAGTTTTAAATGATCAATTCATTTTCGAAGATATGCAAGATGAGGAAGGTGCAGGGTATGGCAAATGGGATTTATTTATTTATTTTTCAAGAGAACTTGAGAGAATCTTCAATTTTTGTGGCTGGTCCAAAGTTTAATGTGGGAAAAATTTTAATATGCCTTTTGATTGGATATTAAAAAAAGTTTTACATAATTTTAAAAACTTCATTCTTTTGGAGATGAGATAAAAAAACCAAATATTAATGAATTTTAGATATAATGATATAAATAGTATGATAGTTTAAATTTTATTAATAAAAAAATATTGCAAAACAAAAAGTAATATTATAAAATAAAATTTTATTAACAAATTAAATAAAAAAAAATGAAATGAAAAACAACATGAATAGTTTAAAATTGTGATAGTATCGTAGGAATATGTGAATTATGTTTATTTTCAAAAACAAATATTATGAAAACTTAAAATGTCATTTTTAAAATTAAGTATAGCTGAAAATAAATAGCTTGTTAGTCTTGGCAAAATCGAATATTTTAAGGATACAAAACCTTAAAATATAAATTGATAAATAAAAAATTCTCCAAAATGAAATATTCGGAAAGCACTGGTTGATACATCAATGGCCATGAACACGACTTTTTTATGGAATATTAATTCCAACTGCAGCAGAGTTTGTGGACGTGGACCAGGACAGCTATGGCAGGGCAGTGATCAGCCGGAATCTGCCATCAAATCAGCGAGCACGCAGCAGGAAAAACCGCTTCAGCAAAACCACCCGACACTCATCGGACCGCCTTTTGCTGTGAGGCAGTTTCTGTACGCTCGCCTCCGATGGAATCATTTTTGGACACGTGGTCCTTTGTACGTTCACAAAACCTGCCATATTGGAGCCTAACGTTCAGCAGCAAAAGGCCTCCCGAAATCTCCGTCCACCGTCCGATTGTCTTCATCGTTCTCTGTCGTCCATCAATCAAAGTTGCATACGAACCTGCATTAAATACATTGCGTGGAGTAAATCAAACGTTTGAGTTTGACCGTCGGTCCTGTCTGCAAAGGGAATTAAATGGAATTTAAACCTGGTTCGTAAATGGTTGGTAGAACATTAAATTTTAATAAAACCAGAGGTATGGGCATATGCACGTTATGTGTTATATTTTTTTTGTATGGCATACATATTAAAAAATGGTTAACGTTTTGTGGAGTTGACCATTGTGAAATGTGAGCTCGCGGCAGCGAAAGAAAACAGGGGGAGTGCATATGTTTTAAGAAATGGTTTTTATGAGTCGACCAGTGTGTGAGGCATGTAATGTATCGCACAGCAGTGCGTAGAGTGAAGCAGGGAGAAATTGCACAGCAGTGCATAAAGAAAAACAGGGGCAGTGTATATTTTCAATGCACATGGAATGAATGAGAATGTGTGCGGCAGCAGATGAACGGGAGGAGATGCACAACAGTGCATAGAATATATGTGTTGATTTATGTAATGAAAAAAATGGTGAAACGCAGTAGCGTAGATAAAATCCAAGCTTTTTGGTATTGTATTTGAAGCAAAGTATATAACGCACAACATTGCGAGAAGAGAGGAACAGGGGAGCAAGAAAATGAAACCAGAGCTAAGTGAGAATGAAGATATGTGTTTTTACACAGCAGTCAAAAGGTGAATGAAGCAAAGTTTTTACACAGAAGTGAAAAGGTGAATGAAGTAAGTAAATATTTTTTATTACAGCATATGTAAAACTCTGTTTTTAAAGCAGTTAATGTAAAAGGGATTTTTACACACCAGCAGTGTAAAATCTCAGGAGGAAAACAGAGTAATATTTTTTTGTTGGAATGTTTTCTTGGTGGATCCCTCAGTTAAAGAGGAAGGTGCTTTTCAGCACAGTCACTTGATCAATCCCTCTGTTAAAGAGAAAGGTTCTTTTCAGCACAGTGTCATGGAGAATCCCTCTGTCAAGAGGAAGATGCTTTTCAGCATATACTGATGAATCCCTCTGTCAAGAGGAAAATGCTTTCCAACATATACTGGTGAATCCCTCTGTCAAGAGGAAGGTGCTCTTCAGCATAGTCTAAGGTGAAATCCCTCTGTTAAGAGGAAGACCCATTTTGTAACAGATGTTTTTGTAGGAGCTATTTCTTTTTATGAATACAAGTTTTTATGTGTGTGGGTAAAACTCTGTATTCGCTGGAGAATTTTTTTTAAACTTCCGCTGTGTTAAGGTCCTGGAGAAAAACAGAGCATTGTCTCTGTGTGCAGTTTGTTTGTGTGTTTTTGGGATTTTACCAGAAAAATCCCAAACAGTGGTACCAGAGCATTGTTATGCTCTGTTGAATTTTGTTTGGAATCAACAGAAATTCCCAACATGGTATCAGAGCTAGTCCAGGCTCTTTGAAGACGTCAAAGAAGATGAAGGAAGGAGTTTATTTGCTACAGCAGCTTCTCCAGCAGAGAGAAGTCTCAGCCAAAAGGATTCAGGTATTTCTCAAATTAATTTTTTGTGTTGCTGTTGAAGAAATAGTGAGTCATTTTAAAAACACAATCAAGAATTTCAAGCATAGTTTAAAGTGCAAGAAATGGCCAGCGCCAGCACTAGCGTGGATATGTTTAATACTCAGCTCCCACTATTAAATGAAAAGAACTATGACTATTGGGCAATAGTTATGAGAGCTTTTCTTTTCTCAGAAGATTTATGGGAACTTGTTGAGGATGGTTTTGAAAAACCAGCAAATGATGATGAGTTTAATAGCTTAACTCAAGCAGAGAAAGAGTTGTTGAAGAACTATAAGAAGGAGGATGCTAAGGCCCTCTACTTCTTGTATCAAGCAGTGGATGAGAGTGTGTTTCCAAGGATAGCAGCAGCTAAGACATCCAGAGAAGCATGGGAAACTCTCAAGACAGCCTATCAAGGCATGGAGAAAGTGAAGACAGCAAAACCTCAGTTCATTGAGGAGAAAGCTTGTGATGAAATCTTAAAGAAAACAGTAAATGTTAAAAATTGTTTGTCTCGTGATGAAGGTGATGAGGAGATGATTGAAGTACATCCCCAAACAACAATGCCAACGCAAGGGCAGCAAGAGACAACCTTGAGGAGAAATGAACAAGAGGCAACAAATGAAGGTATGAATTCTTTGTTTGCTTTATCCAGTCATGTTGATGACCCTGTTCATTTAGAAGATGGCGTTAAAAATAAGAAATGGACAGAACCCATGAATGGGAGAAAGGAATTAAAGTTCCTTGAAGATCTGTTTAAAGAATATGGAGTTCGATATGTAACTCTTGCCAAGATGGTTGAGATGGGCTTCACTGCCAACACCCTTATCAATATGACAGAAAAGGAGATTGAAGATTTGATGAAGACCCTGATAGAACTCTATCATATGGATCTTCTTATAGGGGATAGATATTAAATTAAAACTCCCATGAGAGAAGAGAAGGAGTAGGTAGTAGATATACTGACCAAACCATTGGATCAGAAAAGTTTTGAATTTTTGATGAAATGTCTGGGTATGTCTAAATGCCCAGCAGTTAAAATTAAAAGGGAGTGTTGGAATATTAATTCCAACTGCAGCAGATTTTGCGGACGTGGACTGGGACAGCTATGGCAGGGCAGTGATCAACCGGAATCCGCCATCAAATCAGCCAGCACGCAGTAGGAAAAACTGCTTCAGCAAAACCACCCGACACTCATCGGACCCCCTTTTGCTGTGAGGCAATTTCAGTACGCTCGCCTCCGATGCAATCATTTTTGGACGTGTGGTCCTTTGTACGTTCACAAAACCTGCCATATTGGAGCCTAACGTTCAGCAGAAAAAGGCCTCCCGAAATCTCCGTCCACCGTCCGATTGTCTTCATCGTTCTCCGCCGTCCATCAATAAAAGTTGCATACAAACCTGCATTAAATACATTGCGTGGAGTAAATCAAACGTTTGAGTTTGACCGCCGGTCCTGTCTGCAAAGGGAATTAAATGGAATTTAAACCTGGTTCGTAAATGGTTGGTAGAACATTAAATTTTAATTACACCGGAGGTATGGGCATATGCACGTTATGTGTTATATTTTTTTTGTACGGCATACATATTAAAAAATGGTTAACGTTTTGTGGAGTTGACCATTGTGAAATGTGAGCTTGCGGCAGCGAAAGAAAACAGGGGGAGCGCATATGTTTTAAGAAATGGTTTTTATGAGTCGACCGGTGTGTGAGGCATGTAATGTATCGCACAAAAGTGCGTAGAGTGAAACAGGGAGATATTGCACAGCAGTGCATAAAGAAAAACAGGGGCAGCGTATATTTTCAATGCACATGGGGTGAATGAGAATGTGTGCGGCAGCAGAAGAACCGGAGGAGATGCACAGCAGTGCATAGAATATATGTGTTGATTTATGTAATGGAAAAAATGGTGAAACGCAGCAGCATAGATAAAATCCAAGATTTTTGGTATTGTATTTGAAGCAAAGTATATAACGCACAGCATTGCGAGAAGAGAGGAACAGCGGAGCAAGAAAATGAAACCAGAGCTAAGTGAGAATGAAGATATGTGTTTTTACACAGCAGTCAAAAGGTGAATGAAGCAAAGTTTTTACACAGCGGTGAAAAGGTGAATGAAGTAAGTAAATATTTTTTATTACAGCATATGTAAAACTCTGTTTTTACAGCAGTTAATGTAAAAGGGAATTTTACACACCAGCAATGTAAAATCTCAGGAGGAAAACAAAGTAATATTTTGTTGTTGAAATGTTTTCTTGGTGGATCCCTCAGTTAAAGAGGAAGGTGCTTTTCAGCACAGTCACTTGGTGAATCCCTCTGTTAAAGAGGAAGGTTCTTTTCAGCACAGTGTCATGGAGAATCCCTCTGTCAAGAGGAAGATGCTTTTCAGCAAATACTGGTGAATCCCTCTGTCAAGAGGAAGGTGCTTTTCAGCACAGTCACTTGGTGAATCCCTCTGTTAAAGAGGAAGGTGCTTTTCAGCACAGTGTCATGGTGAATCCCTCTGTCAAGAGGAAGATGCTTTTCAGCATATACTGGTGAATCCCTCTATCAAGAGGAAGGTGCTCTTCAGCACAGTCTCAGGTGAAATCCCTCTGTTAAGAGGAAGACCCATTTTGTAACAGATGTTTTTATAGCAGCTGTTTCTTTTTATGAATACAAGTTTTTATGTGTGTGGGTAAAACTCTGTATTCGCTAGAGAAACTTTTTTTAAACTTCCGCTGCGTTAAGGTCCTGGAGAAAAACATAGCATTGTCTCTGTGTGCAGTTTGTTTGTGTCTTTTTGGGATTTTACCAGAAAAATCCCCAACAGTGGTATCAGAGCATTGTTATTCTCTGTTGAATTTTGTTTGGAATCAGCAGAAATTCCCAACATGGTATCAGAGCTAGTCCAAGCTCTTTGAAGACGTAAAAGAAGCTGAAGGAAGGAGTTTATTTGCTGCAGTAGCTTCTCCAGCAGAGAGAAGTCTCAGCCAAAAGGATTCAGGTATTTCTCAAATTAATTTTTTGTGTTGCTGTTGAAGAAATAGTGAGTCATTTTAAAAACAAAATCAAGAATTTCAAGCATAGTTTAAAGTGCAAGAAATGGCCAGCGCCAGCACTAGCATGGATATGTTTAATACTCAGCTCCCACTATTAAATGAAAAGAACTATGACTATTGGGAAATAGTTATGAGAGCTTTTATTTTCTCAGAAGATTTATGGGAACTTGTTGAGGATGGTTTTGAAAAACCAGCAAATGATGATGAGTTTAATAGCTTAACTCAAGCAGAGAAAGAGCTTTTGAAGAACTATAAGAAGGAGGATGCTAAGGCCCTCTACTTCTTGTATCGAGCAATGGATGAGAGTGTGTTTCCAAGGATAGCAGCAACTAAGACATCCAGAGAAGCATGGGAAACTCTCAAGACAGCCTATCAAGGCATGGAGAAAGTGAAGATAGCAAAACCTCAGTTCATTGAGGAGAAAGCTTGTGATGAAGTCTTAGAGAAAACAGTAAATGTTAAAAATTGTTTGTCTCATGATGAAGGTGATGAGGAGATGATTGAAGTACATCCCCAAACAACAATGCCAACGCAAGGGCAGCAAGAGACACCCTTGAGGAGAAATGAACAAGAGGCAACAAATGAAGGTATGAATTCTTTGTTTGCTTTATCCAGTCATGTTGATGACCCTGTTCATTTAGAAGATGGAGTTAAAAATAAGAAATGGACAGAACCCATGAATGGGAGAAAGGAATTAAAGTTCCTTGAAGATCTGTTTAAAGAATATGGAGTTCGATATGTAACTCTTGCCAAGATGGTTGAGATGGGCTTCACTGCCAACACCCTTATCAATATGACAGAAAAAGAGATTGAAGATTTGATGAAGACCCTGATAGAGCTCTATCATATGGATCTTCTTATAGGGGAGAGATATGAAATTAAAACTCCCATGAGAGTAGAGAAGGAGCAGGTAGCAGATATACTGACCAAACCATTGGATCAGAAAAGTTTTGAATTTTTGATTAAATGTCTGGGTATGTCTAAACGCCCATCAGTTGAAATTAAAAGGGAGTGTTGGAATATTAATTCCAACTGCAGCAGAATTTGCGGACGTGGACCGAGACAGCTATGTCAGGGCAGTGATCATCCGGAATCCGCCATCAAATCAGCCAGCACGCAGCAGGAAAAACCGCTTCAGCAAAACCACCCGACACTCATCGGACCCCCTTTTGTTGTGAGGCAGTTTCCGTACGCTCGCCTCCGATGCAATCATTTTTGGACGCGTGGTCCTTTGTACGTTCACAAAACCTGCCATATCGGAGCCTAACGTTCAGCAGCAAAAGGCCTCCCGAAATCTCCGTCCACCGTCCGGTTGTCTTCATTGTTCTCCGCTGTCCATCAAACAAAGTTGCATACAAACCTGCATTAAATACATTGCGTGGAGTAAATCAAACGTTTGAGTTTGACCGTCGGTCCTGTCTACGAAGGGAATTAAATGGAATTTAAACCTGGTTCGTAAATGGTTGGTAGAACATTAAATTTTAATTACACTGGAGGTATGGGCATATGCACATTATGTGTTATATTTTTTTTGTATGGCATACATATTAAAAAATGGTTAACATTTTGTGGAGTTGACCATTGTGAAATGTGAGCTCGCGGCAGCGAAAGAAAACAGGGGGAGCGCATATGTTTTAAGAAATGGTTTTTATGAGTCGACCAGTGTGTGAGGCATGTAATGTATCGCACAGCAGTGTGTAGAGTGAAGCCGGGAGATATTGCACATCAGTGCATTAAGAAAAACATGGGCAGCGTATATTTTCAATGCACATGGGATGAATGAGAATGTGTGCGGCAGCAGAAGAACGAGAGGAGATGCACAGCAGTGCATAGAATATATCTGTTGATTTATGTAATGAAAAAAATGGTGAAACGCAGCAGCGTAGATAAAATCGAAGCTTTTTGGTATTGTATTTGAAGCAAAGTATATAACGCACAACATTGCAAGAAGAGAGGAATAGGGGAGCAAGAAAATGAAACCAGAGCTAAGTGAGAATGAAGATATGTGTTTTTACACAGCAGTCAAAAGGTGAATGAAGTAAAGTTCTTTCACAACAGTGAAAAGGTGAATGAAGTAAGTAAATATTTTTTATTACAACATATGTAAAACTCTGTTTTTACAGCAGTTAATGTAAAAGGGATTTTTACAGACCAGTAGTGTAAAATCTCAGGAGGAAAACGGAGTAATATTTTGTTGTTGAAATGTTTTCTTGGTGGATCCCTCAGTTAAAGAGGAAGGTTCTTTTCAGCATAGTCACTTGGTGAATCCCTCTGTTAAAGAGGAAGGTGCTTTTCAGCACAGTGTCATGGAGAATCCCTCTGTTAAGAGGAAGATGCTTTTCAGCATATACTGGTGAATCCCTCTGTCAAGAGGAAGGTGCTTTTCAGCACAGTCACTTGGTGAATCCCTCTGTTAAAGAGGAAGGTGCTTTTCAGCATAGTGTCATGGTGAATCCCTCTGTCAAGAGGAAGATGCTTTTCAGCATATACTGGTGAATCCCTCTGTCAAGAGGAAGGTGCTCTTCAGCACAGTCTCAGGTGAAATCCCTATGTTAAGAGGAAGACCCATTTTGTAACAGATGTTTTTGTAGCAGCTGTTTCTTTTTATGAATACAAGTTTTTATGTGTGTGGGTAAAACTCTGTATTCGCTGGAGAATTTTTTTTTAAACTTCCGCTGCGTTAAGGTCCTGGAGAAAAACAGAGCATTGTCTCTGTGTGCAGTTTGTTTGTGTGTTTTTGGGATTTTACCAGAAAAATCCCTAACAGTGGTATCAGAGCATTGTTATGCTTTGTTGAATTTTGTTTGCAATCAACAGAAATTCCCAACACTTTTGATATAATACAGCTTGTGCTATATTTGTTTAACAAGTTATAAATAACTTGCTATAGGGTATTAATTGAAAAACAGATGTATGTACCTCGCATTCAATTTTGAACTTGGAAAAATTGAATAATAAACATAGTTCCACTTCCAAATAATATCAAATCATTCTGATTAATTGAACAGGTAAATGGCTTCCAACGTTGACTGGACATGGACAACCTGCAGCCTGAACCTGAAGGATGGATTCAGGCTTTAAAATTGACGGTTGTATGGACGTTTTTCCATTTTTTACCTGTGAAATACTGGGTATTTCAAAATAAACACGTAATCTTTAACTGGTTAATAATTTTTAAAAATGTCATAATGAAGATGGATTCAGGCTTTAAAATTGACTCATGTATGGACGTTTTTACATTTTTTACCTGTGAAATACGGGTTATTTCAAAATAAACAAGTAATCTTTAATTGGTTAATAATTTTAAAAAATGTCATAATGACGAGTATATTAAAAAATAGCAAGTTTCAAATTTTTACACATATATAATATATATATAAATGCCTTCATCTTTGTACTACGCTGAATCTGCATACAGATTTTGTTAACCCTATTGATTATCATAAATACTCTTAATGTAAAATGAATCGATGGCAGATGGAATTCCTTCACAGAGAAAACGAGGACAAGCTTTTCATGATGACTTCACGATGTAACTTATATATAAATGCCTTCATCTTTGTACTACGCTGAATCTGCATACAGATTTTGTTACCCCTATTGATTATCATAAATACTCTTAATGTAAAATGAATCGATGGCAGATGGAACGCCGTCATAGAGAAAACGAGGACAAGCTTTTCATGATGACTTCACGATGTAACCTAGGATGAATAAACTAGGGTAATTAGAAGAAAATTCTTTTTCACGTGTTGCCTATTAAATTTATTTGTTGGTCCTTCTTCTATCCGGTCGGTTAGGGTAAGAGTTTTTCCATCATGGTCACAGGTCAAGGTATGCACCAGTCTAATAAACAGGGGTATACAGTTAGGTGCAGTGGTGGACGGGTAATGCCCGACATTTTTGGAGAGAGAACATTATCCTAAGAAAGTTGAAGAAGAAGGGATCATTTGCCGAAATATATCGTCTTCCTACGCCATTCCTATTCACGGTACTCATCATGTCTGTAATGGTTAAAGAGGCCAAGCAGTTGTGAACATCGTTTCCTTGTCTTCTGCCCACATCCAATTTGCATCAGTACCACAAGTTTCTCAATCACGCCTTCTTGAATAGCCTTTAACACTACACAAGGGTTGTCCGAGTAATGACAAAGCATCCATAGTATAGACACTGCAAATTCAGTTGCCAACTCCCAAACTCCAAGAGTTTTTTTAGAAACAACAGGCACGGTCAAAACTTGGTCATATTCAGCGGATCGTCTCTGGGCACAGTTGCAAAGCTTATCCAACGCACCCAAACTTGTTTTGCAAACGTTTGTGTCTGCTTGAGGAATTATTTCCAACAAAAGAGCAATAGGCCTTACCTCCACTAGTTTCTCTCTGATAATTTCTTCCGAACATTCTGATGAGAATAAAATTCTTAAAAATAGATCCAGGAGACTCACGGCCAGCCAGGAAAGCCATGGAGCCCTTGAAGGTATAATCCCAATTAAATAGCCAAACTTGTCTGTAGCTAACTTGGCATCCATCCATATCAATCCTTCGGACTTTATACGTTACCGCCAGCGAGGTCTATATCCGTTTTCCATCGCGTCCCTGTAAGGAAATAAAAATCAATTTGTAGTTAGGCTGTGATTGATTGAATTCCTTAAAAATCAATTTGTAAGTTGGCTGTGATTGATTAGAGTTTAGAAAGGGAACATGCATGGAGGAATCCTTGAATGGATGGCAATGGTAATCAACCAGGGAGGGAATGGGTTCATTAAACCTTATGGGAAGAAAATGTTGAGGAAAATGATGAACAATATTTGGTATATATGGGTTTGATGGTTGATTGCTACTTATAGAATATGGTCATTTTAAACACAGAATTGTGTAGAGACAAGTCGGGGCTTTGTATTTATGGTCATTTTTTTAGTTTTAAACACACAATTGCGTAGAAACAAGTGGGGGCTTTGCATTTACTGTTAACCATTCTCTAGGAATAGTTTATTTTTGACAATATTTCCCAAATCTTTGTTTTGTGCGTGAGTATCGATCTCTTGCTCTCACTTCAGTGCCTTGACCATTTCAAAAAACGAATCCTCATTCGTGGACACCGTACACTTCATAGCCAAGGCCATTGCCCCTACTCAAGGACCAACTCTAGGACAAAATTTCCGGTGCTCAGGTTCTCTTTTGGTTTCTTTCACATAAGTTTTTCATCAATTTTTTTATAGGATTTGAGTGTATTTATCAGAAAATAGCCACACAAAATGCAAAATTTCATTGTAGTTGTAGGAAAATTTCCAACATAAATTAATCATTGAAGGACAAGTCTAACAATTTTACAATTTGGAATTTTTTTTACCGTAATTATTATAGAAATTCTACTATATAATTTTTTTATGGAATTTTTTCTATTATATACTTTTTTGAATTAATCCGAGAAAGAAAGTTCAAATTTTATACAATGGAATGTTTATATAATTTCATTTTGTTATGTTTGGATATTTATATGATTTCATTCTATCATGTTTGGATGTTTAATCTTTATAGGAAAAGTCTAATTATTTGCTTGAGGAAAATGTTTTTTCTTGAAAAATTATGTTATAGATGCCATAATATTTGGTGTTTTTTATAGTATTTTCTCACAATATAGACCTTATCTATAATAGCATATTTTCATGTGCGAAGAACAAAAATAAATAAATCAATAGCTTCTACCAAATATGAAAAAATAAGAAAATTAGATCTTAATATTCTAAATGTGTTATGTCGTGAACTCATTCTTTATAAAAGTTATTACAATTGGTAGTTTATAATGATAAATTTTCATTTTTTGACTCAATGCAACTAACGAACATTGCAGGCATATTTGATGAGATTGTTGAATATGTGAAAATCTTTTCAGGTATGTAGTTTGTCTTTGTTTTTCAATTTTTATATATATCTTTATTTTGACAATTATTATTTTTTGGGTGAAACTATCTAAAAATTTAGTTCCTTTACATGAAAATATTGAATGTAATTTTTGAACATTTACATAGTTGTTTTTTTGTTTGAAATTTATTTCACAAATATTGTTTTTTAATTGGATTGGTATTGAAATTATTTAAATGGAAAACATGATATGGTATGTGTATTTCAATTTCTGTAAGTTAAATTTTATTGTCTAATTTACATTCATTATTTCCATGTAAGAAAAATTATAAATATAATTTGAAAAGATTAAAAAATACTTGAAAAAAATAAATATTAAAAGTCATATGAAAAGTCATATGAAAAGTATTTTAAAAATAAAACCGTCATTAAAAAATTTTGCGACGGATAGAGGTACCCGTCAAATTTAACCCCTGGACAGATCGTTCCATCCGCCTATGTACATAAACATACAAAAGTCAAGTATTAATGGTATCAACTTTTTCCACAAATGAAAGGATCAGCGAGCAAGGCAAAAATAAAGAGACGTGCACGCGTGTGTTTGCCTTTATATTGACACAGAGCAGACTATGATTCAAATCAAGTTTGAAAATGGTAACAAATATTCAATATGTTATATTGACATCGACTATGATTCAAATCAAGTCTGAAGATGATAACAACTAGCAATTGCCCCAAAAGGTGCGAAGAGAGGCCGATAGAAACGTTAAATTGAAAGAATTTTATTTTGGTTCAAAATAATAAATAGTAGAATAATTCAATCATTCAAACTAAACCTAGTCAATAAATTTCCCAAAATAAAATAAATCCTTAATCAAAATTATATATATTATTATTCTTCGTTTCTACACATTCCATTACAGCTCTAGCACATATATAAAGATACACAAAGTAAAGTATTGAAACATGAATATATTCTCATAATAACTCTGGGTTGGAGATACCGCCATAATTTGACAGCAAGAAATCAATCAGCAATATATTCTCATAATCACTCTGGGTTGGAGATACCGCTACCTCTATTCTATGTTTCTAAGAAAAATTCCTGCACATTCCACACTATCAGTATAATTTATTATATTCACAATAGCCCAAGCAACTTCTTAAAATCTCAATGCACAACTCCAGCAACATAATACTTTTCCTAAACATTTCCTTGAATGAAAAGATACATCCTCCTAAGGAATGTCCAAAATATGACAAATGAACATCACTGAATAATTTCAAATATATATCAAAGCAATACAAACATGGCAAGCCACTAGGCCCACTACTTCAGCCATCTTTACAGTCAACTATGAGAACACTCACCTAACAATAGTTGATCATACAACTCAAAAAAATGAAAATAATGTTCAAGCTAAATTCTCATAATTTTGATCTTTTACTTTTTGTTAAAAACTCCCCAAAATAGGCCAAATGCAAGTTTCATAATCATTAACTTGTAAGACTGGTCACAAGTTTGTTTGAAGCGTAGTCCAGAGGGTTGTAGGGGTCTTTACATTGGGCGACACCATCATGCACATGGCATCCAACCATGGACAATGAAGGAGATATTTAGAACAGAAAGTCTTGATTTAACATTGCCACTTTGATTGTGACAATGTGATCATCCAGTGAAAGAAGAACCAGATCATGCCAAGAGGGGTGACCACGGTTTAATTAAAATGTAATTACATACCCAATTAGAAAGTTCCACCTACTCTAGGCCTACAGTATTCATGAGATGATAAAGCATGAAATTCGTTATAGATCAAGAATACACGGGCATCACTCTGGGTTGGAGATACTGCATCTATTATATGTTTCTAAAGCAAAATTCCTGCACATTTCCAAACTATTAGTATAATTTTTTATATCCACAATAGCCCCAAGCAACTTCTTAAAATCTCAATTCACAACTCCAGCAACATAATACTTTTCCTAAACATTTCCTTGAATGAAAAGATATATTCGCCCAAGGTATGTCCAAAGTATGACAAATGAACAACACTGAATAATTTCAAATATATATCAAAGCAATACAAACATAGCAAGCCACTAAGCCCACTACTTCAACCATCTTTACAGTCAACTATGAGAACACTCACCTAACAATAGTTGATCATACAACTCAAAAAAATGAAGACAATGTTCATGCTAAATTCTCATAATTTTGATCTTTTACTTTTCTTTTTCTCCCACCTTGACGTATAACACAATAACAATCATATGATCGACATAAATCTCTCTCTACAACTTAGTCATCCCCAATAATTAACTAATAGAAATCTTGAAACAATAATTAGATAACTCACGTCATGCTTTGATCACTATTGGGAAAATATTGATAACTACTTTTCTAATCACATTGAAGAAAATCAAATCATTCATCAACCATTGGAAGCAAATTGACCCAAAATATCTTAATATTGACTCAGAATCAAAGGTTTTCTTTTCATTTTTTTTCTTATTTTATTAATCCGTCAACTCCAAAGAGAACCCGATAAGACAAAAGTTGATCCTACACTAGCCACAATTTGTTTTAATGTAGCGAAAATCCCTTGGAGAAAATACCCAAATGATCTCAACAATTACTCAAAAACCAATGACTACTCTCACAGTAATAGCAATTGCCACCACTGGGCACGCAGCTTTTCAGAAACCACTCTAGACAATATCCATTGTCAGCCCATCATCACAAATCAGTGTTTTCATGTCAAAAGTTTGGATTTAAATTAAATATCTACTCAGGTAGTCTACATTGGATGTTAGTCGTCTGCAACCACATCCAAGAACTTTCATCCCAGAGAACAAGCGTACCTGAATTGAAATCAAAGGAAGAGAAAAAACTTCACGACTTAAAACCAATTTTCCATCAATTTTCTCTTACAGTAGACAAGCCAAAGGTTTACCCAAAAACCCATTCTCTCTTAAATATACCCTTTTGGTACGTGTTTTGACTTGCATTTTTTTCATTTTCTATTGTAGAACTTTTTGAGAATGTTTGTATTTTTATCTTTTGACTATATTGAGGGGATCATAGACGAAGATTTGTGAACAACCCTCAACTTGCTTATTCACACACTCCACTGACTCCTGGTATTTGGCCTTACTAATGGCTATAATAAAAAAAAGTCATTCATAACCCAACTGATTCTTTCGTTTCAACAAAAACCCCATTGTTATGGATGTGTCTAGTTCATCCTCCATATGAAGAACCATGTGAAAGGAAAAAAATCATAATCTGGATGTTTCACCTAATGTAATCTCGACCATTGATCAGATGATTGAAACAAAGAGTTAGCCGGCTGTCGTTCACAGTTTCCATTAGTACTCCACACTGTCCCCTTCAACTTGTAAGAAGGGGGACCAAATACTTGTAAAGCTATCTTTGGAGAACCCCCGAATTGCTTATCGGAGTGACAGGAACACTTTTCCCTCCAGTACTTACATGAATACTGCCACCATCTACCAAAACATCAGTTAGAGATCAAATGCGGAGTGAGAAAATCAAAATTCAAAAAGCATCAACATGCTTTACTGATATGAAAACTATGTGAACAAACTAGCAACAAGATGGAGGTAACGAAAATAGAAAACAGATGAATCAAACCTTTTAGTGGAGTTGAAAGGGAAAGAAAAGTTAGGAAGCATGCAGCCAGGTCTCGCAAGGTTGGATCTGTTGGTATCCTGTATATCGGGTACCTGTAACGAAATTCTTGTTTTAATTAGATAGTGGTAGATAATGAACATTCATCTAGACGTTACTGATCGCATTGAACAATATCCAATAGAAAATGAATGCTTAATAACTAACTGGCCTCCACACCAACTTAATCAAGGATTGCACAAGTATAATTGATGGCATACCACGATCCCGATAGCCAACTGGTTGGTGACAAATCAATGCTTCTTAAGGTTTTCAACTGTGGAAAGTCCTTGGCAATATCTCCAATCTGCAACATCCAGTTAACATATATTAATTTTAACCTCGCGATTAAAACTACACCATGAAATAAAAACATTCCTCAAAATAAATGCATAACCGGATCTTACCTTGTCAGCCAGAGGTTCACGACTATATGGAGTTGCTTGCTCAAAATATTGAAATGAAGGGTAATTGCTTCCTTCACCGCCATCACTAGAAAAGCCTTCTTGTGCAACTTGAGAGTGACTTCTTAATGTTAATCTATCAAACCTAGTATTAGAATCCAAATTACAATCAAATGCATTGGAATTTCTCCAGTGTATTGCCCCGCCATATTTTGAGTCTCGCTCTGCTTCATCACAACTACTACTACCTTCACTACCTGTATCTCTATAATCATCACTTGCATCACTCTCCTCACCAGGGCACCTGCAAAAAAAAACAAAGCATGTTCAGGACTCCACTAAGCCAGCGTGAATCACGTGTCCAAACGTTATCAAGTTTTAAATGATATTTCTCCAATGAAGGACATGTGCATTAACACTGAATTGTGATAGGAAAAATCTTGTCTCAGAGTCGCCGAAGCATGCAGTATTTTCATGGTCTGAAGCAGCATTAGAGCAGAACCGTTTGCAAAGATAGATTTCTCCAAAAAAAAATTGTTAAACAACAGGAGCTAAATTGTTAAAGTTAAAACAACAGGAGCTATGGTGTATATTATGCCTTATTTACCATATTATTATTACACAAAAGCATTCAGCTGTGGTCAGATTTACAAAATATTAAGGAACCTCCCTTTGACATGACTTGCTATGAAAATAACTGGTGAATTGGATAATCTACCTGGTGCCAATATTAGGTCCACAAGGGTGAGTGTAAAGCTGAATGGCAGAAAGAGACGGTACATAATACTGCATTACAGTGTCACTTCCATTCAACGCTATCGGTACTCCAGCACCATATGCACTCCACTCATTGAACGACTCCCACAGATCACCAAGACTGAAGAAGGGCATGGATTTGGCTTCAGAATCCCTCCATCCTTTCATGAATGTCTGTGAAACCAAGAATTATTCCTATTATCAATGAAGAGCCAATGACAGAACAGCTAGAAAACATTGTGTTGTTAAAAATACAGGGTTCATAACAGAAGATATCAAAATCCTAAAATGTACATCTAGCTACAAGCCTAACATTACTAGGGATAAAATAAATACACTTGGAATACTAGAAAATTATCGGAAATAGACTGGAGGCTCATCACAATAGGGTTTCAAAGCAAGTACCATGGGCAGATACTGAAGAGGAACTGTTGGAGTTGTAGATTTCAGAAAATGATCCAGATTACAACAACACGCCTTCCTTCCAGAAGCGGCGGAAACAGGGGAAGACACGACCCTTGAACAAGCGTCTCAAACAATGTGGTCTTCATCCCTATGATAGGGCATCAGAGAGTAACCACAACACGGCCCATGCGATGCCACAGCCAAAAAAATTGCCACCAGTACTGCCAACCAACCCCACAACGAAGCAACATACAAAGCACGTCACAGGAGTGTAAGCACGAAAGGATATATATAGCCCACGTCTAGGGTTCTTATCCCTGGTTCTAACCCTAACTAATACTGCGCCCTCCAAATCTATGATATACTCGCTCACAAACTGTCAAACAACAAATAAAGAAAACAGAGAAACGAGTTTTCCTCTTTCAAGCAGCGAAAAACTAAAACAGAGCAACAGGTTAATGTTAGAATGATTCAAGTATTTACAGGCTATTGCTGCCACAAATCATCAATGTCGTTGGTCGTGAGCAGAGCTCCTCCGGGCACGCAGAAGGAAAATGAGGCGAAAATGCGATTAGGGGTAAGGTGGTTACGGCCATAACTAATCCAAGCTGATGAGAAACTCAGAATAATGATGCATGTGGGAAACAGATGTCAAGCGGAAAGAGGAAAATTTGTGCTAGATGTTAAGCGGAAAGGGGAACATTTGTGCCAGATGTCGAACAACAGAATATCCAGATGTCAATAGCAAAATGAAAGTGTTGATTAAGAAGTTGATGCATAGGAAGGCCTATCAGCCTAAATATTGAATATATTATAGGGTATTAATTGAGTGGCCGTTGTATATGCTTATGGTTAAATTGTGGACTTGACATATTTAGAAAGCATATAAAAAACAAGAAGGATTTTTAGAAATTTTATATTAAAAATTTGTAATTAATTAATTGTAAGTTATATATATATATATATATATATATATATATATATATAAAGTATCGTAGAGAGATAAATTATATATTTTAAAAAATAAAAATTGTAAAATTTGTTTTTTCTTTTTTTACAATTTTTTTGGATGATAGCAATTACCCTAGCAAAAAAATGATGGTGGCGTGGAATTCAATTAGAGGTTCAATTTTTGTGGTCCTCATAAAGGATAATTTGTACACACTTCTTATTAAATAAATTTGGATCTTGGATCCCATAATAATAGTGATTGAAGCATAAATTTTTTGGTATGTGGAAATCACTTTAAAGCTATTTTTAATATCCAATATTTTATTCTTTATGTTGAACTTCATATTTCAAGTTTGTTATTTATGTTATTAGATTTTACTTACATTTTATCGCATTTTGCAATACTAATAAATTTGATTCATTTTGTCTTTCATTATTTTTGGATCATCTTATATACACATGTAATATGAATATTGAAAATAAATATAAGAGAATTTTTTGATGAAATTTTTAATATAAGCATCATTCCAAATTAATTTTTTAAAATTTTGAAAAATAATAATAATAATATGTTAACCATGTTAAAGGTGTATATTCCCTAATTTTTCTTTGTTAAATTTTATATAGATGATTTTAATAGGCCCTGGTTGTATATATTGGTTGTATATATGAGTGGCTAGATAATGTATTTGCTTAAAGCCAATAACTATATACATTTTTTTTTTTTTATATAGGTAATTTGAACGAGTGACTTATGACAAGGAGTGCCTTCACAGTGCACCCATTCACCATCAATCCAAAGCCCCATGGGCTTTACATTAACAGGGTTTCACATTAATAATAATTACAAAATTATATACAAAAGCACACCTCTCCCACTCCTAATTTCATTCCTAATTTTCTTAAATCATTACTTGCCAAACTCAAATTAAAAATTATTTAAAAATCTAGTGATAAAATTTTCAATCCTGAAAATATTTGAATAGTTTTTTTTACAGTGAAAATGTATTTTGCGTTAAAAAAGAACTTGAACATCCAAAATTTTAAAATTCGACAATTATAATCTAAATTTTGTAACGGAACTTGAACATCCAAATTTTAAAATTCAACCATTATAATCTAAATTTTCAAAAATTTATATTTTGTAAAAATAAATTTACCACGATAAAAATAGCAGAAATGCAAAGGAAAAAAAGAAGAAATATTACTTGAAAATGATTGATTTGACAGGAGGACAAAGCAGCTCTCCATATAAAGTGGAGAATAATCATATGGATAAGTTTGACGCTATTTCGTTGCACTCGCCAAGCAGTTAGAGCAATTGGCGGTGGATATAACTCTCTCGCACTGAACCGTAAATCTGATGTCCTAGAGAATCTCTTTATTGGTGCAGAAGCTTCAATAGGCAGGTTGGAAACAAGAGTTCTAAGAGCCATTTCTCGCTCATCTAAAAGCCATTTCTCGCCCATTCATGAATTGATCAATAACAGAAACCTAGGGACCTGTCTCTGTCGAGGGACTCGCAATGAAGCTGTTGTCGTTCCAGTAGTGCATTCAGTACTGTTTTGGCACATTAGTGTTTTCGCATATTAGTGATTTTTTTATGATAATCATGATGAAAAGTAAAATAAGTAAATTAGATAATATTTACAATAGTGTGAAACCAATTGTCTATATTTATTTTTAAATAATTATGTCTGTAAAATCAAATTGATTAATTAAAATAATGTTATATGAAATGAGTTATGGTTTTGTATTGGAACAAATTATATTTAGAGATTAGGAATCTCAGTGGTTAAGAATCTTGTCCATATTGTGTTGTTTTAAATGTATATATGTTTAACTTATATATTATGTTGCTTATTATCGATTGATGTCATGGTTAAGAATTTTGTTTCATGTTGTATTTTTTTAAATGTATATGTTTAACTTATATATTAAATGTATTATGAAATGTTTTGTTGCTTGTTATGGATTGAAGTTTATTTGCATTTACCAGTCATTTAATTTATATGAGTGCATGCCCCTGAGCGAGGTGCGAGCTCGCAGATCACTTCATTCAAGCAATGATAATGGTATGTACTGTGAGGTACATAACCACCGCCCCCGACACGCTCGAGGCGATGGATGTGGTGGCCCTTGGCAAGATGATGGACAGTGCATTAAGGAAAGGTGGTGGCGAGAGGAGGGGAAGAGTTTTAGTTTGCAATCGCCCTTGAGAGAAGTGTAGTGAGCCCCAGAACGAGCAAGTGCAAGCCAATTGGAGCGGCGGGTTGGTTCAGTGGCTCCACGAGTGGAAGAAACTCCACTATTTGCAAGTGAAGGAAATCGGGTATGTTATTGGTAACCTCTCTCATCTCATTATGTTGTCCTGTTTCTGGTTTCGTTTGAGGGAGAGGGAAAAAATATTGGGGAAGGAGCATAAGCATGTTAGGCGTTGGGGGTGTAGGTTGATGGCAATAGTCTGCTTCTGCCTTTGGCAATCGTCAAGGATCCTTACCATCTCACTCTGCTTTGAGATACTCCTATCTCGTATGGGAATTATGATGGCTCTAGGTAGGGAGCATAGTATAGGAGCATGCAGTTGTGTTGCAGGAAAAGACGAAGGGTTGGGCTATGGGGATAATGTTTGCTTGTGCACCCGCATTCTGGGAGGAAACCTATGTCTTGTGACCAGACATAGCCGGAGGGGGGTTTGCAGGGACTTGGGAATGGGAGAGAAGGAGGACAATCACCGCGGGAACAAAACTTGGGAAGGAATTGACACTGACTATGGAAGAATGGGATGGAGGGTTGGCGATGGCGGTGTTACGGGGCTTAGGGATGGCTAGACGCATGTGTTGGGCTCCCATTTTTCTTTTCGGGTTGGTAGCAAAGGGCAAGTCAGTCAGGTTGGGCCGATGGCCAGAAGGCAGCTGGGTCTCTGTAACCGGGACTGGGAGGATATTGCATGCATGAGCGATGCTAAGGGGGGCCTTCTATTGGGACTTAGAACCACTTGTGCATGGTATGGGCAGGTCCTTTCTGCGGACCAGTCTGTGACCATGAGGGGCATGCTACTCTGTAAAAGCATGTTAATGTGTCTCATTATATGGCAAAAACAAAAAAGTACTCGAATGAAAAAAGATAAAAAAAAAAAATAATATAAAAATATCAATTAAATGAGTTGAGTTTCATACTTGTTAATTATAAAATATAAATGCTAAATTTGTAACAAAGCTAACTGACAATCAATTTTGGTAAAAGCTATAGTGAACCTATTTAATGGATTCAGAAAATATAAATAATGTTATAAAAAGTAAATACTAAATTTGTAAATAAGTCAACTCATAGTAAATATTGGTAAAAACTATGGTTAATCACTCACAAAATATAAATAAATTTTTTAAATATGCAGGTTTAAATATGTAAAGTTAAATGAAATGCTAAAACAAAATATATATATATATATATATATATATATATATATATATATAAAATTAGAATTTCTAAACAAATAATTTTATATATAATATTTTGAATAATATAAAATATGTTACTATAATCATATTTAAAAATTTTATTATAAAAAATTTTAAATATATTTTAAAAAAATTTTAAAAATAATTTTAACATTTTGTTATATGTTATTTTCAAATTTCTATTAAAAAAAATTGATTTTATAAACTTGAAAGGATAGTTTCTTGGGTCGCGATTTTATATATACAAAAAGATTATCATTTTTACTAGTATTTTAATAATAATTAAAAAATATGCTTACTTTTTATTTGTAAATTTGTTTAGAAATCTTTAAAATGTTTACAACACATCTCTTAAAGAAATTGGAATTAAAAAACATAAATCAATAGAGAAATGGGGGGTCACAGTTTTGTCACTACTTAAAAATTTAAGTAAAATATTAATGAATATCTTTAAAAAAAAAAAAAAAATTAGATAAAAAATATATATTAAATTTAAGAAAAAATATGACATGAAATCGAATTTAAATTGACATGTTTTGTCTTCTTTTACCACCACCTAATTCTTGATGATTTTGTAAATTTAAGAGTAAACATTCCAACTCCATTTATTTTTATAAAACTTCTTTGCCACAAAAAGGGAAAAAGTGATACACATTAACATGCTAACCGCTAACGTCAAGGGGGGGTATGAAGTTTGGGGGATGGAGTGACACGGTCCTACCACTCGTATACATGAATTCTATAGTAACATATTGAAGTTTAATTGGTCAATTGAATGTTTTGTATGCAAAGCAAGTCTACCGCATGGTAAAACCACCCCGACACAAGGAATTTCCTAGACCGAACAGGTTATAGTTTGTCACATTGTAAAGCACTGGGTCGGTGAGGTCATGGCTCGACCAACAAAGACCCGAGGGTGAGGTAAGAGATGTCGAGAGGCGAAGCACGACACATAACCTAGTTTTTTCGGGTGGTCGACGAGGTCGGAAATCTGTTGAAATTTTAATCAATGAAGCAGAAACCGCCTACCAGGAGGGAACCAATGAAGAAATTCAAAAACTGTTAGAAGAATGGGACGCAGAAGTGAAGCAAGAGAGTGAGACGGATACGGAGTTGGAGGATTGGAGAGTTTTCGTCCCAAATCTTAGGAACACAAGAAGGAGAATTACCCAGTTCAAACAGACCCTTGACGTGTATTTGTTAATGAAAAGCCTGTTGGGAAAGGCGTTGGAGTAGATCTCGGTAGGCATGGAAGTCACGGTTCAGGGAATGCCAAACTACAAGCATGAATTTCATAAGGTACAATTTCAACTGCACAAACATGACACCTGCCTTGGTCGAATTAAGGAGCACCTGCCATGCATTTTGGTTCAGGCGAAGCTGCCCGAAACAAATGCCAAAGATCGAGCTCAAGTGGAATCAACGTCAACTGAACAACATGATTAGCATGCCTAATTTATGATAGTTTTGTTTATATATGCAACTAGTTTTTAAATTTGCCTATGCATTTACATATGTATGTAGAACTCTAGAGTATAGAAGTGGATAGGAAATTGAAACTTATATTACCTGAATAGAAAGACTTAATATTTTTTGCTACTAGATGTCATATAATGCAGATAGGTGGCCAACCTACTGAGCAAGTTGAAGCCACCTAGCTAGCCAGTTCTAAGTGGTGTTAATTTGCTTTATATTAATAAAAAGAAGAATTTACCAAGCTTAACAATTTTTTTTATATAGATTAATTTAACTAAAATTTTTTGTTTTTATTGATATTTTTCAATTTTAATTTAGTGTAATTTTTTTTAAATTGTAAATTTAATTTTTTGATATAATTAATTAACAGATGTTTTGGATTGTTTATTAAAATGTATAAATTAATTAATTAAAAATACATATTAAATAAATAAACATCTCAATCAAAATTAGTGTTAAAATAAAAAACTTATTAATTTAATTAAATTCTTTTTTTCAAAATTAGTGTTAAACTAAAAAAACTAATTAATTTAATTAAATTCTTTTTTATATTTTGATTAGATTTTAATTAAATTTAATAATAAAATTTTCAAAAACACTATAATTTTTAATTATTTAAAATATATAAGTAAAATTTGCCGCCTTCAAAAAAACCCTTTTACTCAAGTTATACATACGGCAAAATCCAAACTTATCATTATGAGAAAAGTAGAGTCAAATAGTAGCAGAGTTACAGTCAGCGTTAGGTTACTTATTATGCTGTCCTTATCTCTCTTAGACACGAGTCGAGTCCTAATGTCTTGTGAGTCGTGACCAATGTTGTCCTTATCTCTCTTAGACACGAGTCGAGTCCTAATGTCTCGTGACTAATGCTGTCCTTATCCCTCTGAGACACTAGTCGAGTCCTAATGTGTCGCTAGTCACCAGAACCACAGAGCAAACCATCATTAGCCAATCGCCATTGACTACTTATCATGCTGGACTTATCTCTCGCTAGTCACCAGACCACAGAGCGAACCATCATTAGCCAATCGCCATTTATTCACTATTGAAACAAAATATTTTGAAGAACGTTTTTTAAAACTAAAGAAATCTGTTGTTAAAAGTTAATTTTCTATTTTAATTATTTTACATTAAAATTTAATATTAATTAAATTGTTTTACATGTAAAATTTAATTAAAAAATGGTGTGGGACAAAAATATTTGTTAAAGTGGATGAAAATTTGTTGAGTTTCATTTTTTTATATTTTTAATTGAGGGTCTAAATTGATTTTCAAAGAAATATGCTTAACATATGTTTAGTCATAATGCATTAAAGAGTTCGTTAGATTGCATTGACTTTTAATACATTTAAAAAACTATATTCTTGCCATGTGGCTCCCCACCCACTAATTTCTTTGGGATTTGAGATTATTCAAATTCTAATAAGTTACTCCATTTGTGCATTATTATTTATAACATTCATTTATAATTCATTTTTTTTTAAGTTAAAGTTGACCCATAACTTTTTTATATATGGTTAATATGGTAAATGTGTGCATTAGTAAGACACTCTTCATGTTGCAATAGTTTTTTAATTATATTTATGAAGTTTTCTACTATATCAACCACATTAATATTTTTAATGTGGTTGTACTAGTTTAAGACAACTTTATATTTAAGACAATAAATGTTTAAGGAAAATTTATTTTAAGACAAAAACATTTTGAAACAAAAATATTTTAAGACAAAACTTCATATTTAAAACAATGACCATCTAAGACAAAACCCATTTAAGACAATTAACAGTTAAGACAAAAATATATCAATTTAAAACAATATTATCTAACAACTACAAAATTGACTCTAAAAGTGCGCCCTAAGTCTGCCAACTTGCAGGCTACTACTGTCTTGCACTTATACCGAGATTGCTATTCTAGTTACCATTCATGTTATCTTATCTCAATGCAACAAATTGTTGGGCTCTTCCTTTTGTGGGGATAGTCGACTCTGAAAAACGTGACAACTTTTCCTAGCAAGATTTCTCGGACATCAATTCCTCTTCTATCCCTTTGATCTCTATTGATACAATTAGAGAAAACTTGTCTCTCGTTGCATTCGACACTACTACAAGGAGGGGGATTTTAAAACAATTTTTTAAGACAAAAGAAATTTTTTGTCTTAAAATTTAATTTTGTCTTAAAATTTTCAATACAAAGTGCTAGTAAAAAAGGTAAAGGTAAAGGATTAAGGGTCTGTCTTTACGTTGTTGACGAGTTCTTCATGAACTAGAGCAATGCAGGTTGACATCAAATGATGGGATTTAGGGCGATGGAGACCGACAACAAAGGTGTTCCTCGTGAGGAGAGCGATGGAGGAACTTTCGCTAAACGTCGATAGGTAGTAACATAATTGGAGTATTTTTCAGGGTCTCCATCAATTGTGATTTAATGTGTGTGTTTTGAATGCTACTTCTATCCGTTGGTTGATATTATTAGCACATTGTTGTGTTATTACTCCTAACTGTCATTGACAACATGAATTAAATTCACTTGAAAGATTGTTGAAAAATGCAACAAGAAATTCTCAATTTGATTTTTTCTTTATTAAATTGAGAAAATTTGAATTTCCACATCAACAGATAACTTAGATACAATTAACTTGTGTGATATGGCTTGTGTCACCCAGTTTACTCAATAAACTCGAGTTTGAGGAGTTAAAGTTTAGTTAAGCATGTGTGATTGCTAATTTGTAGAAATCAAAGTCAATTATCTCAAGTTGTACTCAATTAAACTAGTTCTAACTATTGCAAGAACTGGTCGAAGGTTAGTTCTACAGTGACACTTCATTCAAAGTCAATGATTATCTAGTGAACTGATCAATCATCCCAAAATAGCTAGTGTGTGCATAGAATTTGAGTTCCCCTGTTGTGGTGGAGATTCTAAGGTAGTGTAACATCAGTTGTAGATTAGTCTTGAGTGTATAGGTGTTGCATGAAGTCAAATGACGAACCTTAGGAATTGCTCAATCCATTCTGGAAAAATTCCTAAATAATAGGGGCCTAATTTCTCAAGGAATTGCGCAAGGAAATAGGAGCTCAAGCAGAGGCAGAGATTGACTATGTTTGGGTCAGAGCTTCTCAGTGAGTAGAGATATAGGTTATTAACTTGAAATTTGTGCTTAGTTAAGCAAATCAATTGTAATACACATCACTATTCATCAAATTAATGCAAGAAAACATTGGGGTTTTTAACAGATTGTTTTCCCTAGGAAAAATATTGTGTGCTTGTGTGTTATTTCTTTTTGCATGTTTGAAATTTTTGTTCTAAATTGGGAATTAACTTCCACAGAGCAGTAGATTAGGTTTTTTTCTTGTAATTTTGATTAAAACTTTATGAGCAGTTACAAATCTACACCATGATTTCTACATGGTATCATAGCATGATTCATATTAGAGCAGGAATTTCGAAGGTATTTCTCAGGAGGTTCGAATTTGCATTTCAGTGTAGCAAGATCTCTTTAGAGCTAAGAAGGTGAACTTCAATGTGTTGAGGCTAAAGTATGCCTTGGAAGGAAACTCTAATTTCATTGCACGGAAGGATCACATGGAGGAGGTATTCTATAGCAATGTATTGCTAGAATACATCAAGAGAGATGTTGCAAAACCAGCGGAATCAGATTCCTGAAACCTTTCTTAGTGGCAAAAGATGTAGCCAAGACAAGGAGAATAATATTGGAGGGAGTACAAGACCACATTATCACCAATATCCATGGGAAAGAAAATCCTTATGAAATGTGGTAGGCACTGATAGATCTGATCTAGAATAATAGTGACCACGGGAAGCTGACACTCATGGATAAACTTTGAAATATCAAGATGCAGAAGAATGACACTATCCCGCAGTATCTTAGCAGGTTCACACAAGTTCTTGATGAGCTTGCGTGAGTTGGTGTTACTGTTTCAGAAGATGACTTGGTAATCCTAGCCCTTTTGGGCCTTCCCAAGAGTTGGCATAGCTATCAAGATTCAGTGAACAGGAGGGCGAAACTACCGAATTGGGAACACTTATGGTCTGATTTGGTACAAGAGGAAATAAGGCGAAATACTAGAGATGGGACCTCTTCCAAGGGTGAGGATGTAGAAAAAATTGCATTGGTTGGTAAGGGAAAGAAGGAAAAAGGGAAGAAATCTCAAACAAAACCAAAATCCAGTCAGGGGGGAAAGAAGAAAGATAAAAAAATAAACGTTTCCATTGTCATGAATACGAGCACTATGCCACGAAGTGTCCACACAAAACGGTAAGCAAGAAGACCTTAGGAGGAGCGGCAAATTGAGGATTTATTTATTCATGTTTAGTATATATTATATTTGTCCACTTGTTTATTCTTAATAAAAAATTGTTGTATATGAATGCCCCTTCAACTCCCATGTCTTCTCCCTTTTCCAATTTCCCTGCATCCCTAACTTCCCTTATTGCCTTGGTGTTCCTAGTTTCAAACTAAAAGCCTAAAATTGCATTTGTAATAATTTCACATTCATTGTGTAGTGAGTCCAATTATTTGAAACTTCACTATTACGATCCCCTCTTACTTCCACCGCACATCCAATAAGTTCTTTTATGTGTTAGGAAAGGTCAGTTAGTTTAGTGCATTTGGTCTTTTTGTTTCTTCAATGTCCCATATTAGGATTCCATACTTATATTTCCTCATTAATTCTCCCACATGGTGTGTAACAGTGCTACAACATTTCCATGTTTTTCAAAGCCTCCACCTCATTCTTTATGCTCTAAGAGGATTGATGAGACAACAACTACCAAAGCCATTTTCCATCCCTTTGAAGGCTCTGTGCCTAGTAGTATTTTCTCTTTGCACTCATGAGGGTGGCATTGTCTAGTCACAAGGAACCCTGGAACATCTGATGCATCTCCAACTCCAGTCCTTGTGGAAATACATTGTGATTTTCTTGCCATCACTCAAATCCACTCTTATAGCTAGAATTTTACTACTATAAAAACCTACTTCCATTCAACTATACACCATTTCATAAAACCATAATTCAAGACATCTCCCCCACATAACTATTGGAGTTAATGTTATTCATGGTTAGGTTTTTCCCACATGCTGCATTGATAACTTGGGTGTTCTGCCTTGGAGTAGTCTGTTATAACTGGAGGGGGACATGGTACCCCATATCCTCCTCCTCCCATCACTTTCTCCCAATACTCTCATGAACTTATCTACTTTTGAACTATTAGTTATCATTGCACTTGCCCATAACTTCCCCACGTGGGGAAATGGTTAAGGGAATGACTTGCGTATTTAACTCAGTCCAATTTTTGTCTTATTATCAACATCTTGTTATCAAAGGAATTGCATTGGAAATAGTTTGAATTTTCAACAATAGTAACAATTACTAAACTAGTTCACATGCCACATGATATAAAGGAAACATAACAATCACCACAAAATCACACATTACTAACTTCTAGAAAATGTTCACTCTTCTTCCTACACTGATATGAACATCAAGAGTTGTGTTTCTAGTACTCTAGTTGTGTTCCTATTGTAAGGAATTATATTTTTTCATAATTTGCATAAAAATGGTACATAATCCTGCAAATAAATTGAAGTCCTAAGATGGTGACATGGAAATCTTTTGGTTTCAAACTAAAGAGAAATTACTTAGGATTTATGACGAAGTCTTAGCATCCAATAGCTTGCATATAGTGAAATGGATGATTAGTTGTAATTGCATGGATCAATAGCTTGCATATAGTGAAATGGATGATTAGTTGTAATTGCATGGATCGAATACTACTAGAATGGGTTACTCCATTATTTAGGGTATACTAGATGATTGAATGCATGAAGAGGTTGAGATAAAAAAGTTTCAAATGAGTACTCCTTCCTGCCACGATTACAAAAGCTAAACAAAATATTGCAAGCTTTTCATTCAGGATACACGCTGATTTCTGAAAATATTTCCATAGTGTAGGGCTAGCTAGTGAGTTCCTATAAGAAAGAGCTATATCATTTTTCCCATATATCTAAAGAACATGTCCTGGAGATAATTTCGAAGGGAACTCTCTTTGTTGTAAAGAGAAAACCTATGCAAGAGATTAACAATGTATGATTTCATGATGTCTTTTTTATTTATTTTTATCTCTTGTTACTCGTGAACTATAGTATAGTAATATCACTATTGTAGAGGATTCATACTATTACTTAGGTAGTTTCATTTTATAATCAACTGCTCACTATTCTCTCAAGGGGAATAATTCATATCTCTATGCTTAGTATTTATATGACTTTGTTTTGATATAAATATTTCTTGCTTATTATTTCAAGTTTTACAAGTCATTTTCAATAAATAATAATGCATAAGATTTTCCTTCTCAAAGAAAGTCCTTTCTCTCTTTCCTCGTCTTTAGCCAATGGTAGTTGAATGGGTTGGGATTTTCTGACTGGTAAGATAGCTACTCTGAGAAAAATGATGGCGCTTCTATGGAAACAAGGGGAAGAATTGAGGATTTCGTTAATTTAGAAAATTTGATGAAGTTCGGGGACATGTATCTCTTACTATTATGATTGTCTATTATTGGACACTGGAGAATAGTAGACAATTTCCTGTAAGAATTTTTAGTGCAATATTTTATGCAACTACAAATTTATTACATTGATTATCTCTGTGATCATCTCTGCTACCATTTGGATCTTTCCTACTTCACTACTTGCACTAATTCTATTCAAAATTGTGACTCCAAAACTTGCTCATTATTTTTTGGTAAAAAGGAGACAATAGTCAATGAACCTGTTGATGGAAGTTTTGGAGAATCTGCACACACACTTATGATTAAATAAATTTGGATCTTGGATACGATAGGAATAGTGATTGAGGCATAATTTTTTTGATATGTGGAGATCATTTTAAATCTACTTTTAATATCCAATGTCTTATTCTCTATGTTGAACTTCATATTTAAGATTTGTTCTTTATGTTATTAGATTTTACTTACTATTTTTCTCACTTTGTGATACTAATAAATTTGATGCATTTTGTCTTTCATTATTTTTGGATCATCTTATATACATGCAAGGCGAATATTGGAAATAAATATAAGAGAAATATTTAATGAATATTTTTTGAAATTTTTAATATAAACATCATTCTAGATTAATTTTTTAAAATTTTGAAAAGAAAAAAGAAATGTGTTAATCATATTAAGATGTATATTCCCTAATTTTTTTTATTGAATTTTATAGAAACAATTTTAATAAACTATTAATACGCCCTAATTGTATATATTAATAGCTAGATAATGTATTTTCTTAAATCCAATAATTATATGCATTAATAAGTTTTCACATTAACAACAATTGCAAAACTATAAACAAAAGCACACCTCTCCCAACTCCTAATTTCATCCATCATTTCTCTAAATCATTAGTGGCCCAACTCAAATTATTTTTTTTTAGAAATCTAGTAATAAAATTTTCAATCCTGAAAATATTTAAATAAGTTTTTTAGGGTCAAAATGTATTTAACATTGAAAAAATTTGAATATCCAAAATTCAACTTGAATATCCAAAATTCTAAAATTCGACAATTGTAACCTAAATGTTCAAAAATTTATATTCTGTACAACCAAGTTTAACACCATAAAAATAGCAGAAATGAAGAGAAAAATAAGAAGAAATTTTTATTTTTATTTTTTATACCACATGGTGAATCAGTAACTGCCTGGCCTAATCTAGGAGAGACCCAAGTTTTTTAGGGTCAAAATGTATTTAACATTGAAAAAATTTGAATATCCAAAATTCAACTTGAATATCCAAAATTCTAAAATTCGACATTATTTTTTATACCACATGGTGAATCAGTAACTGCCTGGCCTAATCTAGGAGAGACCCAAGATCAAACCTCACTGCTGCCACTATAACACCAAGAGCATAACCAATCACCTATCACGGGAAAGGGGAATCCGCCTCTCTAGCCGCCACCACAGCAGGCTAATGTACTCAATGAGATTTGAACTTCGGTCCGCCGGGGCTTCACCCATATGACTTACCATCAAACCACACATCACTGTATTACTCGAAAGTGATTGATTTGACAGATGACAAAGCAGCTCTCCATATAAAGTGGAGAATAATCATATGGATAAGTTTGAAGCTGTTTCGTTGCACTCGCCCAGCAGTTAGAGCAATTGGCGGTGGATATAACTCTGCCGCACTGACCGAGAGCGTAAATCTCCGGTCCTAAGGAAACAGCACCCGGCCCTTCCGCGAATCTCTTTATTGATGCAGAAGCTTCAATAGGCAGGTTAAAATTGCTATCTAATCGTTATAGTTAAAAGTTGGCCTATTTTGAAATATGTCTTTTATAAAATTGCTATCTAATACTTATGGTTAAAAGTGTTTCTATTTTGAAATATGTTTTTTTATAAATTTTAGTTTATAATTTTTATTACGTAGATTGTAAGGTTTTAATTTTATAGAATATTATATAATAATTTCTATAAAATTTCAGGTGTTTTTTTAGACATGGTATGTATTTTTTTTTTTGTAATTTTTTGAATATGTTTTTCTCTTTACAGTATTTTGAAGTATATGGACAAAATATAATGATATAATGGTTGCAAATATGTTTATATAATTGTACTCGTAAATAATATAAATCAGGTTTTTTTTATTTGAAAATAAAACACAAAAAATTAGATAATATTTACAATAGTATGAAATCAATTGTCAATATTTATTTCCAAATAATTATATCTTTTTAATTAAATTGATTAATTGAAAAATGTTATATGAAATGATTCATGGTTTGTATTGGAATAAATTTTATTCACGTAGAAATCTCCATGGTTAAGAATTTTGTCCATGTTGATTTGTTTTCAATGTATATATGTTTAACTTATATATTAAATGTATCATGAAGTGTTATGTTACTTATTATGGATTGACTTCATGGTTAAAGATTTTGTTCCATGTTGTATTGTTTTAAATATATATATGTTTAACTTATATATTAAATGTATCAAGAAGTGTTTTGATGCTTGTTATGAATTGAAGTTTATTTGCATTTACTAATCATTTAATTTATATGGGTGCACTAGTTTGTACTTTAACTAAGGTTTTTGTTTTTTATTAGTATTTTTTAGTTTTAGTTTGTTGTAAAACTTAATATAAGATTATTTAAAAATGTAAATTTGATTTTTTGGCATAGTTAATTAATCGATGTTCTGGGTTCTTTTTTAAACTATATAAACTAATTAATTAAAAGTACATATTAAACTAAGGGCTACATAGTAGCTAGTACTTGCAACTTAGCTTAAATATAGCTTAACTAAACTAAAAAGTAATAAAAACAAAAATTCCATCACAAAAATAAAACAACTAATAAATGTTATATATATATATATATATATATATATATATATATATATATATATATATATATATTAAATTTACTATAATTTATTTTTAATAAATTATAGATCAATGTTTGGTTAACCATCATCATCATCAATAATAACTTATCTTAAATTGAAAATATAGAGAAAAAAAATAAAAAAGAAATAAATCTAAAAACAAAAAATTAATAATTAACATAAATGGAAGTTACTGAAGAACCAGTAATAAGACGTCAACCAATCACTTTACCAATAAATAAATCTAAATAATAATAAAAAATTAAATTTCTAATATTAAACTATAGATAAACGAAAATTTAAATTTTTTTTTTTTCAAAAACAAATTAATATGTAAATTAAAAAAAAAATAAATTCTTAATACTATACGTACCACTGATATAATAAATAAATAAATAAATCTTAATCAAAGTTTATGTTAAATTAAAAAAATACAAATTAATTAATTAATTAATTTTATTTTATTTTAATTAAATCTAATAACACAATTTTTAAAAAAATATTTTTTTTAATTATTTAAAATATATAAATAAATTAACTACCTTAAAAAACTTTTTATTCAAATTATACATATTGCACGCTCCAAACTTATCATTATGAGAAATTGCTACCCAATTAAAATTGAGCCTAATAGTAGTGCTTATCATGCTGTCTGTATCTCTCTTAGAGGGAGACGAGACGTGTCACGCCCCCGAGCCTACGGTAGTCTTCCAAAGGTGTCGGCAAGGTGCGACACCACCGAACACTTTCTTTTTAACAATACTCGTGCACATGCGCTACGCCTACTTCACATTAACATACTTATTTTGTGTTTCGCAACTAAGTAAAAGCATTATCCTTTATACTTAATGAAACCCATACTCATTCATTATCCAATATGCAATTAAACTGAGAACAATAACAATTGCACACAAGTATAAAGGGGAGGGGCAACTCCTGGTAAAGTCTGCCCAACAATATATTATATCAGATTCTTCAATAATACATCACAAGTGTGCTTGACAAAACTTCAAGCCAACACTTAGAATAATTTACAATATAGGCATAGACAGCCTTTACAACATTTGTGCACTCTTGCACGGTAGAAAGATGTCCACCCGGACCACCCACAACACTACCTCAAGCCTGGCACAAATCTGCAACCAAACCGCACCTTGAATACCTTATAATCGACCTCCGGTAAAATCTGCGCCTTTCACAAGAGAAGCGCATGAGATATGCGCACCTCTCTTTCTGCGCACTTGTTTTACCCCTGTCCTAATACCCAAGAGAAGTGCGAGTTGATTCGATGATCAACGATGATGCAAATGAGCTCCAACCTTGTTGTGTTTATACACAAGTTACATGCTGTTTGGAGGGGGTGTCCAGCCTTAAGGCCGACCCCATACTCCATGTTCAACACCCCCAAACTTGCCTTCATACAAGTCGGCTTGACTCCAATTGCATCGCATATAAACATGGCTTCAATACTTAGTTTATTCCCAAGTATTACTTCGCTCGTCACATTTCTTCGTCGCATATATGCCTCGCATAATTCTGTCGCACTTATGTCGCATAGTGGCTTGGCCCGCCGTCGCACATGACCCGCCCGTCGTCGCATGTTGTCCGCTCGTCGCGCCCAAGGAGCGCTCGCCCACCGCGCGCCCATCCGTCGTCGTGTACGCCTGCCCGAGTCGCTCACCACCCGTCTATCGTGCCAAGGGGTGTCCGCCCATCGCGTTCACCATCCAGAGGTTTGTCCGCCTGTCGCACCAAGAAGTGCCCGTCGTCGTGCGAAGAAGCGCCCGCCGTCGTGCACGGGGCGCCCGCCCGTCGTGCAAGCCTGCTCGATTCGCGAGGGCCTTACATCCTCCTCCACCTGAAATAGTTGTCGTCCTCGACAACGTACCATCTCGGTAGCTCTCCATAAGATGTCATCTCAATCCATGATTACTAACCTTCTGCCTTCATCATGCGTCCTCATGTGAACTGCTGCCATGATACTCCAACATAATGCTAACACATCTCTGCCCACTGCATGCCCTCATGTCTCGAACTGGTCGGATGGCCAGTCCAACTGCCACGCCCAAACCATGAGAGTGAACATCCTCATGCCACCATCAGTCGTTTCTCAAAACATCTTACCACATCCTTGACTCATCAAGAATCTATCTTCATAATCCATGTTCAGGTCCATGGAACTCCATCCACCTCATCTGCAACATGCGATCCATGATGTTTGGTGTCAATGTGCTACAAGTGATCAGCCACATCTATCCCAACATCATCATGTGTGAAAAGTAGTTGAGTCTCGGTTCAACCCACGCCCAAGTGTAGCCACCAAGGAATCATCATCATCGTTGTAACTCCATCACCCCAAAGTGTCTCATATCGATCCTCCACATTAAGTCACTCTTCCAAGCCATGCCCATACATGCACTTTGGAAGTATGCATCCCATACTGCATCAAAGTCCCTCGACCTCAGCTCCTCAATGCATCAATCCTATAAGTCCACCATGTATGAAGTCCCTAAAAGTCACAACAATCTCATGTCCTCATGAGCTCCATAAACCATCCCCAACCAACACCTCAGCAAGCATACAAGGTGCCTCAGCTTCCCATGTAGTAGGAATGCTCCATAGCTGCTCACAAGTCCATCCAAGTCCATGGACTTGTTGCACAAGAGTGTACAACCTCTCCATAGGCTCATAAGTAATAAGTCTCCATGTCTCCAACCTGATGTCCATGACTAAGTTTCCCATGTAGTCCAACCAAGTAGACTCATCACAACCATCGGTCATCCTCATCCAAGCTGCAATCTTCGGTTTAGTGAACTCGGTCACTCAACCATATCATCATGTCATGTCATGAGTTTCCTTCATCACAGCTCCTCACCAAAGTGTCCACCAAGACTACCTCTTGGTCTCGGCCATGAGAAGTCCACCCAAAACATCATAGGTGTGTGCCCTCCAATCTGTCCATGAGTCATGCCGGGCACTTAGCCAATCTCCATATGGCTAAAGAATGACCCAATCCTCCACAACGATCATCAAGTTCCACCCTTGTCAAGGGTCCTTGCACCTTCAACCATAAGGTCACAAGTAGCCTCAACAAGTCCTGCAACGGTTGACAATCCTTGCTTCTCCATACAAGGTTCCATTATGAACATCCATGATAAGATGTCCTCTAGCATAGGCAAACTCGCTTTGCCTCTCCCAGTATACGGTCCACCTCCCAAATGCCCAAATGAAACACAAGTACCAATACTTACTTCATCGTCACTGCCATGAGGTTCCTCCATATCAGTATCCTCATCCAAGTCTTCATCCATCCATGTTGACAAACTGCACGATCCTGGTCCAACTTGATCATTCTCAAGTGTGACTTCCATCATGGTCAAGTCTGCAACATCTTCTTCTACCATGGCTTCCTCTTCCTGGTTTGCACAATCTGCAACTTTACCTTGCTCCATTGTCCAACCGAGTTGAAGAAGCTCTTTCTTAACATCCTTTTCCAAGGCTTCAAGCTTATCCTGAATTCGGGGATTCTCTTCTTTCATCTTCTCCAACCTGCATAAGATAACTAAGAGCTTCCCTTTACATTCTTCAAAACCTGCCATACCTCGTACTTCGTCTTCCCCGGTTCGTACTTCGTCCAGACGCCCAAACCATGTACACCTGTCCACACGCAGTCCCACTTGCCCTCCTGACAAGTGCCCAAATCGTATGACCAGCATGTAGTACCGTCTGCACTACTCCATGACACCTGGTTCCAACCTCTACCAGCTCTAGACCGAGCTCTGATACCACCTGTCACGCCCCCGAGCCTACGGTAGTCTTCCAACCGTGCCGACGAGGTGCGGCACCACCAAACACTTTCTTTTTAACAATACTCGTGCACATGGACTACGCCTACTTCACATTAACATACTTAGTTTGTGTTTCACAACTAAGTAAAAGCATTATCCTTTATACTTAATGAAGCCCATACTCATTCATTATCCAATATGCAATTAAACCGAGAACAATAACAATTGCACACAAGTATAAAGGGGAGGGGAAACTCCTGGTAAAGTCTGCCCAACAATATATTATATCAGATTCTTCAATAATACATCACAAGTGTGCTTGACAAAACTTCAAGCCAACACTTAGAATAATTTACAATATAGGCATAGACAGCCTTTTCAACATTTGTGCACTCTTGCACGGTAGAAAGATGTCCACCCGGACCACCCACAACACTACCTCAAGCCTGACACAAATCTGCAACCAAATCGCACCTTGAATACCTTATAATCGACCTCCGGTAAAATCTTCACCTTTCACAAGAGAAGCGCATGAGATATGCGCACTTCTCTTTCTGCACACTTGTTTTACCCCTGTCCTAATACCCAAGAGAAGTGCGAGTTGATTCGATGATCAACGATGATGCAAATGAGCTCCAACCTTGTTGTATTTATACACAAGTTACATGTTGTTTGGAGGGGGTGTCCAGCCTTAAGGCCGACCCCATACTCCATGTTCAACACCCCCAAACATGCCTTCATACAAGTCGGCTTGACTCCAATTGCATCGCATATAAACATGGCTTCAATACTTAGTTTATTCCCAAGTATTACTTCGCTCATCGCATTTCTTCGTCGCATATATGGCTCGCATAATTTTGTCGCACTTATGTCGCATAGTGGCTCGGCCCGCCGTCGCACATGACCCGCCCGTCGTCGCACGTTGTCCGCTCGTCGCGCCCAAGGAGCGCTCGCCCACCGCGCGCATATCCGTCGTCGTGTACGCCTGCCCGAGTCGCCCACCACCCGTCTGTCGTGCCAAGGGGTGTCCGCCCATCGCGTTCACCGTCCGGAGGTTTGTCCGCCCGTCGCACCAAGAAACGCCCGCCGTTGTGCCAAGAAACGCCCGCCGTCGTGCACGGGGCGCCCTCTCGTCGTGCAGGCCTGCCCGATTCACGAGGGCCTTACAAGACGGGTCCTAATGTATCACTAGCCAATTGGCATTGACTACTTATCATGTTGTCCTTATCTCTCTTAAAGACGGAACCATTCATAGCCAATAGCCATTGACTCACTATTAATTCCAAGAGCATTTTAAAAAACAAATTTGTTTTAAAAAGTTACTTTTTTATTTTAGTTATTTTACATTAAAATTTAACACGTAGTTTAACGAGGTGGAGGAGTTGTTTAGAAAGTTATGGAAATTCTGATCATATTTAGAGAAAATCGGGCAAGGATTTTTGTAAATCCAAGTTATAGTTGTTAAACTTCAAAATTTTAGTGCTTAATCTATTTTCACCATCAAAAACACGATTCAAACACTGCCTCTATAAGATTTTTTGAAATTTTTTTACCCGGATTCTTGCCTAGAATACAACTATATATAACTATTTTTTTTAATTAATTTATTTTTAATTCATTAATGTAATGCTAAAACTTACCATCAACCCAATCCTAATTCCCAGTTTTTTTTTTATATAATAATTATTAAACCCCAACATTACAACTACTCTAGTGTTATAACAATGAGTGTACTATGGGTGTTCTTTTAGCTATAGTGTTGTCCCCTATTAAAAACATTAGATTTTTCAAAATATTATTCAATATAAACGTTAGAGTTTCACAATTTGTATAAATTAAATAGACAAAGTTATTTATAAGATAAATTATTTATTATTTGATTTAAAAATAAATATGGTTATTAATTGATGAATATGGTTATTCAGATCTACAAAAAAATGCAGTTATTTGTAGATTTAATGGATTTTGGCCTAGAACTGATGCACTGTATCAATGGATTCACTCGGTTTGGACAAAAAATTGCCAAATCTACCTATACCCCAAAGGTTTTTTTATAGTATGTTTTGAAACAGAGGAAGAAAAGGAAACAGTTCTCAACCAAGGGCCATGGTTCTGGGGTAGTGCTGGACTCTTCATTACCCCTTGGTTTCCTGATTTTGATTCTAACACCATGGTGGTATCAAGGATGCCAATATGGGTGAGGATGCATAATCTTCCATTACATTTTTGGCATTCAAAGGTTATAATAACAATCGTAAATACCTTGGGGAGAATGTTAAAGATAGACGCAGAGAGACACATAAAAGGAATATTTACTTTCGCTAGAATATGTGTCGAGGTAGACCTTAGTCGAGGACTACCTGAGAGCATCATCTTAAACTTCAATAATACTCAGTGGAAACAACCTCTGGACTATGAGAATACAACTTTCAGATGTCGGGGATGTCAATAAACAGGTCACTTGTACAAGGCATGTCCAAACCTCAACAAGAGCAAGCAATAACAAAGGAAGCTGAAAGGATGGCAGGATATAGATGCTGCATGGAAGAAGGTAACTATAGCAAAGAAAGAAGAACAAACTACAGCAAAGGATAAAAATCAGGAGAAAAAGGACAAGGATATTAACGAGGAAAAGGAACAAGAGATCCAGATGGAAATAAACGGAAACAAACGAAGCCACAGTCCTGAAGGATCGAATTCAGATAAGGAGCAACCAATGAGTACGATGGAAAACCAGCTAGCCATTATTGACTCCCCTCCCATCATGGATGGTTGGCGAAAAGTGGAGAAGAAGAAGGGTAGGAAGACTTAGGCCAGCTGGGTTTCCTTTATTTTTTCTGTTTTCCGGAATAGCGGAGCAGCTCATTCTTTTTCCTGTTTTTAGGCAATGCTGTACATTGCGGGCTGTATGATCATTTTTCACACAGCCAAATTGAATGCTTTATGCATCTGCTTGTAACTTTTTATCTTAATAAAAAGTTCGCTTTTTTTCTTTGGAAAAAAAAAGTTGATTAAAAAATATAAATAAAAGAAAATGCTTAAAAACCTAACATATAATTTCCCTTTTTCCGTTATTATTATTAAAAAATAATTATAGTTTTGATAAAAATACCCATGTAATGTCTATACTTTTGAAAGTTGTCGAGCCGAGAGTAACAAATTTTAACGAACTAATTTATTGACAATTTTTCAATTGCAAAATGAATTTATTAAAAAACCCAGAACGATGTGTAAAGCAAAATAATAAATAAAATATGAGTGTTTATTCAAAATAATATATAGTATATGAATTTAGCTCCCCGTATCATGCGAAATGAAAATTCAGCCGAACATGTGACATCCCAATTCATAACAAATATTCTACTACTGCTACTTCAGGATGACAAGAATATGTGGCCTTAATTAATTCCCCTATGGTATGCTCTCTAACTATGGTCTCTATCCATTGTTGCTGCATTTTCTTTTTTTCAGAAAGAAAAAGTATGATATATTATATAAGATATATAATGGAACAAATACATGCATTTTCTTTTTTTTTTCAGAAAGAAAAAGTATGATATATTATATAAGCTGAAGCAACAATGATTTTTCCTTCATACATGGATTTGAAAGAAAAGCTTGTAGTCATGTTTCGAGATTACCCTCTGAACCCTAATAATACCACTGCTATTATGTGCATGCATGAATGAAGAACGCTGGCAAGTACTCTTAGGCCCTTCATGTTGGAAAACGTTAATTCCAACGACCGTTAACATTCAATGCGTTGTCTAGTTTCTTCTGGAGAGTTCATGTAGAAGTTTCGAGAAGTCAATTAACTTCCTGAGGAATCCTTGCCACCAAAATTCGAGAACCTTTAGAACAGTGTATAAAACCATTCTTTGGCAATAGGAAATTTAAGCCTTGTTTTATGTTAAGTTTTCCGCTTTCTGATATGGTATCAGAGCTTAGGTGAGTTGTGCCTAGTGGTTGATGCTGTGGAAGTGTAGTCAGACTTCCAGAAGTATCTGGTGTGTGTGAAGAACTAGAGAGTGCAACCGAGTGTTTTTTTTGTTGCTTCTGGGAAATCTATTGTCATGCCCCCAGGCTGGCGGTGGTCTTTCAACCGCTCTTGGCGAGGTGCGGCACCACCGAACACTTTCTTTTCACCAATACTTATGTTCATGGACTACGCCTAACCACTTATTCCTACTTAGTTTGTGTTTCGCAACCAAGTATTATTATGTCTTCCTTTATACCAATGAACACCCATACACATTCATTAACATCAGCAATTATAAACGAGAACACAATTGCACAGTATAAAGGGGAGGGGAAACTCCCTGAACAATGAGTCTGCCCGATAATATATTATACAATCTTCAATGTTACAAGCTTTTACAGGTATACTTGGAAACTCCAAGTTTCATACTTAGCCAAATTTACAATCTTCGGCAAACTTGGTTTCCCAGCTCGTCGGTGCCTCCACACAGTCGCTGCACGACTCACCAACCCTTCGTTCACCTCGTCGCACGATCGTGTTGTTTGCCCAACTTGGGCGCGCCTCCAAGTCGCCACACATGGGCGCCTCTCCCCGAGACACACCTCCATTCACAGTCTCAACACTTCACCAAGTCACACTGTTCACACTTGCACGACGGGCGGACGCTCACCCGAGTCACCCAACAACCCGTGCCAAGTCGTCGCACAAACCGGGCGCTTACCAACGTTTCACTATCGGGCGCTCCTACACATCACCCGGGCGCAACACACACCATGCACGCCTTTCTCCAACCAGCGGGCGACCCTGCCCGCGCCCTTCACCCAAAACCAAGTCAAGCGTTCCTTCTTCGTGCGGCTTAGCCCAAGAATGGGCGCATCCAAATCTGCGCCTTCCTCCTTAGCTTTTGTGCACTTAGACCTGCGCCTTTCTCACATGAGCGAAGATGTTTGATGGATGAGCGAATGTCCAAATGCCATCCACACAACACTTGTTTATACCAGCCGTAGGGCGAGGTCGTGGCTTGCCTAACCGACCTCCCCACGCCGACACTTCTCCACAACTCACCGTAGGCTTTTGTCTCCAAGTGTGGTCGGCCTTAACATCTTTCAAGCCATGTCTCCACGCATATATACTCCAGCTCGCCCTCCCTTATGCGCATTATAACTCTATCGCATATCCAAGTCGAGCTCGCACCTATGCCGGAACTGCAGGTCGTTATATCCTCCTCCACCTGAAGTCGTTGTCGTCCTCGACAACATATCATCCTGGTAACCATCCACCAAGATCAACATCACCATATCCAAACAGTCTTAACCATGATATCAACTCCTCCACATACTGCAAATATCCCTGCAACATATGTAGAACCACATCTCCATCATGTGTCGTCCCTCCATGTAGTTTGCCTACCAAGATACTCCACCTGATCCCGCCATACATCTACACACTGGTACCCCTCATGACTCAAGCTAGTTGGGTAGCTAATCCAACCATACACCCAAACCACAAGAATGCACATCCTTATGCCATCATCAGTCTTTCCTTGACTTCTGCTACATCTCGGACTCATCAAAGTCTGCTCTGAATCCCATGCTCAGGTCCATGGAATCTCCATCCCATCTGCAACATGTTCAACTCATGGCCTTGTTGCACAAGAGTGTACAACCTCTCCACCAGCTCATACATCTCCATGTCATAACAGCATCTGCACAACATCTTTGCCTTGGGATTCCATAGAATGTCCATGAATGACACCTCTGTCCATGCTCCTGCATCATGTCCCTGCATCACTATCATGCTCCATATCTCCAACTTGATGTCCATGACTCTAGTTGTCCATGATGTCCAACCCATGTAGACTCCATCCCAACATCTGGTCATCCAAATCCAAGTCTGCAATCTGTCATAAAGAAGCCTCCTCCCAAGGCCCCTTGCTAAGTTGGTGTGGTTCCCCCCTACCAAGGCCTCCACACCAACCCATCTCCAAGGTTATTTATAGAGAAAGGAGGGCCAGGAAGTTTCCTTCCTGACTCTCATCCACCCATGTATCAGATTGATGTTGTGTCCTCAAGTATCTATGCACAACCTCAATCTCCTCAAATGTACACCCAAGCTCTCCAAGCTTGTCTTTCGTCAACTGAAAGTCATATATGCCCATAGCATACTGTTGATGCCTCGAAAATCGTTGCATCAACATCGGGGATAACCACCCGATCCAGACCTTAAAGGCAGCTCCTTTTCCGTTTGGTGTGGTGGCTCCCACTGGATATAATGGGACCAATTTCCCAATGATTGGTAAATAAGATGGATAAATGATTAATTCTCTAATATCTAATGATAATGGATGAATGATCTAATCTAAAAATAAAATTATAAACAACTATCCTATCCCGGGAAATTGCTGCTTTTAGTGTAATTTTGGATGGTCTTCATTCACAAACAGGCATATAGATGACTCTTGTTGGTAAGCAAAGATGTTTATTCATATGATAATTACTAAGCCCAAATAGTTGAACAAAGCAATCAAGCAAACATTATTACACTATTCCTCATATATATCATAGACATAGATATGATTGAAAGAATAACAGTCCTTAGACATTCAATAGTGAAAAGTACAAGGATTGCTGTTAAAACACATACGTATATTCAATGATAGCAAAATTTAAACGAATGCCGATTCACATAAAAATGACACAAGAGCATAGATAATAGTACCATATGTTTATTTGAGTCACTCCCAATATCAACCACATTCAAATTCCTTTTTCCAACTTAGAAACACTTCCACAAAAGGCAATAGTGCACATATCATTGAAGCCTTCTTCGTCAAAATTCATAATACTGGCCTAGTCTTCATAAAAAAATAGATCAGAAGCACAATAGTGTGACTTCCTGATTTGAGTTTATACAAAAACTGAGGACCTTTTCCAAATGCATGAAAGGGCCTATAAATACTAATTAAGCTAACTAATTACAAAATAAAAATGCTATTTAATTGGTACAACTATGCTATGAATATCTCCTAAAAATCGGCTTGTCCTCAGTGAGCAGCATGATTCATTGTTTCGCATGATCTCCCTTTGGCTTGAGCTAGAAGATATCTAGCATCGGTTGCAACTCTGGAGGGCGGTTTAGGCGAGAATTCAATTGAGCTAAATATGTGGCATCTTGGATCTCGGGGATCATGCAACTGATAACATCAGTTAAACATTTGAATGCGGCCTTTTGACTGTATGGCTTCATTAAGAAAAACCAAAAGGTATCCCAAGTTAAACTTTGGATGCCAGCGATTAGTCTTCCTTTCTTTTCCAATTCCTTATTGCATGTTTTTTCCAAGGCTTTGGCTGATGTCAATTTTCCTGGATTACAGTGTGAAATCATATTAGACAGATAAAGAGTGTCATTGACAAATTCAATTAAATTGCTGCTAGATAACCGACATCTTGAGGTTTCTCTTTCTGCCTTCATTAGTTGCGTCTGCCATTGTAGGAACAAGATGTCTTTGTGTGAATCTAGAATTTTGGGTAGATCCAAAGCCTGTCCTTCAAGGGAGTCTTGCCAAGCAAGAACACTGGTTAAGGTCTCATCGGCCTATTCTAAATCCTATCTAGCTTCAACTGATTTATCAACTATTGATGTAGTAATTTCAGAAAGGGGTTCAGTCAGAGAAATGTTATGACATAGCAGTTTTAGCTGTGTAATCAATGCCTTATTGATTTGTAGAGCTTCTGTTCTGAACTCTGCTACTTGAGGAAGGCTCCTGAACTTTTCTACTTCTTGTGACAGTTGAGCGATTTGCTCATCCTTAGTCTTGCTCATTTGTTCATTCATCGCCTTTAATCTGGCCAATGCTTCGGACAATTCCTTCTGTTTCTGCACTGCACTCGAATCTATCCTCTGTTTCTCTTTGAGCAATTGCTCATTTAATTGGCTGTTTGTCTGTCGCTGTGTTGATAGTTGTTGTTCCAATTGTTCTATTTTCCGCTGTGCTTCAGACATCTGCGACTGCAATGAACCAATAATTTGATCTTTTTCATTAAGGAGACTGCGCACTTTCGAGGCTTTATCCATGGTGGCTGCCGAATATGCTCCGGCATATTGGGAGAGTTTCGTAAGGTCATCGGAAGGGTTCAATTCTTCCTTTCACACCACATTATCCATCTCTGTTTGATCTGGCAAAAGGGAAGATTGATCAAGTCACCTCCTTTTCCTCTGTCTTTTCACCACAGCCCTGTGTTTAGGACTGTAAAAGACGTCTAATGGTGGTATGTCTTCTATCTGTAAAACAATCTGATCGGATGGGTCTGTGGGAATTATTTCCGTATCTCTGTTACTGGGTATGCTGCTGGTTCCTTCACTTGGAACCGTAGTTGTGGTTGTTTCTTGACTGAATGTCACTTGGGGTGTGCCGAATCCTTGAGAAGTCTCGGGATTGTTTATAATAGAGTCAAATTGTTGCCACTCTTGGACGAGTTTGGGATCAATTTGAGTCTTTGAATCAATAACTTCACTGTCCTGCTTCTTTTCTTTCTCCCACTCTGTTTCCTTCTCTTTACCTTTTTTTGACTCTTTTCCCTTTTCGGGAATTTTCTCTGTAGTAGGAGGCTCGTCAATACTCTTCTGCCCAGGCTCGCTTGACTTAGTTGTTGGTGTAGTAGCCAATAAATCCAGAGGCAGAGTTTCCAACCTCTGTTCTCTGAGCCTATTGAATTTTACCAGTCCTTCATCATTATATTTCATCCTGGCCAATGTTTTAACCTGAGACAATGATTCTGCTGAAGAAAATAAATCATCAAATTCATTTTTTTCATGGTCAAACTTAGTAAGTTTGGCATGTTCAAGCACATTATAGGGAACCTTCCGGGGATCGAATTGCCTATTAGGGATGGTCGCAAGATTGAGTATATTTATTTTTCCTGCCTCCTTCTCAACATGTTTCCAATCAAGTATGGTATAAACATCGCATCTCAAAGGGAATATGGGCCATAGCTGTTTTTTGGAAGTCCTAAGATTTTTGGACGTTCCAGTGGTTGTGCTTTGGTAAGCTAATTCTCGTGCCAACAATTTATCCGGTACATACAACGGGAGGACATGGGGTCTTGTGGCGCTACCAAACACCCTTATATATGTGAATTTATCTTCCCCGAACCAATTTCCCACAGCAGTCAAGTCAATTTCTGCCCCCTCGGAAATGTTTGGGGCAGGCTTATCAAAAATAGCATAATAGATAGGCAACATGAAACCATTACAGATTTGATATAAGTGGTCTTTATAATGTGCCTTCCATAACATCTGATGGTAGATGTGGGTTGGCGTAGGGTCCTGTGGCGTCCACCTCCACCCAAGTATCGGATGAAGCAAACCATATCCATAACATAAGCACTGTAATAAAAGGGGGGAATAGTTCTGGTGGTTTTGCGTGAATTGAATCTAAAATCAAGAATTGAAGAGGCTAACTTATCAGACAATATATTCGCTCAATCCGTGACATAACTACTAGTTGTCGCTTCCATTAAAGGAACCATTTCGATATCAAATTTTGTTGAATCATGCATTCCCCATATCCTACACATCATTTCCCCAGCGTAACAGTAAGGAGATGCTAAGGAATCTGTGGAGTACTTACCCGATGATTCATGTTTTTGCTTTGTGGGATTTTGTCTCCACTGTCTAATCGGGGTTGATTCCTTTTCATTCTTCTCTGCGAATTTCTCCAGAAAAGCTTTGTTGTATTTCTTTTCAGGTTCGGGAAAATGGTACATTTTCCTCAAGTCGTCAGGCTGAAATGAACCGGAAACTCTTCCATCAACTGCACAAAAGGTCCTATTAGAAACAGGAATTTGTTCGACCACCCATTTGACCACATCAGTGTAAGGGAGAATTTTCTCCTGAGCTGCTATCCTGTGTAAAAATGAATCGGCCAAATCTTTTAGCGAGGCTTTTGATCTATTAGTTGAGCCCACAGTAGCTTCTTCCGACACTTCCTCCAGTTCTTCTGCCTCAATTAAATTATAGATGCTTTGCCAGTTTGTATTTCCAAGGCCGAGACATGTAGTGTCCAAAATTAGGCCCTTTTTGCTTGGTCTTGGGTCACTGGTGGGTTGGACTGTTACTGCAGGGACCGCTGCCGCAGCGGATCTCTTAGATTTCTTTCCCATTTGATTTAAACTTGATACTTCTACGAAATTCTGCACAAGGAAGGAAACCAGCGTGATACAGAGAAATAGATAACAAGAGCCAATATGAAAGAGTTATATCTTTTAACGAATAATCAAAGATCATAGTGAAATTGCCGCAAATAAAATCTAAGTGGAAAATCTCGGCATAACTGCTTCATTAATTGACCGCTTCACCTGTCAATCATGATAAGGGAGCTTTTAAATATCCATCATAATGTCTATATGGTGAATAATTGATTCAAGCGTGGCTTAGATATTTGGCGGCTAATCGCATTTGATGATTGGCGACATGAAAGGGAGGGTTTTCATAATAGTCCAAAATATCTTTCAATCACCAAAGGTGATATAATGCATGGAAATCTATAATATGCTTAGAAACACACGCCCTGATTTAATGCATCGCAATCGGGACTGGGCTTGGGTTACTTCACTTACGCCATTGTGAAATTGCCGATCGCCGATAGCGATATGCCTTATCACATCAGAGGATTTGAAGGTGTCATAGTTAATGCGTTGATTACCACAACCGATTGCCGATAGCGATACCTTTTATCGCATCGGAGGAATGGGGGATGCCTTAAAAATGATGCGCTTTGCCTTTCCCCGATATACGATAGCGATTTCCCTTTTCGGATCGGAGTAATTCAATGGGACTTTATTTATGTTTCTCTTATTATTGCGATATGCGATCTTGCGATCGTTTTATCGTAATAATAAAAAGCTTTATGATTTGCTTAAAAGACCTATTTTATCATTGTTTAAAAGGGATATCATATTTTAGTTGGACCTTTTGATGAGGGTTTTTTCTAATAATAAGTTAATACCAATTTATTCACACATCTATGTTTAAAAGGGACCCATTTTATATTATGATTTTTAAAGAAAAATTTTATGAAATGGGGGGTTGTTGTACAGCACAACAATTGACGATTCATTGGGAGAAACAGTTATCTCTCAGAAAAGTTAAGATATTTAAACTTTTTAATCTGAAAATCTTATCCGAGTGAAAAATCTAATATAACTAGGCAAACATAAATTCTAAATGTAATGATAACTATTTCGGCTATTCTCTTCTCATGTTACAATTAAATACATTCTATGTTTCAAATTAGCCTTAATTGGTTGTTAATGATAAAACAAAAACTTTTTCAACTTAGCTTTATAATAACTCCTTTGCCATAGGTAGAGCCTCTGCTACCAGAAAACGTCTATAGTCTCGACAGGGATACCTTTTAACCATTTGATCGTTCATTATCCCATCCATTTCAGAGTATAATTAAAAAGAATGAATCCAGAAATATGTTTTCATATTTTTGTATCATTTTTTCTTTTTCTTTATTTTGTAAGATAAAAAGCCATTGTCCTGGTTTGGTAGCCAGCTATTCGACAATGCCATTCACTGGTGATAATTTAACTGAACAAGCTGGCTCGTGATGAGACCCCTTGTCTTATAATTATAAGTCATTACCCTGTTTTGATATGCAGTATTGGTAATGTCAGTTGAACTATTTCCCTATGATCATGGTAAGCAGGCTTGTGATAAGACCTCTTATCTTTCACCTTAAATATATTTTAGAATTACACTCTGAGTAATTATAACCCTTGATGAATGGGATGAACAATTTTCTCCTTAAGAGAAGATGGATGACAGGATAAGAGTTGAAGATGCTAAGATTGAATCAGTATCTGTTTTGTATTGATAACCATTTTCAGGCTGCTTAAAAACATTAAAATGGTTTACAGTACTTCTAATCTTTGAGAAGAGTTTACAAAAATAAAATGGGGTTTCAGAATCTAAATATACCTAATTTCCTAGAAATCTTCCTTTCGTTTAAGGCTTCCATTTTTAAAAGCAAATATCATAACTGTTTCTTTTGAGAAACTTTTTCAATATAGTAAAGACCAATGGAAGGCTAACTTTATTTTTCTACAATCTTAAAAATCTAAGCTATGTACAAAAATTTAGCTGAAAATTGAATATTTACAAAGGGAGAAGGGGTTACCTCCTCAATTGAAGAATTTTTTCAAGATAAGGCCGTTAACAGGAAGAGAATCTCTCTTTCCTGATAGATCTTGCAGTATGAAAGTAGAAGGGCCTATCTTCTCATTGATTTGAAATGGTCCGAGCCACATTTTCTGGAACTTTGTGTGTTTTCCTTTATCCTCATGGGCTTTGTCCCATTTCAAAACTAGATCACCAACTTGTAATTGTTTTGGACTGGTTGAAGTTGTATCGAAAGATGATTTGATAATTTGCTGATGTTTTTCATGTATAATTCTGGCTTTTTCCCTTTCTTCTTCTAGTTTCAAAATTTGATTGTGTCTTAGTTGAATAGAAGATGAGGGACTTTCTTCAATAAACTGCACTAAAGCTAAGGATGGAAGCACTAAGTTAGCTGGTATGACAGCTTCCTTTCCATACACTAGATTGAATGGAGAAGTGCCTATAGAGGATTTTTGAGTTATTCTATCAGCCCATAGTGCAAATATCAAAGATTTATGCCAGTTTTTATGATTCTGTTCAATAGTTTGCTTAATAATTCTAATAAGGTTTTTATTGGTGGATTCTGCTAAACCATTGCCCTGAGGGTAGTAATTTTCAGAATACCTCAATTTAAATCCCCTTTTGGTAGCGAACTCAAACATAGAATTTCCATAGAAATAAGATGCATTATTAAAAACAAGAGCATTCGGGACACCAAACCTGGTAATAATGGATTGATCTATGAATTCCATAATTGCCTCAGGGTTTGTTGTCTTCAAAGGAATTGCTTCAACCCACTTAATAAAGTAATCCGTGGCAGTAAGGATATAATTATGCTGTTTGGATGAATGTGGAGTGATTTCTCCAATGATGTCCAATCCCCATTGCTCAAAAGGTTGCTCAATGTTGACTGGTTGCAAAGGGAAAGCTGGCTTTCTTTGTCTTCCGCTAGATGTTTGACAACTTTGGCATTTCCTTACATATTCATGAGTATCTCTGAACAAGGTGGGCCAATAGTACCCAGCATGAATGATTTTGTGAGCTGTGGTGTCAGCTCCAAAATGTCCTCATGCTGGTCCATCATGAAGTTCTTGCAAAACTTTTTGAGCTTCAGGTTTTTCTAAGCATCTTAATAAAATTGAATCATAATTTCGCCTAAACAATACATCATCTATAATTGTGAAGTTTTTTTCTTTCAATCTAATGGCACGTTTGTTTTTATATGAGAGATTGGAATGAGCGTACCCATTTTTTAAATAGAAAATCAGATCTGTATATTGTGATTCAGAACCTGTGGTACTTATCTGATTGATTTCTTCAGTATGTTCTGTACTTTCAAGTTCTTGAATGTTGGATACTCCTGCTAACAACCTGAAAAAACCTTGGCCTTTGACAATCTTTGCTGGATTGATTTCTAAGTCATATTCTTGTAATGCTGTGACCCAATTCGCTCTCTTTTCTCCTAATTCCCTTTGAACTAGTAATTGTCTTACTGCTGAAAAAGGAACTATAACTTTTGTGTGAGCTTTTAAGAGGAAGGGCCTGTAGTGTTTTATGGCTTTGTACACAACAAAGGCTTGTTTTTCAACTTCCGAATAATTTAGTTCAGCACCTTGAAGATTTGAGCTGTAAAACGAAATTGGTGCTTCCAAGTTTTGATCATTAATTTGAGTCAACACTGCTGCATATGATGAAGCGGATGCGAGGGTATATAGTATGAAATGATTAGAAAAATTGGGAGTGCTTAAAGCAGGGGCATTAATTATTGATTGTTTAATGGAATCAAATGCCTCCTTTTCTGCAAATCCCTATTTAAACACCGAATTTTTCTTAATCATCATTTTCAATGGTAAAATAATCTGGGAAAAATTTGGAACAAAACGTTTAACAAAGTTAATTTGACCCAAAAATGACTGCATGGATTTTTTATTATGAGGAAATGGAATTTCAGAAATCTCTTTAATTCTGTCTGGATCAATAAAGATACCATCTTTTGAAACAATGAAGCCTAAAAGTTTTCCTTGGTTAAGGGAAAAAAAGGACTTCTTTGGATTAAGAGAGATACCATACTTTCTACAACGTTCAAAGATTTGTTTTAAATCATGTAAATGATTAGACATTTTCTTAGAAAATACAGTAATATCATCTAAATAGACAACTACTAATTTATTAAGCAATCCTTTGAACGCTATGTCCATGGCTCTCTGAAATGTAGCTCCTGCATTGATGAGTCCAAAAGGCATCTTTTGGTAGGCATAAGTTCCCCACTTAGTTCTGAAGGTAGTTTTAAGCCTGTCATCAGGATGAACCAGAATTTGGTTATATCCTGAAAAACCGTCTAAAAAGGACATTAGTTCTGAACCAGCTACCAAATGTAATGTCCGCTCCCTAGTAGGTAAAGGGAAGTTATCCTTTTGGCTTGCCTTATTAATATTTCTGAAATCGATGCAAATCCTGATATCGCCATTTTTCTTTCTAACAGGCACCATATTGGAAACCCAGTTTGAATGTCTCACTGGAAAAATTATCTTAGCCTTCAAGAGTTTATTTAATTCAGTCTTTATTTGACTCTCTAGGTTAGGATGAATATTTCTTAACTTCTGTTGCACTGGTTTTTGTTCAGAAAGCACTGGAATAGTATGTTGAATGATTAATGCATCGTATGTTTTCAAATCATCATATTTCCAAGCGAAGACATATTTGTTTTTTGTTAGCAGCCTAATGAATGCTGTTCTTTCTTCTAAAGAAAGTCCTAGTCCCAAATTTATGTTTTGAGGGTTCTCCTCAGTACCTAGGTTTATCAATTCAAATCTTAAAGTGGAACTCTGGAGTTTTGAATTGGTCACCTGTTTAAACTTGTCTTTAATATCATAAAGATCTTCAAGCTTGACCACTGGTTTTGGTATTGAGTTTTCCTCTTGGTTTTCTTTCATCTGAAGGTCATGATCACTTTCATCAATGATTTGGTCATTGTAGGACTTGCCAGAAGTCAAGAAGTTTAAAATGTCTTCATCATGATTGAACACTCTCCAATTGGTGACATTATCGGGAATTGATGGTCTAAAAATTAACTCTAATGAAAATCTATCCGGGCTGTAATCTTCGGATGGTAGGAGTCTAGAAGCAACCTTAGCTAGTAGGTCTGCTGCTGCATTCTGGGACCTAGGGATGGGAGAAATATTGAATGCAAAAATTTTTGAGATGAGTTCTTGAACCAGAGATTGATAGTGTTTGAGATGACTAGAAAGGCAATGAATTGAATTTCTAACCTGTTTAATAACAATTTCTGAATCACCAAACACTTTCAAATATTTAATCTTGAGGCCAATTGCTTTGTAGAGTCCTTGAACTAGGGCCTCATATTCAGTTGTATTGTTTGTGCATTCAAATTCGATTCTGCATGATAACATAGTTTTTTCTCCCTGAGGACTAACTAAAATACATCCTGCTCTTGAACCTTCACTAGATTTAGACCCGTCAAAATATAGTGACCAAAATAAAGAATTATCAACAATTTCATTTACAGTTTCCTCAGTAACATTAACACATCTTGAACTATCTGTTTGTGAAAAGTTTTCGATATGAGATGTGAGATTATTAACTGGGAAATGAGATGGTTGGGTAGTGAAATTGCCAAAGAATGATTTAGATGAATAATTCCCCAAAATATTGTTATTGAATGCTATTAGCTGGTTTTCCTATTCAAACTCGGTAACTATATGGGTCATATGTTTCTCCCGATCAATCTTGATCTGATTTGGTTTTCCTTTATAAGGTAACCACATATGATACCAATCGGTGGAAATATAACCATGGAGTTTTTCAGACCAATATCTACTTAAAATCAACCCATAGAATTCAGGTATATCAGCGATCAAAATATCAATTCTTTGAACCACTCTAGGATCAGCTGATAACCTGATAGTTACTGAGTTGATTTCCCCTAAAACCTGGACCTTAGTTCAATCCAACTGTACAATATGAATCACAAACTTTTGGGGTTCGATGTTCAGTTTCGAACAAACTGAAGCTGACATTATGTTAAAGGAAGCCCCTGAGTCAATCAAACAATTGTGTAGATTTTTATTATAGATCTCATAGGTTAAAAGGAAAGGAGGAGTATGAGAATTTGATCTATCCCCAATTAAGACTGCATTAGTAGCTTCCACTCTACCTGGAGGTGGTTGGCCTGAATCATTAGCAGCTTTGGACAATACAACATTAGGAAGAGGTGAAGAAGGAATGACATTTAACTCTTTAACGAGTAATTTCTGCTGATGTTTGAGTTTGCTAAGTTCAAACATAGTAATATTCACCTTAGTCTTCTTCATATCTTCAATAATATTGTAGTCCATAGAATCTGATACTACCAATGTCTTAGATGTTGAAGGTAGATTCGAAGATAATGGTTGATTTTGGGATGGTATTGCTGAAGCTTTCTTAGTAGGAATCTTTTCTTTAGTAGTAGTGGAACTTGCATTCCTTTTCTTCGAAGTTGTTTGGACAGGTTCAGGAGTACCTTTACTCCTGGTAGTCACAGGGAAAGCTTCTTGTTCATTTTCTGTATCGGAGGTGGGTAAAATGAAATCCCACATCCCATGACATTCGACAGTCTCTTCTTCTTCGGGTTCCTCAGATGGAAAGACTATCTCATCTTCTTCTTCTTCTTCAGGATCTGAATCAGCATTAGATATAACATTTGGTGGTTTTGATTCAGGTTTCTTAAAATTTCTAAAGGGCCTTTTTGTTGAGGTTTCAGCTACTTGCTTCTTGATTTTGACCATTTCATTTGACATAGTCTTGAGGAATTTTTGTAAACCTTCCATATCATATGGATCTTTAGGGGTTTTCTTCTTTGAATCATCCTTGAAAGAAACTTTTTTGGATTTTCTATCTTCAAGAGCAGCTTTCTTTTCTAAAGCATTAATACGTTTCTCTATAGCAAGCACCTCTTTCATGTTTTCATCTAAAGTTGGTTTTGCAGCCCTGTCTACAAAAATAGCTATATTTGAGGGTAGGGCAGTTATATACCATTTGCTTCTGATCTGCTCACTTGGTTTGGAGGCAGTTGGAATCTTATTCAAGAGTTTATTAAATCGTGAGTTGAATTCCTTAATAGGTTCTTTGGGCTCTATCCTAATATTGGAGAGATCATTGATTAATGTGGCTGAAAATGTTCCAACTGGTAATGGATCCAGAGGGCAGGGAAAAATACCAAGACCCAGCTGATCCTTGCAAAGTATAAGGGAAAAGTCTAACAACAACATCTTCCTCTGTCACTCCTTTCAAATTAACTGATAACATGAAGTTATTAATATGTTCTTCGGCTTGTGTTCCAACATCTGGATTAAACTTGGGTAACCATTTTTCAGGAAAATCAGGCAATGGGTGTAATGGTGCAGGCATGTTGACCGCACCAGGACTATTCCATGGATTCTGAGCCATTGAAAAACCAGTAGTGGATGATATTGCTGATGATATTCCAGATTTTTGGCAAGGAGTTGATATCGATGATTGAATAGGTTGGGATGTTTAAGTTCCTGATCTCTGTTGAACAACGATATGTAATGGAGGAGTGGATGGCTGACTTCGCGCTGGGGAAGATGAGATGGAAGATGATGATGAGAATGTTTCACTGTCAGATCCTTCAGTATTCTTTTTTGCCCTTTTCCTTTTAGGTAAAGGCAGCTCAGTAGGTTCGATACCGAGCTTTCCGCTTTGGAGTCTGGTGAGAGGGTGAGGTAGATTGAATTGCGAAGTCTCACTGCCTTGAGATACCTCAGATTTTTGTGGTCATATCGAAAAGCCTTGAAGTTTATGGATGAGAGACTGAACTTCAGGGGACTCGGGACTTAATCATTCTGAAGTATGGTGGGTTTGAGCAGTGGTAGTTGATTCCTCTTCTTCTCGCTTGAATACTGGAGTTCCAGCATGCAAACGGGAGGTACGAGGAGAGGTGGAGGGAGATTTGCTCTCAGAATGGGTTATAGGATTGGGTTTGCTCTCCATTCACAGCGCTAAAAATGTTGATGCCTCGAAAATCGCTGCATTAACATTGGGCATAACCACTCGGTCCGGACCTTAAAGGCACCTCCTTTTCTGTTTGGTGTGGTGGCTCCGACTGGATATAATGGGACCAGTTTCCCAATGATTGGTAAATAGGATGGATAAATGATTGATTCTCTAATATCTAATGATAATGGATGAATGATCTAATCTAAAAACAAAATTATAAACAACTATCCTATCCCGGGAAATTGCTGCTTTTAGTGTAATTTTGGATGAGAGACTGTGCAGCAGAAGCCTTTTTCAGAGCCATTTTTTTTAAAACAACATAATTTTTCGAGATCTATCCATTGGAACACTTACTTTTAGCATCTTCAGCTTCAGTTTTTTTTAAAATGGAAAGTCCATGCCAAGTCATTCTTGACAGCACTAACTACTTCCAATGGATATCCTACATGGAAGATTTACTTAGAATTAAAGGTCTCTACAGAATAGCCACAGGCCAAGAGAAGAAACCAAAAGATGAAGACAAGGTTGCAAAATGGGAAAATAGACAAGATCAAGCACGTGGTTTGATAGGGATGTCTATTTCTCCTGATCTTAGATTCCATATTGCAGAACTTGATACTCCTCATGAAGCATTGGAACAAATCACTAAAGTTTTTGGGATTAAAAATGAAATTAGAGCCCATCAACTTGAAAATGAGTTGCTTACATTGGATCCTAATAATTTTTCTTGCATTGAAGATTTCTTGTCCAAATTCAAGACCCTTAGTTATCTCTTGGAAGGTGTTAAGGTTAAGAAAGAAGATAGTAACCTTATTTATTCCATCCTTACTAAGTTGGGACCAGCCTACTCTGTATTTGTTTCCACCTTCCATTCTACAAGGGAAGCTTTCATTTGTCAAGGAAAAGACTACAAGGCCCCTTCCTTTGACTCTTTTTTTGATTTTTTAATAAGAGAACAAGAAAAACTCTTACACCTTGGTCTTCTTAATCTTGGAAACTCTTCCAAGAAAGCGTTAGCCGCCCAGCAGCAACCAAATTTAAAGAATCCTAAGAAGTCATATCCTAAAAAGAATGGTCCTAAACCAAACAAGGGTCCTAAGCAAACTCAGCCTCACAATGAAAGATCATTTCAGCAAAATGATAAGACGAATAAAAACAAATGGAAGAAGACTGGTAGACATTGTAACTTTTGTAATCGAGATGGCCACTTAGAATCTAAATGCTTTAAGAGGATGGAAGCCTTGGAAGCCGCAATGAAGAAACATAACATCCATGTGGAGAATTATTCTACTTCAACTTCAACTTCATCTTCAGGAATGGCACTTTCTGCATGTCGTTGTCAATCATCTCAGTCTGGTTATGCATTAAATGTATCTTCTTCTTCTCATTCTCATGAGTGGCTCATTGATTCTGGAGCCTCTTATCACATGGCCAAAAACAAAGCCATGTTTTCTTCTTTAAATGATTGTAACACCAAAAATATATATGTTGGTGATGATAGATCTCTTAATGTTGTAGGGACTGGAACTGTTCATCTAGACAATGGTCACTTTAATGATGTATTATGTGTTCCAACCTTATCCTACAACCTTCTATCTGTATATCAGATAACTCATTCAGGTGAAGGTAAAATTGTTGAATTTTCACCTCATGATGTTGTAATCAAGGATCTAAGAGATCCTAAACAGATTCTAGCTACTGGTATTGCTGATGATTCCACAAGGTTGTATAAGTTTCACAACTTTGGGTCATCAAATCTTCCCTCAGTATTTGTTGCTCATAATGATGAAGTGAGCAAACTTTGGCATGAGCGATTTGGTCACTTAAACTATCGCTCCCTTCAGCATCTATGTAAAGAAAATATGGTGACAGGTCTTCCTATGGTATCTTGCAGAGATGGTGTTTGTTCCGGATGTGTACTCGGAAAACATCATCAGGACAATTTTGAAAAATGTGCCTCTTGGCACGCCTCAGCCCCTTTACAGCTTGTGCACAGTGATTTATGTGGTCCACTTCCTGTTGCTTCATTCTCTGGCTGCAAGTATTTCTTAACTTTCATTGATGATTTCTCCAGACGCACTTGGGTATACTTATTAAAACTCAAGAGCGAAGTATTTAACACATTTTTGGCCTTCAAAGCCTTTGTTGAAAAAAAATCTGGACATCAAATTCTTAAGCTAAGAACTGATAATGGTGGAGAATATGTTAAAAACACATTCATCAACTTTTGCACTGAAAATGGAATTCAAATGCAACATACTGTTCCATACACTCCACAACAAAATGGTGTAGCTGAAAGGAAAAATCGCACCTTAAAGGAAATGGCTAATTGTATGCTGCAATCTAAAGGACTCAGTCTTAGTTTTTGGGCCGAAGCAATTAATTGTGCAAATTATATAATAAATCGCACTCCTACTAAGGTTCTAAAGAATATCACTCCAGAAGAAGCTTGGAGTTCCATTAAACCAGATGTAAGTCACTTTCGTGTTTTTGGAAGTGAAGCATGGGCCCATATTCCAGATGAAAAGCATAAAGCTTTAGAACCTAAGAGTGAGAAATGTACTTTTGTTGGATATTCTGAAGATGTAAAAGGTTATAGACTTATTCCATTTAAGTCCAAAAATTTTATCATTAGAAGAGATGTAAAATTTGATGAAAATAAATCGGCCTGCGAGTCTAGTCCAGTGGATGTGCCACCTCTTCCTATCTCTTCTACTTTTGAAAACATTTCTTCTTCAGATGATGAAAGTGAGGATGACAATCCTCCCCCACCTTGTCAGGATCCTCAACTTCCAAGATGGGTCTGTGCTACTCGGGATGCAGCAGGTGATCTTGCCGGTGATCCTACAGATCAGCGACGTACACGTTCTCAGTTTGAAAGAGCCTCTTCTTTACTGGCTCAAGCTCCAGTAAATCATGATCCTGACACTTTTGCAGAAGCTTCAGGCCATCCACATTGGGAAGCAGCTGTGAATGAAGAATATCATTCATTGTTGGCAAATGATACATGGGATCTTGTTCCTCTACCAAAGGGACGCAAACTTGTTAGATGTAAATGGGTTTACAGAACCAAGTATGGACCAGATGGGAAAGTTAATAAACATAAAGCTCGTCTTGTTGCTAAGGGCTTTTCACAGGTTGAAGGCATTGACTACACTGAAACCTTCTCCCCTGTTGCCAAAATGAACTCTATCCGCCTTGTTCTTTCCCTTGCTGCCTCTTTAAAATGGGAAGTCCATCAGATGGATGTTAAATCTGCCTTCTTGCATGGGGACTTGCATGAACAAATCTATATGGAACAACCCATTGGCTTCATCCAAACAGACTCCAGCCTTGTATGTCGACTTAAGAAATCTCTTTATGGTCTCAAGCAAGCTCCTCGGGCTTGGTATGCCAAAATGGATAGCTTTCTTTTAGAATCTGGCTTTTCTAGGTGTTATTCTGACAATACTGTCTACACCAAGAAAGTGGGAAACTCTCTTATCATCCTTGTTCTTTATGTTGATGATCTTATTCTTACTGGTAGTGATCCCAACCTTATAAACCATGTGAAGTCCAGCCTTAAAAAGAAATTTGAAATGACAGACTTAGGACACTTACACTATTTTCTCGGTCTTCAAGTCTTGCAATCCAAGGAGGGTATTTCCCTTTCCCAATCCAAGTATGCTTGTGATATTCTTCGTCATTTTCACATGGAAGAATGTAAGCCAGCCCCTTCTCCCTTTCAGTCTGGAGTCAAACTTTCAGTCTCTTGTACTTCTCCTGAAGTTGATGCTACCTTATACCGTCAACTTGTAGGAAAACTCTTGTATTTAACCCATACTCGTCCTGACCTTTCCTTTGTTGTTGGCCTTGTTGCTCGTTTTATGCAAAACCCCCGTGAAATTCATTGGAAAGCAGCTAAAAGAATACTTCGTTATGTTCGAGGTACAGTACAGTTTGGGATTCATTACAGTGCCAAAGCAGCTCCTCTATTAGTTGGTTTCACTGATTCTGATTGGGCTGGTGACCCTGATGATCGGAATTCTACTGCCGGTTATGTCTTCACTCTTGGTTCAGGACCTATTACATGGGCTTGTAAGAAACAGGCTGCCATTTCTCTTTCGTCAGCAGAAGCAGAGTATCGTGGTGCCGTGGAAGCTAGTAAGGAAGCCTTGTGGCTTCGTCAGATCCTATCAGAGTTTGGCTTTGAGCAGCAGCATCCAACCACAATTTGGTGTGATAATCAAAGTGCCATTCAGCTATGCAAAGATCCAGTCCAGCATCAGCGCAACAAACACATTGAACTACACATGCACTTCATCAGAAAACTCATTCATGACCATGTTCTTGAAGTGCAATATTGTTCAACAGATGATCAGGTTGCAGACATCTTCACAAAGGCTCTCACAGAGGCGAAGTTCACTAAACTTCGATATATGCTTGGAGTTCAGGAAGTTGTCACTAAGGGGGGATAGGCTCTAGTGCCTCCTTCCTTCTCCTATTGTGTCATATTTGTAAATCCTTCAATCCTATCCCAAGTTGTTCTTAAGGGGGGATGTTAGGATATTCCGACAGATAGGAAATAGTTAAGTTCAACTTGTTCTAGTATAGAGTTAGGTAAAGTGTGTTTCTTTACCGTTGTACATTTTGTAACTTACAATCCAACGGTCAGGATATGTAGTGATCCGACGGTTCACTCTCTCCTCGATATTACCGACACTTGATCCGTGGCTTGACACCCGATTGGTCCATGAGTTCTATTTAAAGCGCATGGAGGGTCATTGTTTGGGTAATCCGTGCATGAGAGAAGATTATGTAAATTTTATTCTTTGATTAATAAATTGCCTGAAGTGGCCACGTTGGCTCAGGCCGTGGACTGTTTCCCTCTTTGAGGGTTTTAACCACGTCAAAAATATTGGTGTATTGATATGTGATCTGGTTGTGAGCGGTGTCCTTTTGGTGTTCTTTCTGAGGAACTTACCCTGTAAATTCCTACAGTCTTCATTCACAAAGAGGCATACAGATGACTCTTGTTGGTAAGCAAAGATGTTTATTCATATGATAATTACTAAGCCCAAATAGTTGAACAAAGAAATCAAGCAAACATTATTACACTATTCCTCATATATATCATAGACATAGATATGATTGAAAAAATAACAGTCCTTAGACATTCAATAGTGAAAAGTACAAGGATTGTTGTTAAAACACATACGTATATTCAATGATAGAAAAATTGAAACGAATGCCGATTCACATAAAAATGACACAAGAGCATAGATAATAGTACCATATGTTTATTTGAGTCACTCCCAATATCAACCGCATTCAAATTCCTTTTTCCAACTTAGAAACACTTCCACAAAAGACAATAGTGCACATATCATTGAATCCTTCTTCGTCAAAATTCAGAATACTGGCCCAGTATTTATAAAAAAATAGAACAGAAGCACAATAGTGTGACTTCCTAATTTGAGTTTATACAAAAACTGAGGACCTTTTCCAAATGCATGAAAGGGCCTATAAATACTAATTAAGCTAACTAATTACAAAATAAAAGTGTTATTTAATTGGTACAACTATGCTATGAATATCTCCTCAAAATCGGCTTGTCCTCAGTCAGCAGCATGATTCATTATTTCGGATGATCTCCCTTCAGCTTGAGCTGGCAGATATCTAGCATCGGTTGTAACTCTGGAGGGTGGCTTAGGCGAGAATTCAATTGAGCTGAATATGTGGCATCTTGGATCTCGGGGATAATACAACTGATAGCATCAGTTAAACATTTAAGTGTGACCCTTTGACTGCTTGGCTTGATTAAGAAAAAACAAAAGGTATCCCAAGTTAAACTTTGGATGCCAGCGATTAGTCTTCCTTTCTTTTCCAATTCCTAATTGCATGTTTGTTCCAAGGCTTTGGCCGATGTCAATTTTCCTCGATTACAGTGTGAAATCATATTAGACATATAAAGAGTGTCATTGACAAATTCAATTAAATTGCTGCTAGATAACCGACATCTTGAGGTTTCTCTTTCTGCCTTCATTAGTTGCGTCTGCCATTCTAGGAACAAGATGTCTTTGTGTGACTCTAGAATTTTGGGTAGATCCGAAGCCTGTCCTTCAAGGGAGTCTTGCCAAGCAAGAAAACTGGTTAAGGTCTCATCGACCTGTTTTAAATCATGTCTAGCTTCAACTGATTTATCAACTATTGATGTAGTAATTTCACAAAGGGGTTCAGCCAGAGAAATGTTATGACATAGCAGTTTTAGCTGTGTAGTCAATGCCTTATTGATTTGTAGAGCTTCTGTTATGAACTCTACTACTTGAGGAAGGCTCCTGAACTTTTCTACTTCTTGTGACAGTTGAGCGATTTTCTCATCCTTAGTCTTGCTCATTTGTTCATTCATCGCCTTTAATCTGGCCAATGCTTCAGACAATTCCTTCTGTTTCTGCACTGCACTCGAATCTATCCTCTGTTTCTCTTTGAGCAATTTCTCATTTAATTGGCTGTTTGTCTACCGCTGTGTTGATAGTTGTTGTTCCAATTGTTCTATTTTCCGCTGTGCTTCAGACATCTGCGACTGCAATGAACCAATCATTTGATCTTTTTCCTTAAGGAGACTGCTCACTTCCGAGGCTTTATCCATGGTGGCTGCCGAATATGCTCCGGCATATTGGGAGAGTTTCGTAAGGTCATCGGAAGGGTTCAATTCCTCCTTCCACACCACATTAGCCATCTCTGTTTGATCTGGCAAAAGGGAAGATTGATCAAGTCTCCTCCTTTTCCTCTGTCTTTTCACCACAGCCCTGTGTTTAGGACTGTAAAAGACATCTAATGGTGGTATGTCTTCTATCTATAAAACAATCTAATCGGATGGGTCTGTGGGAATTATTTTCGCATCTCTGCTACTAGGTAGGTCGTTGGTTCCTTCACTTGGAACCGTAGTTGTGGTTGTTTCTTGACTGATTGCCACTTGGGGTGTGCTGAACCCTTGAGAAGTCTCGGGATTGTTTATAATAGAGTCAAATTGTTGCCACTCTAGGACGAGTTTGGGATCAATTTGAGTCTCTAAATCAATAATTTCACTGTCCTGCTTCTTTTCTTTCTCTAGCTCTGTTTCCTTCTCTTTACCTTTTTCTGACTCTTTTCCCTTTTCGGGAATTTTCTCTGTAGTAGGAGGCTCGTCAATACTCTTCTGCCCACGCTCGCTTGACTTAGTTGTTGGTGTAGTAGCGAATAAATCCAGAGGCAGAGTTTGCAACCTCTGTTCTTTGAGCCTATTGAATTCTACCAGTCCTTCATCATTATATTTCATCCTGGCCAATGTTTTAACCTGAGACAATGATTCTGCTGAAGAAAATAAATCATCAAATTCATCTTTTTCATGGTCAAACTTAGTAAGTTTGGCCTGTTCAAGCACATTATAGGCAACCTTCCAGGGATTGAATTGCCTGTTAGGGATGGTCGCAAGATTGTGTATATTTATTTTTCCTGCTTCCTTCTCAGCATGTTTCCAATCAAGTATGGTATAAACACCGCATCTCAAAGGGAATATGGGCCATAGCTGCTTTTTGGAAGTCCTAAGAGTTTTGGACGTTCCAGCGGTTGTTATTTGGTAAGCTAATTCTCGTGCCAACAATTTATCCGGTACATACAACGGGAGGAAATGGGGTCTTGTGCCGCTACCAAACACCCTTATATATGTGAATTTATCTTCCCCAAACCAATTTTCCACAGCAGTCAAGTCAATTTCTGCCTCCTCGGAAATCTTTGGGGTAGGCTTATCAAAAATAGCATAATAGATAGGCAACATGAAACCATTATAGATTTGATACAAGTGGTCGTTATAATGTGCCTTCCATAACATCTGATGGTAGATGTGGATTGGCTTAGGGTCCTGTGGCGTCCACCTCCACCGAAGTATCAGGTATTCGGAATTGAAGCAAAGCATATCCATAACATAAGCACTGTAATAGAAGGGGGGAATAGTTCTGGTGGTTTTGCGTGAATTGAATCTAAAATCAAGAATTGCAGAGGCTAACTTATCAGACAATATATTCGCCCAATCCATGACATAACTACTAGTTGCCGCTTCCATTAAAGGAACCATTTCGATATCAAATTTTGCTGAATCATGCATTCCCCATATCCTACACATCATTGCCCCAGCGTAACAGTAAGGAGATGCTAAGGAATCCACAGAGTACTTACCCAATGATTCATGTTTGTGCTTTGCGGGATTCTGTCTCCACTGTCTAATCGGGTTGATTCCATTTCATTCTCCTCTGCGAATTTCTCCAGAAAAGCTTTGTTGTATTTCTTTTCAGGTTCGGGAAAATGGTACATTTTCCTCAAGTCGTCAGGCTGAAATGAACCGAAAACTCTTCCATCAACTATACAAAAGGTCCTATTAGAAACAGGAATTTGTTCGACCACCCATCTGACCACATCAATGTAAGGGAGAATTTTCTTCCGAGCTGCTATCCTGTGTAAAAATGAATTGGCCAAATCTTTCAGCGAGGCTTCTGATCTATTAGTTGAGCCCGCAGTAGCTTCTTCAGACACTTCCTCTGGTTCTTCTGCCTCAATTAAATTATAGATTCTTTGCCAACTTGTGTTTCCAAGGCCGAGACATGTAGTGTCCGAAATTAGGCCCTTTTTGCTTGGTCCTCGGTCACTGGAGGACTGGATTGTTACTGCAGGGACCGCTGTCGCAACGGATCTCTTAGATTTCTTTCCCATTGGATTTAAACTTGATACTTCTACGAAATTCTGCACAAGGAAGGAAACCAGCGTGATACAGAGAAATGGATAACAAGAGCCAATATGAAAGAGTTATATCTTTTAACGAATAATCAAAGATCATAGTGAAATTGCCACAGATAGAATCTAAGTGGAAAATCTCGGCATAACTGCTTCATTAATTGGCCGCTTCACCTGTCAATCATGATAAGGGAGCTTTTAAATATCCATCATAACGTCTATATGGTGAATAATTGATTCAAGCGTGGCTTAGATATTTGGCGGCTAATCGCATTTGATGATTGGCGACGTGAAAGGGAGGGTTTTCATAATAGTCCAAAATATCATTCAATCACCAAAGGTGATATAATGCATGCCAATATTTAATATGCTTAGAAACACGCGCCCTGATTTAATGCATCGAAATCGGGACTGGGCTCGGGTTACTTTACTTACACCATTACAAAATCATCGATCGTCGATAGCGATACACCTTATCGCATCGGAGGATTTGAAGGTGTCATAGTTAATGCGTTGATTACCACAGCCGATTGCTGATAGCGATACCTTTTATCGCATCGGAGGAATGGGGGATGCCTTATAAATGATGTGCTTTGCCTTTCCCCGATATCCGATAGCGATTTCCCTTTTCGGATCGGAGTAATTCAATGGGCCTTTATTTATGTTTCTCTTATTATTGCGATATGCGATCTTGCGATCGCTTTATCGTAATAATAAAAAGCTTTATGATTTGTTTAAAAGACCTATTTTATCATTGTTTAAAAGGGATATCATATTTCAGTTGGACCTTTTGATGAGGGTTTTTTCTAATAATAAGTTAATACAAATTTATTCACACATCTATGTTTAAAAGGGACCCATTTCATATTATGATTTTTAAAGAAAAATTTTCTGAAATGGGGGGTTGCTGTACAGCACAACACATACCTACAAAAATCCACTATACCAGCAGGATCTCTACCTTCATAATCCTCATCAACCACTGCCTCTGAAGTAGTACTCGGACTCCCTTCTTTCGCAACTCCATTGTGAAGATCGCTAGTAGAAGATGTCTCTGTCAAGTGCTCCAAGGTTTGTGAGACTGCCCTCTCACTTACCTCATTCTTCCTCGCTCTTGCAACGAAGTCAATCAACTTCCCTTCCTTCATTGTTTGAGTCATACTCCCAAGTCCTCTTTGCTCCACATCCTCATGCTTCACATTCAGATCTTTGGGATACAAAGTCATATAATTCATCCTCGGTCTATACCCCAAGCAACTCCTTCTATTCATCGGCACCATCATGGTTCTTCCCTCAGCTGTGATCAAGAGAATGTCCTGGTCCACCATCGATATGGCTTGTGCAAGCTTCATGAAATCTTGCCCGAGCACCATAGAATGACCATCCATGTCCACAATCCTCAAGTCCAACTTTCCAAACCACGATCCCACTCTCACCTGAGTGCCTTCCATCACACCAATAACAACTTTCATGGTAGAGTTGACTACTTTGAAAGCACTCCATTCCCTCTCCATATCAGCTTTCTTCCCAAAAGACTTTGCTGCTTTCCTGCTTAAGAAGCTATGAGTAGCTCCCATATCCACCAAAGCTGCAAATATCTTGCCCTTCCCGGTCACCTGAACAAAACTCAGCTTCAAGGAATCACCTCTTTCTGTCGGCTTTATCTTATGTCTCACATCAGCAACCTTCTTCAAGAATTCCGCCTCAGAAGTGTCAATTGGCTTGTGTTCCAACTTGACATTCCTCCTAAGGTACTTCACTTCCTTGCTTGGCTCTTCTAAGCAACTCGATCCTGGTCTAGCTTGACTCGCTTCAAGCTTATCCTCCATCGCATTCTACTCAAGTGCACCAACCAAGTGTCCATTGACTACCTTCATAGAACTAAGCTTCCGAACATCCTTTGGATTGTCTCAGTAGTGAGTTCCCAGCCTGTCAATGTAGTCGAGCTCTTCCTACTCAATTACAACGATCTTCTTACCAAGAATCTTCTTCTTTATCTCTTCCTCAACTTGCTTGATTTCTGCTTCCACTATGGCACTTTTCTTCCTTAATCGGGCTCTTTCATCCAAGAGCTCTTGAAGACCAAGACCACTTCGTTAGATCTCCTCATCAAGTTCCTTGAGTTCAACATCTGTCGTACTTCCGCATTGGCTCTTGAGTACTTCAAGTTCCCTCCTTAGTTTCGAACAGCTTTCCCAAATCTTCATGTTCTCAGCCTTCATCGAAACCCAGTTAGAACTCCATCGACCCATCTGTTCCAACACTTTGTACCGGAAGACTTCACTTGCATCATGGCTAGATTCACCTGTCGTAGGTTCATCCACCATCTTTGCCATTTCAGCCATCTCTGTATTCACCAATTTTCAAGTATATATACACTTGCTTCACCCAGCTTCCTGCAAGACTCCTCCAAGTCTTTAGACTAGCTCTGATACCAACTGACACGCCCCCAGGCCAGCGGTAGTCTTTCAACCGCTCTTGGAGAGGTGCGCCACCACCAAACACTTTCTTTTCACCAATACTTATGTTCGTGGACTGTGCCTAACCACTTATTCCTACTTAGTTTGTGTTTCGCAACCAAGTATTATTATGTCTTCCTTTATACCAATGAACACCCATACACATTCATTAACATCAGCACTTATAAACGAGAACACAATTGCACAATATAAAGGGGAGGGGCAACTCCCTGAACAATGAGTCTTCCTGATAATATATTATACAATCTTCAATGTTACAAGATTTTACAAGTATACTTGGAAACTCCAAGTTTCATACTTAGCCAAATTTACAATCTTCAGCAAACTTGGTTGCCCAGCTCGTCGGCGCCTCCGCACGGTCATCGCACGACTCACCAACCCTTTGTTCACCTCGTCCCACGATCGTGTTGTTTGCCCAACTTGGGCGCACCTCCAAGTTGCCACACACGGGCGCCTCTCCCCAAGACACACCTCCGTTCCCAATCTCAACACTTCACGAAGTCACACTGTGCACACTTGCACGACGGGCGGGCGCTCACCCGAGTCACCCAAGAACCCGTGCCAAGTCGTTGCACAAACCGGGCGTTCACCAACGTTTCACCGTCGGGCAAAGCCACACGAAGGAGGAACGCTTGACTCGGTTTGGGGTGAAGGGCGCGGGCAGGGTCGCCCGACGGTTGGAGAAAGGCATGCATTGTGTGTGTAGCACCCGGGTGATGTGTAGGAGTGCCCAACAGTGAAACGTTGGTGAGCGCCCGGTTTGTGCGACGACTTAGCACGAGTTCTTGGTGACTCGGGTGAGCGCCCACCCATCGTGCAAGTGTGCACAGTGTGACTTGGTGAAGTGTTGAGATTGTGAACAGAGGTGTGTCTTGGGGAGAGGCACCCATGTGTGGTGACTTGGAGGCGCGCCCAAGTTGGGAAAACAACACGATCGTGCGATGAGGTGAATGAAGAGTTGGTGAGTCGTGGGGCGACCGTGCGGAGGCGTCGACGAGCTGGGCAACCAAGTTTGCCGAAGATTGTAAATTTGGCTAAGTATGAAACTTGGAGTTTCCAAGTATACTTGTAAAAGCTTGTAACATTGAAGATTGTATAATATATTATCGGGCAGACTCATTGTTCAGGGAGTTGACCCTCCCCTTTATACTGTGCAATTGTGTTCTCGTTTATAATTGCTGATGTTAATGAATGTGTATGGGTGTTCATTGGTATAAAGGAAGACATAATAATACTTGGTTGCGAAACAAAAACTAAGTAGGAATAAGTGGTTAGGCGTAGTCCACGAACATAAGTATTGGTGAAAAGAAAGTGTTCGGTGGTGCCACACCTCGCCAAGAGCAGTTGAAAGACTACCACCGGCCTGGGGGTGTGACATCTATGGTACGGTGAGGGTAGTGCAATGACCAGAGAGGCACTGCGCACCGGGAGAAGAGTTGTGTGCTTTGGAGAAGGACTAACGGTGCCTTTGAATAGGGATTAGTGTTTGGTGTGTGATTGAGGCGTTCGAGCCACTTTGAGGAGGTCGAGACGGTAGTGGAAGGTAAAATCATTCCAGCGCTATTTGTTTTTCGTTTTTCAACACTGTTACAAGGATCTATGCTAGTGGGGTGAGCCTAGACATAGGAAGCCGAGCTGCGTGGAGGTGATTCTTTGTAGAAAATGTTGTAGTTGTCGCTGCCACTATTGGTTGGGCCTGTTGAGCCCTACAAAGGTGGAGCCTCTCTCAACACTAGAGAAGCAGCAAACTTGAAGCTGTGAGGAGAAGCGACAAGCTTGAAGGTGAGCGTTATGTTGGAAAACGCTGTTAGAAGTGTTGTGTGAAAGCAAGAGTGCAGTGGCGTGAATGTTAAAGGAGCCAAAATCATTTTGTTTTAAAGTCAAAGCTGTTAAGAAGTATTGTGTGCTTGAATGTTAAAGGAGCCAAGATCATTACGTGCTGAGTTCTGAAGTCAAAATGTTTTTGTTGTGTTGTGTTATTGTGTTATTTTAACAGGAATAAGAAAAAAAAGGGAAGGAGAGTTGATTTAAATAAAGGAAAGAATTTAATACATTAGAGTTGTGAAAACACCTTGCGTCAAAATATTTTGGAGACTTTTGAGTTTTTTTTTGGTTTGTTTTAGTGGGTTTATTAAAAATGTGCCTTTGATATGAAGAGATATTTGTGTTATTCTTTTTAAGAGAATATATATATATATATATATATATATATATATATATATATATATATATATATATATATATATAATGGATTTGATCATTGTGAATGTCTCATGGTTTAAATGTAGAATATGAAGGTATGATTGTTGTTTGGGCTACTATCGCTATGTGGTTAACTTTGAATTTGTTATTATGGTTGTTGAGTACGCTGACAAAGGTATACAAAGTTTAGCTTTGGGCAATGTGAGTCGTCAGTGTAACAAATTGTGATGCTTGGTGTTTGATGCAAATTATTTCCTTGGAAACTGTGTTTGGTATCTGAAATTGGGAAAAGGCGCAGAAGGATTTGAAATGTTCCCTGTTGTTGAATTCATGCCTAATGAAGATATGAATTAGTATGAAGATTTTGAAGACATTGATGCAATATTAAAGTGATTAATACCAGTTTTTCCTACTTTCTCAAGTAAAAATTTTAAGCTTTGGGCAATTAAAATGGAAGGATTGCTTGGTTCGGTAGATTTATGGAAATTTTTCCAAGAAACTTCTATGAATTTTGATGATAAGTGTAGAAGTGTAGTAGCATTACTTCTCATTATATCAGCTCTAGATGAAAACATTTTGTCTAGTATTTTGCATGAATTTGGTGAAATACATAATGCAAAAATATTTTGGGATGTTCTTGAAATGAAGTACAATATGGAGGGGAGTGAGAAAGTTGAAGATGATGAAAGTGGTGTTGTTAAAAATGGTGATTGTGTTGAAAGCATCATAATTGGGATCAAGACTGAAAGTATGTCTGTAGTTGACAATAGAGTAGCATGTGATAGTGAGGAAACTTCCTATGAGGTGGAGACATATGAAGTGAAATTTGATGATAATTATGTGTCTCATGAAGAGTGGTTCAATCTCATGCAAGAAAAACATCTTATTCATGATTTTTTTTTTTTGTGAGAAGAGTTGTCTACCTCCATACAAAAATCAAATGCATGACAACATGTTTGCAGCAACAAAGTTGATTAAAGAGGTTTGAGACATGTATCGACCAACTATGTTAGCAAAGGAAGATGAAGGAAGAAAAGCTCTCTCAAAAGAGCAGGATGACAATGGCTCTTTTTATGATATTTTATATAGATCTAACATTATTTTTAAGTGTGCGGATATTGACAGCCAAGAAGAAGCAATAAAAGAGGAAATTGCGAGCATTAAGGACAAGCATAAGTCCCAAGAACCTGCAACAATATTGAATACAAAGAATCCTAACCCCCAATCAAGAAAGGAGAAGCTCTATCACTATTTTATGGTTAGAATGGTGAAGATGAAATTGCATAAACAAATGAACAAGCATGGACCCTTTAGCAAGAAGACAAAATTGAAACATGTGTTATCAAATTGTGTGTTGTAGAAAATCGAGATTATGTTGTAAGCCTAGCTGAGACTTAAACCAACAGGCATGTCAATTAAGAGTATGCTTACAGTGTCTTATGTATTGTGCTATAGTGTATTTTATGTGTTTTTCATATGGTTGGAATTAAGGGGTGTGTTGGAAAACATTAATTCCAACCACTGTCTGCATTCAATGCATTGTCTAGTTTCTTCTGGAGAGTTCACATAGAAGTTTTGAGAAGTCAATTAACTTCCTGAGAAATCCTCATTACCGTCATTCAAGAACCTTCAGAACAATGTATAAAATCATTCTTTGGCAATATAAATCTAGGCCATGTTTTGTGTTAAGTTCCGCGCTTTCTGATACTTCACTGGTAATTCTGCTCGTGAATCAGGCATTCAACCTGGATAAAATGCCATCAATTTAATGAGAAGAAAAATTAGGAATAAGTAGAAGTTGATAAAGTTGCCCGGGAACCAACTTCTTGTCCGGTGAAAGAGAGCGGCATTTTGCATCCTCAAAATTGTTAAAAATAGCAACAAGAAATGATAAAAATAGAATCTAGTATATTCCAATTTTAAATTTGTCCTTGAATTAAAATTGAGAATTAAAATTCGAATTTAGTCTCACGAGCTCCTTGAAAAATAATTAATTAATTCATCTTGAGTTAATTAGTTGAAGAAATTCAAGTTAGAAGTCTTTGTGAAGTCATGCAACAGTTATCCCTTAAATTAAGGAAATTATCCCTTAATTAAGGAGATAAGGATGAGTTATATTTGAGTTGTAATTAGTTAGCCCAGTTTACTGAGTTAAGTCCAGTTAAATTAGTTCCAAACAGTTTGAGGAACTAATTATGAGTTCAATCAGTTAATGCATGCATGCATCAAACTAGTGTACTCCAGATAACTGAAGATTCTCTCATCAAAAACTCATGCATGTCTATTAAGAGAAAGCCCTAGTTGAGCTAAATGTCAAGGACAGGTTACTATCAGTTACATGAGTTTTCCTATAAAAGAAACTCATCCATGCAGAAGGAACAAGGTTCCTTGAGGATTGCGCAATTTTACTGGGTGTGAGATCAATGTGAGTGATCAATGTTACACTTGGTAACAGTAGGATCACCCAAGAGAAACATCGCAAGGAAATAGGAGGCTTGGAGGGCAGAGGAGAAGGTTTGTGAGAAGCCTTGTTTGCCTGTGAGCATCCAGGAGGATTGTACTGAGAGCTGGCTAGCTGTGAGAGCTAAAGCTTTGTGTAATTATGATATATTTCCACCTTGTATGATAATAAAGACAGTGGGGTTTTTAGCTGAGCTTTCCCATGAGTATTATTATGTGTTTCATCTTCATTGATTCTTCTTCTAGTTATAAGTGTTCTGCTTGATCTTGCTCAAATCTATTAAGCTTCCGCAAGTTTGATTGTAGAAGTAGATTAAAGTATTTTGCTTTAGTTATATTGCACTATCAAGTTAATCTACAGTGAAAATTTCTACAAGAATGCACAACCGAATGTTGTGGGTACACCGACATGAGATCTCTGACGACAAGGGGAGCTGTGAATTCCATTATCTTTCCGTCAGATCTTGTCACCATTATAAATTCCTCACGGCCCATGAAATGTGGAGACAAGTTTCTGGATCCGTGAGATGGCAGCTAGTTACCCATAATTAATGAAACCTAACACTACTTACACAAAGAGATTTTGCAGAGCAAATCCTTTCCTAGGAGCACCAATGAATTCTGCAATATTATATGGATTGCACCGTTGCATAAGTAAGTTATTAGAGAAGGGAATTTGTTCAACAACGAGGTTACTTAATGAATAGTGGAAAGGAATTGAAATGAGGGAAAGAATAAATAGATGAATGGAAACTCTTAAAAACAAGTCACTAAGTGTTAAAAGTGCTCCATTTGATCTCCAGTTTAGCTAGAAGACCTCTCCCCACATCAAATTCCAACAAACCAAAGCTAATTGTTTATCGAGATGGCCGAAACAGTGGTCATCCCAATAATAGAAGCATCATATCTGATTTTCAATCTCTTTAATGGCCTTGACATTCCAAGGTTCCAAAGGAAGCCCTAGAAGTTTGGCACATAAAATGTTTCGCTTGATTGGAGCCGAAAGAGGGTTGAATCCCAACATCCATGGTTGAAGGGTAAGGAAACCCCTGCCTCTAACACATTTCTCCTTAGGGATACGGGAAACATCTTCTAGCTCGAGAAAATGGAAACAGAGCGGGACTATTCATTTCATAAAAGAATTCGGGTGGGACTAGCGAATTTGAATTCAAAATTTTGGGCGACACTTAAAGTAATTAGAAATGTTGGACGGGGACTAGGGCATTGAATGAATGTACGTGGACGTATTGAATGAAGGGTTGAAGTCCAAGCAGTGCAGTCAGATAAATAAAGTTTCAATGATGGAGCTGTCGGAGTCGAGCCGTGAACGCTGCCAGAGAAACCATTCCGGAGTCAAGCCATGACCACTACAATAGAAACCATGGTGATGCATGGACATGTAGTTTAATCCTCTCATGCACTAAGCCAATGATTGGCTTAGTGACTTGTTTTTAAGAGTTGCCCTAGGACGTGTCCTAATGTCTCGTTAGTCACAAGAGGAAAGAGGGAAATATCATTAGCCAATGGCCATTGATTCACTATTACACCAAGGCTAATAGCCATTGACTCACTCTTACACCAAGACCACTTTAAGGAAATTTTTTGTTTTAAAAAGTCATTTTTTATTTAGTTATTTTACATTAAAATTTAATATCAATTGAATTATTTTAAATATAAAATTTGTTGATTTTTTTTTTTTTTTTTAAATTGAAGGCCTAGATTGATTTTCAAGGGAATATACTCAGCATATGCTTAGTCTTAATGCTTATCAATGACTGTAGTGTATTAAAGAGTTTGCTAGGTTGTAATGACTTTTAATAAATTTAAAAATTTATATTCTAATAAGTTCTTCCATGATAAATTCTTCATTATTCTTTATAACATTCATTTATATATACTCAAATTTTATTTTGCGAAATGGTCCATTACTTTTAATAAATTTAAAAAATTAGATTCGTGTTCTAATTCTAATAAGTTCCTCTATGATAGGTTTTTCATTATTATTTATAACATTACTTTTTTTCTTAAGTTAATGTTGACCCATAACTTTTTTATACATGGTTAATCAGGGAAATGTGTGCATTACTAAGACATTATTCGTGTTGCAATAGTTTTTTTGGTTATATTTATGAAGCCTTTGACTATGTTAACCCCATTAACATTTTTAACGTGGTTGTGTATTAGTTTAAGACAAAAATATTTTAAGATAAAACTTTATATTTAAGACAAAAACATTTTAAAACAAAACTTTATATTTAAGACAAAAACAAATTGAGACAAAATTATTTTAAGACAAAAATTTATAAAATTTGCTGAAGTTGAGGGACATGTATATCTTACTATTCATTATCTATTGTTGTATGTCCGAGAATAATAAAAATTTCCTCTAATAATTTATAGTGCAATATTTTATGCAAATGCAAATTTGTCATATTGATTATCTTTGTGATCATCTTTGCTACCATTTAGATCTTTCCTACTTCGCTACTTGCCATAATTCTGCTCAAAATTGTGACTCCAAAACTTACTTATTATTTTTTGGTAAAAAGGGGATGAGATTCAATGCCTGTGTTGATGGAAGCCCACTAGATCCCTTTGTTTCAATTTTTTTCCTTAATTTTCTTTCTATACAAACTCCTGTAAGAGTAAGTATCCTTTGGCCTTATGCATGATTTTCTTGAGTATTAGTAATATAAACTATGATTAGTTTGTATCAAACACATTCCTAACCCTCCTATTTTTTTGAGCATGCCATCCGTTGAACATTGTTGTGTTTATATTTTAAACCTCTCTTAGATTTCACTTCTTGATAAGGAACTAGTTGTTCGTCACGTATACAGATGGTTCTAGTCCTTATTGACTAACACATGTTGTAATACTGTATACATTTCCTAAAGTTTGAGATATCTTCAGCACATCTTATTTATTGGAGGAAAAAGGTTTATATTAATATCCACAAATTAGAAAGTGGTTACTTGAACTAGATATGTTAAACATGGTAAATGTGCCCATGGGAGTGCACCCGATAGTTCCATACAAAAATAAAATAAAAGCTCAAACTGGTGATATAAAATGATCTGCGATGAGAAGAGGTCGATAATTTGATTTCATTTTTGTTATTCCTCACAAATCCTCTCTTTGTATGTGCTAAGTCTAAATAATGTAAACACACCCATGAACATCATGTTGGAAGCATATGTGCATACTCATGTATATATTGCATAATTATAGTTAGCAACAAAAATATACTATGTTATTTAGTTATTATATTAAGACATGATATATACAAATGTTCATATTCCATCTCATCAACAAACATACTACATAAACAAAACAAAGGAATGTCCAACCTCTGTATATTTGTTGGTCAATGACTTTGATTAACGAATACATAAATACCTTTCCTAAAAATATTCCTTTTATTTATATAATTATCTTTCTCTTCAAGGATGGTGGTGGGGATGTTTCTCTAATCATGTTTTATCCTCCAATCTGTTGGCGCCTAATACCTACAATCTTAGCCAATGAGCCTCAGAGTTTTAGGTTAAAAGAAAAGAAGAGAGGTGAGGGGGTATACGATAGAATGAGAACTACAAAATTATATAGTTTTAGCTAGTCACAAAATTGCATTATGTAGAGTGTGTTTAGAATTACAACAAATAATAACATTCCTTTTGGGCACCAAGTTGTAAGAACAAATTAGACATCATTGCGTTGGAGTTTTTCTCCATAATAGGGAATTGGACCTGGCACCATAAATAAAGCAACCAAGTCCTTTATAGAGTCTGGAAACAATGCACATTCATGCATGTTAGAGAATATCCTGAAGAGAAGCATGAACTCAACATAAATCATAATTGGATTGACAACTAATTTTTTTATTACAAAATGCATTAAACAAAAGGTGATCCATCAAATATAATTAAATTTGGTTGCTTAAGAGTTGTCACAATATCCATAATTCCAATTTTCATTTAGGAACAAGGTACTTGGATTATTGTTGTTGGGTATCAACATAGAATTTAAAGATTAGTTTCATCACTATCTACTAGAAGGTTATTACATCATTTTCATTAGACCAACCTAGATCCATCTTAACTCCAGATCTATCAAATGCCGAGAGGGATCAAATTTCTCAAGGTGAAAATCTCTTTTTTGAGTGAAAAACTTGAGGAAAGGTATGCACCACTAGATATTTGATCCCTCTTGGTGCTTGATAAATCCAGAGTTAAGATGAATCTAGGTTAGTTTCAGTCGTGTGCGGCCAAAGAAAATATAACGAACATATGATTAATTTTATCAAAACTATGTAAAATCATTTGATACTAATATAATAATTTTAAATATGCTAAATATGTCTAAGATTAATCTGGTCATTTTAATTTAAATTTTCTTAGTTACCTGAGTTTGTTGAGTGATAAATATTGTGAATAACTTTAACTATGAAAAATGATGAAATAAAAATTTTGAATGTAAAGTGATAGTGTAATAGTATTGAATGATAGAAATGTGAATAATAAGAATATCGTAAATTACAAATATTATTCATTGTGATTAGTCTAAAACTATAATATTCTACTATTCTTATTGTCACCCTTGTTACTTTTGTTGTCTTTTCATATCGATTATATGAGAAGGACAGGTTAAACTGTAAACCATTTAAATCTTTAGCTCAAGATATTGTAATAAACATCATACCTTGTCTCTCTTTCTCTCTAATTTTAATAGGTTGAATTACTATAACACAAAAATCAATGTACATTGTCAATATTTTTCTATGCTTACACTGAAATCAATGCACAATTTAATCCAATAACTTTAAAATTAATGCACCATCATAAATCCAACTACATCAAATTAGAAATCAACATCTATACTGAAATCAATGCATCTAATGCAAGAAATGTAATAAGAGTAGAAAACAAGATTTACACCAAAATCAATGCATCTAATGCAAACAATCAAATACTATTAGAAATCAACATTTGCTCTCAAATAAATGCATCTAGTGCAAGTAAGAAAATAGGATTATAATGTATCTAGTGCAAGCAATCAAATAGGATTAGAAATAACCATCTACACTGAAATCAATGCATTTAGTGCAAGCAATAAAATAGGATTATAAATCATCTACATTGGAATCAATGCATCTAGTGCAAGCAATAAGATATTATTAGAAATCAACATTTACATTGAAATCAATGCATCTAGTGGAAGTAATCAAATAGGATTAGAAATCACCATCTACACTAAAATCAATGCATTTAGTGGAAGCAATCAAATAGGATTAGAAATCAACATTTACATTGAAATCGAGGCATCTAGTGAAAGCAATCAAATATCATTACAAATCAACTACACTAAAATCAATACATCTAGTCCAAGCAATGAAATAGGATTAGAAATCACGTCCTAAATTGAAATCAATGCATCTATTCCAATAAGTCTTCTTCCCTCTCTCCCCCCTCCTCCTCTCCCTCTTTCTCTCTCTCTTCCCCTTCTCTCCCTCTCCCCCACTTATATCTCTCTTCCCTCTTGTTGTGCTCTCTCTCTCTCTCTCTCTCTCCATTTTCCTGATCACTCCCTCCCTCTCTCCACCTTTATCTCTATAATTCTTTCTTCTTACCTCCCTCTCTCCCCTTCCAACTCCATCTCTCTTTACCTTCCTCTCTTCACTTGTTGACACCTAATCATCGGGATTGGGTGAATATAATGTAAATAAATAAATAAGTAATATGAACAGTCATCGGGAGATGAAGTGAACAGTCCCTCCCTCATGTATATAATAAAGACCTACCTGAAGGAATGAAATACAAATCAATTTGGGTTGAGGAGTTACTACTTGGTCTGACATTGGTATCAGAGCCAACTCCCAAAATTAGGTTTTGTGTAACTCCTAATGTCAATTTTTGCCTATGTTCCGCCTATTTTGCAGAATTCACACCTGCCCATCTGACTGAATTCAATTTCCCATATATGCGCCGCCCCTTGCTCTAATGCGCAGCCAGCTCTCATATAATCTGTGGTAGGTTTCAGAGCCTGTTGCTCCACCTGCTATTCACCATTATTCTCGCTGCTCATAAACATCTGAACGTTGCTCCCTCCATATGTAGCTCCTCCATTTTGCACCATGAGACCTCTCGCTACGTTCCTTGATGATCTCTTGGTATTCATGGGACATAGAACTATGCATGAAATAAATAGTTTGCTGGTTCCGATAGAGTTCATGGGACATCGTGAACCTGCGCGTTACATGAACTGAACCAAGACCTACTACTGCGCGTTACATGAAATGAACCGAGACCTGCTACTACGCGTTACATTAACTGAACCGAGACCTGCTACTGCACGAGACCTTCGTTCCATTATGTTATGCATTTTCCTGTTTGATGTGGTATTATACAACAACGCTTCACACAAGTCTGCTTGCTTGTTTGACATGTTTTCAGTCCAGTTTTGCTGAAGATGTATCGACTGTCTTTCGTTGACATTTGAAAACGGAAGGGGTCGATGCTGGTGGCGAGAGGAACAGTTTAATGAATGAGTTAATCAAGGTGACTGATTTAAATTCTTTAGTGCTTTAACACAGTGTAATGCCTCTCAACCTTTAATTGAAGAGTGCAACATGTGGGAACACCGTGAGGGTGCATTGAATGGCATAAATGGTGTGTTTGAGTGGTATGTTGTGCGTTGAAAAAAAAAAGTTTTGAAAGTCCATGGTTACACTATTCATGCATTGGTGTAATATCTTGTAATGGCTATGCGTGAGACCATGTGCACAATAGTACTATGTTTCAATACTCTAAGTTTTTTCATTATAGTACTATATTTCAATATAGTACTGTCATACCAATGCCTCTTTGAATTGTAATTTAAAAAAAAAAAATTACCACAAGAAGTACAATTTTAGTGTATATTGGCAGAAGTATTTTTCTATCAACAGAAGTATTTTTTTTTACAGTATGCATTCAATCATATCTATTGTGGGAATAGTTCTCACTGGCAAGTAGAACTATCCTGAGTGGTCCCGGATTATAAAATACACTCTCATTTTCAATGAGTTGTGGAAAGGAGTGTGTGTCGGAGACGGAGACACAGATCCAAAACAACCTACATCAGACAAAGAGCTCTTCATTTGGGAAAACAAGAACAACAAAGCTTATGCATTAATCGTAGCATCTGTATATGAAGAGGTGAGTCACCATATTTCGATATTTTCAACTGCTTTTGAAGCCTTACAAAAGCTGAAAGAACTCTATGACTCACATTCTACACTTGAAGTTGTTCAACTCATGATTAAACTCTTCACTCTTGAACTGCAAAATAATGATCCTCTTGCTCTTGCATCTGTAGTAAAGTCTATAATGCATGATATCATATCCACTAAAGTTGAATTGGATATTCCTCTTATCACTTTTCTCAATGAACTTTATCCTACTTACTCCTATTATCTTGAGTCATTGCAAGCAAATGGTAATCTGAAAGATATCACCTTTGACTCTCTTGTGAAAAAGTTTGCTGAAAGAGAGAAATATTTTGGAAAGAAGACAACCCTTGAATCTTCTGAAGAGGTTGTGTGCCTTGCTCATAAAGAAAAGAATCCTGCAAAAGATTCTTCTAGAGGAAGAGGAAGATATTTCATAGGCAGGGGGGCCAGACACTCTCAAGGAGAAAAGGCAAATTTGCATTGCATACGCTGCAAAAGAAATGGATCACATGATGCCTCTACATGCAAGTTACTGTCATATCCCTCACGTAACTCAATGTAAATAAGTTATGAATTAGTTACAAACTAATTCTTGATAACTGAACGAGGGGAATGCCATGCAACGGGATACCTGGCCACTTTCTCGGGGTGGAAAAATGTATTTCAGTTGTGAACTTGCAGAGGGATGACACACCATTATGAGTTTTCTCATAAATGTTTTAAGCTCGAGGCGGAGGTTTTTAGTGGTGGGTTTTGATGCACGTATTCCTGGTGGCAAACGTCTTGACTGTCATTACATTTTTTTTTTGGTTGGCATTTGCGTTATCTGAAGTTGGCTACCTTAGCCTCGGAAAGTGCAGCACATCTATGATCAACCTGCAAGGTTCAGATTGGACAGTGGAAAGGAAAAGCGTGCTGATCTATGTTGATCAGCGACAAGGTGTCTTTGGCATTTTCTCGTTTTCGACAAGGTAAAGTCGTTCCAGACCAGAATGTCTGAATCTTTTGCGCCTTCCCCTAGCTGGACTGGATATAGGGTTCTGAAACTGGTGGACTTCCGTCAAGAGTGATTATCAGTTGCAGCGAATGAATGAGAGAGTCTACTTTCCGAAATTGCTTCGGAACCAGAGGAGTATCAACTGTATGTAAGTTAAGAACTTGGACTACAGAGTGCAGATACGTTTTCTCAGTTGGATGCAAGAAGCTCTCACAATGCCGAAGTCGAACCTCATTTATCATGCGGTCTTGACTGTGATGTTTTCCATCAGATCTACATTGTGGGTTTTTGGGGATATAGATCTTTCCGCCTTTTGCATAGCTTCTTGGTGGTCAACTAAAGAGATAAGTATATGTTACTTTGCTCATAAAAATAGTTATTTTGGGTAAGGAGAATACATATTCAAACAATAGCTACTGCACTATTAAGAAAATAGAAATAATATTGCATTCTTGGCATATTAAAGAAATAGAAATTGCATTCTTGGAGAAGGGAATGCATATTAAAGAAATATAAATAAATATTGCATTCTTGGCATATTAAAGAAATAGAAATTGCATTCTTGGAGAAGGGAATGCATATTAAAGAAATATAAATAAATATTGCATTCTTGGCATATTAAAGAAATAGAAATTGCATTCTTGGAGAAGGGAATGCATATTAAAAAAATATAAATAAATATTACATTCTTGGCATGTTAAAGAAATAGAAGTAAATATTGCATTCTTGGAGAAGAGAATCTATATGAAAGAAATAGAAGTAAATATTGCATCTTTGGAAAAGAGAATGCATATTAAAGAAATAGAAGTTAATATTGCATTTATGGAAAGAAAGAATGCATATAAAAGAAGTAGAAGTTAAGTTGGATTTTATTGGAAAGGGATATATGCTTTATTGCATTGGGATACTAGTTAATTTAGAAGTTTCTTGTGAGAAATTTATGCATTGCATGCATGTTAGAAATTGCGATATGATATGCTTCTTGGCACATCGATAATCATTCTAACCTTCTTAAAGAAAAATGTATGTTTTATATACACAAATATAGTGTCTTTTTAGGAAAAGAGAGAGCATTCTTCATGCACGGAAATAATAACTTTATAAGAGACCTTTTGAAAAACAAAGACATAGATTCTTTCCTTAAAAGACACACATGAATGAAGATATAATGAATGTGTTATACATGTTAGTAGAACTAATGAGTTAGAACTCCTAAAGGGAATTATGCATTAGTGTAAATAAACATTGTGGAGGTCAAGCAATATTTACTTGGGTGCATGTACTAGTATGTCATGCGTGCTCATGCATATGAGTAGATGTTAAAAGATCTCTTTTAGAAGTTGATTATTGTTTGAGCAATATTGTAACTAATCTTGTTGCCAAGATTGTTGATGACTGCATTGACAGGAAACGATGGCAGATTGTGCCAAAGGAAAGTGCTGTTTAACATTATGGCAGGAAAAGGATTATTGCTCCATGCGGATAAGTTCGAGTTGCGGGAACATACATTGTTAGAACAATCATGCCACAAGGATTATTGTATGTGGCGGTATGTAAGTGAAAGATTTATGGAAATTGTATTAGCTTGTAGCTAGTTATGTGATAACTTAATGATAAGTTATTGTAATGATTTTATAACAATGGTTAAGGGATGGAATCCCTTATAAGCCATTGAGTGAGGGGTGAAATCCCTCACGAGCGCTTAATAAGAAGATTAAACGTTTGTTGGTTTTCACCCTACGGGGTTTCCAGGGTACATCCGTGTTCTATGGTGTGATTGATATGATTGCCTTATGTGTCTGTTGATAATGATGGGTCCTTAATGATGATGGTTCTTTATTTGATATGACAACCATAATGTCTTAGTACATGATTATCTAACATGGTTAAGGATATCAAGAAATGGATGCATGGATTCATGAGACAGTTTTTGTTATTACAGTGATGGTTAAAGGTTATGTAATGGTTATGAACTTTATTGTATTTGATGGCAATTTACTTGATGTACTAATGAATAGTATATCTAATGGTTAGTGATGATTTGTGGAGTTGTGAATTGATTAATTACTTGTGGTAATTGTATAAAAAAATTCTAACTCCCTACTTTTACATGCGAGGTTACCGGGGTATGTGACAAGTGGTATCAGAGCTAAAGGTCCAAGTACTGGCGCCTTTGGGAATTGGTAAGCGGAAAAGAAAGTGAGGTACACTGTTAGTGGGCATCAACTCAGGTATGAGTTTAATCATTCACATATTGATTTACATAGTACACTATTTTGGCATGATATGTGTGATTCATATTTATAACTGCTTTGAGTAGTAAGTAATAAAGTTGTTGCATAACTACATTCATAACATTGGATTCCTGATGAGGGGAAAAGACAATGAAACTTTTGTCGCACCTACGAACAATATTAAACACTCATTACACGTAAGAACAATATTGAACAGTCATTGAGGAAAGTGACAACGAACTACCAGCTTTTGATTTGCAAATATGGTATATTCATTAAACAAAATTGAAGTTACAATGAACAAAACTTAATGAGCCAATGCATGAATATAAATTAGGGGAACATCCTTGAATAGGATGAAAAATTGTTTTTAAAAGGACATTAGAAGAACCCCTCTAGATATTGAAAACATGCAATGAGTCAAGTAGCGAGACTTGATTGTCATAACTAACTTTTGATTCAGTCTTGTCATGGATGCATGAAGACGATTGGTAGTTGAGATTGGTTAGTGTTGTATGACTAACCCATAGAACTTATATGCATTAATTCAATTGGACTTAAGATTATTACAAATTCGAAAATAAGTGAAGGTTGATTGATGTTACATGCATGGAATGTGTGTATGAAGATTTTTACACTCTCTGTGCTATAGTCCAGTTGTTCATGAGAAGAGTTCTTGATTTTATTCACCATGAGAATGCATGATGAATAGTATATGCTTATGTCTTAATAGATTTAATGATGATTACCCTCTAATTAAGTGAAATCCATTAGCATGGTATGTGTTTATCATTACTTGTTGAGAGGTAAAAACCATTGGAGCCTCGATTTAATGATGGTTGAATTTATCTCCACTATGGGAATGATGGATTTCTTATGCATGTTGCATTCCAGTGTGAACTTAATTGGAGAGGCATGTTCGGTGGGTAACATTTATAGGACCCATTCATGGTATAATTACATGTGATAATTATTCATAAATAGACTACCTGTGTTAATACAGTTGTCAGTAAACTCTAACTACCTTCCCCAACTATAGATGCTTCCAAAGGAAATGGAAGCAAGGAGAAGGAAGAAGACCGTGCTGTAGGGATAGACGGAGATGGGAAAAAGAATCGCTAAGTCTAGTGATGACCAGATAGAGCAAGCTTTGGGTGTCAAAATCTTGCAGAAGACTCTAAGTCTGGGGATGACTAGATAGTGCTCGATGTGCATGTGAGTATTCCCTTGACCATGCTTAAGGAGTTGGAAAATGATAACTATAGTGTGTTGATGTTAATGATTTTTCGTAATATCTCCTTGAAGTCATTATTCTGGAATGGTCACATAGTAGGGTTATGATAGTTGTTGCATCTAGCATCAAGCGGTAACTCTGATGCATGTGTGACACTTAGGAGATTATGCTTCTATTTGCATAAGTAGAGCAATTGCTTCCGGTAAGGGTGGTTTAACTTGTTAGTTATGCATGTTGGTCCAAGGATAAGATAAGTGTCTTGTTCACTTACTTGAAGAACACGTATGAATGTTTTATATGATTTCTTAGTAGAGAAAGTATTTGAATGCATGCAATAAAAGAATGGTTCTTTTATAGATTTTCTTGGTAAAGAAAATGTGTTAAGGCGTGCAGTTAAAGATTGATTATTTTGTATGTTTTCTTGGTAAAGAAAATAGGTAGTTCCTATTAGAAAGACTACACGTGAGTCTTGTGTGTGAAATGCTTGTCTCTTGCCTATAAAATCCTTGCTAAATATAGCCAAGTATCTTCTTGAGAAGTGGAGATGAGGCATCTAAATGTCCTGAGGACATAGCATGAAAGGTAGCCAAGTTTTCTTGAATTAAAATAGGTATTTTTATTTGATAAAAGCTTCTTGGAAAATATATATATATATATATATATGTGCTAATTGAATTATGATTCTAGTTAGTTTCTAAGCTCTAGTGAAATGATGATGCATTACATGCATGATAAAGATAGCTAAAGATGTGCTTCTAGGCACATAGATATTCATTTCTAACTTTTTTTAAGAAAGAGTATATTATATATATATACATAAATATAGTTTCACTCTAAAAGAATGTGCATACTTCATGTATGAAGATAAAGGATTTTATGAGAGTTCTTGAAAATGGAAATAGAGGTTCTTTCCTTTAAAGACACATTAGAATAGTGTTCTTACAAGAACCAAAATCATTACTTGTTTCATGAAAAGAACTATGTGCATTGAAGTAAAGTAATTGTGTTAGGAGAACACATGTTGCATATTGGTAGCTATTGTGACTTTGGAATTATGAGTCTGTGTGTACTTAGAGAAAGTGGTCATGTTAGCTTCCTTGAAAATAATAATCTCTTGGAGAGATTGTCTTGTTGGATGAGCTGTGTTGATTTCTTGATTTTGATGCATAAATGATAAGTAAACCTTGTTTTGTATCTTGATTTTTATGCCTAAAGATAGATATCTTTAATAATTTCTTGAAAGGGAATCTTGAGAAACCCTCACATCGGAAGATAGAGAATGAGGTTAAAATGACTTCCTTTAAGAAAGAGGTATGTAGCTTGTTGTATGAAATAATGGTAGTATTCTAGTGAAGGGAATAAGTGTTGCATACATTAAAGAACGGCTTATACGATAAGAAATGGTATGCACAAAGATTAGTCATTGTGACATAAGAGTTATGTTCTTGTATGTTAGAGAAATTATGTTTAATTACACTAACAATGCATGACTAAAGCTAGCCATAGTAAACGTAAGATAATACTCCAATAATGACGATTTGGATTAAGACAACAGACTATGGCAAAATTGGAAATGTTTAGATTATTAACTCAACTGTTGTCGACATTCATTCATTGATGAATATTTTCATATGCTTTTATACATGACAATATTGTATGCATGAGAATTCTTGGAATTGAATACATGTTAACTGATGCATAATTATAACTAACATTGCTGATGGGATTAAGTAGTGGTAGCTTAATGGCAACAAGAAAACTCATCACGTAAATTGCTGCAATGTGAATTGCAATCATAAATGAGAAAGAATGATGTTATATGATATGCATGAATTATGTTATTTGGGAAATTTGCATGCATACAACGTGTATGATAGATATGTTTTCCATCAATCTAGACGTTGTGGACCCATGATGGGGGATAAGTGTAAATGCATGGTGTACATGCATGTTTATTTTGTTGATGATAATGATTATATGGTTCATTATGTAAATTAATTTGGGAAAGATTGATAATAGAGAAATTTAACATGCCAGACAGTTGCAGATAGTTGTGAAAGGCTGGAATGCCTTGGGTTGATGGCAATTACCTGCCCGGAGGGGTTGATGGTACTTGTCTGCCCGGAGTTGGGTTGATGGCAGCTACCTGCCCGGAGGGGTTGATGGTACTTGTCTGCCCGGAGTTGGGTTGATGGCAGCTACCTGCCCGGAGGGGTTGATGGTACTTGTCTGCCCAGATTTCCTCTCCCTGGAATTCTTGAGCTGGTTGGCCAGTGGAATTCCATGTTAGACCTGGTAAGGTCTCTATCAAAGAAACTGTCTGGATGTGAAAATGACTCGATCTGGTTGTGGAAACTAGTTCCCATGGGTTGGGAATTCTTTAGCTTATTATGGTACTCATAGCTAAAGAAATTAATGAATCAACTATATGATATGTTAAAGATGAATTCTATATATAGTTGTGTAAAATATGTTATGCACGTTTAACAGGAAATGAATTTAGTACTCAATAAGGAGTTATTGGAAATTTTAATTCCTTTGTTGTATTACTAATCTTGTGAAAGTCTTAGTAGGGGCTAAGACCATTTTCAAATGATGCAGTGATTGACTGTTTTGATGATTAGAGAGCTAGGTGCTCTTTTGGTACTTCTAGAAGTACATTGTGGATGTCTTTAGTGAGAATTCGCTCAGTGTGCACGTGAGCAGTGATTCATCATTTGATGATTAGTATTAGTGCTCTTTAGGTACTTGTAAGAGTATTGTGATTTAGAAATCATCTAACACTTCACAATTGATTGCTAGTCAAAAGTATTTCATTTTATAGTGACTAATGTGATTGAATTTGTTAGTCATATATTACAGGAATTACTTACCATGGAGGAATGAAGAGTTTTCCAACCACTATTAAAATAATTACATGAAAGTATTCATGGTTTTCAAAATAGATGGTAAATAATGGTAAGTTGACACAAAGAATTGTTATCATGAATGAATAAGGGCCAAGTGGTGGCGATTAGAAGTTGCATATTTTTGCAATTACGAATGCTTATGTTTATTGATGCTTATAACTAATGATATTTCTTATGACTATATCATTACTATTTTGTTTGTTGTCTTTGATTTTAAAGAGGAAGGATCACATTTTGTGTGGTTTAGATGATTCTACAATGAGTAAAATCTCAAGTTTCCAATGAAAGATGAACACCGAGGACGGTGTTCTTGTTAGGGGGGGAGTATGTCATATCCCTCACGTAACTCAATGTAAATAAGTTATGAATTAGTTACAAACTAATTCTTGATAACTGAACGAGGGGAATGCCATGCAACGGGATACCTGGCCACTTTCTCGGGGTGGAAAAATGTATTTCAGTTGTGAACTTGCGGAGGGATGACACACCATTATGGGTTTTCTCATAAATGTTTTAAGCTCGAGGCGGAGGTTTTTAGTGGTGGGTTTTGATGCACGTATTCCTGGTGGCAAATGTCTTGACTGTCATTACATTTTTTTTTGGTTGGCATTTGCGTTATCTGAAGTTGGCTACCTTAGCCTCGGAAAGTGCAGCACATCTATGATCAACCTGCAAGGTTCAGATTGGACAGTGGAAAGGAAAATCGTGCTGATCTATGTTGATCAGCGACAAGGTGTCTTTGGCATTTTCTCGTTTTCGACAAGGTAAACTCGTTCCAGACCAGAATGTCTGAATCTTTTGCGCCTTCCCCTAGCTGGACTGGATATAGGGTTCTGAAACTGGTGGACTTCCGTCAAGAGTGATTATCAGTTGCAGCGGATGAATGAGAGAGTCTACTTTCCGAAATTGCTTCGGAACCAGAGGAGTATCAACTGTATGTAAGTTGAGAACTTGGACTACAGAGTGCAGATACGTTTTCTCAGTTGGATGCAAGAAGCTCTCACAATGCCGAAGTCGAACCTCATTTATCATGCGGTCTTGACTGTGATGTTTTCCATCGGATCTACATTGTGGGTTTTTGGGGATATAGATCTTTCCGCCTTTTGAAGAGCTTCTTGGTGGTCAACTAAAGAGATAAGTATATGTTACTTTGCTCATAAAAATAGTTATTTTGGGTAAGGAGAATACATATTCAAACAATAGCTACTGCACTATTAAGAAAATAGAAATAATATTGCATTCTTGGCATATTAAAGAAATAGAAATTGCATTCTTGGAGAAGGGAATGCATATTAAAGAAATATAAATAAATATTGCATTCTTGGCATATTAAAGAAATAGAAATTGCATTCTTGGAGAAGGGAATGCATATTAAAGAAATATAAATAAATATTGCATTCTTGGCATATTAAAGAAATAGAAATTGCATTCTTGGAGAAGGGAATGCATATTAAAGAAATATAAATAAATATTACATTCTTGGCATATTAAAGAAATAGAAGTAAATATTGCATTCTTGGAGAAGAGAATCTATATTAAAGAAATAGAAGTAAATATTGCATCTTTGGAAAAGAGAATGCATATTAAAGAAATAGAAGTTAATATTGCATTTATGGAAAGAAAGAATGCATATAAAAGAAGTAGAAGTTAAGTTGGATTTTATTGGAAAGGGATATATGCTTTATTGCATTGGGATACTAGTTAATTTAGAAGTTTCTTGTGAGAAATTTATGCATTGCATGCATGTTAGAAATTGCGATATGATATGCTTCTTGGCACATCGATAATCATTCTAACCTTCTTAAAGAAAAATGTATGTTTTATATACACAAATATAGTGTCTTTTTAGGAAAAGAGAGAGCATTCTTCATGCACGGAAATAATAACTTTATAAGAGACCTTTTGAAAAACAAAGACAGAGATTCTTTCCTTAAAAGACACACATGAATGAAGATATAATGAATGTGTTATACATGTTAGTAGAACTAATGAGTTAGAACTCCTAAAGGGAATCATGCATTAGTGTAAATAAACATTGTGGAAGTCAAGCAATATTTACTTGGGTGCATGTACTAGTATGTCATGCGTGCTCATGCATATGAGTAGATGTTAAAAGATCTCTTTTAGAAGTTGATTATTGTTTGAGCAATATTGTAACTAATCTTGTTGCCAAGATTGTTGATGACTGCATTGACAGGAAATGATGGCAGATTGTGCCAAAGGAAAGTGCTGTTTAACATTATGGCAGGAAAAGGATTATTGCTCCATGCGGATAAGTTCGAGTTGCAGGAACATACATTGTTAGAACAATCATGCCACAAGGATTATTGTATGTGGCGGTATGTAAGTGAAAGATTTATGGAAGTTGTATTAGCTTGTAGCTAGTTATGTGATAACTTAATGATAAGTTATTGTAATGATTTTATAACAATGGTTAAGGGATGGAATCCCTTATAAGCCATTGAGTGAGGGGTGAAATCCCTCACGAGCGTTTAATAAGAAGATTAAACGTTTGCTGGTTTTCACCCTACGGGGTTTCCAGGGTACATCCGTGTTCTATGGTGTGATTGATATGATTGCCTTATGTGTCTGTTGATAATGATGGGTCCTTAATGATGATGGTTCTTTATTTGATATGACAACCATAATGTCTTAGTACATGATTATCTAACATGGTTAAGGATATCAAGAAATGGATGCATGGATTCATGAGACAGTTTTTGTTATTACAGTGATGGTTAAAGGTTATGCAATGGTTATGAAATTTACTGTATTTGATGGCAATTTACTTGATGTACTAATGAATAGTATATCTAATGGTTAGTGATGATTTGTGTAGTTGTGAATTGATTAATTACTTGTGGTAGTTGTATAAAAAAAATTCTAACTCCCTACTTTTACATGCGAAGTTACCGGGGTATGTGACAGTTACCATGGGACAAAATTGAGCAGCAAAGAAACCAACAGAAAGGTAAAACTGATGATACAGACAAAGGTAAAGCACTTGAATCCGCTCACTATGTTGTGGCACAATGTAATATTGGAGTAAATGAAGATTTATTTAATGCTTCACTTGCTTCTTGGAAAAATTATTGGTTGCTTGACTCAGGAGCAACTTGCCACATGACTCATAGAAATATTTTTTGGAAGAATTTACTGACAATGTTGATGGAGCAATATACTTTGCAGACCAATCAAAAATCAAGCCATCAGGGCTTGGCACAATCAGGCTTAAATTGCGTAGTCCTCCAAACTTTCTTCTGCACCATGTTCTATATCTCCCACAACTCAAGAGAAACTTGTTGTCTTTGGTCCACATCTGCCAGCAAAGTCACTCCATTCATATGTTTGATGGAAAGCTTGAGGTAAGAAAAGCATCTGACCACTCACTTGTCATGAGGGGAATAGAAAAAGAAAGGCTTCTCAAGCTGCAAGGAACCTCTGCTCGTGCACAAAATTTCTCTTACAATTCTCATCATGAAGAAGGTACACTTCCATCAAGTTTATTATGGCATGCTATACTTGGACATTTGAACTATGACAACCTCCTCTTGTTGAAGAAAAATGGTATTGTTGGTTTGCCTACAATTCCTAGGAAACTTAAGCAATGTGATGCTTGCATTCTAGGAAAGCATAGCAAACAGTCTTTTCATGATTCACATTCAAGAGCACATAGAAAACTTGAACTCATTCATTCAGATTTATGTGGTCCAATGCCTGTTCCTTCTGCAAATGGAAATAAATATATGATGACATTTATTGATGACTACACCAGAATGTGTTGGATTTATTTATTGAAGAACAAATCTGATGCTTTTCAAACATTCAAGAATTTTCATAAATGGATTGAAAATGATGCACAATCTCATATTGGGTCTATTTTCACTGACAATGGAAAAGAATACACATCAAATGAATTTGAAAACTATCTTTGCCAACATGGGATCAAACATCAAACAACTGTGCCTTATAATCCCCAACAGAATGGTGTAGCTGAAAGAATGAATAGGGCAATCTTAAATATGCTATGATCCATGCTCTTCTTCAAAAATGTAAAGATAATGTTTTGGGCTGATGTTGTTCTATGTGCTGCATATATAAAGAATAGATGTCCATCTAATGCTATTAGAAACAAGACTCCATATGAAATGTGGTATGGACATGTTCCTTCGGTAAAGCATCTTAGGGTCTTTGGTTCCACCTGTTATGCCTTGATACCAAAGGTACATAGAAACAAACTTGGTGCTATAAGTCATAAGTGTATCTTCCTGGGGTATTCAAACACCTCCAAAGCATATCGTCTCTATGATAAAGTAAATAAAAAGTTTGTTGTATCTAGAGATGTAATTTTTCTTGAATCATCCAAAACTGACAATGTTGTTGAGCGGCAACTTGATCGCTTGGATAGATTCGTAAATGAAAAATCATTTCAAGAATTTGATAATCAGATTCCACATCTTGAAGGGGGGATTTCTATATTAGATCAACATGTGGAATATTCTTCTAAAGAACACTCTCCCCCGCATGAAACCCCAACAACGGATGATGCTTTAAGTGATGTGATTGATAGAATTGGGAGACTCAATCTTGATTCAGTCCCAACTTAATCAACGGAGCAGCCTGGACCATCTGAGAAAGGTCCCCCAAAGTGGCTGACAAAGATACTTGAAAGTGTTCATCCTGATGAAGTTGGAAAGACAGGAACTAGAAATTCAAACTGGGAAAATGGAGGTGATGTAGATGACTCTAATTCACCTGTTGATATGGATGTTTCTTATGATTGTGAATTGAACTTGTCTACAGATTTTGAACCAACTTCCTTCAAAGAAATTGCTTCTCATGATGAATGGAAAGAAGCGATGCAAAAGGAGTATGATGCCCTCATAAAGAACGACACTTGGAAGTTGGTTGATCCTCCATTAGGAGCCAAACCAATTGGCTGCAAGTGGGTCTACAAGAACAAGCATAAAGTTGATGGCTCAATTGACAAGTACAAAGCTAGGCTTGTGGAAAAATATTTCTCACAGAAGGAAGGGGTCAATTACGAGGATACTTTTCCCCCCACAGCAAAATGGGCTACCATCCGGACACTCTTTGCCCTAGCAGCTCAGAACGGTTGGAAAGTCCATCAAATGGATGTAAAAAATTGCCTTCTTGAATGGAGACCTAAAAGAGAATGTTTCTATGTCCCAGCTTGAAGGATTTGTTGTGAAAGGACATGAACATAAAGTATGAAAACTTGTGAAGTCCTTATATGGCCTCAAATAAGCACCGCGAGCCTAGTATGAAAAACTAACTGAGCATCTTCTGAAACTCAAGTTAAAACATTATGATCTTGATGATGCAACTTTATTTGTCAAGAAAGTTGGTAAAACAATTGTATATCTTGTGGCATATGTAGATGATCTTTTGATGACAGGGAACAATGAAAGCTACATTGCATCCATAAAGAAGGAATTGGGGAAAAGTTTTGAAATGACTGATTTGGGCTATGTTCACTACTATCTTGGTATTGAAGTAACCCAACATCCGAAGTCCATATTTCTTTCTCAAAATAAATACATTGGAGATCTGTTGAACAGGTTTGGCATGACAGAATGAAATTCTCTTACTACTCTAATGGAACAAAACTTAAAGCTCACATCTATTTAAAGAAAACAATTTGAGGATGCAACAAAGTATAGACAACTTGTAGGAAGTCTCAACTACCTAACTACTACCAGACCAAACATTTCATTTGTTGTAGGAATCCTCTCTAGGTTTATGCAAAAGCCTTGTGAGGGACATTGGTCTACTGCAAAAAGAGTTCTAAGGTACTTGAAGGGAACTCAAGACTCTGGAATCAAGTATACACAGGTGGACGACTTCAGCTTGATTGGATACTCTGATTCAGACTTCGATGGAGACAAAGAAACTGGGGTATCTACTTCAGGATATGCTATGAGTCTTGGATTAGGAGCTGTCTCTTGGATATCATGCAAACAATCAGTTCCAGTAGATTCCACAATAGAAGCAGAATATGTGGCAGCAGTTGAAGCAACAAAATAAATTGTGTGGCTTAGGAAAATTCTTGAAGATTTGCAGGTAAAACAAGTACAATCAACTCCACTCATGATTGACAATACCTCTGCAATAAAGTTGGTCAAGAACCCAAAGTTCCATGATCGAACAAAGCACATGAATACTAAATATCATCTAATTTGACATCATGTTGAGGCCAAAACAATCCATCTCCATCATTGTTCCACTAATGAGAAAATTGCATAAATCTTCACCAAAGCGCTTGGAAGAGAAAAACTTGAATGATTCAGAATGATGCTTGGACTCACCAACATCCCTTTAGATTAAGGGGGGAATGTTGACACCTAATCATCAGGATTGGGTGAATATAATGTAAATAAATAAATAAGTAATATGAACAGTCATTGGGAGATGAAGTGAACAGTCTCTCCCTCATGTATATAACAAAGACCTACCTGAAGGAATGAAATACGAATCAATTTTGGTTGAGGAGTTACTGCTTGGTCTGACATCACTCTCTCACATCCTCTCTCTTTCTCTCTCTCTCTTCACCCTCCAACTTTGTTACTATATCCTTCCCTCTCTCCTCTATCCTTCTCTCCCCCATTCTCTCCATATCTCCTTCTTTGTCTCTTTATCTCACCTCCAAACATTAAAACTCTCTCTCCATCTCTCCCTTTTCACTCCCTCTCTCTCTCCACTTCTCACTCTCTATGTATTTCTTCTTCCCTCCCTTTCTCCTCCTCTCTCTCAAGTCCGCTCTCCCATACTTCCTCTCTCTCCCTGTCTCTCCTACCTCCCTCTCTCTTCCCCCATCTCTCTCTCTCTCTATCTCTCTCTCTCCAACTATATTACTATATCCCTCCCTCTCTCCTTCAATTCCCCCGTTCTCTCCATCTCTCTTTCTTTGTCTCTTTATCTCACCCTAAAAATACACTAACTCTCTCCATCTCTCCCTTGCAACTCCCTCTCTCTCCACTTCTCACTCTCTATGTATTTCCTTTTACTTCCTTCTCTCGTCCTCTCTTGCAAATCCTCTCTCTCATCCTTCCTCTCTCCCAATTTCTCTCTTACCTTCCTCTCTCTCCCCTCTCTCTCTCTCTCTCTCTCTCCCCTCCAATCCTCTCATTATCTCCCTCCCTCTCTCCTTCTCTCTCTCCCCACTCCATCTTTGTGTCTCATTATACCTCTCTTACCCTTCTCTACCTCTCACACTAATATCCCTCTCGCTCTCTCTCTCTCTTTCTCTCTTCATTCCTACTCTTCCCTATCCTTAAGTTTATCTCTATTTCTCCCTTGTCACTCCCCGTATCTCTCCACCTCTACCACTCTATGTCTTTGTTCTTCCCTCCCATATATATCTAGAGTTAATATATATTATAATATATTAATATGAATATTAGATTTAATAATAATAATATTAATCTTTCAATATTAATATTAGGGTTAATAATGTGTTTTTTGCATGGTATTAATAATAATTTTTCCCATGGTATTTGGCCCATAGGCTTGGTATATGATTAGATGTTGATTTCTAATCTTATTTGATATATTTCTGTTTGTTTATCATACTTCTTTATACTTTTTTTTATATTTATTTATTTACCATACCTCTTTTATAAATATGGTATTTGACCTATGGTATTATTAATAATTTCTCCCATGATATTTGGCCCATGGTAGTATTAATTATTTCTCCCATGGTATTTGGCCCATTGGATTCACCTAAACAAAATATATTTTTTGAGCTTTCATGGATATAAAGAAGTTTATGGAATAAATATAAAAGGAGGTTTTATTTATTTTCCATACCTCTAGTTTATTTATATTTTTATTTATTTACCATACCTCTAGAGAAAATATAAAAGAAGTGCTTTCTTTATTTACCATACCTCTTGTTTATCTATATTTTTATTTATTTACCATACATCTTTTTTGAGTGTTCGTAAAACTCTTTATATTTTAAATTTATATTGTATTTATACATACTAATAATAAGATTGATTTTTAAAGAGGGCCTTAGAAATGTTAAATGTTAAGCATTACACTTACATTTACATTTATGTTTACATGTTTACATTTACGTTTTTATGCGAGATCTAGCCCATGCTAGGTTGCCCAATAAATACAAAATTATATTTATAATTTATTAGTGTTTCATTTTTGTAAAATAATAAATAAATAATTATTAAATATATTTACTTTTATTATATTTCAAAATTATATATACCAGCATAGATCCATCTTTACTCTGGATCTACCAAGCCCCGAGAGGGATCAAATCTTTATTCACTCTATACTAGTTTGCAAATAAGGATACTTGATCCCTCTCCGGGCTTAGTAGACCTAAAGTAAAAATGGATCTATTCTGGTTTAATTTCCCCTTTAAATAGGCTACATCACCTAAATAAAAACTCATTTTAGAGTGTTCGTAAATATAAAATGAATTATGGAGTAAATATAAAAAAAAAAGTTTTATTTGTTTACATGGTATTTGGCTTATAGGCTTCACCTAAATAAAACCTCATTTTTAAGCGTTGGTAAATATAAAGTGAATTATGGAGTAAATATATTAAAATATTTTATTTATTTACCATACCTCAGGTTTATTTATATTCTTATTAAATTACCATATCTCTTTTATAAATGGTATTTGGACCATGATGTTTAGCCCCTGGTATTAAAATTGTGTTTGGCCCATAGGCTTCACCTAAATAGAACCTCTTTTTTGAGTCTCCTTAAATATGAAGATGTTTATGGACTAAATATAAAAAGAGGTTTTATTTATTTACCATACCTCTAGTTTATTTATATTTTTATTTATTTTCCATACTTTGGCAATAAGTATAAAAAGAGTTTTTATTTATTTACTATACCTCCACTTTATTTATATTTTTTTATTTACCATACCTATTTTTTAATTGTTCATAAACCTCTTTATATTTTAAATTTATAATGTGTTTATAAATAATAATAATTGTATTTATTTTTAAATAGGGCCGACATTACATTTAAAAGTTAAGTTAAACATTATATGTTAAATGTTTACATTTACATTTACATTTAGATTTTCACATTTATGTGAGATCTACCCCATACTTGGTTGTAGAGGTCTCGACCCAAAAAATATATTTATAATTTATTCATATTTCATTTTTGTAAAATAATAAATAAATGATTATTAAATATATTTATTTCTACTATAATCCAAAATTACATATACCAACATAGATCCATCTTTACTCTGGATCTACCAAGCCCCCAGAGGGATCAAATATTTTTTCACTCTATGCTAGTTTGCATATATACCATGGGTCAATACCATGTGTCATCTTTATTTTTATTAATATTAATATTAGGGTTAATAATGTTTTTTTGCATGGTATTAATAATAATTTGGCCCATGTTATTTGGCCAATATGATTCACCTACATAAAATCTCATTTTTGAGTGTTCTTAAATGTAAAGTGAATTATGGAGTAAATATAAAAAATGTTTTATTTATTTACCGTACCTCGTTTATTTATATTTTTATTAATTCACCATACCTCTTTTATAAATATGGTATTTGACTCATGGTATTAAAATGCTATTTGGCCCATAGGCTTCACCTAAATAAAACTTCTTTTTGAGTCTCCTTAAATATGAAGAGGTTTATAGACTAAATATAAAAAGAGGTTTTATTTATTTACCATACCTCTAGTTTATTTATATTTTTATTTATTTGACATACTTTTGGAGTAAGTATAAAAAAAGCTATATTTATTTACCATACCTCCAGTTTATTTATATTTTTATTTATTTGTCATACATATTTTTTTAGCTTTCATAAACTTTTTTATATTTTAAATTTATATTGTGTTTATAAATAATAATAATTAGATTGATTTCTAAATAGGGCCGATAGTAGATTAAAAATGTTAAATGTTAAACATTACATGTTAAATGTTTACATTTACACAATTATGTGAGATCTACCCATGCTCCGTTGTAGAGGGCCTCCCGACACAATAAACACAATAGATTGAAGCATGCCATTACCATTCTCTCAAATTAAATTGATGGGTTAAGAATCATTATACAGTGCCAACTACCAAGGCTCTAAAAAAACCCAAACATATGAAGGATTTCCTTTCATGGTCATGTAAAATATAGGTCATCAATTAGATAGCCTCATACCCAACAAAATTCATTTTCCTTATTACTTTATTTTAGAGGAAACACAAAAATGTCTCCTTTATGGGTTCATAAAATTTTTCCTTTATGGGTTCACATAGAGAAAATGGAGTTTAATGTGATGGGCACGTGGTCACTATATTTGTTGTCAAACTCATTGGATAATGGAAATTTATTACTAATATTTGGTAATTATTTTTGGTAGAATGACAATTAAGAAATTGAATGGTTAACTTGGCCATGGTATGGGTGTGTTTGTTTTTCAACCATAATTAAATGATTGCACTTGATGCACCCATTTCAATGTAATGTTGATTTATAATCTTATTTTATTGTTTGCATCATATGCATGCATTTATATCAATGTAGATATTAATCTATGATATGCTGTGATGTAAATATATTTCATCTATTTTAATATATTCAAAAATTGATTACCTGAACTGATTTCTATTATAATAATAATACTAATTAATATATAGTTTACTCCATAGATTGAGTGCAATTTATCAATTGATCAAGAAGCTTCAATTACCAACACCATTTATATATATCATAATATATTGTTTTGATACCTTTCCTTCTTCCTCAATGAAAGCTATGACTCTATTTGAATTAAAATTCCTTGAGAGACATATTATGCAAATCAAGAAAGAGAATATGATTTATATTTGTGATAGACAACATGAACCACAACAATGAGTTATTAGTGTGCACAATTTAAAACGAAATATTTTAAACATATTTAGAATTATTAGATTCATGCTAATGCACTACGCAAACCATCCTATATCTATCTTAACTCCATATTTATCTAGTAAAGAAGGATCACATTTGTAGAGATGCAAATATTTCCTCAAATTTTGTACTCAAAAAGAGGTTTGCACATTCTTTATCTCTCTCAATGCTTGATAGATCTGAAGTTCAGATGGATCTAGGATTATTAAGTCAACTCCATGTTACCCACCTATAAAATTACTCATCCTCTTACACATCCTCCTCATATTAGATTATAAAAATGACGAAACAATAATAAGTATAAGAACTCCATTTTTCTATAAAGCATCCTCTTACACATCCTCCTCATATTAGATTATAAAAATGATGAAACAATAGTAAGTATAAGAACTTCATCTTACACATCCTCCTCATATTAGATTATAAAAATGACGAAACAATAGTAAGTATAAGAACTCCATTTTTCTATAAGGTGATGGTAAACAATACATTTATTAAATGGTTAGATGATTTTATACTAATATAATGAATGCTCAAGCTAATCTTTTCATATTGAATGCATAGGATTCAATGATTCCTAAAGAGCATATGTGCTAGATAGGGACGCTAAGAAATATTATAGAAAACTTATTTAATGCATATAAATTTTACATAAACAAGATTTGAAATAGTGACTAGTAGAATGCTAATAAATTTGTTTTCAAGCTTACGATATGTGAAATAGTGACTATTAAATCCTAATTATTGTGATATGTGAAATGGTGACCATTAAATCTTAATTAATTATTTTTTAAGAAAAGTTCCAAAATTTATTTTTGGAAAAAAAATTTTAATTAAAAAAAAGCACAAAACAAAAAATAAAATTGAAAATTAAACAGTAAACCATCCAAAAACCTCTTAATGTTGATTAAGAAGTTAAAGTTTACAACCATCACAAAGACTTATGCAATTATTGAAAATTAAATAAGTCCCAAAAGCCAGACACTTGGGAAGTTGTTAACCTAAAAGAGACTAAAAGGTAAATGGGAAAATTGAAAGTTAATCATAAAACAATTTTAGTATCCGTCGGTGTTGATCAAAAAGTTAAAGTTTAAAATAATTGCAAAGGGACGATTGGCTTAGTGCCTCGGATTCCCAAATAAAAAAATCAAGGTTTAAAATAATTCTAAAAACACGATCATTGATCATTGGATGATTGGCTTAGTGTCTTAAAAATTAAAATTTAAAATAATCTGAAAAACTTAATGATTGGCTTAATGCTTGGGATTTCAACATAGAACTTACGAAAAGTAGGGCAATATTTTTGTCGCAAGAATTGCATTAGATTTAGATGACAAGTTCATAGTCGAAGAGTTCCAAGGCAATGAAGGTTTTGGTAGTTTTAAATGATCAATTCATTTTTGAAGATATGCAAAATGAGGAAGGCATAGGGTATTGCAAATGGGATTTGTTTATTTATTTTTTTGGAAAACTTATAACCTTTGGGGGTGGGAAAAATTTTTATATGTTTTTTGATTTGGATATAGTTTGGCATAATTTCAAAAACTTCATTTTTTGGAAATGAGATAAAAAAATAAATGTTAATGAATTTGAGATATAATAGTATGATAGCTTAAATTTTGTTAATAAAATAATATAATAAAAATTATAAACCAAAAAAATAAAATTATAAAATAAAAATATATTAATAAATTAAATGAAATAATATGAATGGTTAAAATGTGATAGTATTATAGAAATTTGTGAATAATGTTTATTCACAAAAACAAATATTAAGAGAACTTAAAGTGACATTTTTTAAGATAAAGTGTGATGTTTTACATTTTAAGGATACAAAACCATAAAATATAAAGTGCTAAAAAAAAGTCTCCAAATGAAATATTTGGAAAGTACTAGTTGATACATCAATAGCCATGAACATGAATTTTAATATACTCTTTGTGCTTTATTAGCTACACAATTAAGTATAGCTAAAAATAAATAGCTTGTTATAAAGAATTATTTAAAAGCAGCGATATATACCCACCATTTTATTTTGGCCTTGGCAAAATTAAATAATAAAACATATACAGCCACAGCTCAATTAATATCTTATATAATATACTAAATATTTATTAAAATTAATCATAGGTCCACCACCAGCAATAGAAACTATGCTCTAAGGTATTGAATGGCTTGACAGTACTATGAAAGATCTTGCGTCTGTGTACAGCCTCACCATCACCATCCCATTCCTTCCCATAGCATAGGAAATACCAATCGCCCTAATGGTTTAGTGCATAGTGTACATACATTACGATGCTATGTACCAAAAATTCTTCGGAATTTTCGGGCAGCTGCATTGCTCAGGCGCCAGCTCGCTTCATTGCTCCGAGCCTCTAGCACGCATCACTACTCCGAGCCTCCGAGTTCCCCATGCTCCACTTATCCTATGTAGTTAATGACATCTATGTTATGCATTCAATGTCACTTATTCGCGCACGCAAATTTTGAAAATGAAATTCAAATTCAGAGTCAGAGTCACCCCCTCAAATTTTTTAAATGAAATGTAAACGACAGAGCACATGGTAATCGCCATTTATGAGAGCAGCCATGGTCCAAGGATTCCAGATTCGTCAGGGTGTCTCAAAGTTGTTCATGTGGACATCCACAAGTTGATTGTTAGCAATCTTGAACCAAATCTTTTGATTATCGCGCAAACCAGAAATCTGTGGATGTCAAAGTTGCTGCATATATGAGAATAAGTCGGTGAAGAATCAAAATATATCGATCTTGGAAGATAAAATTACACACAGGCGAAAGGATGGCGAAGCAAGCACAGGGATGCGTGTCCTAAATTTGTATCTGCTTTTGTTCATGGGCGAACTCCTCCCCGACGACATTCTAGAGCAAATACACTCTCCATCCAAGATGCAAGAGCTACTTGAATTGACGGGCAGACTCACCAATGACGCCAGAGATTTCCAGGAATTTGTAATTGAAATTAAGATTTATTTTATAAATTATCTTTACAACTTTAAATTATGACTATTTTCCCCCTAACCCCCTCTGAATTATTTTTCATTTTCCACTATGAGGGACGAGAAGGAATATGGGCAGATAGCGTCCGACGTAGAGTGTTATGTGAAAGATCAAGTATTGAATATGGTTTAAACAATATCAATGACATCCTTGATCATTCCTTTAAGGAATTGAATTGGGAATTTTTAAAGCATGAGGTTGTGCCGCTGTGTTACAAGAAGTTCAGTGTCGGTCTTGCAATAGCCATGCAATTCTTTTGAATTGGGAATTTTTAAAGCATGAGGTTGTGCCGCTGTGTTACAAGAAGTTCAGTGTCGGTCTTGCAATAGCCATGCAATTCTTCTTCAAATATAAACATGGATTTTCCACTTCTAACAAGGAGATAAAAGACCAAATATGGAAAGTTTTCATTGAGCAGGTCCCATTCTAGAGTTTATTTATTAACAACACAAGATGGTTATCTGTACCAATTGTTTCCTTTGCGAAGTTTTTTTTATAATTAGTTCCATCCGATTCCTGATCTTTCTTGTGTTTCTTTGCTCAAGGGTTTTATAAAATGCTGTGATGACTTCCAAAAAAAAATATCAGTTTGGAACTTCACATTATGGAGAACTCGTTGACCACATTTTATCAGATAGTTTCATAATGCGTTATTAATGAAAAATGTTTCATACGATCCGAAGAAAGTGTTTACGAATTACTTACGCACAAACGGAAGAGAAGTGAAATATTTATAAATATCTCAGGGCATTAAGATAACTAAAATAAATGTAATCAATGCATTTTATAAATATTGTATTAGGACATTTTCCTTTATAAAGACATTCATTAATGTAATTGGATCTGGTAACAGTTACGATTAGGAAGTAAGGTTCTCGCTATTTTCTATTTCTATATAAAAGTAGAAATTTATTTTTAAATTTACTATAGATTTGATTATATAAATATCAACAAAAAATAGTTATTAAGAAATCTATATTATTCATTTAATAATTAATTCTAATATAATATATAATAATTACTAAATAATAATAAAATATATGGAGATTGTGTATATATATAATTTATTTTATGAAATTTTTTATCTTTTTCATTATATTTGGTAACTTCTCAATGTGACTTTTTTTTTAATGTTTTACAATTATTTTTTTTCAAGTTTATTTAAAGGATTTTGTTACGTCAAAACTATGATCACAAAACGATGGGTTAAAGTCTAAAACCATAAAACTCATATAAATACAATAACTTATTTGCAAAATCACGGATATACTTAACATTTCACAAAGTAAATATAATGATTTATTTATTGACTCAAAACCATAACACTTGAGGTAAATGTAATAACTTATTTACGGAGTCAAGGTTAAAATACTCATCTAACATTTCACAAAGTAAATATAATGATTTATTTGCCCACTTAAGGTTAAAGTAACATTTCCTTCTTACATCCTCTGATTACTTACTACTTACATAAATTCACTAACATTCTCTCCTTCCATCCTCTCATTACTTATGTAAATTCACTAACTTATTTACTGAGTTAACATATTGACTTAACATTTCACAAGTTAAACACAATGATTCCTTTACAGACTTAATGGTAATGTCACATTTTCCTCTTAAAAATTTTGGGATAACATAGGACATCCCCTCATTACCTATATCTACATCTAAACTTTATATAACACATGCATAACCAAACCTTACACTAGTATACCTATTTACATGTCTTTAAAAAAGAAATCAATTATATTAAAAAATACTCATTTACCTTTGTTTAAAAAAGAAATCAATTCAATTATAAAATATTTCTTCTCTTTTTTTGGTTTTTATTATTATTGGTATTACTTTTAGGAGTCCATGGGAATGCACTTACCATGTCCAATTATGAGTTTGCGATCACTTTTCCCTCTACTACATGATCCATTACAATGTGAATACCTTGCAATCATAACAATACATGATACATCACCTCAAACACATGGAATGATGCCTCTAAGATGTCTAAGTTAGAATACATGTCCACAAGGGTGCTCTCCATCTTCCTCCATTATCTAATCATTAACAACCTATACTACATCCACATTTTTAGATCATAGAGAATTATCAACCTAAATTTCTAACTTTAGATCTATATGATATAACATTTCCATATTCAATTCTTACAACAACTCATAACCATAATTTGGATATTGTGGTTAAAAATAAATAATGCAAAAAAAAATAATAACAAAATGCACTTAAATCATGCATAAATAATTGTACTTAAATTTATTCCTTATAATAAAAAATATCTTCCACAACCAAATTCAATGCTGAAATCATTATCACGGAATATAAAAAACATATTTAAAAAATTGAATACATCTTAATCCACTCGGCATTATAAATATAACCCAAAAAAATTATAAATATAAACCAAAAAAAAATATATTAAACACAATAATTTATATATTACTTTTTTATTAAATTAAATATTTATTTTTAAACCATATCTTTTACTAAATTATATAGATTAAGAATACTTCATATTAGATCAAATATACTATAGAGTGAGACAAATTATATTTTTGTAGTGATTAAAGTTCAATGATACTTCAAGTACTATAATGGTTAAAGTTCAATCATACTTCAAAAATTATAACGGTTAAGGTTCCACGTACTTCAAAGAATGTTATATATATATATATATATATATATATATATATATATATATAATAAAATAATATTAATATTTTTTTAATAATATTTAATAAAAAATTATTTTTTATTTTATTTTATTTTTAGCATATTTTTTTAAAGTTTAAATTAAGTAACTTTTAATTATAGAGGTACCAATCACCTTGTTATTATTGTTATTATTTTTCCCCATAGAAGCCTACTATTATTATTGTTGTGCCCTTATATTATTATTGTTATGTTGGATTTTATTATATTGTGACCCCTTAGACTCCTATATATAGAAATGAGGTTTTTTCATTTGTATCATCCAATAATTGTTCGTTTATGTAATGTAAAGGAGGTTTCCCCTTCGAAGAAGATGATTTTGAATTCATTGATCTATATTTTCTTCTATTTTGTGAGTTGGTTACATAACGTTGAGCATTTTCATGAGAAAGAAGGTTGATCAGTTTTTATTGATAAGGTCGATAGGTCATCCTTTCTCCACAGGGTGGGGTAGTTATAGCCCTCAATAACTCAAAGGTCAACAAAGCCCCAGGAAACTGCAAGTCTGTATAGTCAACGAGGCCTTCAAGAGACTGACTTGTTGTTAAGGACGTCAGGGAATATTTTTAGTGCGCATATGGGAAACCATAACCATCCAAGCTCTAGAATTAGAAGGTTAATAGGTCATCCCTTATGCACACCATCTAAAGTCAAGGATATGGTATAGGTCAAAAACTCATCTTAAATCATCATCGCAGAGCCATCATGTTTTACATACGCGATTTATCACAACACGTTTCTCTGTTGTGAGGGTCGAATATCCATTCATTGACTTGTGCAGCCATAAAGCCTCATTCATCCATAGCATCGAATTACAAGGTCGAGGGCTTATCGCATAGGATTCTGAGGTTATTTCATTAAAGCAAGTTCGCATGCCAAATATCGATCATTATTAAGTAAGAAACAAGCCAATGGTGGAGGGCTTCCGTATATGCGCATAGTTGTATATGTGTGCATATGTGAGCATATATGCAGATATGGAAAAATTTCATATGCGCAACTTCCATATAAGTGCAAACACATGCAACTATGCACATAAATGGAAGTTTTCATATATGTGCATATATGCACACGTAGGCGCACATATACAACTATGCACATAGATGGAAGCTTCAATATACAAGTATGTCCATAGAATGTACTAGAATGTATATGCGCACGTATATAGAAGCTTTCTTATATGTGCATATTTGTATATATGTAGCTTTCATATATGCCCACATATACAAAAGCTTCTGTATACGCGCATATGTGTAGCTTCTGTATATGTGCACATATACGAAAGCTTTCGTATATGTGATTAATTGTATATGTTTAGATTTGGTATATATGAACATATGTGAATGCTTCTATATATGCGCACATATATGAAAGTCTCCATATATGTGTGATTTTGTATATGAGTGCATATACATATGTTTATGTCTATGTGCGAATATATGAAAGTTTCTGTCTGTGTGCACATATACGAAATCTTTTGTATATGCGCATACTTGTATATGTGTATATAGGAAAGCTTTCATCTATGTGCATAGTTGTATATGTGTGCATGTTTGAGACATGGACATATACAACTATGTGCATATACAAAATATTATGTATCTATGCACATAGTTGCAGTTATATGGAAGCTTCCATATATGTAGGCATACATGAAATGTTTCATATATGTGTACATATATGGAAGTTTTCGTATATGTGCTTTAGGGCTATGCAAATCAGTGAATGGATTTTCGACCCTCACAACAAAGCAACTCACTTTCACTAGCTAGAGAATATGCAAAACATTTCCTATTTGTGCACATATACAACTATGCCCATATACAAAAGCTTCTATAATTGTGCTCAAATACGAAAGCTTTCATATATGTATGCATATATGAAAGGTTTCATATGTGTTCACATATATAAAAACTTATATATATCTACAACTTTCATGTATGTGTACATAAATAAAAATTTCCATATATGCACATAACTGTATATGTGCAGCTTCCATACATGCACAAATATAAAACTATGTTCATAGATGGAAGCTTTTGTATATGCGCATATATGTGCACATATGCACACATATACAACTATCCTCATAAACGAAAGCTTTTGTGTGCGCACATAGATAGAAACTTCCATACATGCGCACATAAAGAAAAACTTCCGTTAAGGCACACATATATGGAAACTTCCATATATGTGCACATATATGGAAACTTCCATATATGTCTCATATATGTGCACATAGATAGAAGCTACTTATAAACAATTATGCACATATATGGAAGCTTCTATACATGTTTTCATATATGAAAGCTACACATATACAACTAAATGCATATACTAAAGCTTTCACATATGTGCGCATATATGGAACCTACATATATATTGTTATGCACATATATGGAAGTTTCCATATATATGCACATATACAAACGCTTATGTATATCATGTGCGCATATATGGAAGCTACACATATACAATTATGCGCATATACAGAAATGTTTGTATATGTGCGCATATATGGAACCTACACATACAATTATGCACACATAAAGAAGTTTTCATATGTGTGCGCATATATGGCAGCTACACATATACAAATATCTGCATATATAGAATCTTTTGTATACATACGTATATATGGAAGCTACACATATACAACTATACGCATATATAGAAGCTTTTGAATAGGTGCACATATACATTCTGGTACATTCTGCGAACATAGTTATATATGAAAGCTTCCATCTATGTGCATAGTTGTATATGTGCACCTACATGTGCATATATGAACATATACAAAAGCTTCCATCTATGCACATAACTGTATATGTGTGCACTTATATGGAAGTTTCACATGTGCACATATATGGAAGCTTCCATCATGTGCATAGTTGAATAAGTGCAAAAATTTACAATTATGTGCATAGATGGAAGTTTCTATATATGTTCATATATGTGCACATATTCACATATATATCACTATGCGCATATATGGAAGTCCTCTGCCATTGGTTTCTTGCTTGCTTAACAGTGATAAATATCTGGCGTGTGAGTTGGCTTTAATGGAATAACCTTAAAATCCTAAGTGAAGAGCCCTCAGCCTTGGACTCTTGCATGTTGACAGTGCTGTAACTAATAACATTCAAGGGGGTGTCCCCAATATGTGGTCCTAATTAAGCCTCATATAATTTTGGATAAGAACCCCATCCAGAATACGATCCAACTACAATTTAATTATCTTCCTTGGCTTTAACTGTTAGTAAGAGAAAGAATCACATATGTGTATTTGAAAAACAAGTTAGCGAAGAATTCACGAGACACACTAGCTTGCTTTTCGAAGAGACATATGATTCTTTCTCTTACTAACAATTAAAGCCAAGGCAGATAATAAGCAAACGGTAGTCGAGTCGTATTCCAGATGGGGTTCCTATCCCAAACAATGTGAGGCTTAATTGGGACCACATATCGGGGAGACCCCCTTGAATGTTGGCAGGTCCAGTACTGTCAACACATGAGATTCCAAGTTTGAGGGATATTCGTGTAGGATTCTGAGGTTATTGCATTAAAGCCAGTTCGCATGCCAAATATCGATCACTGTTAAGCACGCAAGAAACTAGTGGCGAACGACTTCTGTATATGCACATAGTTATATATATATATATATATATGCAAATACATGTGGATATATGAACATATACGAAAACTTCCATCTATGCACATAATTGTATATGTGTGCACTTATATGGAAGTTGCACATATGGAAGCTTTCCACATGTGAAACTTCCATATAAATGCACACATATACAACTATGTGCATAGATGGAAGCTTCTATATATCTGCGAATGTGAAAATTCCATATAAGTGCACACACATATAATTATGTGCATAGATGAAAGCTTCCATATATGTTCATATATGAACATGTAGGCAGAAATATATGACTATGCACATAGATGAAAGCTTACATATATAACTATGTCCACAGAATGTACCAAAATGTATATGCGCAGATATACGGAAGCTTTCCATATGTGCAACTTCCATATAAATGCACACATATACAACTATGTGCATAGATGGAAGCTTCCATATATCTGCACATGTGAAACTTCCATATATGTTCATATATGCACACGTAGGCGTAGATATATGACTATGCAAATAGATGAAAGCTTACATATATAACTATGTCCACAGAATGTACCAGAATGTATATGCGCACATATACGGAAGTTTCCATATATGAAAATAGTTGTATAATATGTGTAGTTTCCATATCTACATACATATACAGAATATTTTGTATATGCAGATAATTATATATGTGTGGCTACCATATATGTGCACAGTTACGAAAGCTTCTGTATATGTGCATAGCTTTATATGTGTAGCTTCCATATATGCGCACATATACAAAATATTCCATATATGTGTATATATGAAATCTTCCATATATGCACACATATCTAGAGGCTTTCATATATTCACATAGTTTTATATGTGTATCTTTCATATATCCACATATATATAGAAGCTTATGTATATGCGCATAGTTGTTTATGTGTAGCTTCTATATGTAAACATATATGAAAGTTTCCATATATGTGCGCATATATGAAAGCTTCCAAATATGTGCGCATATACAAAAGTTTTTGTTTATGTGCGCATATATGGAAGTTTTCATCTATGTGTGCATATACGAAAGCTTTCGTTTATGCCCATAGTTTTATATGTGTGCATATGTGCACATATATGCGCATCTATGAGGCTTCCATCTATGTGCATAGTTTTATATGTGTGCATATATGGAAGTCACACATATCAAATTATGCGTATATACAGAAATTTGTTTATATGTACACATATATGAAAGTTGCAGATATATAAAAATACAAATACACACAGATGAAAGATTTCTTATATGCACATATATGTGCACATATGCAAACATATACAACTACGCGCATATACAAAAGCTTTCATATATGCGGACATAGACGAAAACTTTCATATATGCACATAGACAAAAACTTACGTATATGTGCACATATACAAAAGCACACATATATGGAGATTTCCATATACGTGCGCATATATGGAAGTTTATGTTTATGTTCCTATATACGGAAGCGACACATATACAACTATGCGCATATATAGAAGCTTCCATATATGTGGGCATATCTTGAAGCTACACATATATAACTATGCACATATACAAAAGCTTCTATATATGTGCTCATATATGGAAGCTACATATATACAACTATGCACATATACAAAAGCTTCCGTATACATGCGCATATAAACTCTAGTGCATATGTCATGGATGTATTGAGATTATTCTTGTTATATTTGTGATATGTGTTATTTCATTTACGGTAATGCTTATGAAAATTTTATTTTCTTTAATATGAATCTTGTTGAATGTGTGTTGTTATGTTACTAAAATCATTGTTATCTTGTGAATTATTTTCCAAGTTAACTACTGATTCTCTTTTATTACTCGTGTGCCTCTTTTAAGCTAAGTAGTATTACATGCTTCTAAGGGGCTCACTTATTTCCCTTTGGTGTGATGGAGCCTCTCATGCATTACATTTGACACTTCACAAAGTTCATACCCCTGTTTCCACAAAAATCATGTATATACCATTTTATGTGTTTATCATAGCCAAGGTGCATCTTTGAAACCACCACTTTGGCAATCAGTTGTTTTCCGGTTAGGGCTCCTACTCCAAACAGTGTGGGGTCTAATTGAGAATTCACACCGGGGAGACCCCCTTCCCTGTTGGTGGAGTCCAGCACCATCAATAGGAGGTGAATAGCTCTATCATTTAAGATTCCTCTTTCTGGATTATACATAGTCGTTCACACTGTATGGGCCTTTGGAAGCAACATGTTCCTTGTATAAATTAAACTAGGGTTGTTATACCTACTTGTCATAGCCCCTTATATTGAAATCTCGAAGGTTTATTAATTTAATGAATAAGAGTCAAAACTATTGTGGGCCCAACTGATCAATAGTTGAAGATTTTAATCAAAGATAGTGTCATAATAACTACATTATATATATTTTGAATTGAGATTAAAAAGATGAACAATAAAACATATTGAAAATCCTATGTTCTGGGACTTGAGGAGCTAGTTGAAGTTAATGAAATATTACAGTATACTAACTACACTATGTATATGGTGAATGAATATTAAAAATATAAACAACCAAACTCCCTAAAAGATTCTAGGTTCAAAAACTTGAGGATTTATTTCTTCATGTTTAGTATATATTATATTTGTTCACTTGTTTACTCTTAATCAGAAATTGTTGTATATGAATGTGCCTTCAGATCCCATGTCTTCTCCCTTTTCCCATTTCCCTGCATCCCCAACTTCCCTTATTGCCTTGGTGTTCCTAGTTGCAAACTCAAAGTCTAAAATTACATTGATAATACTTTCATATTCATTGTCTAGTCAGCCCAATTATTTCAAACTTCACTATTATGATCCCCTATTACTTCCACTACACATCCAATAAGTTCTTTTATGTGCTAGGAGAGGTCAATTAGTTTAGTGCATTTGGTATATTTGTTGCTTCAATGTCCCATATTAGGATTCTACACTTATATTTCCTCATCAATTCTCCCACATGGTGTGTATAATTGCTACAGGATTTCCATATTTTTCAAAGCCTCCACCTCATTCCTTATTCTCAAAGAATTGGGTCACATTATTGATGAGACAACAACTACAAAAACCATTTTCCATCCTCTGAAGGCTTTGTGCCTAGTACTATTTTCTCTTTGCACTCATGAGGGTGGCATTGTCTAGTCATAAGGAACCCTGGAACATTTGATGCATCTCTAGCTCCAATCCTTGTGGAAATGCACTATGATTTTCTTGCCATCACAGAAATCCACTCTTCCAACTAGAATTTTACTACTATAAACACCTATTTCCATTCAACTATACACCATTTTATAGAACCATAATTCAAGACATATCCCCCATAGAACTATTGGAGTTAATTGTATTCATGGTTAAGCTTTTCCCACTTGCTACATTGATAACTTGGGTGTTATGCCTTGGAGTAGTCTGTTGTAACTGGAGGGGGCCATGGTACCCAATATCCTCCTCCTTCCATCACTTCCTCCCAGTACTCTCATGAAATTATCAGCTTTTGAACTATTAGTTATCACTGCACTTGCCCATAACACCCCCATGTGGGGAAATGGTTAAGGGAATGACTTGTGTATTTAACTTAGTCAAAGTTTTTGTCTTATTATCAACACCTTGTTATCAAAGGAATTGCATGGGAAATAGTTTGAATGTTCAACAATACTAATCCAAGCGGATATGGGTGGCCCCCAGCCTATTCGACTTGGACCCCCACCATTGTTTCTTTTAGTTTTTTAGTTTCCTTAATTGTAGCACAGTTTACTATTTTTCACAGTTTTTTGGGTCCTAAACTTTTGGAGCCGTTTTGAGGCCCTAAACAATGTTTTTGGGAAAATCGGGGCCAACAGGAGTCCTAGACTAGTGTTGTCCAATCGAAAGTTATTATTATCAGATAGATATTTCTAATGAAGTATTGTGTGCATCAAACATAGATCGTATGCCAAAGTTACAACCCTGGGAAGTTGATGTACCAATTTACCCTAACGGGGCCCATAGTTTTACTGTTTCATCTCCTACGGTTACAATTTTGGATGTTTAGGGTTTTCCGTTGTTTCTCAATAATAAATAGGCCTTCAAGACTCATTGTAACACACGTTTAGAGGCATGTAGCCACCACATATTTCCTCAGAGATAAGCTACCATCACCTGATCTAATCTTCTTTCCATTCTATTTGTAATTATATTTCAGTTCTTTGATATTAATGAAATGAAGTTTTATTTATGTTGCATCTCCATGTTTATGGTTATATCTGTAATTTGTTGCAATCCTGTTCAAATTCGGATCAGTGGTATCAGAGCAGTCTGCTCTTTCTTGATCCTTCTTTACATGTCCCAAACGAGGTTAGGGTATAAGGAGTTAGGGTTTGAACTGGTTGAACCTTTGCAAGACCAGCCTCGCAAACCCTGATAGACGCCCATGGGGGAAGAAAAGAAAGACGAGGGAGCAGGAGATCCTATAAAAATATTGCTCGAGGAGGCCCTCTAGAAACAAAGCAATGTGACGATGGATAACTTTGCCCAGATCCTTCAACAGTTGCCCACCGACGCGCATCCACATCTAGCAGCCACTCTGGAGGTGCCTCTCCTTTTAAGGTATAAGTAAACTTTGACATTCTCATATTTGAGGGCCAAATAGATGTAGACGTCGTAAATAAATGGTTAAATTTTCTAGAAGGATATTTTTCTGTTCATGATTTTTCCAGCCAAGAAAATATTACTTTTCCTCTTCTCAAAGTCAACCCCCACGTCAAGGACTGGTGGGAAACCTACTGTGAGCAGAAGGATGAAAGTACACCATCATTGTTTTTAGTCGCACCCATTTGGAATTCATTCTGGGACACCATCAAGGAGAAATACTACCCTATCGGGAGCTATGAGGATAAATACATAAAGTGGACCATGCTGCACTAGTGAAGGGACCAAGACGTGCCATAGTTTACCATTGTTTTTCATACCCTTCGCACACAATTGGGTGTCAAGGATTCTAAGAAACATTTGCTACTGAAGTACCACAACTACCTACAAAGGTACATTAGGGATAATAGGAGTTCCTGGACATCTCCTCGCTCAGCACATCGTACCGATACGTTATCAAAATTGAGCAGAAACTTAAAGAGAAAAAGTGATACTTTGGATTTGCGAATTCGAAGCAAGGGAAAGGTGCCCCCAAACTATAGAAAAAATGACAAATCCAAGGCAGGGCACCTGAGGACAACCCACCAAATCCGCAAGAAAAGAAAAAAATCGCGAAGCCGAAGAAGGACACGAGAAAGTGGTGTGTGTTCCATAAGATCTCTACTCACAACACGAGTGAGTGTCGGGCCAAGCAGTCACTGGTGGTCAAGCTGAAGTCTTCTGAATCAGATGCATGTTTCGATTCTAATTTAGAACCTAACAAGGGAAATGACAAAGGGAAGCATATTACAAATGCGGAGCCCAACGCCACTGTTGCCACCGTGAAGATCCAAAAGGAGGAACCCGAAGATCTAGAGTAGGAGGATCACCTCTTCCACTCTCAGATGTGGGTAAAGGGTTCCCCGCTACAATTCATTGTTGACATCAGGAGCCAAAAGAGCCTCATTTTAGTGGAGGTTGTGAAGTGGTTGGGCTTACCGACCACATCACACTAACAACTGTACACCATCAGGTGGCTTCACCAAAGACAAGATCTTCGTGTCAACCAATAGTGCCACCTTCCATATGGCATCAAGCCCTTCATGAATGAGGTATTATGTGACATTGCTCCTCTTGATGTTTGTGATGTATTATGAGACCAACCATAATTGTGGAAGTGACATGTTGTGTATGAGTCAAGGCCTCATGTTGTTGTAGTTACCTTGGGAAATAAGTTGTATAGGATACCAGAGGTAGCAACGCTTGCCACCATATTCTGGTTACTGCAAAACAATGCAGTAAGCTCATTTCCAAAACTGGGAAATTTTTTTCCTGATGACACACCCTCAGGGAAAGAAGAAGACAGTGGCCATGACCTCTAAACAGGGCCCCTCCACATGACAACAACAGATGGACAAGGTCATGGAGGAGTACGAGGACATCTTCACCTCCCCCGTAGGGGTGCCTTTGCACTATCAGGTCAAACACTCCATCGATCTGACACCAGGTGTGTCATTTCCCAATGGATCAAACTATCGGCACTATGTTATGGAGAATGACGAAATCAAGAGGCAGGTTTAGGAGTTGTTGTAGAAAGGTCACATTCGGTCGAGTTCATTGCCCTGTGGGAGCCCGATCGTGTTGGTACAGAAGAAGGATGGGACTTGGAGACTCTTAATTGACTATCGGGCACTGAACAAGATCACTATCTGGAATAGGTACCTAATCCCACAAATTCATGACCTTCTGGACCAACTCAATGGGGAAATTTTTTTAAGCAAGATTGACTTGAAGTCTGAATATCACCAGGTACCAATTGAACCCTCCGATGTGTGGAAGCCGTCAACGCCAAGGAGGGCATTTTCAAATGAATAGTTACACCTTTCGGGTTGACGAATGCTCCCACAACCTTCATGAGGCTGATGGATGACATCTTTCAGCCATTCACCAACTCATTCCTAGTGGTATTCTTGGATGACATCCTGATCTTCAGCTAGAATTGGGAAGAGTACCTCCACCACATCCAATAGGTTCTCCAAACGTTGCGGCAACACAAGCTATGTACCAATTTGGAGAAATGCACTTTTGGCATGACCTAGGTTCAGTATCTAGGGTGCATGTGCATCCAACGAAGATCCAGGTCATCGGGATTAGCTAGCCCCAACCACTCTGGTAGAGCGTAGTAGAATTCTAGGTCTTACCAATTTAAACCTCAAGTTCGTGTTGGGGTTCTCTCATATCACTTGGCCCTTCAGTCGAGTCACTAATGGAGGAGCAAAAGAAAAATTCATTTTGTCTGAATCTCACCAGAAGGCATTCATAGAGTTGAAACACCGCCTTTGCTCTGCATCAGTGCTCACATTACCAGACTTGCAACAACCATTTGAGATCGAGACAAATGCCTCTGACTATACTATTGGCACAGTACTTACTCAACAAGGGGCATCTAGTTGCATATCACAGTGAGAAACTTTCAGAGAAAGTCTGGAAATATCCTACTTATGACAAAGAGATGTATTCCATTGTGCAGGCCTGCCAACAATGGAAGAATTACATTTTAGGGAAGGAAACGGTCATCCACATAGACCACCAACCCCTGCAGGTCATACAGATGCAAGGGAAGTTGCATAATGATCGCCATCAAAAGTGGTCCACGTACTTGCAACAGTTCGATTTGAATATCAAGTACAAGAATGGAAACACCAATAATGTTGCGGACTGCCTCAGCCGACTGCAGATCATGGTGTTGATGATTGTGCTCAACTCTTGTGGGCATGAGACTTCTGATTGGCCACTTCTCTACAAAAGTGACCCAAAATTCGACCACACATAACAGATGCTCTTGGAGGGCCAGCAAGTTCTAGATTTTCACCTCCAGGATGCACTGTTATGCCACCTGGGACACCTTTGTGTTCCTTCAAGCGAGCGTGCCAAGATCATTTGGGAAGTGCACTACAGTTGGGTCGCTGGGTATTTTGAGGTCGAGAAAATAGTGGCAGTACTGCACAAGTATTTCTATTGATTGAATCTTCGACAAGATGTCGATAAGTACATTAGATCATGCATCTCCTATGCCATTGCCAAAACTAACATCAAGAAGCAAGGCCTATATACTTCGCTTCCTACCCCTAGTCAACCTTGGGAATCCATCTCCATGGATTATATGTGAGACCTTCCTTCTATTAAGCATGGCAATGACTGTTTCTTTCTAGTCATTGACAAATTCTTGAATATGGCCATTATGGTAGCCTGCAAAAGAATACCACAACAGAAGCCACTGCCAAACTCTTCCTTGAATGAGCGTGAGTACACTTTTGGATCCCATAGTCTATAATCTCAAATCGGGATAGATGGTTCCTCAATACATTTTTTTCCAGTCTTTGGTCGATGCTCAACACTAAGCTCAGTAAGTCCATAACTTTCCATCTCCAAACTGATGGCCAAATAAAGGTCATCAATAGGATGATTGTACACTTTCCACACACGTACAACTCAAAGCATCCACAAACATGGGATGAGATCCTCCGCTATGTCTAGAACAACTATAAACGGGCTCCCCATAGATCGACTGGCCAAAACCCTTTTCAGGTGGGATTAGGATTCCAACCAATGTGTCCCATTGATGTGGTCATACCATTTGCAACTACTCAAGAAGATCTGGCTCATGTCCATTCCGAAACTGACAAGGAAAACAACTTCATTGAGCATATTTAGCACATCTGCCAAGAGGTCCATGACATATTAGATAGATTTAGTGCTAAGTACAAGCAGCGACATGATCAACATCGGGTGCCACACATGTTTGAGGTGGGCGACAATGTTTGGCTACATTTGCAGAAAGAGCGCCTTGTTTCCCACCGCAAGCTTTGCCCGCTTCGATATGAGCCATACACCATCACCAAGGTAGTAGGGGACTATTCCTTCGAGCTCAGTATTCCACCATTCCTTGGTCTGCACCTAGTGTTCAATGTGGACCGCCTTCGGCTCTACTTTCCACCATTCTTGGACACATCCAACATTGTAGAACAACTCACACCAACAAAGTTAAGCCCAGACTTCATGGAACAAGCCACAACTGATCGGATCATGGATGCACAGATCAATAACACCCGACAAAATATGATCCAACTATATTAAGTTGTCAAAGCAGGCCAACTCCTTCACCAGGGCAAGTGGCTCACCAAGGACCAAGTTCAGTAGAAGTTTCCTCATCTCATGGAGGAATGCAATGCAATGTGGAACATTGCTTGCTAAGGGGGGAGTAATGATCTAGGTGGATATTGGTGGCCACCCACCTATTCCACTTGGACCCCTCCATTGTATGCTGAAGTTACGACCCCGGGAAGTTGATGTACCAATTTATTCAAACAGGGCCCATAGTTTTGGCGCTTCATCTCCTAGGGTTTGGGTTTGGAACTTTTATGGTTTTCCATTGTTTCTCAATAATAAATAGGCCTTCGAGCCTCATTGTGACACAATTTAGAGGCATGTAGCTGCCACATCTCTTCTCAGAGATAAGTTACCATTGCCTGAGCTAGTCATATTTCCATTAGTTTTGTAAGAATATTTCAGTTCTATGATATCAATGAAATGAGGTTTTATTTCTATTGCATCTCCGTGTTTATGATTATATCCGTAATTTTTTGTGTTCCTGTTTAAACTCAACTCAAATAGTAACAATTACTAAACTAGTTCACATGACACGTGAGATAAAGGAAACATAATAATCACCACAAAATCACACATTGCTTTCTTCTAGAAGATGTTCACTCTTCTTCCTACACTGATATTAACATCAAGAGTTGTGTTTCTAGTACTTTGGTTGGTGTTCCTATTGTAAGAAATTGTATTTTTGCATAATTTGCATGACAATGATACATGATCCTGCAAAGAAATTGAAGTCCCAAGATGGTGACATGGAAATATTTTGGTTTCAAACAAGAGATAAATAGGATTAATGAGGAAGTCTCAACATCCAATAGCTTTTATATAGTGAAATGGATGATTAGTTGTACTTGCAATGATCTAATACTACTAGAATGGGTTTCTCCATTATTTAGGGTATGCTAGATGATTGAATACATGAAGAGGTTGGGGTAAAAAAGTTTCAAATGAGTACTCCTTCCCGTCACCATTGCACAATCTAAATAGAAGATTGAAAGCTTTGTATTCAGGATACATGCCGATTTCTGAAAATATTTCCATAGTGTAGGGTTAGCTAGTTAGTTCCTACAAGCAAGAGCTATATCATTTTCCCCATATATTTGAAGAACATGTCCTGGAGATAATTTCGAAGGAAACTCTCTTTGTTGTAAAGAAAAAACCTCTGCAAGAGGCTAGAAATATATGATTTCGTGATGTATTTTTTATTTCATTTTATCTCTTGTCACCCGTGAACTATATTATAGTAATATCAATATTGTTGAGGGTTCATACTATTAGTTAGGTATTTTCCTTTGATAATCAACTACTCACTATTCTCTGAAGGGGAATAGTTCATATCTCTATGCTTCGCATTATATGACATTGTTTTGATATAAATATTTTTTGTTTGTTCTTTCATGTTTTACAAGTCATTTTAAATAAGTAATAATGGATAAGTTTTTCCTTCTCAAAGCAAGTCCTTTCTCTCTTTCCTCATATTTAGCCATTGGTCACTGAAATGGGTTGGGATTTGCTGACGAGTAAGATAACTACTCTGAGAAAAATGATGGAGCTTCTATGGAAAAGAAAATTGAATCAGTTAAGGCTATACAATCTCTCTATTTATGGAAAACAAGGGTAAGAGATGAGGATTTCCTTAATTTAGTTGGGGGATATGTATCTCTTACTATTCTAACTGTCGATTGTTGGATGTTGGAGAATAATAGACAATTTCCTGTAAGAATTTTTAGTGCAATATTTTATTCAACTGCAAATTTGTTACATTGATTATCTTTGTGATCATCTCTACTACGATTTGGATCTTTCCTAATTCGCTACTTGCAGTAATTCTAGTCAAAACTGTGACTTCAAAACTTGCTCATTATTTTTTGGTAAAAAGGGGACGAGACTCAATGAGCATGTTGATGGAAGCCCACTAGATCCCTTTGCTAGAATTTTTTTCATTAAATGTCTTGCTCTACAAACTCTTGTAAGGGTAAGTATCCTTCGAACTTATGCAATATTTTCTTGAGTATTAGTAATATAATATGTGATTAATTTGTATGAAACATGTTCCTAGCACTCCTATTTTTTGTGCATGCCATATGTTGAACACTATTGTGTTTATGTTTTAAACCTCTCTTGGATTTCACTTGATAAGGAACTAGTTGTTGGTTACATATATAGATGGTTCTAGTCCTTATTTACTAACACACATTGTTGTCGTAGTGTATACATTTCCTCAAGTTTGATATTTCTTCACCAGGTCTTATTTATTGGAAAAAAAATCTTTATATTAATCTCCACAAATTAGAAGGTGGTTAATGGAACTAGCGATTTTGGACACGGTAAATGCGCCCATAGGAGTGCACCTAATAGTTCCATACAAAAATACAATAAAAGTTAAAATTGGTGATATGAAATGATTTGCAATGAAAAGAGGTCAATAATTGCATTTGTCATTTTTGTGATTCCTCACAAATCCTCTCTTTGTATGTGCTAATTCTAAATAATGTGAGCACACCCATGAACATCATGTTGGAAGCGTATGTGCATATGCATGTATATATCGCACAATTATAGTCAGCAACAAAAATAGACTATGTTCTTTAGCTATTATACTAGGACATGATATATACAAATGTTCATATTTCCATCTCATCAACAAACATACTACATACAAAAAACAAAGAAATTTCCAACCTCTCTATCTCTTTAGGTCAATCACCTTGATTAACGAATACATAAATACCTCGCCTATAAATATTCCTTTTATTTATATAATTATCTTTCCCTTCAAGGATGGTGATGGGGATATTTATCTGATCATGTTTTATCCTCCAATTTGTTGGCTCCTAATACCTGCAATCTTAGCCAATGAGCCTCAGAGTTATAGTTTAAAATAAAAGGAGAGGGGTGAAGGGGGTATATGATAAAATTAGAACTACAAAGTTATATACTTTTAGCTAGTCACATAATTGCAGTATGCAAAGTGTATTTAGAATTATAACAAATACTAGCATTCCTTTTGGGCACCAAGTTGTAAGAACAAAGTAGGCATCACTGCCTTGAATTTTTTTTCTCCATAATAGGGATTTGGACCTGGCACCATAAATAAAGCAACCAAGCCCTTTATAGAATCCGTAAACAATGCTCATTCATATATGTTGGAGAATAGGCTGAAGAGAAGCATGAACTCAACATAAATCATAATTCAATTGACGACTAATTGTTTTTATTACAAAATACATTAAACAAAAGGTGATCCAGCAAATATAATTAAATATGGTGGCTTAAGAGTTGTCACAATATCCATAATTCCACTTTTCACTTAGGAACAAGGTAATTGGATTATGTTGCTTGGTGACAACTTAACATTTAAATATTAGATTCATCACTATCTACTAGAAGGTTATTACATCATTTTCATTAGATAAACACAATAGATTGAGGCATGACATTACAATTCTCTCAAACTAAATTGATGGGTTAAGAATCACCGTATAGTGCCAACTACCAAGACTCTAAAAAACCCAAAATTGTGAAGGATATCCTTTCATGGTCATGTAAAATATATGGTATCAATTAGGTAGGCTCATACCCAACTGAAATTAATTTTCCTTATTACTTTATGTTAGAGGAAACACCAAAGTTTCCCCTTTATGGGTTCAGAGAAAAAAAATGGAGTTTAATGTTATGGGCATGTGGTCACTATATTTGTTTTCAAACTCAATGGATATTGGAAATTTATTACCAATAATTGATAATTATTTCTTGTAGAATGACAATTAAGAAATTGAATGGTTAACTTGGCCATGGTATGGGTGCATTTGTTTCTCAACCATAATAATTGATGTTATAGCAAATCATATTATTACATTTGTTGCATGTGGTAAATACCACACATGCGCACTTGTTGAGATCGATAAGTTTTACGCATGGGGTGATGAGCCACCATGTTCATCGCAAGGGGCATGGGAACAATGTTTGTTGTGGGGTTCCCAGAAATTACTCTCGTTGTTATAGGATTTCAAAATCAACTACATTTCTTATGGATTGTGGCATCACTACTATAGAATATAGGTAGTTAAGAAATTTATTTAAGACAAAATTGTTGTTTCTTTAAAGGGTGCTAGCTCAATGGAAAAACACTTTCCTTATAAGTATCAGGTTGGTGGTTTGATTCCACTGTGCCCTAATATAAATTAATCAATGCTATTGTAGTTTATTTAAATATAATATTTTATTGTCTGTAGAGAGATAATAGCTAGGATTAAAGACGCATTGTCTTTATAAAGGCAATATATCTTTAATCCCAACTATTTTCTCTAGAGAGACAAAAATGAAATTGGCCCCTAAGAGAAAATAATGATTGTGTCACTTAAAGACGATATTTAGGAGAATACATAAAAAAATAAAATCCTAATAAGGGATTTTCAAACTAGTTGTGTGAAATCTAGAAGAGTTTCAAAAACCATTTTTCGAGAAATTTCGGAAGTTGTTATCCAAAAAGAGACCACAAGGCAAATAGGGAAAATTGAAAGTTAAGCATGGAACCATCTAGAAATCTCTTGGTGTTGATTGAAAGCTGAAATTTTACAAGAGTCACAGAGGCTTATGCCTTTTTCAAACTTGTATGTGTGGAATTTGAACAAGTCCCAAAAGCCATTTGGGGAAACATGGGAAGTTGTTAACTAACAAGAGACCAAAAGGTAAATGGGGAAAAATGAAAATTAAGGAGGGAATGATCCCGATATCTCTCAATCTTGATCAAAACGTTAAAGCTTACAATTCTCCCAAAGGTTTATGTGATGGCTTAGTGCCTCAAATTTCAAGGTAAAACTTACAAATGGTGGAGCAATAGCTTATTTTCGACGGAAAAGATTAATGTTTGCAAATGCCTAGTAGGAATTGCAATAGCTTTAGATGATAAGTTCATAGTAGAAGATCTACAATGCACTAAAGGTGTTCGGGAGAGTTTATAGTAGCTTTAGATGATTAGTTCATAGAAGAAGATCTAAAGATGCACGAAAAATTTTAAAGTTTGTAAATGGGAATTTTTATTTTTGTGAAGACCTTTTGAGATTTATCAAAAGTTTAAAGTTGGGAAAATATTTGATATATCTTTCTGACTTACATATTAAAGAACATTTGCATAATCTTAAAAACTACAGTGAACTTCACTCTTTTGGAAATGGAGAAAGAGAAACAATAACTTAAATTTTAGATATGAAAGTATAAATGTTATAATAATTTAAATTTTATTAATTAAAAATTAACTTAGAAATTACAATAAAAAAGTATTATAAAAATGAAAATAATATGATAAAATAAAAAATTATTAATAGATTAAAAAAATACTATAAAGATCAAACTAATAATATAAAATTGGAAAAATATTGTGAAATAAAAAATATATAAATTAGAAAAATATTGTGAAATGAAAAAATACAAATGGGTTAAAATTATGGTAACATAGAAATATGTGAATTCACAAAAGTAAATATTACAAGAACCTAAAATGACATTTTAACATAAAGTATAATGTCTTACATTTTAAAAATACAGAATCATTAAAATTAAAGTGGGGAGAAGGTCCGAATAAAATATCTCGTTCCATGACTTTTGCGTACAAGCTTTGAAAATTTTACACACTGTTTCTGTAAACCACACTAATAAACATATATCAAATCATTCTAAACCAACCAACGGAACAGGCCGTAAATAGAAACCAACGTTGACGTGGATAAGGAGAGCCTGAAAATAAGAGGAGAGCCTGCATTGTTCCATGTGCCTGCGTACATAAAAACCAAAAGTCAAACATTAGTGGTATTATTTTTTGTCAAAAATAAAAGGATGAGCCAGCAAGGCAAACATAAAGAGATGTGCACATGTATAGTTACCTCCATATTGACACAGACTATGATTCAAATCACAGTAGCAGAGCCATTTTCACATTAACAGCAACAGCAAAACAGTAAGCAGAAGCACAGCTCTCCCAACCCCCAATTGCATAGGTAATTTTCCTGATTGATTAGCTGTAAAACAAAATGCATTTATTATTAATGAATAATATATTCCTTTACCAATAGAAATAATTGGCATTGTAAGGATTATTCAGAGTGAGAAATTCAGGACTATCAATAATTCTGGAGTTCCCAACTTCTTGTACTTCACCATTATAATTAGGATTTTTAAAAATTTCTATCAAACCATTATTTTCCAAGCCTCTTTGAGGCTTATGGCTACTACGGCGAAACTAAGTACCCGTTACTCTGAAAAAAACGGCATAAATGAAGAGAAATGCAAAAAGAAATACTACTGAAAAGTGATTGGTTTGATAAAAATGGCAGAAATGAAAGGAAAGCAAAAAAGGAATATTACCTGAAAGCGATTGATTAGATAGCAGGACATAGCAGCTCTCCATATAAATTGCGGAATAAACATTTGGATGAGTTTGAAGCTGTTTCGTTGCATTGGCCAGGCAGTTAGAGCAATCGGAGGTGGATATAACTCTGTAGCACTGAACGAGAGCGTAGATCGTAAGACCTGAAGAATCAACACTCGCTCCTTCGTTGAACCTCGTTGTTGATGTAGGAGCTATAACAGACAGATCGGAAACAAGATTTATAAAAGCCATTTCTTGCCCCTTCATGAATTGATGAGCAACTGAAACCAAAGGCCGTGTTCCTGTAGCAATGAAGCTGCTGTCGTTCCGGTAGTACAATTCGCACATAGGCAACCACATTCGACATTCAACTTTGTTTCCGCACAATAAAGTAACATTATTCCTTATATTTTGACAGCAATCGTAACATTCCTTTTGCGATGCGTCTCCCCTGCACTGGAGAAGCCCATAAACTCTGTTGGGAGATTCGCCATACGAAGAAACATTTACCCCTGTCGAAGACGTGTTCTGAACAAGATCATCCAAAACGTTGTTCAAATTTGTCGCAAATTGGTCGCCATATGTGTACGTCTGGTTGTCGGAAGACGAAGATATGATTGTGTACGGGATCTGTGCCTTGCACTGCGCTATCAAGAGGGCGAATAGTAGAATCAGAAGATAATTACAAGAAGAAATGGAGTGCCTCAAACTCCCATTCTGCCATTGGATTAATGTACTCATATTGGCAAATACAACAGCTGATACCCTCTGTCTCAGGGTTCAATCCCAAGCAAGAGTATGTAATCCAAGCACGCTAATACCCTTTCAAAATCCAAGGAACTGCAGGAGTGAGTGTGGACGTTCAACAATCAAAACTATATAATCCCTTCAAAATCGTGGTCAATTTTGCTTGGGCGGCTCACCATTGTTGAATATGCAAAAGACAAGCGAAGAAGTTCAAGAATCAAAACTATATAATCCCTTCAAAATCGTGGTCAATTTTGCTTGGGCGGCTCACAATTGTTTAATATGCAAAAGCCAAGTGAAGAAGCTCACCTTTACCAATGCGTTCCCAGGCGTATGACCGTCAAGTCTGTTGCCGTGACTCTCACGACCCATGGAATACGCAAAGTCATGTGAATGCCAAGCTGTTTGCACAGCTCAACACAGCGGTGCGATTATTTAAATTGCTATCTAATCTCTACATTGATACGTGTGAGCTGTGTTTATTTTAGAATAAGGTTTTCACAAATTTAATTAAGCATGGTCTACTAAGTTTGATATCTGTAACCAGCATTTCTAAAAACTCCCACACACAGATATAATGTCAGGATAAGACATATGAGGGAGAGTTTGGCACGGAAGTGGAAGTCTCTTCTCTTTCCATGCCCCAATGCAAATGTGTCATCTCTTATTTGAATGCCAATTTTACTATTTTTTTTAACTATCAACTATATTAAATAACAATCATGATTTTTTTTTTTGTAACTTTCAGGTAAGATTAGTAAGAATGGTATAAACATGCATTATGTAAATATGATATTAATTAATGTAACAAAGTCGAATTAGATGGTTGATATAAACATTCGTTCATGCAAAAGTGATATTAATTAATGTAACAAGAACAAAGTTTAATTGGATAGCAATTCTAAATAGTCAAAAGATTAAGTCCATAGTTGATATAATTAATTTTTTGGTTATTTCATAATAATAATTTAAGTTACAAAGATCAAAAAAATATAACTGTTTTCATAACATATCAATAGCGATGAATCAAATTTATCTATTAACACAGTTTATAATTATTTTTTTAATTTAATTTTTTTACATTATTAAAACACTTTTTTTTATCTCTCTCAGTGCTTGATAAAATATGGTGTTAAGATAGATCTAGGCTGATTAATTAAACTCCAAGTTACCCACCTATAAAATTACACATCCTTCTCATATTGAATTATAAAAAATACAAAGAAATAATAACTAGAAGAATTCTATTTTTCTATGAGGTGAAGGTAAACAATACATTTATTAAATGGTTTCATGATTTTATACTAATATAATGAATGCCAAAACTAATCTTCTCATATTGAATGCATAGGATTCAAGGATTCCTAAAGAGCATGTGGGTTGGATATGGGTGCTCAGAAATATTAGAGAAAACTTATTTAATGCATATAAATTGTAGATAAACGGCATTTGAAATAGTGACTAGTAAAATGGTATTGGTGACCATTAAATCCTAATTATTGTGATATGTGAAATGGTGACCATTAAATCTTAATTAGCGATTTTTGAAAAAAGTCCCAAAATAGAGTCAAATTGAAATTTAAACATGGAACAATCGAGAAACCTCTTAATGTTAATTAAAAGGTTAAAATTTGCAACGATCACAAAAACATACAATTTTCACCTCTTGATGTTGATTAAAAGATTAAAGTTTACAACGATTACAAAGACATGCAATTTTCAAACTTGAGTGTGAAAGTTAGAAAAGTCCAAAGGCCATTTTGGAAAAGTGGGGAAGTTGTTAACCAAAAAAGACTAGAACGTAAATTGGGAAAATTGAAAATTAATCATAAAACTATTTTAATATCTGTTCGTGTTATCAAAAAGTTAAAGTTTAAAATAATCTCAAAGGCCCTATTGGTTAAGTGCTTGGTGTTATCAAAAAGTTAAAGTTTAAAATAATCTCAAAGGCGCTATTGGTTATCAAAAAGTTAAAGTTTAAAATAATCTCAAAGGCGCTATTGGTTAAGTGCCTGGGATTCCAAGATAGAAAAGTTAAGGTTTAAAATAATTCCAAAGGCATGATGATTAGATTAGTGTTTGAAAGTTCAAGTTTAAAATAATCCTAAAAGCATGATGATTGGCTTACTACCTAGGATTTCAAGATAGAACTAACCAAACATAGAGCAATAATTTTTTGGATAAAAAAATCAAATTTTGTAAATACCTCGCAGGAATTGCATTAGATTTAGATGATAAGTTCATAGTAGAAGAGTTCCGAGGCAACGAGGGTTTTGGTAGTTTTTAAAGTAATTTAAATGATCAATGCATTTTCGAAGATACGCAAGATGAGGAAGGCGTAGGGTATGGCAAATGGAATTTATTTATTTATTTTTCCAAAGAACTTACGAAAATCCTCAACTTTTGTGGGCTTATCAAAAGTTTAATGTGAGAAAAATTTTGATATGTTTTTTATTTGGATATTAAAAAAATTCTACATAATTTTAAAAACTTTATTCTTTTGGAGGTGAGATAAAAAAAACAAATATTAATGAGTTTTAGATATAATAATATAAATAGTATGATAGTTTAAATTTTATTAATAAAAAAAATATTACAAATTATAATAAAAATATTGTAAAACAAAAAAAATATTATAAAATAAATTTTTATTCACACATTAAATAAAAAAATGAAATGAAAAACAATATGAATAGTTTACAATTGTGATAGTATCATAAGAATATGTGAATTATGTTTATTTTCAAAAACAAATATTATGAAAACTTAAAATGGCATTTTTAAGATTAGCTATAGCTGAAAATAAATACCTTGTCAGTATTGACAAAATCGAATATTTTAAAAATACAAAACCTTAAAATATAAAATGATAAATTTTTACACATATATATGTAAATGCCTTCATCTTTATACTACACTGAATCTGCATATAGATTTTATTACCCAAACTCCAAGAATTCTCTGAGAAACAGAGGCACGGTCAAAAGTTGGTCATATGCAGCGGATGGACCCTTGGCACAGTTGCAAAGCTTATCCAATGCACCCAAACTTGTTTTGCAAGCATTTTTGTCTGCTTGAGGAATTATTTCCAACAAAAGAGCAATATGCCTGACCTCCATTAGTTTCTCTATTTCGTCCGAACATTCTGATGAGAATAAAATGCCTAAAAATAGATCCAGAGACTAACGGCCAGTCAGGAAAGCCACGGATCCTTTGAAGGTATAATCCCAATTGAATAGCCAACTTTGTCTTTAGCTAACTTGGCATCCATCCATATCAATCCTTCTGACTTTATACGTTCCGGCCAGCGAGGTCTATATCCATTTTCCATCGCGTCCCTGTAAGGAAATAAAAATCAATTTGTAGTTGGCTGTGATTGATTAGACTTTAGAAAGGGAATTCAGTAAAATCAATTTGTAGTTGGCTGTCAGTGATTAGAGTTTAGAAAGAGAACATGCATGGAGGAATCTTTGAATGGATGGCAATGGGAATCAACCAGGGAGGGAATGGGGTCATTAAATTTTACGAGAAGAAAATGTTGAGGAAAATGATAAACAATATTTGGTTTTTTTGGGTTTGATGGTTGTTTTTTAAGCACAAATTTGTTAGTTAACACAAATTTTTTAGTTTTAAACACAGAATTGCTTAGAAACAAGTAGGGGTTTTGCATTTACTGTTAACCATTATGTAGAAATAGTTTATTTTTGACAATATTTCCTAAATTTTTGTTTTGTGCCTAAGTGTCGATCTCTTGCCCTCACTCAGTGCCCTGACGATTTCAAAAAACGAACCGTACACTTCAGAGCCAAGCCCATTGCCCCTACCCAATGACCAACTCTAGAACAAAATTTCCAGTGTTCAGGTTTTCTTTTGGTTTTTTTTTCACGTAAGTTTTTCATTAATTTTCTACAGGATTTGAGTGTATTTATGAGAAAATATGTTGCCACACAAAAGCAAAATTTCATTGTAATTGTAGGAAAATTTCCAACATAAATTAATTATTGAAGGACAAGTCTAAGAATTTTAATATTTGGAAACTTTTTTTACCGTAATTATTATAGAAATTCTACTATATAATTTTTTTATGGAATTTTTTCATTCTACTATATGTTTTTTTGAATTAATCTGAGAAAGAAAGTTTAAATTTTATACAATGGAATGTTTATATAATTTCATTTTGTTATGTTTGGATATTTATATGATTTCACCCTGTCATGTTTGGATGTTTAATCTTTATAGGAAAAGTCTAATTATTTGCTTGAGGAAAATGTATTTTCTTGAAAAATTAAGTTATAGATGTCATAATATTTGATGTTTTTTATAGTATTTTCTCACAACGCAGACCATATCTATACTAGCATATTTGCATGTGTGAAGAACAAAAATAAATAAATGAATAGATTCTACCAAATATGAAAAAAATAAGAAAATTAGATCTTAATATTCTAAATGTGTTATGTCGTGAACTCATTCCTTATAAAAGTTATTACAATTGGTAGTTTATAATGATAAATTTTCATTTTTTGACTCAATGCAGTTAATGAACACTACACACATATTTGATGAGATTGTTGAATATGTGAAAATCTTTTCAGGTATGTAGTTTGTCTTTGTTTTTCAATATATATATATATATATATATATATATATATATTTTGACAATTACTATTTTTGAGTGAAACTATCCAAAAATTTCGTTCCTTTACATAAAGATTTGAATGTTCAATGTAAAAATATTGAATGTAATTTTTGAACATTTACATTCTTCATGCACTTTATGTTTTTTAGTTTGAAATTTATTTCACAAATATTGTTTTTTAATTAAATTGGTATTAAAATTATTTAAATGGAAAACCTGATATAATATATATATTTCAATTTCTATAATGCAACAGTATTTATATTCATTATTTCCATGTAAGAAAAATTATGAATATAATTGGAAAAGATTAAAAAATACTTGAAAAAATAAATATTAAAAATTATATGAAAAACATTTTAAAAATAAAACCGTCATTAAAAAATTCTGCAAAAAATAAAGGTAACCGTCAAATTTAACCCCTGGATGGATCGTTCCATCCGCCTATGTAGATAAACATACAAATGTCGAGCATTAATGGTATTAACTTTTTCCAGAAATGAAAGGATCAGCCAGCGAGGCAAAAGTAAAGACACGTGCACGCGTGTGTTTGCCTTTCTATTGACACCGACTATGATAACAAATATTGAAGATGGTAGGGGAGAGATTCCTATTCTTGTGCAGGGACCAGTAGTTGATATAATACTGGTCCCACCAAACCACCAGTGATTAAGACTTTTGAAACCAATATTTAAACAGAAATAAATAACATTATGTTTAAATAAGTTTTAAATTATGTCCAAAAATCACCCATATATTGACTGGGCCCACAACTGTCCATAAATAGTATTTAACTATTTAATATTGCAAAACATATTGACCCAAGTAGAAAACAGCTAGAGCCATAAAGGCTTCCAAACTGGTCTATTCCAGAAGTACAAAACAGCAGTCACTTCAACCCCCACTCATCAGAACTGCAACTTTGCATCCCAAATAAATATGCCTACCTGCACATAACAAAAGGAATGTATGTCAGCCATAACTGCTGTGTTGTTCAACAACTAAACACCCTATGTTCAATAAATGACACCCAACCCAACAACAATTAAATCCAATTTGTTCAATAAATGACACCCAACCCAATAACAATTAAATCCACTTTGTTCAATAAATGACACCCAGACCCAATAACTGCAATAAATGACACCCAACTCACTCTATTTCTCATTAAAACAGATCAAAGCACATGGATCAACAAATAAACAATTCCCAACCATTAGATCACAGCAAATTAAATCCATACCACACATTCAAAATGAAGCCATTGCAATCCATGTGCATCCATGTCCACCAATTAAAATCAAGTCCCCAAAACTATAAAAGAAGTCCACCCACTGTTGAAGTTGCATCTTATGCTTTCAAACTATTCAGCAAACTTCAAGACAACATCACAGAACAGTAGCCAATATATTCAAGTCAGTTATATGAATTACAACTCATTCTTCTTACAGTTCTGTTTTTATTGTTTTCATTTATCAAATTTCTTACATTACAGTTCTTTCCATTCATTTATCAGATTTCTTACATTACAGTTCTGTCCATAGGGTGGTGACAGTTAACCTATACAGTTACAATTAACTTTTTTTATACAGAGTTTATGTATTTGTTCTAGCTTATAGAGTTAAGCTATCGAATACAGTCGTATCCATCTAATCAATGTCACAGGTTGCTTACCTTACAGGAATTGAAGGTTAGCTTACACGAATTATTCGATCATCAACTTCATAGGGATTACAACTTACATATCACAAATGTTACGTATGTCCAAATGTTACGTATGTCGTGCTAGTACTGTAGTCATAGCTTGTTTACCTAACAGGAATTGAACCTTCAACCTTAGCTTACAGGAATTGAACCTTGAACCTTAGCTTACAGGAATTTAGCGATAGCTTGTTTACCTAACAGGAATTGAACCTTGAACCTTAGCTTACAGGAATTGAACCTTTATTATGGCTTGGGTTCTATGGTTCCTCCATAAGAACACTGAACGCCTAGCTTCGCAGAGCAGCTCTCCCCCAGCCCACAACATAGTGTGGAATCTGGATCGTTTCATCGAGCACCATTTCTTTTAGATATAAAGGTGTTCTGACTCTATTGGATCAAGTCATAATCTACGCCTTTTACTAGTATACTACTATGGGGAGAGACTAAGCTCTATTTCAGAGATTGGACTCTCTTATTTTGATTAGCCCCTACTAGTAAGAAGCTGTTCCCGAGCCAGGTTCCCTGGATCCACTCCTAGTCGGGCCTAAATGAATGAATGAAGAAGGGGGCGGGCAGCACTCTAAAGAAAGAAGCCTTTGCTCGTTGGACAGCTACCGAACTGGCTTGCTTGACTTACTTTACTGGTCGACAACTATATTATTATAAGACCTCCTGTCAGAAAGAAGGAAAGGTTATTGTAAAAGAAAGAATGCCAGCCGATGTCAAACTGTACTCCTAGTGTGAACCATCCGATTTTGGGCAATTCAGAAGTGACAAGATCCGAGTGAACATGGATGAGTTAAAACATAGAACATAAACGAATTGTAACTTTAATGACTCTGATAAACTTAGTAATTTTTCACATATTTTTCACATATTTTCAGAAGCATGAAGCTATTGAGAAAGCAAACATTTTGATATTGAGTCGAAAGACTGCAAATAAGTGAATTTATACTACTGATGAATGGACCATAGAACTGGGGAATGGTATCTTAGAATGGAAACCCGAGCAGATGACCATTTCTCTTTATTGGATTAGATGACTGTAAGATTTTAGATAATGAGAAAACACAATTATAAGTAACATATCAGATGACAGTCTTATTGGCCTTCATATCTTTTCACCTCGTTGAGCTCGAGACCTTAGGGTATGGAGAGCCCGAGCCATACGGAGTTGTAAAAGTTGGACCAAAGGAATGGGGATTTACATAATTCAGCACTGTAAATTAAGTCACAGATAATGGAGAGAAATCTTGGAGCAGAGATTGTTCTTCACAATATTCAAAATAAGTAAATAAATTATATGAAAAAATATAAAAAAATAAATGACTGCAATGAAACTCAATTAAACTGAAGTAAAACCATTTGTCTATGACACCTGGGAGACCATAGAATCATAATGTAACAAGCTCTGTATCCAAAATGTTTTGTCCTTACTGAAAAAATGAAAAATGTGGGTAACATAATTTTCAATTGGTAATAGAATTTGATCATGGGTAAACAAGTAGAAGGAATCAAAGACCAAGATTTTTTAATTCCAAAAATGTAGAGAAAATTAGGAATAGCATTAAATATCCTCAAATTGTTAGCAACTATAGAATAATATTTGTTCTGAAATATTTCATCTCTTATCAAATTGAAATTCAACACACAATCTCAGTGAAATATTCATGGCCAAAAAAGTTACAAATTCGATCCTTGTTAAATATCAAAAAACTGAGTCTTTCTTTGACAGCTGAAAACAAATGCTCTATCAGGACAAAATCAACAAATTGAGTCTTTCTTTGACAACGTTGAAAAAAAATTCTTTGTTAGGACAAATTGTTGCATGAATCTGTGACCTAAAGGCCTAAGCTCATTGTGTCCATGGGAAAATTTGCACTTCAACCCATTTGAATAGGTTCCCTTTTTCTCATAATGCATGGACAACTTGATTTTATAATTATTTACCTCGTCATAAATGTTGGAACTTATTGCATTGCCATAAATTGTTTCTAGTTTCTGACCAAAAATAGAAAGTTCGGGCTGACCCTTTTGAAGTTCTTCTTCTGAGTGAGCAAACTGACAATCAGTTCCCCACCCACACTTCTTTTTAGCCTAATAAAAATGGAAAATAACATATTTGTATGGAGGAAGTGTAACTATTTTAGTAGCACGTATCTCCTTCACATTTGATAATTTCCTGTAACAAGCTCTGTATCCAAAATGTTTTGATAATTTCCTGTAATAGAGGAAAAGTAATTTTTGCAGAAGTAATAAAGCATAATTTAACATATATTCTAATGTCTAAATGCATGCAATAATTTTACAGGTTGTTGCATCTATGGCAAAAGGAAGTTACTCTGCTCGTACAAGGAGAAGTGGCAGGAGAGTGACAAGGGGTGCGCAGCTGCGATGCACATCGTCTGATGATGACAGGCCAGCTGATGTCGATGCCAGCAATGCACCAGGGAACATTGTTGAAGATGACCATGTGACAGCCACTGATGTTAACACACCATCAGCCACAGAACCACCATCAACAACAGTCCAAGGGGCAAGCTCAACTAAAAAGATCAGTGCTATAAGAGGATGGACAAAAGAACAAATGTTAGTTGCAATTGACGACATAGAGTTTAATGGATACTCAGTTCGGGCATCTGCAAAAAAACATGGTATTCCTCCCTCGTCAATACATTATTGGATAAATGGACTGACTCATACAAAACGTAGAGGGCCTCTTACAGTTATGACTGAGGATGAGGAGGCCGAGGTGGTTGAGTGGTGTAAAGAGATGGCCCAACTGGGACATGGGCTAGAGTTGATACAACTCAAATCAACAGTTGCTCAAATCTGTCAAGGGAGGCCAAACCCATTCAAAGATGGGTTTCCTGGTAAATCATGGTGGTTTGGGTTTAAAACAAGGCATCCAGAACTTGTATTGCGTACTGCTGAGGGCCTTGACAGAGACAGAGCATTAAATTTGCGCCCTGCAGTTGTGCAAAAATTCTATGACACACTTTCTAGTGCTTATGATAAACATTCTTATGGAGCAGACCATATATGGAACTGTGATGAAACAGGTTTACAGGCAGGGAGGAATTGTGGCATGCGGGTAATTGCCAAGAGAGGGAGCCGAAATGTGCCAAAGATTTTGCCCAAGAGCAGGGAGTGGATAACTATTTTATGTTGTGTTAATGCAATTGGTACTTCAATCCCAGGATTTTATCTATTCAAAGGTAAAAATCAACTGAAAAACTATATACAGAACTGTGAACCAGGTGCATGCATGGCTGCACATCCCCATGCATGGATGACTAAAGAACTGTTTCTAAGTTGGCTTTTTCACTTTGCTGCATCGGTACCAGGTGGCGTCTCGCCTAATAACAAACACCTTTTGATATTAGATGGCCATGGGAGCCACATGGCTGTACAAACAATTGAGGAAGCAAACAATTTAGGCATCGACCTGTTGACATTGCCCGCTCATACCACTCATAGGCTGCAACCCCTTGATGTTAGTGTGTTTGGCCCTTTCAAGAACTATTTCAGGTCGGAGCGTGCTGCATGGATGGCAAAGAATCCAGGGGTTGAGGTGAAAAGGTTTGAGCTAGCAGAGCTTGCAAGTAAAGCTTTTAAAAGGGCTTTGACACCATCAAATATCAAGGCTGGCTTTAGGAGGACAGGAATCTGGCCACTGAACTATGATGCTCTTATGCATGACACTGGTTGTAGCCAAGCGTTTCATGTGGATGGTCAGGAAGAAGGGAATGTCCAAACATGTGTTGAAGTGCAAGAAGTAGATGACCAAGATGATGTTGTTGCAGCTGGTAATATGATTTCCCTGTCTCAAGGACAGTTATATGCTGAAGATGATGAAACTGTGTGTGAAACACAATATAACAATGAACAAATTCCTAGTAACATGGAGATTGTTCCACCAACTCAAGAACATCAAATTCCTGTCGCTGATATTGCTAATGATATTGTTGAACATGCAGTTGACAATGACCAATTGACATTGCCAAGCCAAGTAACCCCACCTTCATGGCTAGCAGAAGCAATGATCAATTTGAATGCACATAGTGTCTCAGCAACCAATGAAGAAAGCATGAACATGCCCTCACAACCAGCAGAATTGAACAGTGAAATTGTTCATTTTTTTGTGGACAATAGATCAATGGAAGAAGATGAAGGACATAATGAGGCATCAAATGAAGATAATGATATGGTTCAATCAGTTCCAACAGATACTGAAAGGGAAGTACCAAGCAATGACATGCAGGTGGAAGGGGTGGAGAAGACACTTGGACGGTTCCTAAAGCTACCAGTAGAGAGAGTATCAATGAGAAAAACGCAAGGTGCACCGGGTAGTCTTCGTCTGGGCCGAAGCTCACAGCTACTCACCTCAGAGGACTATATAAACCTGTTAGTTGAGTCAGAAAAAAAGAAACTTGAAATGCAAGAATTAAAACAGAAAAAGAAGGATATGGTCAAGGAGAAGAAGGCAGCAAGGATTGTTGCAGCACAACAGCGAGCAGAAGAAAGGATTGAAAGAGATAAAGCAAGGCAAGTTAAGGACCAACAAAAGCAAATGGCAAGACAGGAAAAGGAAAAACGAAAGGCACAACAAATGCTTGAAAAGGAACAAGGGATGATCAACGATACAAGAATAGCTGATGAAACTAGGATTATTTCAAACTCATTGGACTCCATTGCAGATAATACACCATTATTCCAAGATCTCATAAACATTCAAGTGCCCCACTATCAAACCGAGGGTTTACCCACTTGCCTTGTTCCTACCAGAGCTGGTGTCAATTCTCTGTATGCTCATTACACACCTCCACTTAATGCAGGGGTCAGTAGTGCAAATGTGAGGTATGGGTACTCAATACCTCCATGGTTGGAAGCTGCAAATTGGAATCAATCATATGGCAACAATCGACCATTTCCTAATCAGCCCTTGACTGGTAGGTCAACCTACCTAGCTCAAGAAGGTAACTCAGGGAGTTTTGGCACTCAAGATTCTCAGGGCCATAAAGAATAGGGGTGTCATATGTTTTCGGTTCTAACCACATTATGATGTGGATTTTGGATGGATTGTATCTTTTTCTTGGCACAGCAACATTTTGGCTTACAACCTAGTAGTGATTTCTTGTGGCAACCTAACTGTGTGTTGATAAGAAATTTTCAATGGAATATGTCTTTCTGTAAAATATTAATTATGATAAAACTATTTCTATAAGTTATTCTGTGCGCACTATACAAAGCTCTAAACTCACTTATGGCTCCAATAAGTGGACCGTTATAATGTGATGACAGTGCTGGGCAAGTTTACAATCACTTAACACTGAATAGAAGTCTACACTCACAATTAGAAACACCTCCTGCTCGCTTCTAATGTACGAGGCACTAGTAGTAAGGAACTCTATACTTAGCATGTTATTGATTGAATTAGAATGAATAAGAACTTTACATTGCTGGAAACTAGAAATACAATAAAGAACATAGTTATGATTTTTATCAATCACCTAGGGGAGGGTCGCCAATACATGTGCGCCCTCCCCGCCACCTCATAATACCACGCGTCAACCCACATGGCTCCGGTACGACACCTGTCCACCGTGGAGTATGCCCAACTTATAAAGAGCATGTGTTTTTATATGTGTCAGTAAAAATGATGGAAGTATCTAAATTAATCAAATCAGTTGATGAACAACTATGAGAATCATATTGTTCCATCTTGTTACATCAACTTTCCAAAAGCAATTGAGAAATTTGGGTGCACAGTAACCTAATCAGCTATATGACGAATTGTGGCTTAGTCATTAATTCTTTTCTAAGCACCTATTCACCTTTTTCATTTTCCTTCATGAGTAGATCAATTGTTTGACAATTACAATAATTTATAAATCTACAAAATATAAACCAGCGTAGACCCATCTTAAGATGGGATCTTTTAAGCATCAAGAGAATCATGTCTCTGTTTCTTTAGATCCCTTTTTACACTTATGAGTTCTGGGGTTAATATTGATCTATAACAGTGTATTACGGTACAGAAAAATTATGAATTGCCTCTAATACATGTAAGAAGGAAATTCCAAAGCAGTAGGTATACAAAAATCCCACAAAATTGCTTCAGAGCTCAAAATCTACAGCATGTTAAGCTTTCCTGTAATTTAAACTTCCCTGCACAAAACTAGGCATTGCAAAAATAAGAGAGATTCAAAGGAAATCAGTGTACCGAAAGGAAATCCAGGGTAACTGCAATTGTGGGTCTTGTCATCAACGCTGGAGATAAATAATGTTTAAAATTTGAATGAACCTTAGGAAAGATCAACAATCAGGCAGAAGCACATGCCATTCCTAAAGGGATTGAATTGGCTCTTGATAAGAGTGTTCACAGTATCTAATGCATGGCAACTAAGCAACAATAATTATGTTTTTTGGAATAGAGATTATACCGACTCCATAAATTTAAAATTTCAGTAGGTCATGTGCTATATACGGGTCAAGGAGGGTTTTGATTCAATATTCTTTTCACATATTACAAGAAATTTACATTCAGAGGTACACAATCTAGACAATTCAACAGCTACAATGGACACCAGCACCCTACAAATATATCACTATTATCAACACATTCTCCTCTCCCGATAGCTCTGCACTCCTTATATCCCTGTTCCCCAAGCAACTAGGAAGAAAAGTTTCAAAAGTGCATAGAAATCTGTTTGCAGAATCAAATATTCCAACTTAGCACAATTCCTACACATCCCTTGGAAGTACAAAGGTTGTCTCCAACACAAATGGCAGACCACCAAAGAAATGGACTCTCCTATAATTGTGATGAAAAATATGCTCCAGGTCATAGGTGTAAAAAACAGAAATTGTTCCAAATTGATATGCCCACTCAAGACCTGACCGAAGACATAACTACTGAGAGACACTGGAGTTACAGGTTGAAAACACCAACACTCTGACTCAAGCAGATATCGAACCTATTTCTTCATGAAGAACGGTCAATCTCTCTGCATGCATTATCGGGCATTTCAACTCTAACAAAACCCTGACAAGGAAACTCTAACAAAACCCTGACAAAACTCTAACAAAACCCTGACAAGGATTTAATCCTATAAAGTTTGCTAGTAAAAGCTGAGCGATATTAAAAGGAAATAAAAGAGTAGAAGCTTTGTTCATAAAACAGTAAACCCTACCCATTTCTGGACTATATAAACTCATCAGCTGTAAAAACAAAATAACCTTCAAATAGAGATGCACCGTCACAAGTGAAAACGATCTCAAAAACTTAGCACTATGCAAGGTTTTACAGCATAAGGAAATCATAATATTCTACAATGAGTAAATCAAGAATAGTAGCGTTCAAACAGTATCCAGAGAAGTCAATTTAAATAATAGAGAATGCAACTTGTGTGTAAAATTCGGAATAAGACTTTCATAGAAGGAAACAAGCTAACAGTTATGACTTCAAGAAACCATAAATAAATTAACAGTATAACTGTGATTAAGGTCGTAAAATGTCCACGGCTTCCATACAAATGTCCATACAAATGTCCACGGCTTCCATACAACACTGTAGCCCAAGTCAATTTAAATAATAGAGAATGCAACTTGTGTGTAAAATTCGGAATAAGACTTTCATAGAAGGAAACAAGATAACAGTTATGACTTCAAGAAACCATAAATAAATTAACAGTATAACTGTGATTAAGGTCGTAAAATGTCCACGGCTTCCATACAAAGTCCATACAAATGGCCACGGCTTCCATACAACACTGTAGCCCAAGTCAATTTAAATAATAGAGAATGCAACTTGTGTGTAAAATTCGGAATAAGACTTTCATAGAAGGAAACAAGATAACAGTTATGACTTCAAGAAACCATAAATAAATTAACAGTATAACTGTGATTAAGGTCGTAAAATGTCCACGACTTCCATACAAAGTCCATACAAATGTCCACGGCTTCCATACAACACTGTAGCCCAGAGAGCAACCTGAGTAGCAAGTCTGCGAAGAAGCTTCATAAGGGTTTAGTGAGGCTTTAGAAGAGCCTTCCCCTCCGAGCAGTCGAATATAAAACAAACAATAGCACGAAGCAGAGCACTCAGAACTCAAGCAGAGCACTCAGAACTCTATGAAAGAAAAGAGAAACCCTCATATCCCAAATGAAAAAGATAAAATAGCAGGGACAATAAAAATGCAGCGTTTTTATCTATAAAGCAAACACAGTAACAAGGCAATTGAGAGCAGCTACAGAGAGTTTCGAAAGTTGGTCTGGGCTCATTTCCGCGATGTTCCATTTTCCCTTTGTCTTTCTGCTCGAGGCCGGCTATGCAAGTCAGGGGAGAGCAGCTACAGAGCGTTTTGAGGGCTAAAACAGGCTAAAACAGCCAAAACAGACAGAATGCCATAGAATGCCTAAAACCCTAAACCCTAAAACAGCAAAAATGCCATAGAATGCCTAAAACCCTAAACCCTCAAAAAATTGCTCAAAATACTGCCATAAAATGCCATAGAAAGTTCACAAAATATCCTGTTAGAGATGCTTGTGTTGAAAAACACAGAGTAAAGCTGGTAGGATTAAAAATCCTACCGGTTACAGGCCATGGATGGTCGCCGACCTCCCCCACCTTCCCCACAGCTCGCCAGACCTTCTCCACACCTGCAACGTCCTTTTCCACACCTGCAACACCTGCAACAGGAAGAAAAAAGCCATTAGAAGCCATTAGAGATCACAAAAACAACAAAAACAGCAGAGCTAAACCCTAAAAATGTTATGTTACCTCAAGCTCAGTAGAATGGCGACCGACTCCTCCCCAAACAACAAAATCGCCGAATAAGACCACCACCAGAGAAATGCTAAACAACCGGCATTCCATGTTAAACAACTTGCATTCCAGAACGACCAAGAAATCCAGGCGGAAAAGCACAAGAAAAGCAGAACCGCTGTCCCAGCCAGAAACCCAGAAACTCCATCAAACCTTCGCACCAGCACACGAATAAACGACTCTGCGCGCAACAATACAAACCCTGTCAACCGAACACAGCATTCCCCCAACACAGGTTCTAACCACCATGCGCGCAGGTTACAGGGCCGTCCCGCGCCATCTTCGGCGGGGGGCTTCGCCCAACTACCGGCCCCGAGCAGAAAGACAAAGGGAAAATGGAACATGGTCGAAATGAGCCCAGACCAACCATGTAAATGGCGCCAAGTTCGTGTTTTAATGTTGGAGGTGATAGCCCACACGGCCAGCTCCACGGTGGACAGGTGTCGTACCGGAGCCATGTGGGTTGACGCGTGGTATTACGACGTGGTGGGGAAGGCGCACATGTATTGGCGACCCTCCCCTATAGGGCATTAATTGGGTGGTCGCCGGATATGTTTATCATTCGATTTTGGATTTGGTATATTTGGTAACTATATGTAAAACAAGAACCATTTTTATAAATTTTATATTAGAATTTTAGATTTTTTTTTTAATTTAAAAATAGAAATGAAGAGTAATTTAAAAAAAAAAATTATATTAAAAAATGAAAATTTCCAAAAGTAAGAATGAAAAATAATAATTTTTATATTAAAAATATAACGTAAATTTTATATTAAAAATTTGTAATTATATATATATATATATATATATATATATATATGTGTGTGTGTATGTATATAAATAATGATAAATTATATATTTTAAAAAATAAAAGTTTGCTTTTTATTTTTTTTATTTTTAGAGGATAGCAATTATTCTAGCAATAAAAATGATGGTGGTGTTGAATTCAATTAGAGGTTTATTTTTTGTGGTCCTAGTAAAGGATAATTTGTACACACTTATTATTAAATAAATTTCGATCTTGGATCCCATAATAATAGTGATTGAAGCATAAATTTTTTGGTATGTGGAAATCACTTTAAATCTACTTTTAATATCCAATATTTTATTCTTTATGTTGAACTTCATATTTCAAGTTTGTTATTTAAAGTTGACCCATAACTTTTTATACATGGTTAATATGGTAAATGTGTGCATTAGTAAGACATTTTTCTTGTTGCAATAGTTTTTTTAATTATATTTATGAATTTTTCGACTATATCAACCACATTAATATTTTTAATGTGGTTGTACTAGTTTAAGACAACTTTATATTTAAGACAAGAAATGTTGAAGGAAAAAATTATTTTAAGACAAAAACATTTTGAAACAAAAATATTTTAAGACAAAACTTTATATTTAAGACAATGACCATTTAAGACAAAACCCATTTAAGACAATTAACAATTAAGACAAAAATATATCAATTTAAAACAAAATTATCTAACAACTACAAAATTGACTCTGAAAGTGCGCCCTAAGTCCGCCAACTTGCAGGCTACCACTGTCTTGCACTTATACCGACACTGCTATTCCAATTACCATTCATGTTATCTTATATAAATGCAACAATTTGTTGGGCTCTTCGTTTTGTGGGGATAGTTGACTCTGAAAAACGTGAAATCTTTTCCTAGCAAGATTTCTCGGACATCAATTCGTCTTCTGTCCCTTTGATCTCTACTGATACAGTTAGAGAAAACTTGTTTCTCGTTGCATTTGACACTACTACAAGGAGGGGGATTTTAAAACAATTTTTTAAGACAAAAGAAACTTTTTGTCTTAAAATTTTCAATACGAAGTGTTAGTAAAAAAGGTAAAGGTAAAGGATTAAGGTCCTATCTTTACGTTGTTGATGGGTTCTTCATGAACTTGAGCGATGGAGGTCGACATTAAATGATGGGATTTAGGGCAATGGAGACCAACAACAGAGGTGTTCTTCATGAGGAGAGCGATGGAGGAACTTTTGCTGAATGTGGATAGGTAGTAACATAGTTGGAGTATTTTTCGGGGTCTCCATCAATTGTGATTTAATGTGTGTTTTCTGAATGTTTCATTTAGTTTGACTGCTACTTTTATCCATTGGTTGCTATTATCAGCACATTATTGTGTTAGAACTCCTAACTGTCATCAAAAACATGGATTAGATTCACCTGAAGGATTGTTGAAAAATGCAACAAGAAATTCTCAATTTGATTTTGTCTTTATTAAAGTGAGAAAATTTGAATTTCCACATCAGCAAAATCTAAGATGCAATTAACTTGTGTGATATGGTTTATGTCGCCCAGTTTACTCAGTAAACTCAAGTTGGAGGAGTTATAGTTTAGTTAAGCATGTGTGATTGCTAATTTGTAGAAATCAAAGTTAATTATCTCGAGTTGTACTCAGTTAAACTAATTCTAACTATTGCAGGAACTGGTGGAAGGTTAGTTCTGCAGTGAGACTTCATTCAAATTCAACGATCGTCTAGTTAACTGATCAATCATCCCAAAATAGCTAGTGCATGCACAAAATTTGAGTTCCCCAGTTGTGGTGGATATTCTAAGGTAGTGTAACATCAGTTGTAGATTAGTCTTGAGTGTATAGGTGTTGCATGAAATCAAATGACCAACCTTGGGAATTGCACAATTCATTCTGGAAAAATTCCTAGTAATAGGGGCTTAATTTCTCAAAGAATTGTGCAAGCAAATAGGGGCTCAAGCAGAGGTAGAAATTGATTATATTTGGGTCAGAGCTTCTCAATGAGTAGAGAGATAGGTTATTAACTTGCAAGTTGTGCTTAGTTACGCAAATCAATTGTAATACATCACTATTCATCAGATTAATGCAAGAAAACATTGGGGTTTTTAATAGATTTGTTTTCCCTAGGAAAAATATTGTGTGCTTCTGTGTTATTTCTTTTTGCTTGTTTGAAATTTTTTTTCTAAATTGGGAATTAACTTCCACAGAGCAGTAGATTAGGTTTTTGTTTTGTAATTTTGATTAAAACTTCATGAGTAGTTGCAAATCTACACCATGATTTCTACATGGTATCATGGCAGGATTCATATTAGAGCAGGAATTTTGAAGTTATTTCCCAGGAGGCTTGAATTTGCATTTCAATGTAGCAGGATCTCTTTAGAGCTAAGAAGGTGAACTTCAATGTGTTGATGCTAGAGTATGCCTTGGAAGGAAACTCTAATTTCATCGCATGGAAGGATCACATGGAGGAGGTATTCTATCACAATGTATTGCTAGAATACATCAAGAGACATGTTGCAAAACCAACAGAATCTGATGCTTAAAACCTTGCTTAGAGGAAAAAATATGTAGCCAAGACAAGGAGAATAATATTGGAGGGAGTATAAGACCACATTAACACCAATATCCATGGGAAAGAAAATCCTTATGAAATGTGGTAGGCACTGACAGATCCGATCTAGAATAGTAGTGACAACGAGAAGCTGACACTCATGGATAAACTTTGAAATATCAAGATGCAAAAGAATGACATTATCCCATAGTATCTTAGTAGGTTCACACAAGTTCTTGATGAGCTTGCATGAGTTGGTGTTACTATTTCAGAGGATGACTTGGTAAGGCTAACCCTTCTGGGCCTTCCCAAGAGTTGGCATAACTATCAAGATTCAGTGAACATGAGGGAGAAACTACCGAATTGGGACCACTTATGGTCTGATTTGGTACAAGTGGAAATAAGGCGGAATACTAGAGATAGGACCTTTTCCAATGGGCGAGGATGAAGAAAAAATTGCATTGGTTGGTAAGGGAAAGAAGGAAAAAGGGAAGAAATCTCAAACCAAACCAAAATCTAGCTAGGGGGGAAAGAAGAAAGATAAAAAAAGATATGTTTCCATTGTCATGAATATGAGCACTATGCACGAAGTGTCCAAACAAAACGGTAGGCAAGAAGACCTTAGGAGGAGCGACAAATTGAGAATTTATTTATTCATGTTTAGTATATATTATATTTGTCCACTTGTTTATACTTAATAAAAAATTGTTGTATATGAATGCCCCTTCAACTCCTATGTCTGCTCCCTTTTCCAATTTCCCTGCATCCCTAACTTCCCTTATTTCCTTGATGTTCCTAGTTTCAAACTAAAAGCCTAAAATTAGATTGATAATAATTTCACATTCATTGTGTACTCAATCCAATTATTTGAAACTTCACTATTACGATCCCCTCTTACTTCCACCACACACCCAATAAGTTCTTTTATGTGTTAGGAAAGGTCAGTTAGTTTAGTACATTTGGTCTTTTTGTTTCTTTAATGTCCCATATTACGATTCCACACTTATATTTCCTCATTAATTATCCCACATGGTGTGTGCCAGTGCTACAGGATTTCCATGTTTTTCAAGGCCTCCACCTCATTCTTTATGCTCAAAGAGGATTGATGAGACAACAACTACCAAAGCCATTTTCCAGCCCTTTGAAGGCTCTGTGCCTAGTTGTATTTTCTCTTTGCACTCATCAGGGTGGCATTGTCTAGTCACAAGGAACCTTGGAACATCTGATGCATCTCCAACTCCGGTCCTTGTGGAAATGCATTGTGATTTTCTTGCCATCACTCAAATCCACACTTATAGTTAGAATTTTACTACTATAAACACCTATTTCCATTCAACTATACACCATTTATAAAACCATGATTCAAGACATATCCCCCACACAACTATTGGAGTTAATGTTATTCATGGTTAGGTTTTTCCCACACGCTGCATTGATAACTTGGATGTTTTACCTTGGAGTAGTCTGTTGTAACTGGAGGGGGACATGGTACCCCATATCCTCCTCCTCCCATCACTTTCTCCCAATACTCTCATGAACTTCTCTACTTTTGAACTATTAGTTACCATTGTACTTGCCCATAACTTCCCCACGTGGGGAAATGGTTAAGGGAATGACTTGCGTATTTAACTCAATCCAAGTTTTTGCCTTATTATCAACATCTTGTTATCAAAGGAATTGCATGGCAAATAGTTTGAATTTTCAACAATAGTAACAATTACTAAACTAGTTCACATGCCACATGATATAAAGGAAACATAACAATCACCACAAAATCACACATTGCTAGCTTCTAGAAAATGTTCACTCTTCTTCTTACACTAATATTAACATCAAGAGTTGTGTTTCTAGTACTCTAGTTGGTGTTCCTATTGTAAGGAATTATATTTTTGCATAATTTTCATAAAAATGATACATAATACTGCAAAGAAATTGAAGTCCTAAGATGGTGACCTGGAAATATTTTGGTTTCAAACTAGACAGAAAGTGCTTAGGATTTATGAGGAAGTCTTAGCATCCAATAGCTTGCATATAGGGAAATGGATGGTTAGTTGTAATTGCATGGATCGAATACTACTAGAATGGGTTACTCCATTATTTAGGGTATACTAGATGATTGAATACATGGAGAGGTTGAGATAAAAATGTTTCAAATGAGTACTCCTTCTTGCCACGATTACAAAAGCTAAACAAAATATTGCAAGCTTTGCATTCAGGATACACACTGATTTCTGAAAATATTTCCATAGTGTAGGGTTAGCTAGTCAGTTCCTATAAGAAAGAGCTATATCATTTTTCCCATATATCTAAAGAACATGTCTGGGAGATAATTTCGAAGGGAACTCTCTTTGTTGTAAAGAGAAAACCTATGCAAGAGATTAGCAATGTATGATTTCATGATGTCTTTTTTATTTATTTTATCTCTTGTTACTCGTGAACTATAGTATAGTAATATCAATATTGTAGAGGATTCATACTATTACTTAGGTAGTTTCATTTTATAATCAACTGCTCACTATTCTCTCAAGGGGAATAATTCATATCTCTATTCTTAGTATTATATGAATTTGTTTTGATATAAATATTTCTTGCTTATTATTTCAAGTTTTACAATTCAGTTTCAATAGACAATAATGGATTAGATTTTCCTTCTCAAAGAAAGTCCTTTCTCTCTTTTCTCGTCTTTAGCCATTGGTAGTTGGAATGGGTTTGGATTTTCTTACTAGTAAGATAGCTACTCTGAGAAAAATGATGGAGCTTCTATCGAGAAGTAAATTGAATCAGTTAAGTCTAGACAATCTCTCTATTTATGAAAAACAAGGGGAAGAGTTGAGGATTTCGTTAATTTAGAAAATTTGATGAAGTTGGGGGACATGTATCTCTTACCATTATGATTGCCTATTATTGGACATTGGAGAATAATAGACAATTTCCTGTAAGAATTTTTAGTGCAATATTTTATGCAATTGCAAATTTATTACATTGATTATCTTTGCGATCATCTCTACTACCATTTGGATCTTTCCTACTTCGCTACTTGCACTAATTCTATTCAAAATTGTGACTCCAAAACTTGCTCATTATTTTTTGATAAAAGGGAGACGATAGTCAATGAGCCTCTTGATAGAAGTTTTGGATACTCTGCACACACACTTTTTATTAAATAAATTTGGATCTTGGATCCGATAGGAATAGTGATTAAGGCATAATTTTTTTGATATGTGGAGATCAGTTTAAATCTACTTTTAATATCCAATGTCTTATTCTCTATGTTGAACTTCATATTTAATATTTGTTCTTTATGTTATTAGATTTTATTTACACTTTTTCTCACTTTGCGATACTAATAAATTTGATGCATTTTGTCTTTCATTATTTTTGGATCATCTTATACACATGCAAGGCAAATATTGGAAATAAATATATGAGAAATATTTAATGAATATTTTTTGAAATTTCTAATATAAACATCATTCTAGATTAATTTTTAAAATTTTGAAAAGAAAAAAGAAATGTGTTAATCATATTAAGATATATATTCCCTAATTTTTCTTTATTGAATTTTATAGAAACAATTTTAATAAACTGTTAATACGCCCTGATTGTATATATTAGTAGCTGGATAATGTATTTTCTTTTTTCTTTTTTCCAAAGAAAAAATCAAACTTTTTATAACCAAAATAAAAAGTTACATAGTATATGCCATACATTCATTTTGTTGTATGATTTGAAAATCATAGAGCTCCACAGGATGTGAATATCAGTCTTGTCCAAAAAACATGAAGAAAAAGATAAACCACTGATCCGAAGCATGGACCTCCTCATATTGAGGAAAACAACCCATGTCCCCAGCTTAAAGAACAGTGTATATCAGTTTAATACATTGTATGAAAATCTCCATGAAAAGGAAAAAAAAAGATGCTTCCACTTCCCAGGTCTCCTCACAGAGGAAAATAATCCAAACATGAAGGAAAACAAAACCATCAGAAGTCTGAATTTTAAAAAGATCATAAAAAAAATGACATGTGAGATAATAATCATAAAGTCAGCTGAAAACAAAAATTCAGGCTGTGTTATAGGCCTAAAGAGTCCATAGTAATAGCCACGCTTGCCCCCAAATAGTGGAGTGACCTTGTTTCTCAATCTGGTTGAAGAAATAAACACCTTTAGATTCGAGTTGCATAATAAGGTCTGGGGATAATGAAAATTTTTCATTACAACCTACCCAAGGATCTTTCCCTATCTGAAGGTTCTCCCTGTTCCTGACCTGCCAAGACAAACCTTGCTCAATGATCTTGAAAGCGTCTATGGTAGCCTTCTAAACAACAGATATATTCCCTTTTTTCTTAATTAGGTTTCTTATCCAATCTTCTATTGGGACAGGGTCAATATATTTCCTTTTCACCACCATCGTCCACAGGTTTTCCATCTTAATTATCCTCCATCCTGATTTTGCTGCTAATGAACGCCCGAAAGCTGTGAGGTCTTTTATTCCCCAGCCTCCCCATTCCTTTGGCCTTGCCACCTTTTCCCATGCCACCCAAGGTAGGACTGATTCCTCCTTATATCCTGACCAGAGAAATCTGCTACATATCCTTCTTATTTTCTCTCGAATGCCTTTCGGAACCCATGTCAAAGCTGCCCAATAAATTGGGATTGCTAGTAGGACAGATTTGATGAGGGTCAACCTTTCGTCCCTTGAAAGCCACTTGAAACTCCAATGTGTAATCCTGCCTTCTATTTTTGCTATTAGCTAGTTCCAGTCCTATTTCCAATAGGCATTCAGTTTCAACTAGAAACCTGGATATTTAAATGGATCATCAAGTTTATGAACTTCAAAGGGTAAAAATATTGAAATTTGGGTTATCTCCTACCTATTAAAGCCTTCCAGGATCAACTAATATTTCCTTTGGTTCACTTGCATTCCTGTGGCTTTCATAAATAGGTCTAGAATCCTCTTGAGTTCCTTTATTTCATTTATATTCCCGTAACTGAATAGTCATATGTCATCTACAAATAATATATGAGAGATAAAAAAAATTATTGCCACTTCCAAACGGCTTATAGCTCCATCCAATTTTGCCTTTTGCACTAATTGGCTCAGACCTTTAGCAACCAGAAGAAAGAGCAGATGCGAAAGAGGGCACCCTTGTCTCAAACCCCTCTGCCCTTTGAAAAAAGAAGAAGCAACTCCATTTATCAATACCGCGAAACTAACACTTGTAATACATCCCATGATCCAATTGATAAATTAGACTTTGAATCCCAGATGAGTTAGTAACATACGGATATAGATCCAACTTATTCTATCATAAGCATTGGATAAATCTATTTTAACTACTGCCCCTTTCCTCTTCCTCTGTTTGACACTATGAATTGTTTCCTGAGCTACCCTGATAGCCTCATGGATCTGTCTTCCATCCAAGAATCCAAACTGTTATTTTGATATGCATCTTGACAGAATGGGTTTCAACCGGACCACTATCACTTTAGCGATTATTTTATAAATGCAATTACATAGTGAGATTGGCCTGAAGTCTTCAAAAGAGCCTGGATCTTCTTTTTTTGGGATTAGGGCTACGAAAGTTAATTTAAAAGGCAGGTAGATAGTGCCTTTCCTCCTAGATTCTTCGAACACCTCCGTCACTTCCTGTCTAATTTGATCGAAGAAGTGTTGGAATAGTTAAATTGTCCACCCATCTAAACTCGAACTCTTATCCTTTGCCATTGATTTAATGATGCTCTCAACTTCCTCCTTCATGACTTCTCCCATCCGATCCACCACTTCTTCCTCATCCACATAGCGGGGAAGGCATTAGGCTATCTTGATAACCTCTGCCAGTGTGACTTCTGCTTGTCTAGTGAAAAGAAATGGCTTCTCCCTATATTAGAAAGAGTTTCAAAAGAGTTTGCTTCTCTGCCTTCTTCATCCTTTAGTTTCTATATTGTGTTTGAGTTCTTCCTTCCACTAGCATAATTATGGAAAAATTTAGTGTTTTCATCTCCTGCCTTCAGCTAAATGGCTCTACTTTTCAACCTCCATTCCTCCTCTCTTGTTAGAAGGATTTTACTTCATTGTCCTTCTAGAAACAATATTCTATCCTTTTTCTCCTGGGTTTCATAGCCATCTGATTCAGGAATTTCCAAGTCTTGGAGTTCTAGTCCAATTTTATTTAGATCTTCATCCTGTTTTTGTTTCCTAGCCTTCAACCACTCCATTTTTTCTTTTTTCAACCTCTTGAGGTTTTCTATGAACAGGAAGCCTTTTTCTTCAGTGTCATTTTTTCTTGGAGGTCTCCAATTTTCTTTGAGAATCTTATTAAAAGAGTCCTCCTGCAGCCATGAGGAGTTGAATTTAAAAGGGGATGTCGACCTTTTAGGGGGCTTGAATAGCTCGAGAAGAATTGGAAGGTGATCTGAATTTCCTCCCTCTCCTACCCATTGATGGAAGGCAGGGATCCTTGAGGTTATCTCTTCACACAAGAGGAACCGATCCAGTCTTTTTGCAATTGTTCTTCGATTCCTCCATGTAGGCCTTATTTTCAACAGGTTAATATCCATCAAATTGTGAGAGTTAAGAAAATTGAGGAAAACAAAATCTGATAATGAGTCTTCTCTAGCTGATGGGCCATATTTTCAACAGTTCCAATAGAGAAGTTAAGGTCTCCACCTACCACCAGGTTTGGATTCCTCATCACCAATTTGGAAAGTAGAGAATTCTAGAATGCAGCTCTCCCTTGACATGGACCATAGATATTGAATATCAATAGGGGGACACCTAGCTCTGAGGATAGGACTTCCATCCCCATTGCATGCTCCATCCCCCAAAGATTCCTCAATTTTAATTTCCCTTCCTTGATCATGGCTATGCCTCTTGAGTGTCCTATGGAATCCATTGCCTGAAAATTCCACCCTGGGAGAAGGGATGATAAAACATTCGTGACTTCTTCAACACTGCCTAAAGTTTCTTGCAACAGTAGGATATCCGGATTGCACCGATGGACAATTTATTTGAGAGCCAAATTTTTAGGTTTACTGGCTAAACCCCTAAAGTTCTAGGAGAAAAAGATCATTTTTCAACCTCCACACAGGGCTTCGCTACTCTAAGAACCCCAGAAATTGACATTTGTTTCCCATCAGCAATATCTATCTTAGCTCTCACCTGAGCTTTTGACAGATCAGATTTCCTACCTCTCATTTTCTGCTTATTACTCAGGGACAAGTCCATACCCAAACCCCCCACAGTCTCCAAAGGAGGTGGTTTTTTGTCATGAGAATGGAGGTAATAATATTTTGAACCTGGGAGTGAACCTTTCCTCACTCCCTCCTCCTCACCCGGAACCCCCTCATAGTTCAGATCTAACTTGGGAAGAGATGTTATGATGTTATCCACATGTGTATAATCATAACCAGATGTCGGGCAAGTACTAACATGAGCATAAGAATTTAAGCTAACATCTTCTATAGATAAAGATGGAGAAAGGGATGTAATGCTTAAGTCCAGTCACATACCCTTTGTGTCTTCAGTACTAGGAGCTGCAGGTGCTTATGTGGTACCCTGGACTCACTTCTCTAGCTCTTGAGGTTGTGTAGGGAGGGAATCCAGAAGGGGGGTCTCCTGCTGAACTGCATCCTCTACTTTTTTCCTCCTATGGCCTATCCATTTCCATGTGATCCGACCCCTAATCCTTCTTTGAAAGCGGAGTCGTTAACTTCTTCGCCTTCGTCGATTCCTCCTCGGCTTTCCTCTATTTTTGCCTACGCCGATATCCCAGAGGACAATCTCTTGCCAAGTGTCCGTAAACATGACATCTGTGGCATTGAAATGGCATATGTTCACAATCCAGAGGTTGAACATAGATGAACTCCTTATATTGAATCTTGATATCTTCCACTAGTCCTTCCCTTGGGTTCAGTCTCACTAGTATCTTAGCCATCGCCTTGTCCTTCGACTGGATGAAGGACATGTATGTTTCCAAATATGTTCCAATATGGTTCCCAATGGATTTGAAGACTAATTTTACCTGCAAGAAAGGTGGTAACCTAGGCACGCGTATCCAAACAGGAATGTCCTCCACCTTCTCGTGTTGTGCATCGAACATTACAGGGTGGCTACCGAAAGCCCAGTTCTTCCCCGGGACTTAATCCATCGCCTCTTTCTCTTCGAATTTTACCATAAACCATGCTTTCGCCAAGGATGTTACTTGGAAACCCTTATCAGGAGCCAATTTCCATTGCTGCATGACCCAATTTTGAATAAACTGGGCTGAATGTTTCTTCCCCCTTGCTCTACCCACTAGGGTAAGCTCAGCCACTTCGATGGCTTCATCTATCTAGACGACCATACCTAACTAGGTTTGCTGAGTTTTCTTTCTTCTTTATTATTTTCTGCTTTTTCCTCTTTTCCCCCATCTGCCTCTTGGCTGGCCCTTCCTCCCTGTTTTGAGCAGGTGTTGCACCATTTGCTAATCCCTCCTACTGTGAGCCTGAATTCTTCCCTGAGCCAGTGATAGGGTTCCCTATTTCTTCCCTTACTGCTGATCTCCTGCTTCCAAACTCTCCCACTATGCCTTCTGATACCCCCAAACCTCCTGCCGTCCCGGGAAAGCCTGCTCCTCCTTCATAATCTAAGATTTCCTTCCTGAGGGCCGAACCCCGTCCAAACCCTAAATCCGCCTTCCCAGAAAGTGTCCTGGGGTTTTTTGGGTCCCGACCAAAATGATCCTTTCTGACAGTTGACGGCTGATCCGCATCTGTATACCCTAAATTTTCCTTTAACCCGCAACCTGGGCTATTGCCCACCGATTTTCTCAACCCACAACTGCAAACGATATGCTTAACACCTCCAGAGAAGAAATGGCTAAGCGGGAGGGATTTCTCTGTATATACTTGGTGGATTTGCTGGCCTTCCGCTTGCTTGAATGTTGTTGACTAGAATCTTCTCTCTTGTAGCGGAGAAATTGCCGAAGCTCCCTGGCCGCTCAGAAAGGCTAGCCCTAAGCTCTCCTCCAGCAAACCTAGTGATTTTCTTTGATTCCAGGTCACCTTCGAGCCTGATTTAGCTTTCCTAGAGCGTCCAACTGGCCTATATCTTTCAATGTTTTGTTCAGTAACCTCCAAACCCCAAACCGACAAAATGTCTCCCGATTCGGGATCAAGATCTACGGCATCACTGGATTTGACCATTTTTAACAGATTTACTACAGGTAACAGCGAGCAAACCCAAGGCCGGAAACAGTCTATTCTGAAACCCTTCGTTGTCAAGATGCAGCCGTGAATAGCTCAGGGAAAGTGACAGCGAAAAACCTAACGTGAAACTAAACTCTGTGATGCTTTTGGCTGCCATCTTCTATGGGGAACCATCTGCGGTCCACGTTCCCAGGTGCCCTGTCTATGGTCCTTCCAGCTCTCCCTGCCTGTTCTCCACACTTGTCGCTTGCATGCCTGATCTTTCAGCTGTCAGCTTCCTGTACACCTGTCTGTCAAGATTGTAGCCTCCTTGCCCCTCACCTGCTGAGCCCTAGGCCATCGGCACTGCAACCCTAGCTCCGATCGCCTTCGCCTTCCGGATAATGTATTTTCTTAAATCCAATAATTATGTGCATTAATAAGTTTTCACATTAACAACAATTGCAACACTATAAACAAAATCACACCTCTCCCAACTCTTAATTTCATCCATATTCTTTTCTAAATCATTACTTGCCAAACTCAAATTAAAAATTATTTAGTAATCAAGTAATAAAATTTTCAATCCTGAACCTATTTAAATAATAAAATTTTCAATCCTAAACATATTTAAGTAATTTTTTTTTACAGTCAAAATGTATTTAACATTGAAAAAACTTGAATATCCAAAATTCTAAAATTCGACGATTGTAATCTAAATGTTCAAAAAATTATATTTTCTACAACTAAATTTCTGAAGATAAAAATAGCAGAAATGAAGAGAAAAATAAGAAATATTACTGGAAAGTAATTGATTTGACAGAAGACAAAGCAGCTCTCCATATAAAGTGCGGAATAATCATATGGATAAGTTTGAAGCTGTTTCGTTGCACTCGCCAAGCAGTTGGAGCCACAGGCGGTGGATGTAACTTTGTCTTGCTGAACGAGACCGTTAATCTCCTATCCTGAAGAAACAACACTCAGCCCTTCCGCGAATGTCTTTATTGATGCAGAAGCTTCAGTAGGCAGGTTGGAAATTTTTAAAATAATCGTTATAATTAAAAGTTGGTCTATTTTGGAATATGTGTTTTTATAAAATTGCTATCTAATAGTCAGGGGTAAAAGTGTGTCTATTTTGAAATATGTAAGGTTTTAATTTTATAGAATTTTATATAATAATTTCTATATAATTTCTATTTTTTATTTTTTTGAATAGGTTTCTCTTTACATTTTTTTTTAAATATATGGACAAAATATAATGATATAATGGTTGCAAATATGTTTATGATAATTGTACTTGTACATAATATAAACTAAGTTTTTTTCATATGAAAATAAAATACAAAAAATTAGATAATATTTACAATAGTATGAAATCAATTGTCAATATTTATTCCCAAATAATTATGTTATTTTAATTAAATTGATTAATTGAAAAATGTTATATGAAATGAGTCATGGTTTTGTGTTGGAATAAATTCTATTTACATAGGAATCTCCATGGTTAAGAATCTTATCAATGTTGTATTGTTTTCAATGTATATATGTTTAACGTATATATTAAATGTATCATGAAGTGTTAGGTTACTTATTATGGATTGACTTCATGGTTAAAGATTTTGTTTCATGTTGTATATATATATATATATATATATAGATATATATATCTAAGAAGTGTTTTGATGCTAATTATGAATTGAAGTTTATTTGCATTTACCAATCATTTAATTTATATGGGTGCACTAGTTTGTACTTTAACTAAGGTTTTTGTTTTTTATTAGAATTTTTGTAGTTTTAGTTTGGTGTAAAACTTAGTATAAGATTATTTAAAAATGTAAATTTGATTTTTTGGCATAGTTAATTAATCGATGTTTTGGGTTGTTTATTAAAATATATAAATTAATTAATTTAAAGTACATATTAAACAAGGGCTATATAGTAACTAGTACTTGCAACTTAGCTTAAATATAGCTTAACTAAACCAAAAAATAATAAAGACAAAAAATTCATCACAAAAATAAAACAAATATATATATATATATATATATATATATATATTATTTTATATATAATAATAAGTTATTTTAAATTGAAAATATAGAGAAAAAATAAAAAAATAACAATAAAAATGAAAAAAATCTAAAAACAAAAAATTAATAACTAATATAAATGGAAGTTACTAAAAAACCCATAATAAGACCCAAACCAATCAATTTACCAATAACTAAATTTAAATAATAATAAAAATTGAATTTCTAATATTAAACTATAGATAAACGACAATATTTTTTAATAAAAAACAAATTAATATATAAATTAAAACAAAAATAAATGCTTAGATATAATAAATAAATGAAAAAAACATCTTAATCAAAATTTGTGTTAAATTAGATGGGAATGATCGAAGTCTGGAAGCGAGACGGAGGAAAGTGTTGATGCTCAACAGTTAGGGTTAGGGTTTTCTGCAGGGTTTGCCTCTGGCAGACTTGAGATTGGGGCAAGGCTGAGGTAAAGACTGCAACGACCTACATTAGATCAAGACAAGATAGAGTCACGGGTCGTTGGGGCAACAGTTTAGGCCCCAGGCTGCGCTGACAAAGAAATGACGGAATCGGCTTGGGGGGAGCGATCCCCTCCTACAAAAATGTAACGACGGGCGAGGCAAGCAGGAATGGAACGACCGGATTCACAAGAAAACGAAGTAAGGATGCCCCGGTCATGGGGGCTGGAGGGCAAGCTAGGTTGGGAAACAAATGTCTGCCCCAAGCAATGAAAAACCCAGGTTTGTAGTCCCAAATAACAAACTAGAAGAATATAGAGGATATATGAAAGACCATGCTCTGATTTGCAAGTTTATAGGGGCGTGGTTGTTAGAGAAAGAACTGACAAAATGGACACAACAGAGATGGCAACCTAAAGGACATATTGACCTAAAATTAGGCGCTAAAGATTTCTTCTCGGTCATTTTCTCTAACCTGGATGATAAGGAGATGGTTTTTGATGATGGATCCTATTTCTTCAAAAACGCAGGTCTCTTTATGAGGCATTGGGAAGAATGTTACAACCCAGATAAGGAGAAAATGTTGGTGGCACCAATATGGGTCCAGCTTTTCGGACTCCCAATTGAGTTTTGGGATCCAGAAATCCTGGAAGGTATTGGGAACTCAATTGGGACCTTTGTCAAAGTAGAAGACACCACCAGTGAAGGTAGATACACCTCTTATGGAAGGATCTCTGTATACATGAACATCACAGAACCACTCCCTGATTGTATTAAGGTGGAATATCATGATGAAGTGTGGCAGGAACCAGTGGATTATGAGCACATTCCATTCCGCTACAGAAGATGTCACGAATACGACCACCTCTTTAGATCCTACCCATTGAACGCAACTGCATCACCACCAAAAACAAGGAAGGAGGACAAAACAAAGAAGGAGGAAGAAACGAGCAAGGAAAAAAAGGATGGTTTTTCAGAAGTGCATCAATGAAAAAAAAACTCAAAGAGGACCGACCAGTTTTAAAACACCTTCCAAGGAATCAGTTCAGGTAAATCAAAATAAGTTTGCAGCTCTACAAGAAGAGGAAATGGACGAAGAAGGGGAAGAAAGCGGTGAAGAACCAATAGAACCACTACAACAAAACAGGCAATTTGCGCCAGATTTAGCACCAGATTCTAGTGCATTTTTTTCTCAATTGGGATGAGCAACCTGGCGCTAAATCTGGCTCTATTGTACAATTTTTAAAGCGTCCTTTTTTGCACCAAATTTTGCATCTTTTTTACGCCAACTTTTCCATCATTTTCTGCATCATATTTTGCACCAAGATTTTCATTTGGTTTTACAACAGGTATTGCTTCTAGTTTTGTGCCTTTTTTTGCATCATTTTTTGCTTCCTCTTTTGTGGAATTCTTTGCTTCTATTTTTGTGTCATAATTTGCATCGATTTTTACACCATCTTTGACATCTTATTTAGCGCCTTTTTTTACATCCAATTTGTGCCAATTTTTGCATCTGGTCTTATGCCATCTTTTGCTTCTAATTTTGTACTTATTTTTACATCTATTTTTGTGCCAATTTTTCTGCCTTTTTTTACACCATCTTTTCCATCCAATTTTGCACCATATGTTGAATCTGATTTAGTGCCAAATTTTGCATGCATTTTTGCACCATTTTTTGCATCCACTTTTGCATTTTATTTATCTCCCTTTTTTGCATCCTATTTTGCACCATATTTTGCATTTAATTTTGCATCATTTGTTGCATCCAATTTAGCATCATTTTTAACACCATTTCTTGCATCCAATTTTTCATCCTTTTGAGCATCTAAATTTGCATTCTATGTTGAACCATATATTGCATCCACATTTGCATCCCATTTTGTGTCTATTGTTACGTTCACTTTTGAGCCATTTTTTCGTCTACTTTTGCATTTGTTTTTGCACCAAGTTTTGAATGATTTGTTGCATCATTTTACATCCAATGTTGCATCTCAATTTGCATCCAAAATTGAGCCATTTTTATGCCCTTTTTGCACCATTTTTTCTTCTTTTGTGTCCAATTTTGCACCATTTTTTATGTCCAAATTTGCATCCTTTTTGGTATCTAGTTTTTCATCCTTTTTGGCTTCCAAATTTGCATCCTTTTTTCTGCCACATTATGTGTCCACATTTGCATCTCATTTTGCACCTAGATTTTAGTTGGAATTTTCATCTAGTTATGCATCATCTTTGACATCCTTGGTTTCACCATTTTTTAGTCCCATTTTGCATCTTGTTTTGTGTCTTTTCTTACATCCTTTTTGCATCCTAATTTTACACCATTCTTTGCATCCTCATTTTGGTGTCCATTTTTGCATCCTTGTTTGCACCCAATTCGGTATCCTTTCATATGCCCTATTTTGTTCCCTTCTTTGTGTCTAGTGTTGCACCCTTTTTTAATTTCACTTTAAAAACCTTTTTGTGTCATTGTTTGCATATTGTTTTGATGGCTAGCTTAACATCCAATTCTACTCCCAATTTTTCATCCATGGTTAAATCCACTTTTGGCTTCTTGTTTAGAGTTTTACTTTTATTTCCATTTATGACCACCTCTATGGGTTCATTTTACTAAGTTCATTTACATAGTGAAATATATTAAATTTTCTAAATATCATTTTGCTGTAGGATTTAATGCATGGTTAGATGAAAACAAAACCCTCTCAGTTTATCTCAGAAACGTAGGACAAACCAATTAAGAGAAAGGTTGTTCTAAGTCTTAGGATTCTTAGTAGATCAAGATGTAGAGTATAAATTAAGAAAAAGAGAATGAATTCTTGTGAGTCCTCACATGCAGGTCTTCTTGGAGTTTTTCGTATAGCCAAGAAGCGCTCCTAGCTAGCTCCAAAGCTTGGTCCTACACATAAGAGAGAGAATAAAGCAACCTTCACAACATAATATATTAATAATCAAAACTATAAAAAACATATAAATATTATTGAATAAATAAATATAAACCAAAAACCCATGCATACATTAGTTAAATAGAAGAAGTAAAGAATGAATAGAAACATATGGAAGGAAGAACAACTGATCTATATGAATAAAGGAGTTGGAGGAAAGTTACAACAATCAGATATAGTTGCAACATCACCTCCCCCAACTCATAGCTCCATAACTCTCCCTCTCAAGACAGATCTCAAGAGCGTGACAATACAAAATTCCCATCATTTTTTCAATGGCCAAGCCTCTAATATATAGGAAAGTGGAGGCTATGAAGATTTCCAAAATTCCTCATTAGTTCAATTTGGGAAAAATCTTTTGGGTGAATAATGTTTCCTCATATAAAAAAGGAATTTTCCACTTTTAGATGCTTTTGTGCTTAGGAAAAAGCTTCCCCATGCTTTATGGCTCTTTCCCACTTTTGTATGCTTTTATTTTTTAGGAAAAAGCTAAAGATGAGGATAAAGAGATTACATTCCACCATATGTTTCTGAAAGTGACCAAGAATGTCAAATTCAAATTCTAGTTTGCTTATGTTTTAGTTTTTTTTTAAATATATATTTAGTTTTAGTATTTTTTTTTCTAGAAAAATATATTTAGTTTTTGGTATATTTTTCTATAAGAAAAATTATATTTTGTTTTTATAAAAATGGATTTTAAACATTCCATTCATGCTAAATTTGTGATTTTATGATAGGAGTTTAAATTATATATAGTAAAGTAACTTAATTTCATGTGTCGTGTTGCTGAGATGGGTGTTATACATCTCTTTCTTGCTAAGTTATAGAATGTGCTTGGGTTTTCTTAATGCAATAAAACTAATTATGTTCTTCATGATATCTTGAAATCTTCATCTTGAACCAGGCTAATAAAACAATAAAGTTAAAATAGGTTTTCCTTTGTCCTTTATAGATCTTTGTCCCCATTAATCTTGGTCTTAATAGATTAATTGTCTTGTGGTGGCCTTGAGTGGTCACTTCCATTAGTTGCATGCTTTGTAGTTTTCAGTTAGTGACATTTTTTAGGCTTGATAATATGTTATTTAATTTATCAAAATGTGTTATTGTCCATATTATTGTTAAATATTAATATTAAATATGCTGATTTTTAAGCATGTTTTAGCAAAACTTTCCCAAAATGTTTATAGATTGTATTTTATAATGCAATGATTCTTTGCTTGATGAAATTGTTTTGGATATTTTTTTTAATGATTCATTGATTGATGAAATTGTTATGGATATTTTTTTAGTATATTAAATTGTATGTGATAAAGTCAAAAATCACCTCTTTTTTAGATTTTCATTGATCAATTTCCCTTAAGGCCATCAGGTTCACCATTTGGTCCCAGGTTTAGGAAATATAGGAGTCATGAAGTGGAATTGTCCAAGCACTTAAATCTTGAGACATGTTTCTTTTTAGTCACTTTATACTTTCTTTCTATGTAAATTTTTTATGAAAATAGTCTTGGAACATGAGGGGCGTCAATAGTAAGCGAAAACAAACTCCTAAAAGAAAAATGGTATGCAAAGCACCCATAAATAATGATGATATAAGAAGAAAAAATATTAAGTGAGGTTCAACCTCATATAATTAGAAAATGGGGGAGGAATTTCCAAGTAGTAGTGATTGATGCTTAGAGATACTTGGGTGGAATGGTTATTATTTGAAATGATTAAGACATCAAGGTTACCAATATGTTTACCTCTTTTCGCATTATGACAATACAATTTTAGTTAATTGACATTGAGGACTACTACCATGTATCCAATGTCTATGACTCCAATATCACAAATGGAAAACCTCTATTTCTCAATTCTATTTCTAGCACAAGTAATTTATACTCCCCATATCCATGGATTGTTGGGAGTGACTTCAATATTATAAGTGTCTTGAGGAAAAGAAAGAATGAATCGAAATGTTTAACAAGATATTTTGTAAGCTATACCATTAAAGCCACAAAGTAGTCTCCATTAAAGTTGTCAAGAAATGAGTCTCCAACCCACACATGTGGATCAATGAGATGTAATACATGTGTGTGTGGTTACGAACTCAATACACATCTATAATAACTCCACAAACTTATGTATTTCACTCTGTCACATAAATTGACAGTAGTGTGACATAAGTAAACCAAGAGTAGACATGAAAGCCTTAGGAAACAAACATTCCTTAGATCCTCAATTAGGTGCTTAAATGATGAAGTGAAAATGCAAGGAGAAAAGAAGAATTCATGATTTAACCATCACATACATGTGATCAAGTGTGACTAGGAGTGTATATATTCATATATTTTCCAAAGAGGGAGTGAATACATGAGTTACCATTTATTGGCCCTTATTTTTCTTTCTTTTTCATTTTCTTATATATAGGACTTAGGGAACAAGGTTTTCATAAGTTTGGCACAACTCATAGATATAATATTTACATGAATTTTCACTTCAACCTTAGAGTTTAGACTTAGATAAATCAATATAGTGTATGTTTAATGATTTTGGCTTTCAATTTTTTATTGTATTTCATCACAAATACAAAAGGGGAAATATTTTGCCTCAAATCTATGAATGCTTAATCATAAAGTCGTCATGTGATGAAAACAAATTAATGATGTTATTCTCTACGAAAATGATGGGTATTCTTGAGAAAATCTTATGCTTGTGGATGTTTCCTCCCTGGTTGAGAGGGAGTGAGGGTAGACACCATGTTATCCATGTGTCATGTACTATGGCTAGGATTAACAATCGTAAGCCTAGTAAAGGCACTAGTAGGGATAATGGTGGATTGGATAAACATCTGGGACCAATATTCTTTGAGAATTTGGACATTGACTAGGACTAATCGCCGTAAGTCAAGTACATTAATCCAATATAAGAATAGTCATGAGGATTGACATTTTCTAGTGTCAAATATTATGATAGTGGATTAGGAAATGATCATGTGAGGACATACCTGGTAAACATCTTGGTGGAGCAAGTGCCTTGAAAGGCAGTGGTGTCTAAATTTATGCCTCCCAACATTGTGCTCTGATCTAATGGAGAGATAAACTTGTTAGTCAAGGCCTTACTATTTTGAAAATTTTGGCTATGATGATGTAAATCATCATTGATGCTTATCAATCTAGATCCCTTCTTATATGAATATTTCAACTTGAGAGTACTTTTTTGTCTCATTATGAGTACCTCACTAGTTTAGAGGGAGGGTCATCATCTTCATTATTGCCATCATCACCACCATCAATGTGATCATTATTTTCATCATTTCATTATCATCATAATCACCATTCATGTCTTCTTCATGATCATCATCATCATCATGATTTTGTATATTGTCGTTAATTGTTCATAATTATAGGTATCATAAGAAATATCACCAACCTTAGGACACATGATATATGAAAGAAAAATAACCACTTTATTTTTTAGAAATGATTGATGATCATCAACATCACTACCATTATCATCGTCATTATAATTGTCATCATCCCCATCATCATAACTAATATAAGTTTTATCATAATTTTTGTCATCTTCATCATAATCATCATTCATGCCATTATTGTTCTTGATTATGACCAAGATGAAAATAATGATAATGATGATCAGATGATGATGACTTGGAAGATGATGCCAAAGATAATTATTTTGATTTTTACCATGATAACATTTAAAAATTGGGAGGAATGGCCAAGGTCATTAGCATCATCATCATTGCCATTGTAACTCCCATCGTCTTTATCATCATTGTCATTATCATAACAATCATAATTCATGTCATCGTCATCATCTTCATTATCATGATCATTATAATTATTGACATTGTCATCAGTTGTTCATAATTTTCAATGTCATAAGAAATATAATCAATGCAAAAGATATGATGTGTGTTGGAAAATGGATGCAAAAGTAAACAAAAAAATGGGGGTAAAAATAGACGTAAATTTGGATGAAGAGTGGACACAACATAAGTAGATGCAAAACAAGACAGAAAAATTGAACAAAAGTGGATGAAAAAATAGATGCAATAGTTCATACAAACTTGAACACAAAATAGGACTCAAACATGGATGAAAAAGTGGAAGAAAACATGGGCACAATAGTAGGCATAAAACTTAGCATGAATTATGGTGAAACAAATGTGGATACTCCAATGAATGTAAAAAAAAAGGGACACAAACTTGAATGCAAAAAGGAGGAAAACTTGGATGAAAAAAGGGATGTAAACATGGGCCAAACATGGGTGCAATAGTGAACATAAAATTAGTTGCAAAACTAGACAAATCAAAAGTGGATGTAAAAGTAAATTCGAAATGGGATGCAAAAAACTTAAACAATATTTGATGCAAACTTGGACACAAAAGAGGATGCAAATATGGATGCAATAGTGGAAGAAAATGTGGGTTGCAATGATAGGCATAAGATATGGCACAAATAATAGCACAAAAAAGGTGGATGTAATAATAGACACAAAAAAATATGCAAACTTAGATGCAAGACAAGATGCTATAAGGGATGTAAAAGTGGATGCAAACACGGGTGCAACATGAGAAACAAAATTGGATGCAAAATATGGATGAAATGGAAGTACATGCAAAAGAAGATACAAAATGAGATGCAAAACCCAACACAAAAGTGGATGAAAAAATAGATGAAATATTTTATGCAAAAGAGGATGTGAAGATGGATGCAAAATTGGAAGGAAACGTGGGTACAACAGTATGTGAAAAACATGGAACAAATTTTATCACAACAAAAGTAGATGTAATGATAGATGCAAAAAAAGAAGCAAATGAAGATGAAAAATAGGATGCAAAAAGGGATGTAAAAGTGGGTGTAAATATGGGTGCAACAATGGATGTAAAATAGCTTTTGCAACTTATTTGAAAGAGCAATTTTGTCCCAACAATTAGACTTGTAGCATAAAGAACATGGTTAATACATATGATTCGACCAAAAACTAGTTACTACCAAAATTCAACCAAAAAAAATATTATTGCATAAAAATAGAATTAAAAACAAAAAAAATAAAAACAAAAATTTCCCAAATTAAAAATAAATAAATGATAAACTTTTTTTACCAAAATTTAGTGATTTTTTTAGTGCTAATACTAACATCACCATTACAACAAGATATTTTTTTAGTGCTAATACTGCCATTACAACAAGATATAAGAGGGATATAATGCAAAAAGTTTAATAATAATATGTATGTAGAAGATGGTCTTTAGACTGGTGAATTCATGATAATCAATGGGACTACAGTCAAAATAATTGGATGTTATTTACTTTTTTACATAGATTGTCAAAATAATTGCATAAATCGATCTTTTTTAACCAAAATTTAACAAAAACTTTGCTAGTGCTAACATTAGAACCACCATTACAACAAGATATCTTTCTAGCGTTGACAACACCATTATAGTAAGATACCTCAAGAGAGACAGAAAAATTAAAAAGTATGATAGTAATATGTATCCAGAAGATGGTAGTGAAACTAGTAATTGTTCATTCTCATTATCATAATCATTGTCATCATCATCACCATCATCCTTGTCATCGTTATTGCCATCATTACATTATCATCATAATCACCATTCATGCCATCATCATCAGCTCCATCATCATCTTCATTATGGACATTGTTTGCAATTGTTTATAATTATAGACGTTGTAAGAAATATCATCAACCCAAAAAATGTGATCAATGCTAGAAAAGGGTTGTTTAGGACACATTGATATACGTAAGAGAAATAAGAACTCTATTTTTGAGAGATGATTGATGATCATCATCATCACCACCATTATCATCGTCATTGTCATTTTTATCATCCCCATCATCATCATTAATGTAATTTCTATCAACGTTGTTGTAATCATCATCATCATTCATGCCATTATTGTTTTTGATGATGACCTAGATGAAAATGATGATGATGACACCAAAGATAATGCTTATGATTATGACAATGGCAACATCTAAAATTGGGAAGATTCGCCAAGGTCATTAGCGTCGTCATCATCATAATCATTTCCATCATCATCATTAATGTCATTGTAACCACTATCATCTTTATCATCATAATCACAATTCATGTCATCGCCATCATCTTCATTTTCATCATTGTCAATATTATTGACATTGTCATCAATTGTTCATAATTGTCAATGCCATAAGGAATATCATCAATGCAGAAAATATGATGAGTGTTGGAAAAGGGATGCAAAAGCGAACATAGAAATGGGGGAAACAATAGAAGTAAAATTGGATGAAAAGTGGATACAACATAAGTAGATGCACAACAACATGAAAAACCTAACACAAAAGTGGATGCAAAAGTAGATGCAGTTGTCAATGGAAACTTGGATGCAAACATGAAGGCAAAAGTGGAAGCAAACATGGGTCCAATGGTAGGTGTAAAACTTGGCACAAACTGTGGTGAAACAAATGTGGATGCAACAACGGACACAAAAGTAGATGCAAAAATGGATGAAACAAAAGTGGATACAATAGGGGATGCAAAAACATACACAATATCTGATGCAAACTTGAACACAAAAGAGGATGCAAATGTGGATGAAAACGTGGAAGCAAATGTGGTTGCAATGGTAGGCGCAAGATATGGTGCAAAAAAAGTGGATGTAACAATAGACAAAAAATATGCAAAATAAGATGCAAAAATGGATGTAAAAGTGGAAGCAAACATTGATGCAACAGGCAAAAAAAAATTGGATGAAAAAAATGGATACAATGGAAGTAAATGCAAAAGTAGAAACAAAACGAGATGCAAAACCCAATGCATAAACCTGACACAAAAGTGGATGCAAAAATAGATGCAATATTTGATGCAAAAGAGGATGTGAACATGGATGCAAAATTGGAAGCAAACGTGGATACAATAGTGAGTGCAAAACATGGTGCAAATTATGGCATAACAAAAGTGGATGTAATGATAGATGAAAAAAAAGAATCAAAGTATGATGCAAATGAAGATGTAAAAAGGGATGCAAAAAGTGAAATTTAAAATGGGTGTAACAGTGGATGCAAAATTGTATGCAAAAGTGGATGCAATAGAAGTCGATGCAAAGGTAGATGCAAAACGAGACACAAAACCCGATGCAAATCCTGGTCCAAAATTGGATACAAAAAGGGATGCAAAAATAGATGTAGTAGTTGATGAAAACCTAGATGCAAATGAGGATGCAAACGTGGATGCAAAGTTATAATCAAAAGTGGGTGCAAAAGGAGGTGCCAAACTAGGCGCCAATTGTGGCACAAAAATATTAGATGCAATAGTGGGTACAATAATAGATGCAAAAGAGGATGTAAATATGGATGCCAAACAAGATGGAAAAGTGGATGCAACAAAAGTAGATGCAAAATTATATGCAAAACTAGACACAAAACTCGATGTAAAACGTGGCGCAAAAGTGATGCACAAATGGATGAAAAAATGGATGCAAAAAATGATTTAAAAAAGGATGCAAAAGTCGATGCAAAAGTTGATCCAAGTGTAGGTGCAAAAAGTGGATGCAAATGAGGATGCAAAAGTATGTCAAACAAAAATAGATGCCAAAATTGATGCAAAACCTGGAACAAAACCTGGTGCAAAGGACGACACAAAACTTGGCATAAAATTTGGTGCAAAACGTGGTGCAAAACCTATTGCAATACCTGGTGCTAAACTTGGTGTAAGATTTGGTGCAAAACTTGATGCAAATTTTGTGTCAAGTTTTGCACCATATTTGATAAATGGATGCAAATAGCACCAAAAATGGGCTCTAGATGCAAAAAAAGAAGTAAAAAGGGACGCTAATTGCTGGTTTTGTTGTAGTGAACCTAAAAAGATAGACAAAGGGAAAAGTAAGGCACAAGCTACGTTAGGGCAGGAAAATGAAGGGGATGAGACAGAAACCCAACAAGAGTAGATCCAAATGGAGATCAAACCCCAAAAAGACAATGACAGTGAAGAAGAACAGGGCATGAAAAGACTACCACAAGAATGGAGGCATTTGGATGAGAGGTTCATCCTAGAAGATCAGAAGCAATTATACAAAGACATGTTCCAACTATACAAGGAGAAACGTGGATCAATCATAGTTAGTCAGCCAGAGCACCTAGGATCGCAAGGGGGACAAAGCACAGAAACATGCACTACAGGGAAAGGAGGAAGAAAACGGGGAAGAAGAACCATGAGCGAATCCATTCAGATGGTAGCAGAAATGCTGGTGAACTCGTGAAGAGTTGTGCCTCTATCAAAGGTATTCCAACAACCCATCAAATTGTTGAAATGATTATTACAACTTGGAATATTAGAGGGTTGAATAGTAAGGGGAAACAAATATACTTGAAAGAGAGACTTAGAAAGGATAAACCTAATATAAAGATAATATAGGAAACAAAGATCAGTGAACAGAAACTGAAAAAAATCATGGGAAAATTTAACCTATTACAAAATAATAGGCCAGGATGCCACAAGAAGTGTTGGGGGCTTGGCAATACTCTTTAACCCTTAGGAGGTTCAATTTGAAGATTAGGTAAGTTTACCTAGAATTCTATCAGGGAAATTCAGGAGTGTATGGGCTGCCTATACCCGAGGAGCGTAGGATTTTCCTCCAGAACTTGGAAAAAACCTAGAGTCTTTTCCCAAACAACCCATGGATTGTAAGAGGAGACTTCAACATGATCACATCACTGAGTGAAAAGAGAGGAGGTTTCAGAACGTAAAACATGGATATAGAAGCCTTCCAGGATATGATCAATGAACAAAGGTTGGTGGACAACCCAATGATAAATGGGACTCACACATGGAACAACAGAAGAGGAGGCATCCACCAAATTGCCTCGCGGTTAGACCGATTCCTTATATCTAAACAGGTAACAAACCGAGACATTTTCATAGAAGCCATGATCCTCCCGGGAATGGGTTCCGACCACTAGCCGATCAAACTTGAAATTGATCACAAAGGTAGCCCCAAAAAGCAGCCTTTCAGGTTTGAGGCCTTCTGGCTCAAAGATTAGAAGTTCATGACGAAAGTAGAGGAATGGTGGAGACAAAGTTAGCATAGGGGGAGAAGCAGAATGCAAACCCTCCAATTGAAATTAAAGGAAATAAAAGAGAAAATTAAAAAATAGAACAAAGAGGAATTCGGGAATATCTTCAAATATCAGCAGCAACTAGCCCAAAGAATGATGGGAATTCAAAAAGAAATCATAATAGTAGGAAGGAGAAAAGAACTAGCCAAAGAGGAAGGGGTCCTGATTATCCAAATTGAAGAAAGGAGGATACAAGAAGAGATTCTATAGAGACAAAAATCAAGAGTGAATTGGTTAAAAGAGGGAGAAAGGAATACAAAGTTCTTCCATCAGTCTATGATCCAACAGAGACAAAGAAATAGAATCTTCCCTATAAAGAATGTAGAAGGAACTCGCCTAACTCAGCATGAAGAGATGGAACATACCCTGGTCAAGCACTTTAAAGACCTCATCACTGAAACCCAAGAGGAATGACAAGTAGCTATCAAGAGAGTCTGCAACGAGATTCCAATCTTGATTACCAAAGATCATAACCTTGCTCTAATGAGGGCAGCTACCTTGGAGGAAGTTGAAGAGATTGTGAAAGGGATGAAGAAGAATAAAGCCCCAGGACCTGATGGGTTCACAATGGAATTCTATGAAGCGAGTTGGAAGTTCATGGGGTAAGAGATTCTGGACGTGGTCGAAGAATCACGAAGAAACCAAAAGGTATGTCTTGGCTTAATCACTACTCTTTTTTCTCTTATTCCGAAAACTGCTAAATCTGAAGATCCCCAAGGTTTTAGACCTATTGCCCTCTATAATATGATCTATAAAATTATTGCAACCCTTTTGACCAAAAGACTTAAGCCCATTCTTTCCAGTATTATTTCTCCTGAACAAACAGGATTTGTGGAAGGGCGTCAAATTCTTGATGGTTTGATAACGTCATAAGAAGTGGTGCACTCTTTGAAAAAAAGCAGGGATGATGATCAAACTAGACCTTTCTAAGGCCTATGATTGTCTGAATTAGGAATACCTTAAATAAGTGTTGGCTGCCTTTAGTTTCTGTAACAGATGGATCGGTTGGGTATCATATATGATCTCCACCCTGATTTTCTCCATTCTCTTAAATGGAATTCCAACTACCACCTTCAATGCCTCCAGAGGCTTCAGACAAGGGGATCCCGTATTTCCCTTCCTTTTCATCATTGCGGCAGAAGGGCTAGGGAGATATATTAAAAAGGAATTGCAGGAGGGAAAAATCGAAGGGCTTTGGATTTGGGGGAATGATATACCGATCACCCACCAGCAATTTGTAGATGACATCATGTTGTTCTGCACAGTATCTCTCAAGGAAGTAAAAAGAATGAAAAGTATCCTGGATCTCTTCATGGAAGCATTAGGTACTCAAATCAACAGGGGGAAATCTTGCACCTACTTCTTTAACACAACTGGAAATGTCAAAACTTATCTTACAAGAATCCTGGGATTTAGATCTGGAGACCTCCCCACCAAATATGTTGGCACCCCGCTAGCTCTAAATCCTCTAAAGATGGCTAATTGGCAATAAACCATTGAGAGAATTACTGGAAGACTGGCAAATTGGTCTTTCAGAACCCTAAATCTAGCAAGAAGAGTAGTCTTGGTCAAGGATCGTGGTGGGGATGTTTCTTTGATCATGTTTTATCCTCCTATCCATTGGCGCCTAATACCTACAATCTTAGCCAATGAGCCTAAGAGTTTTAGGTTAAAAGAAAAGAAGAGAGCTGAAGGGGGTATATGATATAATGAGAACTACAAAATTATATAATTTTAGGTAGTCACAAAATTGCATTATGTAGTGTGTGTTTAGAATTACAACAAATAATAACATTTGTTTTGGGCACCAAGTTGTAAGAACAAATTTGACATCATTGCGTTGGATTTTTGTCCATAATAGGGAATTGGACCTGGCACCATAAATAAAGCAACCAAGCCCTTTATAGAGTCTGGAAACAATGCTCATTCATGCATGTTAGAGAATAGCCTAAAGAGAAGCATGAACTCAACATAAATCATAATTGGATTAACAACTAATTTTTTTTATTACAAAATGCATTAAACAAAAGGTGATCCATTAAATGTAATTAAATTAGGTTGCTTAAGAGTTGTCACAATATCCATAATAACAATTTTCACTTAGGAACAAGATACTTGGATTATTGTTGTTGGGTATCAACATAACATTTAAAGATTAGTTTCATCACTATCTACTAGAAGGTTATTACATCATTTTCATTAGACCAACTTAGATCCATCTTAACTCTGGATCTATCAAATGCCGAGAGGGATCAGATTACTCAAGGTGCAAATCTCTTTTTTGAGTGAAAAACTCGAGGAAAGGTTTGCACCACTAGAGATTTGATCCTTCTCGGTGCTTGATAAATCCAGAGTTAAGATGAATCTAGGTTAGTTTTAGTCATGTGCAGCCAAACAAAATCTAACGAACACATGATTAATTTTATCAAAACTATGTAAAATCATCTGATATTAATATAATAATTTTAATATGCTAAATATGTCTGAGAGTAATCTGGTCATTTTAATTTTAAATTTTCTTAGTTACCTAAGTTTGTTGAGTGATAAATATTGTGAATAAATTTAATTATGAAAAATGATGAAATAAATTTTTTTAATGTAAAGTGATAGTGCAATAGTATTGAATGATAGAAAATGTGAGTAATAAGAATATCATAAATTACAAATAGTATTCATTGTGATTAATCTGAAACTATAATATTCTACTATTCTTATTGTCACCCTTGTTACTTTTGTTGTCTTTTCATATCGATTATATGAGAAGGACAGGTTAAACCGTAATCATTTAAATCTTTAGCTCAATATATTGTAGTAAACATCATACCTTGTCTCTGTTTCTCTCTAATTTTAATAGGTTGAATTACTATAACACAAAAATCTATGAACATTGTCAATATTTGTTTATGCTTACACTGAAATCAATGCACAATATTAATCCAATAACTTTAAAATTAATGTACCATCATACATCCAATTACATCAAATTAGAAATCAACATCTATGTTGAAATCAATGCATCTAATGCAAGAAAGGAAATAAGATTAGAAAACAACATTTACACTGAAATCAATGCATCTAATGCAAGCAATCAAATACGATTAGAAATCAACATTTGCACTCAAATAAATGCATCTAGTGCAAGTAAGAAAATAGGTTTATAAACCAACATCTACACTGAAAATCAATGCATCTAGTGCAAGTAAGAAAATAGGATTATAAACCAACATCTACGCTTAAATCAATGCATCTAGTGCAAGCAATCAAATAGGATTAGAAATAACCATCTACACTGAAATCAATGCATTCAGTGCAAGCAATAAAATAGGATTATAAATCATCTACATTGGAATCAATGCATCTAGTGCAAGCAATAAAATATGATTAGAAATCAACATTTACATTGAAATCAATGCATCCAGTGGAAGTAATCAAATAGGATTAGAAATCACCATCTACACTGAAATCAATGCATTTAGTGGAAGCAATCAAACTAAAATCAATACATCTAGTGCAAGAAATGAAATAGGATTATAAATCACGTCCTAAATTGAAATAAATGCATCTATTCCAATAAGTCTTCTTCCCTCTCTCCACTCTCCATATATATATATATATATATCCCTCCATCTCTCCTTTTTTCTCTCTCTATGTCAACCCCCCAAACACACACGTTGTCTCACTCCATATCTACCAATCTCTCTATCCCTCTCTCTCTTCTCCCCTCTCTTTACTTCAATGTATATCTCTATCTCCCTTTGTCTCTCTATATCACCACCAAAACATACACTCTCTTTCTTCAATATATCTATCTATCCCTGGACCCTCCTCCTCTCTCTCTCTTTCTCTCTCTCTCTCTCTCGCTTCACCCTCCAATTTTGTTACCATATCCTTCCCTCTCTCCTCTATCCTTCTCTCCCCCATTCTCTCCATCTCTCCTTCTTTGTCTCTTTATATCACCTCCAAACATAAAAACTCTCTCTCCATCTCTCCCTTTTCACTCCCTCTCTCTCTCCACTTCTCACTCTCTATGTATTTCTTCTTCCCTCCCCCTCTCTCCCTCCCTCTCTCCATCTCTCTCTCAAGTCCGCTCTCTCATACTTCCTCTCTCTCCCTTTCTTTCCTACCTCTCCCTCTCCAACTATATTATTATATCCCTCCCTCTCTCTTCCCCCATCTCTCTCTCTCTCTCCCTCTCTCTCTCTCTCTCTCTCTCTCTCTCTCCAACTATATTACTATATCCCTCCCTCTCTCCTTCTCTCCCCCCTTCTCTCTATCTCTCTTTCTTTGTCTCTTTATCTCACCCCTAAAAATACACTAACTCTCTCCATCTCTCCCTTGCAAATCCCTCTCTCTCCACTTCTCACTCTCTATCTATTTCCTTTTACTTCCTTCTCTCCTCCTCTCTTGCAAGTCCTCTCTCTCATCCTTCCTCTCTCCCAATTTCTCTCTTACCTTCCTCTCTCTTCCCTCATCTCTCTCTCTCTCCTCCAATCCTCTCACTATCTCCCTCCCTCTCTCCTTCTCTCTCTCCCCACTCCATCTTTGTGTCTCCCTCTCCCTCTCTTACCCTTATCTACCTCTCACACTAACATCCCTCTTTCTTTCTCTTCATTCCTCCTCTTCCCTATCCTTAAGTTTATCTCTATTTCTCCCTTGTTACTCCCCATATCTCTCCACCTCTACCACTCTATGTCTTTGTTCTTTCCTCCCATGTATATCTAGAGTTAATATATATTTGATATATTAATATGAATATTAGATTTAATAATAATAACAATATTAATCTTTCAATATTAATATTAGGGTTAATAATGTTTTTTTTGCATGGTATTAATAGTAATTTTGCCCGTGGTATTTGGCCCATAGGCTTGGTATATAATTAGATGTTGATTTCTAATCTTATTTGATATATTTCTATTTGTTTATCATACCTCTTTATACGTTTTTAATATTTATCAATTTACCAAACCTCTTTTAAATATGGTATTTGACACATGGTATTATTAATAATTTCTCCCATGGTATTTGGACCATGGTAGTAGGAATTATTTTATCTATTTACCATTCCTTTTTTAAATATGGTATTTGACACATGGTATTATTAATAATTTCTCCCATGGTATTTGGCCCATGGTAGTATTAATTATTTCTCCCGTGGTATTTGGCCCATTGGATTCACCTAAACAAAACATATTTTTTGAGCTTTAATAGATATAAAGAAGTTTATGGAATAAATATAAAAGGAGGTTCTATTTATTTTCCATACCTCTAGTTTATTTATGTTTTTATTTGTTTCCCATACTTTTAGAGAAAATATAAAAAAAGTGTTTTATTTATTTACCATACCTCTTGTTTATTTATATTTTTATTTATTTACCATACATCTTTTTTGAGTGTTGGTGAACCTCTTTATATTTTAAATTTATAGTGTTTTACATACTAATAATTAGATTGATTTTTAAAGAGGGCCAACATTAGGTTAGAAATGTTAAATGTTAAGCATTACACTTAAATATACATTTATGTTTACATGTTTACGTTTTTATGCGAGATCTACCGCATACTGCGTTGCCCAAGAAATACAAAATTATATTTATAATTTATTCATGTCTCATTTTTGTAAAGTAATAAATAAATAATTGTTAAATATATTTATTTTTACTATACTTCAAAATTATATATACTAGCATAGATCCATATTTACTCTAGATCTACCAAACCCCGAGAGGGATCAAATCTTTATTCACTCTATGCTAGTTTGCAAATAAGGATACTTGATCCCTCACCGCACTTAGTAGACCTAGAGTAAAATGGATCTATTATGGTTTAATTCCCCCTTTAAATAGGCTATATCACCTAAATAAAAACTAATTTTTGAGTGTTCGTAAATATAAAGTGAATTATGGAGTAAGTATAAAAAAATGTTTTATTTTTTTACATGGTATTTGGCTTATAGGTTTCACCAAAATAAAGCCTCATTTTTAAGCGTTGGTAATATATAAAGTGAATTATGGAGTAAAAATAATAAAATATTTTATTTATTTATCATACCTCAAGTTTATTTATATTTTTATTAAATTGCCATATCTCTTTTATAAATGGTATTTGGACCATGATGTTTAGCCCATGGTATTAAAATTGTATTCGGCCCTTAGGCTTCAATAAACTAGAACCTATTTTTTGAGTCTCCTTAAATATGAAGATGTTTATGGACTAAATATAAAAAGAGGTTTTATTTATTTACCATACCTCTAGTTTATTTATAGTTTTATTTATTTTCCATACCTTTGCAGTAAGTATAAAAAGAGGTTTTATTTATTTACTATACCTCCAGTTTATTTATATATATATATATATATATATATATATATATTTATTTATTTATTTACCATACTTATTTTTTTAGTGTTCATAAACCTCTTTATATTTTAAATTTATATTGTGTTTATAAATAATAATAATTATATTTATTTTCAAATAGGGCCAACATTACATTAAAAATGTTAAATATTAAACATTACATGTTAAATGTTTACATTTACATTTAGATTTAGATTTACACATTTATGTGAGATTTACCCCCATACCGGGTTATAGGGCTCTCGACCCAAAAAAATATATGTTTATACTTTATTGGTGTTTCATTTTTGTAAAATAATAAATAAATGATTATTAAATATATTTATTTTTACTATAATCCAAAAATATATATATATACCAACATAGATCCATCTTTACTCTGGATTTACCAAGCCCTGAGAGGGATCATATTTTTTTCACTCTATACTAGTTTGCATATAAGGATATTTGATAATAAAGATGGATCTATGTTAGTTTAGTTCCCCTCTTTAAATAGGCTACATTCCATGTGAATACCATGGGTCAATACCATGTGTCATCTTTATTTTTATTAATATTAATATTAGGGTTAATAATGTTTTTTTGCATGATATTAATAATAATTTGGCCCATGGTATTTGGCCAATATGATTCACCTAAATAAAATCTCATTTTGAGTGTTCGTAAATATAAAGTGAATTATGGAGTGTATATATATATATATTATTTTTTTTAACCATACCTCTCGTTTATTTATATTTTTATTAATTTACCATACCTCTTCTATAAATATGGTATTTGACCCATGATATTAAAATGGTATTTGGCCCATAGGCTTCACCTAAATAAAACCTCTTTTTTGAGTCTCCTTAAATAGACTAAATATAAAAAGAGGCTTTATTTATTTACCATACCTCTAGTTTGTTTATATTTTTATTTATTTGACATACCTTTGGAGTAAGTATAAAAACATATATTTATTTACCATACCTCTAGTTTATTTATATTTTTATTTATTTATCATACCTATATTCTTTTTGTGTTCATAAACCTTTTTATATTTTAAATTCATATTGTATTTATAAATAATAATAATTAGATTGAATTCTAAATAGGGCCGATAGTAGATTAAAAATGTTAAATGTTCACATTTACATAATTATGTGAGATCTACCCCATACTCAGTTGTAGAGGGCCTCTCGGCACAATAAACAAAATAGATTGAAGTATGCCAAATTACAATTCTCTCAAATTAAATTGATGGGTTAAGAATCACTATACAGTGTCAACTACCAAGGCTCTAAAAAAACCCAAACATATGAAGGATTTCCTTTAATGGTCATGTAAAATATATGTCATCAATTAGATAGCTTCATACCCAACACAATTAATTTTCCTTATTACTTTATTTTAGAGGAAACACCAAAATGTCTTCTTTATGGGTTCATAAAATTTCTCCTTTATGGGTTCACAAAGAGAAAATGGAGTTTAATGTGATGGGCACGTGGTCACTATATTTGTTGTCAAACTCATTGGATAATGGAAATTTATTACCAATATTTGATAATTATTTTTGGTAGAATGACAATTAAGAAATTGAATGGTTAACTTAGCCATTGTATGGGTGCATTTGTTTCTCAACTATAATTAAATGATTGCACTTGATACACTCATTTCAATGTAATGTTGATTTATAATATTATTTTATTGTTTACATCATATGCATGCATTTATATCGATGTAGATGTTAATCTATGATATGTTGTGATGTAAATATATTTCATCTATTTTAATGTATACAAAAATTGATTATTTGAATTGATTTCTATTATAATAATAATACTAATTAATATATAGTTTACTCCATAGATTGAGTGCAATTTATCAATTGATCAAGAAGCTTTAATTACCAACACCATTTATATATATATATATATATATATATATATATATATATATAGATATCCTAATATATTGTTTTGATACCTTTCCTTCTTCCTCAATGAAATCTACAACTCTACTTGAATTGAAATTCCTTGAGAGACATATTATGAAAATCAAGAAAGAGAATATGATTTATATTTGTGATAGACAACATGAACCACAACAATGAGTTATTAGTGTGCACAATTTAAAACGAAATATTTTAAATATATTGAGAATTATTCGATTCATGCTAGTGTACTACGGAAACCATCCTATATCTATCTTAACTCCATATTTATCCAACAAAGAAGGATCACATTTGTAGAGATGAAAATATTTCCTCAAATTTTAACTCCATATTTATCCAACAAAGAAGGATCACATTTGTAGAGATGCAAATATTTCCTCAAATTTTGTACTCAAAAAGAGGTTTACACATTCTTTATCTCTCTCAGTGCTTGATAGATCTTTGAGTTAAGATGGATCTAGGATTATTAAGTCAACTCCATGTTACCCACCTATAAAATTACGCATCCTCTTACACATCCTCCTCATATTAGATTATAAAAATCACAAAACAATGATAAGTATAAGAGCTCCATTTTTCTATAAGGTGATGGTAAACAATACATTTATTAAATGGTTAGATGATTTTATACTAATATAATGAATACTCAAACTAATCTTTTCATATTGAATGCATAGGATTCAAGAATTCTTAAAGAGCATCTGTGTTGGATAGGGACGCTAAGAAATATTATAGAAAACTTATTTAATGCATATAGATTGTAGATAAACGAGATTTGAAATAGTGACTAGCAAAATGCTAATAAATTTGTTTTCAATCTTGTGATATGTGAAACACACTATTAAATTTAATTAGTGATTTTTAAAAAAAGTCTCAAAATCTATTTTCAAGAAACTCTAGAATTTTTTAACTAAAAAAAAGTATAAAGCAAAAAATAAAATTAAAAATTAAACATAAAACAATCCAGAAACCTTTTAATGTTGATTAAAAAGTTAAAGTTTACAACCATCACAAAGACTTACGCAATTATTGAAAATTAAAATTAAAAATTAAATATGAAACAATCCAGAAACCTTTTAATGTGGATTAAAAGGTTAAAATTTACAACAATCACAAAGACTTATGCAATTATGGAAAATTAAAAAAGTCCCAAAGCACAGAAACTTGGAAAGTTGTTAACCTAAAAGAGACTAAAAGGTAAATGGGAAAATGGAAAGTTAATCATAAAACAATTTTAATATCCGTCGGTGTTGATCAAAAAGTTAAGTTTAAAATCATTGCAAAGCGGCGATTGGCTTAGTGCCCAGATAAAAAAAGTTAAGGTTTAAAATAATTCTAAAAACATGATGAAGTTAAGGTTTAAAATAATTCTAAAAACATGATGATAAAAAAATTAAGGTTTAAAAAAATTCTAAAAACACGATGAATGGCTTAGTGTCTTAAACATTAAAATTTAAAATGATCCCAAAAGCTTAATGATTGGCTTAATGCCTTTGATTTCAAGATAGAACTTACAAAAGGTAGGGTAATATTTTTTAATAAAAAAATCAAATTTTGTAAACGCGTTGCAAGAATGCATTAGATTTACATGACAAGTTCATAGTCGAAGAGTTCCAAGGCAATGAAGGTTTTGGTAGTTTTAAATATCAATTCATTTTCGAAGATATGCAAAATGAGAAAGGCGTAGGGTATGGAAAATGGGATTTATTTATTTATTTTTTTGGGAGATCTTATGAGAAGGTGGGAAAATTTTTGATATGTTTTTTGATTTGGATATTAAAAAAGGTTTTGCATAAGTTTAAAAATTTCATTTTTTTGGAAAATGTGATAAAAAAATAAATGTTAACAATTTTTTTTGGGAAATGTGATAAAAAAATAAATGTTAACAAATTTGAGACATAATAGTATGATAGTTTATATTTTATTAACAAAATAATATAATAAAAATTATAATAAAAAAATATTATAAAACAAAATAATAATATTATAAAATATAAATTTATTAATAAATTAAATAAAATATAAAATGAATGGGTTAAAATTGTGATAGTATCATACAAATATGTCAATTATGATTATCACAAAAACCAATATTAGGAGAATTTAAAATGACATTTTTTAAGATAAAGTGTTTTACATTTTAATGATACAAAACTCCAAAATATAAAGTGGTAAAAAAAAAGTCTCTAAATGAAATATCTCAAAAGTACTAGTTGATACATCAATGGCCATGAACATGAAATTTGATATACTCTTTGTGCTTTATTTATTTAACAAGCCACACAATTAAGTATAGCTAAAAATAAATAGCTTGTTATAGGGCATTAATTGAACGCCGCGATATATGTCCACCATTTAATTTTGGCCTTGGAAAAATTGAATGGTAAACATATATAGCCGCAGCTCAACTAGTACCTTATATAGTATGCTAAATATTTATTGCCATTAATCATAGCTCCACCTCTAGCAATAGAAACTATGGTATAAAGTATTGAATGCCTTAACAATACTATGACGAATCCTACTTTGTATACAGCTTCACCATCACCATCCCATTCCATATGGAGATCACCATCCCATAGCATAAGAAATATCAATCGCCCTAATGGCTTAGTGCATAGTGTACATACATTACGAAGATATGTACCAAAAATTCTTCGGAATTTTCGGGCAGCTGCATTGCTCAGGCGCCAGCTCGCTTCATTGCTCTAAGCCTCTAGCATGCATCACTACTCTGTGCCTGTGAGTTACCCATGCTCCACTTATCCTAAGTCAACAAGGTTATGCTATGGACACTGCTGGAATGTTGTATTATAAGAAAAGGATGTATGTGCCCAATCAAAATAGCTTTAAAAACTTGATTTTGGATGAATTTCATAAAAATCACTAGGATGGACACTCAGGATATCAGCAAATGATCACTACACTCCGAAAAAGAATATTATTGGTTGGGTATGAAGAAAGATGTGGTTGAATACTTGGCACGTTGTCTGGAGTGCCAACAAATTAAAGCAGAACACCAACACCCTGCGGGGTTATTACAACCATTACCCATTTCGAAATGGAAGTGGGAAACCATCTCTATGGACTTCATAACGGGTTTACCCAATTCAAAGAAAAATAATGACTCCATCATGGTGGTGGTGGACAAGTTAAGTAATTCAGCACATTTTATACCTGTGTAATCTACTTACAGAGCTGTGCAGATCGCCCATATTTTTATGCAGAATATATTTAGGCTGCATGGGTTACCAAAAACAATAATTTCAGACCGTGATGTAAAATTTACATCGGTCTTTTGGAAAACATTGTTTGGAGGATTGGGGACTCAGCTGAATTTCAGTACATCTTATCACCCTCAGACTGATAGAAAAACATAACGGGTGAACCAGGTGATGTAAGACATGTTAAGAGAATATGTAATGCAGCAACCAACGAAGTGGGAAGACTATCTACACTTGGTCGAGTTCAAGTACAATAATGGCTATCATACATCATTGCAAATGAGCCCATTTGAAGTATTGTACGGGCGGAAGTGTCGTATGCCCTCAAGCTAGGGTGGACCGGAAGACAAATTGATGTTAGGTTGCGAAATGCTCAACGCAATGGAGGAAATGGTTAAAAAGGTACGGTCTAATCTAAAGGCAGCTCAGGATAGGCAAAAGAACTTTGCTGACTGGAAAAGGAAGTTTAAAGAACATCAAGTCGGTGATCATGTGTATGTGAGAATTCAAGCAAAAAAAGAGCACATTACAATTGAGCGGGGGCGCTAAGTTGGCAACCTGATTTTGTGGACCTTTTTAGGTCTTGGCAAGAATTGGGCCGGTAGCATACTAGCTCACTCTATCGAGTCATATACGAGTCCACAACGTCTTCCATGTTTCCATGTTAAAAAAAATATGTTTATGATCCTAAGCATGTAATTAGCTGGCAAGATATACAGGTAAGAAATATCTCCGGTAGAGCAATCTAAATGAGTTTTAAAAAAAACTGATTTAAGATGTTACATGTTTTAGGTCAAGCTGGAAGGAGAAATCTTGGTCGAGCCACTGAACATCCTCAATCAGAGAGAAGTAATGTTGTGGAAATGAGCTATTACCTAGGTTAAAGTGCAGTGGCAGCACTTTGTGCCAGATGAGGCCATCTAGAAGATGAAGAGCTCATGAAAAAAGCTTATCCAGGGCTATTCATGGCCAAAAGATATCGGGACAATGTCCAATTTCAGGAGGGGGAGATGTAATGCCCCAGGAAAAAAATGTAAATATTTGGTTTTACTGTGGTAAAATACAAACTGAATATGATATTATTATCTGTTTGAATTTAATAATATTTGTTTTTATTATTAAAGATAAGAAATGCTTTTCTTTTAAGAGCTGGTAACTTCTCAAGGAGGAAGTTTTGGGAAAAGAAAGTTGTTGTGATTGCAACCCTAACTACCTCCCCTAACTAGAAGAGTTTCTAGAGAAAAGGAGGAGATGGGAGGAAAATTTGCACTGTAGGGACAGGCAGAGAAAGAGAAAAGAGGCTAAGTTTGGTGATGATCAGATAGCCATGCACAATGTGCAAGTAACTTGCAGAATACTATTGTCTAGCAAGTAAGCTAGGGGGGAGATTCTGGTCCTGAGTGACGAATCTCATGGTTGGGCGATTGAGAGACAGTAGGAGTCCCAGGCTTAGGTGAACCTTCAAGGAGATATTTCTCAGCTGGAAAGACCAAGTAAGTAAAGAAAACCTCTAAGGGGAAACTGTTGTGTAAACTTTTTCATGTATCATACTTATGTTAAAAGAGGTGCGAAAGGCTTTTCTACAGAGAATAGTAGAGGAATCTGAGAGGAAAGATGGGTGTCCTCTCTCGTATATCTTTACAAATATTTGAGATAGTAATTTGTGTAAAAGTAATTATGTTTATTTTTATTTTTATTTTGAACTGGAAATAATCGCATGAGAAGTTTGTTGTTATCTAACAATAAACTATTTGTAGAATTCAAACAAAATATAGCAGACTCAGGTTTAACATGAAACTATTCTTGTAGAGGATAAGAAACAATATGGTTAATTAACATAATGACCATATGAGAGCACTTTCTTTAAACATGCAAAACTCGAAAAATGCAGGAAAAGTCTAGAGGGAATTTTCAAACCGTTGGAACACTATCACCAGAGACGTAACTATGATAGTTCCTAAAATAAGTTCAGAGAGGCATGCATACCCGCATGTATCTCGAACCCAAAACCAAACCGGTATCTTTACATGCACATAACCAATCTAAAATTCGATAGTGTAGCAAATCATGATAACAGTTAAAAAAACATAACTAGAGCACTGTGTAGCGGATTAATAACACAGAAGGATAAGTAAATGCTACACACTCAAGGGAAACAACAAATACCCATAAGAGATTAGACTTAAAATTTATATGCCTTAGTCACAAGATCTGTTAATCTTAAACCATAAATGTCCAAGCTAGAGACTGCGTACTCAAAGATTCATACAAACACGCAGAACATTCACAAAAGTATTTCTTTGGAATCGAAAACCTTGAACTTAGAATTTCAGTAAACTTTAGAACAATTTTTATAATCTAAGATTCCTGAATAAATACTAATCATAACTAGCAAAGAAAGAAGCCTTAAGAGTTCTGGCATAACTCAACAAGCTTATTAAAATTTACCAGATAGGGTGGACCCAGGTTCCATATCAGAAAAAGGAAAATACGAGTATGTCTTTAGCTGAACAAGAAACCGGAGAAAAGCTACAGTGGGCTCAACCCATAAATTATAACCATAATAATACTTCTTTACAATGGTAAATTAAATATCTTATCAGCAAAACAAATGAACAGGCCCGAAGGCATAAAGGTCTGGTGGTACGATAGAATAACCAAGGCTATGGACCAGAGAAATAATTGGGATTCAAACCCCATTAACCCTGGAAGGAGCCATAGAGAAACCCTGACGGGAATTATAACATTCACAACCAAATCAGAAACATTTAAGAAGTAGAAAACATAAAACTTGGGTCGGATGGCTTTAAAACTGGAAGAACCCCTTCACCTCAAATGCCCCAGAACTTGCAAATATGCTTACTCGATAGCTAGCACTGAAGGGTAGGACTCGAGGAGCTTCGTCCAGGACCCTCTGTAACATCTTGAGGTCGCTAACATATTCCCTCGACCGATTAACAAAGGAAAACAATGATCTGTTAGAGTCTTGAAAAACAAAAATATAAAGATAGCCAAAGAGAAAGGAATTCAAGTACTTAAGATTCTGCAAATGATAAACCCTTACCAGAATGCTTACAGCTGCAAGAACCAGGTCGAATACAGCCTTTGAGCTTAGAGGTATGCCCATAGACCCTCTGATCCATTCGGCGTGAAGGAGAAGAGGCGAAGCTGAAACAAAACCCAGTGCAAATGGATAGAGAGTCTCCACACTGTCAGATAAACAAGGGCTGAAAACATCGAACCAAGCGCAGCCCTCGGATGGGCGTTGATTAATCCTCACCGTCGATGAAGGGAGAAGCCTGAGGGGCACGAAGTCAGAGTGTACGCTAGCCCATACCCCATCACATGACAGAGCCGGTGAAAAGTAAATACCAAGCCATGTGTTAAGAGCAGACAGCGCCGGTAGCTAGATGGCAAAGGGGTGAGAGTACCCAGCGTTAATGCCATCGTCAAAACTTCTACCGGAAAGTTTTTCAGTCAACCCAAAAACAAATTCTCTGATATTACATGAATGGTGTATTTGATATTTAATAGTTATGTAAAGTTAATATGTAAAGTTTGAGGTTAAACAAGGTTTGACATATATGTAAAAAAAAATTATAGGGTAAGATTACATGACGTAGGTAGGTACATGACAAGTGGTATCAGAGCCAAGTTTACAAAACTGAGGCCTCTGGAGAATTCATGGAAAGAAAGAATATATATATATATATATATATATATATATACATATATATATATATATATATATATATATATAAAGTATACTCAATTTAATTCTAGTTTATTTTTATTTGCATAAATAGTTAATGCGTTAATCCTTCTTTTGTTTCTTTTCTTATGCTAAGAACAAGAAAACATAAGACAACCAATATGAGAAGAGCAAAGAGTGTTCCACATAGGTTTGTGGTGGGTCAGGGACCTGCAATAGGCCCTGAAAATAACTCAGAATTATGGGTACAGCTTGGAGAGGAGGCTCGCAATACGAACCTTACAATATTAGAGACAATACAGGAGTTGAAAAATGAAATGGCCCGATTGCGGTAGGATAACACAAGGTTAACCATGGAACAGGAAAGGATTATAAAGAGCCTATCTAACAAGCAGAATCAGCAACCGCTGAATCCCAGCGCTGAGAAGCAAAGGGTGTTGGAGGAGAAAAATCACCACACAGAACCAGAAGAGTCAGAAGGAAGGGAGGAAGAACGAGAAGAACGATCTGATAATGCTTCCGAGCAACAAACATAAAAAAGGCAACAGATAGAGTCGCAAGGGGAGTTTCGTAAGATAAAACCGCCACACTTTGATGGAGAATTGGAGGAAACAGTCGAGGTTTGGTTGATTAATATGAACAAATACTTCCATCTATATGAATACGTTCACAACCTCAAGGCACGGTTGGCCATTTTCCAATCACAGGGGAAAGCCACCCTGTGGTGGGAAGAAGTTAAGATTGTAAGAGGAGTAAGTGAAAAAAATATAAATTGGGAAAATTTTCAAAAATACTTAAGGAAAGATACCTGACCGAATGTTTTCATGACGAAAAAGCAAGAAAATTCCATCACCTACGACCGGGACAACAAACAATGGATGAGTTTATCGCTCATTTTACTTCATTGCTCCGTTATGTGCCTTATATTCGAGAGGAAAAGGCTAAAGTACAGAGCTTTGTCAGTAGTTTACATTTGACCATGAGGGAAAGAATTGAGTTTGATAAGCCAAAGACGATGAATGAGGTAATACGTAAAGCCGAGATTTGTTATCAACAAAGCAAACAGAAGGGAGAAATCCTAGGTAAAAGGTGGGTTGATAAGAGAAGCAACAAGTTGGCTGGAAATATTAAAGGAAATCGAGGTGGTGGTAACAAAGGATTTTGCCAAGGAGCAAAATAGCAGAAATATACAGAAGAATCCGCTCAGATTAAAGCCACCCATTGAGTCCAGAATCAGCGAACAACCTGGAAAAACAGGCAATGAAGGAACAACAAGGCCTCTAGTGCAATGTTGGGGCTGTGGTGGGCCTCATTACGTTAAAAAATTTTCTCAACGAAAGGGAACTGAACAGGTTTCCTAGATCTATGAAGCATCTATAATTGGCAGTGTACGACGTAGTTTACCAAGGATTAACGCTGCCCTGGAAGATCATCAGGCGGAGTGCCAGCTGACCATGGTGGAGTTCGAAGGTAAGATCTTAGACCTTACTCTAACTGTTTTAATTAATCTTGGAGCTACATTAAGTTATATTAGTCCTAAGGTTGTGGAGCATTGTAAATTACAACCTTTTAAATTTAAATACCCTTGGCTAGTACAGTTGGCAACAGAGGCAAAGAGACAAGTGCTCCCTAAGGTCAATAACAACCCTTTAAAGATAGGAGGACAACCGTGGTGGTTGATTTAAACGTGCTTCCCCTTGGTTCGTATGATGTATCAATTGGTATGGACTGGTTAGAAAAACACTGGTCCATTATAAACTGTAAAACAAAGACTATTTGTTACAAAGATGAGCTTGGAGCAAAGCAAGAGATGCAAAGAGTTAAGTGGCGAGTGCAGATTTGGCCAATAACTGCCTCTCAGTTGGAAAAATGCATTAGGAAAGGATGTCAGATTTATGCCATCCATATTTCCACAAAAAGCCATGAAGTGTGCTGGTCCAAAGGCCACTGTTGTATTCCAATTTTGATGAGTTGTTACAATTTTGAGGAGTTTTTAGAGGTAGGTCCAAACAGTTTAATCTTGGTCTCCCTAAGTTTCAATTTCCTGTTTTAGAATATAGAGAATAACATTTGTCCAAATAGTTTAATCTTGGTCAGATTTATAGATAGGTAGAGAACCAAGGGGACCCAACTGTTTAATTTGGGCCCTGGCAGAAATAAGTGTAGATTTAGATAGGAAATATTCAAAAGAAAAAATTGTAAATCTGGGTTTGCAAGTCTAAAGTGCACCCAGCCAAAAAAAAAAGAAAAAATGTTAGGAGAGTAGGCTGGGTAGGTAGTTGTGTGGTTGCAAAATGATAATTTGTGATAAATTTTGTGTTTCAAAGTGATTTATCTTTACAGATCACAATGCAGACAGTTCTCATGCAAAAGGAACTCAAAGGTGGACATCACTAACTCCCTTTCTTCTAATTCCCCAAGTCACTTACTAACTTCCCAAAGAGGTCAAGATCTGCTTGATTCCTCTCAGTTTCATCATCATCCATATCAGTTGCCTTGGTGAAGATCTGCTTCACTCAAGGATCTCAGTTCTTTACAAGTTATTTTCCCCAAAATTTAGCCTAAGGTCCCTAACCTTAGCGCCTGCTTATCACCTCCATATTAACTACTAACTCTAGTATATAACTCCCTATCAGTTTTCCCCCCTTCCCCTACTAAAACTATGCATATAACTCCTCTATGAAAATATCCCCTCCCTGGCAATATAGCCATATTTTCTCCAAGTCCGGGAAAAAAATGGTTCACCTAGGGCTGTTTTTAGCCCATCCGAGTCATAACAGGGGTTAGATGACACCTAGTCATGCTAACAACCTCTCCTCTAGCCCTTAAACCCTCAAAAACCCACTTTTTACCCCCTTATCCTAAGTTTTGGGCATAAATTGCTAAACCTGCGCGCATTAAACCCATAAACCCCCATTCCCTAAGTCTAAACCCTATCGCGTGCATATTAAATTCGAAATATTCCTTGAATATTCCCTGCCCTAAGTCCCCGCCGCTTCACATTCGCCGCCAGCCGTCCGATCGTCCTATGCCCAGATCAACAGTTGGCGGGCCATCCTATCTCCGAACCGCCTGAAGTTTAGCGTCCGGGAGATGGGCGGTATTTCCGCTGTACCTCCCGCCACGCGTCACCACCTGGGCTGTGGCAGAGCCCCCCTGACGAAACCACCTTCCCCCGAAGGCGGTGCACCACAAAACCGGAAATCGCCTCCTGCCAGTGACGTCACCTGCCTACGTCACCCCAACGTCGAGTCACCTGCCGCGTATCCTGCCCATGTGTCCCTGCCACCGTACATGCCACGTCACCGTCCGTACAGGATGATGTCATCATGCTGACGTCATCCCGCCACGTCATCATGTTGACGTCATCGCTGACGTCACCCGCCATACGAAATCACATCCGATGATGTCATCATCACTTTTTTGGGCGCAAAGGCGAAAATCGCACTCCGGAGTCCCGGAATCAATTTCTGAGGCAGTTTTTAGGCCGAAATGGGGAATCTTCAGGGAATCTTTTTATTATGCAGCCCCCAGGAAGCCCGAAAGGCGCCGAATGAGCCGTTTTTCTTTGCGAGGCACTCAGGAAGGAGCAGAAAGAAGTTTTGAAGGAAACATAGAGTCGAACAGCGGCCATTAATTTGTGATTAGACACACAGAACGTCAGAGCAACATCCCGATTTATGGCCAAAGAGTATCAGAGGAAGAAGAAGAGCCAAAGAGTATCAACAAAGATTTTTTAGGGGCTCGAAGCACCTGTGCATTAATGAGTACCTCAGAAAGGTCAAGTCAGGAGGCGTAAGCCCATCAGAGCTCTCAAATCACAGTCAAAAGCATTCAATACCGCCGAACAGCAAGGGAGCAGAGACCGATGCGCAGTTATGACAGACGAACGGCACAGAGCCACCAGGACAGACATTAACTCATTTTGATACAGCTGCCCCCAACATGGCTCAAAGATATTTTCTTGCATTTATTTCTGGATAAGATTAGGTTAAAGTAGTCAGTTTTCTTTCAGACCTGTTAGGTCAGTTGTAATAGATAATTTTGTATAATCTTCCCTATATATACCACCCTCTGTATTGTTTAAAGGGTTGGTTGGTTGATAGTCTTGAGTAGAGACTCGCACTGTATACCTGATATTTTTTCTGTAATCAAAGACTGCTAAAAATCTTGGAGGAATGACTGTCTGCTCTGTGTCTAATGGTTTGAAGAAGTGAATTTGGAATTCTTGTGCTGCAACATGATTCAATAAGTTCTCCTACCTCTGTTTTTCCATTGATATACCATCTAAAATAGCAGAAAGAAAGAATAGTCTAGACTTGGTTTAACTGCCCTCTATGCTCATTTTCTGCTGTTTCTTTATGTTTTCCTCTGGATTAGTCATGAATATGAATTCCCTATGGCTCATATTTCCCCTAATTCATTCATCTTTGACAGTTGTCTAGGAATTCTTAATTGCTCCTAGATAGAGCTCATTCACCTTCCCCCTTTTAAGCTGAGTGAGAGATTCTTTGTTGCCTCTCATTCCTTATCCTTCATTCCATCCTTTTAAGCTTAAGTGTTGTTTCATGAGCAGCTACCTTGCTCCTTATTTCTCTTGTGACCAAGAAAACGCACCAGCAGTCCGACTCCTTGACTCCACGCCCAATGGTTTGAAACTTACCAGACTATGTTTTGCCTCTCTACTTGAGACATCTTCCTTCCCACCAAAATCAAAACAAAAACCCCTGAACTCAATAGCTAGCCTAAAATCATTTTCAACAAAGCTAAATCTGAAAGAGAGAGCCCTCTCTGACTGCAGGTAGGCTAGGACCTGCAGCCCAAAGTTGGTTTGTGGTTACCTCGGCCGTATTCCCTTGGGAGTCAAAGGGAACAACCTGAGTGATAACATAATGGCGACTCCACTGGGGAACTAACTTGTTTGTTACTGTAAAAACCCCCAATTTTGACCAGTTTGCCTTTCGCTTAAAAAACTTTTTGAAAAATCCCAAAACAAGAAATCAAAATAATCAGAAAAATCTCAAAAAATCTCATTTCCTGGAGAAGATTTCCCTTTCTTCAGAATTATTTTATGTTTGGATCTGGTCTGTGTTGGTGGACAGAGATCAGACCCCTCAAAGTTGGTTTATCCACCTGGCGACTCCACATCATCCTCATAATAAAGACTCCACTGGAGAAATGAACCCAAAAGAAATTTATGAGCAGATCAGGGTTTTGACCTGGATTATTATCCAAGAGTTCATGTTCTTTCTCTTCCATAAAATTTTGTTGTGCATATTGTTTAAATTCGACTTTTATGATTTTCCCTTTGAAAATATTAAAGAAAGCCCTCCTTGCACATTAGAACAGCAGCCTTTAAATGTTGTTGATGCTCACCTTATAGTCAAGGAGGACACTACTGTCAAAACAAATCATCCTATCCCTGTTCATACCGAACCTAGTCATTTAGCCCTTGTACACAATCACGTCCCTCGTAAGGTTCGTGATAGATATAAGCCACTCATTTTGCATCCCGTGCTCAATCCTTTGCCCAAAAATCATCCCGCGTATCTCCTAAGATTTGATGGAGAGAATGGAGGCCCAAAAGCATATCCAGGCTTTTGAAGATTATTTAAACATTTTTGAAGTAGAAGATGAGGATGTTAGTGTTAGGTTGTTTTCCCTTTCTTTGCAAAGTGAAGTTAGGACTTGGTTTAAAGCATTGCCTGAGGCAAGCATCTCAAATCTCCAGCAGTTATTCAAACTCTTCCTTGATAGATGGATGATCAAAGTCAATTTCCTCATGCTCATAGAAGAATATACACAGTTAAAAAGGATTCCAAATGAATCTGTTCAACAATTTTATGACCGATTCAATCAAGTTTATCATTCTATACCATTGAATATAAGACCTCCCCCTGATTTGGCTCTACTACATTATCCAACAGCATTTGATCCAGAAATAGAATTTCATCTAAGAGAAAGGAGCCCCTCTACTATGCAGCAGATGCAGAACATGGCAGTAGATGTAGAGGTTAATCTGAAAGTTAGGGAGAGGAAGTTGAAAGCAGAAAAAAAGGATGAACTTGATATCTTTGTAAAGAAAGCAGAGGAATTAAAGCAGAGGTGCACAATAGAAGTTGAATGTTCAGAGCACCAAAACAGACCTGTTTTGCAAAAGGAAAGTAATGATATTCATGAACAAACCTGCTACAAAACAGATGACATATTCATATCGCCATACATGATGGAGCAATCTCCTGATATAATATATGAATATAACAACTTCTCTTCTTTCAGTTCTTTGCCCAAATATGATCTGTACGATGATGATTATAAGCCTGACGATCAAATCAGCCTTGTAGAGGAGTCAGACATTATTTTGGTAGAAAGCACAGTTCAGGTTCAGCTGCCTGAAACCAATGATCAGCATGCCCATTTCAGCTATGAAGAAAAGGAGGAAAAGGAAGAAAATTTTGATTTCAGCGAAGGAGATTTATCGTTTTGTTTCAAGTCTTTTCAGTTTATTAGGGAAAATTATCATACCGTTAATAATCAAATACCACCGTGTTCTAATATTGGCCAGCTAAAGGAGAGTCAAGTCCTTGCTCCTAATGCATTACCACTAGTTTTGCAGCCCCAAAGTGCATGTAAATGTCAGATTGAGGAAGACTCAGAAGTAGCAGCATGTGACCAGATAATCCAACTGGATTCCCTGCCTGTTGGTTTTCAGCCATCTCAGATATTTGAAGAAGAAGAAGAACAGTTAGCACAAATCTGTCAAGTACCATCTGAGCCAGTTCTTAATGAAATGCAAGTACCATTCCGTGTTTTGTATAATTCATCTTATGGCAAGCTGTGTGATGAGGTAAATCACTGCTCTCCTCCACTAGAAGGCTGCGAGGTACAATATCAAGATGTTGATGATCTCCCAATTTCAAAGCATGATAGTTATCCCAAACTTTTGTACAGCTTTTCAATCCAGTCCAGCAATAATGTATATATGCTACAAGACCCTTTTGTACAGTTTCTTATTTCAGCAAAGAAGGTCAGCAGTTACCTGATCTTCTCAAAGATTAACAAAGCCACATCATGTTGCAAGATCTCCATTTCGGGTAACAGCAAGCAGAAGCAGCAGAGGCCATTCATGTTTGTAATGCTTAAATGGCTGCATTGGCTGTTTCATTTCACCTAACGGCAAAGTAAGTGCTGGTTAGGGTAGGTAGGTAGGATTAATAAGGCAGCCGACCAAGCAAATTTTGCAGAATACAGCAGCAATTGAATACAAGGCAGTCTGACCTGCTGTTCTTGGCTTTTCACAAGGAAAATCCATCCCCAAGTGGAGCCACTGTTAGCCTCTTGCTGCAACAAGTATTCATCTTTCATGATTGACATTTTTACATGCCAAATATGTCATACTTTGCAAGCTGCAGTGTTCCATATTTCCACAAAAAGCCATGAAGTGTGCTGGTCCAAAGGCCACTGTTGTATTCCAATTTTGATGAGTTGTTCCAGTTTTGAGGAGTTTGTAGAGGGAGGTCCAAACAGTTTAATCTTGGTCTCCCTAAGTTTCAATTTCCTATTTTAGAATATAGAGAATGACATCTGTCCAAACAGTTTAATTTTGGTCAGATTTATAGATAGGTAGAGAACCAAGGGGACCCAACTGTTTAATTTGGGCCCTGGCAGAAATAACTGTAGATTTAGATAGGAAATATTCAAAAGAAAAAATTGTAAATCTGGGTTTGCAAGTATAAAGTGCACCCAGCCAAAAAAAAGAAAAAATGTTAGGAGAGTAGGCTGGGTAGGTAGCTGTGTGGTTGCAGAATGATAATTTGTGATCAATTTTGTGTTTCAAAGTGCTTTATCTTTACAGATCACAGTGCAAGCAGTTCTCATGCAAAAGGAACTCAAAGGTGGACATCACTAACTCCCTTTCTTCTAATTCCCCAAGTCACTTACTAACTTCCCAAAGAGGTCAAGATCTGCTTGATTCCTCTCAGTTTCATCATCATCCATATCAGTTGCCTTGGTGAAGATCTGCTTCACTCAAGGATCTCAGTTCTTTACAAGTTCTTTTTCCCAAAATTTAGCCTAAGGTCCCTGACCTTAGCGTCTGCTTATCACCTCCATATTAACTACTAACTCTAGAATATAACTCCCTATCATTTTTCCCCCCTTCCCCTACTAAAACTATGTATATAACTCCCCTATGAAAATATCCCCTCCCTGGCAATATAGCCATATTTTCTCCAAGTCCGGGAAAAAATGGTCCACCTGGGGCTGTTTTTAGCCCATCCGAGTCATAACAGGGGTTAGATGACACCTGGTCATGCTAACAACCTCTCCCCTAGCCCTTAAACCAGCAAAAACCCACTTTTTACCCCCTTATCCTAAGTTTTGGGCATAAATTGCTAAACCTGCGCGCATTAAACCCATAAACCCCCATTCCCTAAGTCTAAACCTCGCCGCACGCATAAGAAATTCAGAATATTCCTTGAATATTCCCTGCCCTAACTCCCCGCTGCTTCACATTCCCCGCCAGCCGTCCGATCGTCCTGTGCCCAGATCGATGGTTGGCGGGCCGTCCCATCTCCGAACCGCCCGAAGGTTAGCGTCTGGGAGATGGGCGGTATTGCCGCCGTACCTCCCACCACGCGTCACCGCCTGGGCTATGGCGGAGCCCCCCCTGACGAAACAACCCTCCCCCGAAGGCAGTGTGCCACAAAACCGGAAACCAACTCCTGCCAGTGACGTCACCTGCCTACGTCACCCCACCGCCGAGTCACCTGCCACATATCCTGCCCATGTGTCCCTGCCACCGTACATGCCACGTCACCGTTCGTACAGGATGACGTCATCATGTTGACGTCATCATGCCATGTCATCATGCTGACGTCACCCGCCGTACGAAGTCACATCGACTGACATCATGCTGACATCATCATCACTTTTTGGGCGCACAGGCGAAAATCGCACTCCGGAGCCCCGAAATCAGTTTCTGAGGCATTTTTTGGGCGCCTAGCGCAAATCGCTCATCGCTGGATTTTTTAGGCTGAAATGGGGAATCTTCAGGGAATATTTTTATTATGTAGCCCCCAAGAAGCCTGAAAGGCGCCGAATGAGCCGTTTTTCTTTGCAAGGCACTCAGGAAGGAGCAGAAAGCAGTTTTGAAGGAAACAGAGAGCCGAACAACGGCCATTAATTTGTGATTAGACACACAGCACGTCAGAGCAGTATCCTGATTTATGGCCAAAGAGTATCAGAGGAAGAAGAAGAGCCAAAGAGTATCAGCAAAGATTTTTTAGGGGCTCGAATCACCTGTGCATTAATGAGTCCCTCAGAAAGGTCAAGTCAGGAGGCGTAAGCCCATCAGAGCTCTCAAATCACAGTCAAAAGCATTCAATACCGCCGAACAGCAAGGGAGCAGAGACCAATGCGCAGTTATGATAGACGAATATCACAGAGCCACGAGGACATACATTAACTCATTTTGATACAGCTGCCCCCAGCATGGCTCAAAGATATTTTCTTGCATTTATTTCTGGATAAGATTAGGTTAAAGTAGTCAGTTTTCTTTCAGACCTGTTAGGTCGGTTGTAATAGATAATTTTGGATAATATTCCCTATATATACCACCCTCTGTATTGTTTAAAGGGTTGGTTGGTTGATAGTCTTCAGTAGAGACTCGCACTGTATACCTGATATGTTTTCTGTAATCAAAGACTGCTGAAAAGCTTGGAGGAATGACTGTCTGCTCTGTGTCTAATGGTTTGAAGAAGTGAATTTGGAATTCTTGTGCTGCAACATGATTCAATAAGTTCTCCTACCTCTGTTTTTCCATTGATATACCATCTAAAATAGCTAAAAGAAAGAATAGTCTAGACTTGGTTTAACTGCCCTCTATGCTCATTTTCTGCTGTTTCTTTATGTTTTCCTCTGGATTAGTCATGAATATGAATTCCCTATGGCTCATATTTCCCCTAATTCATTCATCTTTGACAGTTGTTTAGGAATTCTTAATTGCTCCTAGATAAAGCTCATTCACCTTCCCCCTTTTAAGTTGAGTGAGAGATTCTTTGTTGCCTCTCATTCCTTATCCCTCATTCCATCCTTTTAAACTTAAGTGTTGTTTCATGAGCAACTACCTTGCTCCTTATTTCTCTTGTGACCAAGAAAACGCACCAGCAGTCCGACTCCTTGACTCCACGCCCAACGGTTTGAAACTTACCGGACTATGTTTTGTCTCTCTACTTGAGACATCTTCCTTCCCACCAAAATCAAAACAAAAACCCCTGAACTCAATAGCTAGCCTAAAATCATTTGCAACAAAGCTAAATCTGAAAGAGAAAGCCCTCTGTGACTGCAGGTAGGCTAGGACCTGCAGCTAAAATTTGGTTTGTGGTTACCTCGGCCATATTCCCTTGGGAGTCAAAGGGAACAACCTGAGTGATAACATAAAGCATTCCTGTGATGCAAGAATTTGTTGATGTGTTTCTGGAAGAGATTCTCGTATTGCCACCCAAGAGAGACATAGATTTTACCATCGAATTGGTGCCAGGGGCAGCCCCCATATCCCGAGCACCCTACAGAATGAGCACACCAGAATTGAAAGAGTTAAAGATGCAATTACAGGAGTTGTTAGACAAAAACTACATTCGTCCCAGTGTGTCACCCTGGGGAGCCCCGGTGTTGTTCGTTAAGAAGAAAGACGAGACCCTACGCATGTGTATGGATTATCGTCAATTGAATAAATTGACAATAAAAAATAAGTATCCTCTACCCCATGTTAATGAACTTTTTGATCAAGTAAAAGGGGCAACGGTATTCTAAAATATTGATTTGCTATCAGGGTATCATCAAATCAGGATTAAAGAAGAATGCTTTTAGAACACGATATGGTCATTATGAGTTTGTGGTGTTACCCTTTGGGTTAACCAATGCCCCCGCAACTTTTATGTGTTCAATGAACAACATATTTCATCAGTATTTCGATAAGTTTGTGCTAATTTTTATTGATGATACATTGATATATTCTCGAACTATGGAGGAGCATAAGGAGCACCTCAAATTGGTACTGCAAACCCTTTGAGAACACCAATTATACGCCAAGTTCAGCAAGTGTGATTTCTTTAAATAACAAATACAATAATTGGGATATATAATCATTAAAGAAGGGATCGCGATGGATCCCGAAAAGATAAGGACCATAATGAAATGGTCGGTACCAAAGGATGTGGTAGACATCAGATCCTTCATGAGACTAGCAGGTTATACAGATGGTTTGTAGAAGGATTTTCAAGAGTAGATTATCCTATCACTTCCTTATAGAAAAAGGGAAGAACCTTTAGATGGACCCCAGAATGCCAAAAAAAATTTGAGCAACTTAAGCATCTGCTCACCACCGCACCCATTCTAAGCATAGCCAATCCTAGTAAAGATTATGTGTTTTGCACGGACACAAGTAAGGAAGGGATAGGAGGCGTGTTAATGCAAGAAGGGAAGATAATTGCTTGCGAGTCAAGAAAATTAAAAGAGCATGAGCAGAAATATTCCGCTTATGATCTGGAGTTAGAAGCTATCATTCATGCTTTAAAAATGTGGCAACATTATCTTATGGGAAGAATTTTTTTATTATTGACAAACCACCACAATCTGACCAAATATTTTAGCCAACCCACCTTAAATGCTAGGCAAGTACAGTGGGTAGAATTATTAAGTGGTTTTGATTTCAAGATCAAGCATTTGAAAGGGCAAGATAACTGGGTGGTGGACACTTTAATTCGAAAATTACAATGTCTATATGAGATTTGTTGCAGCAAAGGGAAAAGCACCTTCAAAGAAATGATTAAAAAGGCAACAGAACAAGATACCACATATCAGCAAATAAAACAGCGAGATCAGCACTCAACCAACAAGGAAAATCAGCAAGGCTATGTAATGGATGCTACTGGAATTTTGTATTATAAGAAAAGGTTGTATGTGCCCAATCAAAACAGCATTAACAACTTGATTTTGGATGAATTTCATCAAAGTCACTATGCTGGACACCTAGGATATCAGAAAATGATCACAACACTCCAAAAAGAATATTATTGGTTGGGTATGAAGTGCCAACAAATTAAAACAAAACACCAACACCCTGCGGGGTTATTACAACCATTACCCATTCCACAGTGGAAGTGGGAAACCATCTCTGTGGACTTCATAATGGGTTTTCCCAAGTCAAAAAAATAACGACTCCATCATGGTGGTGGTGGACAAGTTAAGTAAATCAGCACATTTTATACCTGTGCAATCTACTTACAGAGATGTGCAGATCACCCATATTTTTATGTATAATATATTTAGGTTGCATGGGTTATCAAAAACAATAATTTCAGACCGTGATGTAAAATTTACATCAGTCTTTTGGAAAACACTGTTTGGAGAATTGGGGACTGAACTGAATTTCAGTACAGCTTATCACCCTCAGACTGACAGACAAATAGAATGGGTGAACCAGGTGGTGGAAAACATGTTAAGAGCATATGTTATGCAACAACCAACCAAGTGGGAAGATTGTCTGCACTTGGTCGAGTTTGCGTACAATAATGGCTATCATACATCATTGCAAATGAGCTCATTTGAAGTATTGTATGGGCGGAAGTGTCATACACCCTCAAGCTAGGGTGGACCGGAAGACAGATTGATGTTAGGTCCCAAAATGCTTAAGGAAATGGAGGAAATGGTTAAGAAGGTACGGTCCAATCTAAAGGCAGCTCAGGATAGGCAAAAGAACTTTGCTGACTGGAAAAGGAAGTTTAAGGAATATCAAGTCGGTGATCATGTGTATGTGAGAATTCAAGCAAAAAAGAGCACATTACAATGGAGCGGGTGCACTAATTTGGCACCCCAATTTTGTATATCTTTTTAGGTCTTAGCAAGAATTGGGCCGATAGCATACTAGCTCGCTTTGCCGAGTCATATACGGGTCCACAACATCTTCCATGTTTCTGTGTTAAAAAAATATGTTTATGACCCTAAGCATGTAATCAGCTGGTAGGACATACAGGTAAGAAATATCTCCAGTAAATCAATCTAAATGAGTTTTAGAAAAAAAATTGATTTAAGATGTTGCATGTTTCAGGTCGAGCTGGAAGGAGAAATCTTGGTTGAGTCGTTGAACATCCTCGACCGGAGAGAAGTAATGCTGCGGAAACGAGCTATTACCCAGGTTGAAGTGCAATGGCAGCACTTTGGGCCAGATGAGGCCACCTGGGAAGATGAAGAGCTCATGAAAAAAGCTTATCCAGGGTTGTTCATGGCCAAAAGACATTGGGACGATGTCCGATTTCAGGAGGGGAAGATGTAATGTCGCGGGAAAAAATGTAAATATTTGGTTTTACTGTGGTAAAACACAAACTGAATTTGATAATATTATCTGTTTGAAATTTGATAATATTTGTTTTTATTATTAAGGATAAGAAATGTTTTTCTTTTAAGAGCTGTTAACTTCTAATGGAGGAAGTTTTGGGAAAAGACAATTGTTGTGATTGCAACCCTAACTACCTCCCCTAACTGGAAGAGTTTCCAGAGAAAAGGAGGAGAGGGGAGGAAAATCTGCGCTGTAGGGACAGGCAGAGGGAAAAAAAAGAGGCTAAGTCTGGTGATGATCAGATAGCCCTGCACAATGTGCAAGTAACTTGCGGAAGACTGTTGTCTAGCAAGTAAGCTAGGGGGGAGATTCTGGTCCTGAAAGATGAATCTCATGGTCGAGCAGTTGAGAGGCAGTAGGAGTCCCAGGCTCGGGTGAACCTTCAAGGAGATCTTTACCAGCTGGAAAGACCAGGTAAGTAAAGAAACCTCTGAGGGAAACTATTGTGTGAACTTTTTCATGTATCATACTTTTGTTAAAAGAGGTGCGGAAGGCTTTTCTACAGAGAATAGCAGATGAATTCGAGAGGAAAGATGGGTGTCCTCTCTCGTATATCTTTACAAATATTCGGGTCCTGAACTTCCGGAGCCATTTTGAGGCCCTAAACAACATTTTTTTTTTGTTGGGAAAAATGGGGCCAACAAGGAACTTGCACTAGTGTTGGCTAGACAGAAGTTGTAGTCCTCGAATAGATATTTCTAACAAAATATTGTGTGTGGCAAACGAAGGTCATATGCCAAAGTTACGACCACGGGAAGTTGATGTACCAATTTATCCAAACAGGGCCCACAGTTTTGGTGCTTCATCTTCTAGGGTTAGGGTTTGGAACTTTTAGGGTTTTCCATTATTTCTCAATAATAAATAGGCCTTCGAGCCTCATTGTGACACAATTTAGAGGCATGTAGTTGCCACATCTCTTCTTAGAGATAAGCTACCATTACCCTAGCTAGTCTTATTTCCATTATTTTTGTAAGCATATTTCAGTTCTTTGATATTAACCAAATGAAATTTTATTTCTACTACATCTTTGTGTTTATGGTTATATCCATAATTTTTTGTGTTCTTGTTTAAATTCAACTCAAATATTAACAATTACTAAACTAGTTCACATGCCACACAAGATAAAGGAAACATAATAATCACCACAAAATTACACATTTCTTTCTTCTAGAAGATGTTCACTCTTCTTCCTACACTGATATTAACATCAAGAGTTGTGTTTCTAGTACTTTGGTTGGTGTTCCTATTGTAAGGAATTGTATTTTTGCATAATTTGCATGACAATGATACATGATCCTGCAAAGAAACTGAAGCCCCAAGATGGTGACATGGAAATATTTTGGTTTCAAACAAGAGATAAAGTGTTTAGGATTTATGAGGAAGTCTCAACATCCAATAGCTTTTATATAGTGAAATGGATGATTAGTTGTACTTGCATGGATCTAATACTACTAGAATGGGTTTCTCCATTATTTAGGGTATGCTAGATGATTGAATACATGAAGAGGTTGGGGCAAAAAAAGTTTCTAATGAGTACTCCTTCCCGTCACCATTGCAAAATCTAAATAGAAGATTGAAAGCTTTGTATTCAGGATACATGCCGATTTCTGAAAATATTTCCATAGTGTAGGGTTAGCTAGTTAGTTCCTACAAGCAAGGGCTATATCATTTTCCCCATATATCTGAAGAACATGTCCTGGAGATAATTTCGAAGGAAACTCTCTTTGTTGTAAAGAAAAAACCTCTGCAAGAGGCTAGAAATATATGATTTCGTGATGCATTTTTTTATTTCTTTTTATCTCTTGTCACCCGTGAACTATATTATAGTAATATCAATATTGTCGAGGGTTCATACTATTAGTTAGGTATTTTCCTTTGATAATCAACTACTCACTATTCTCTGAAAGGGAATAGTTCATATCTCTATGCTTCGTATTATATGACATTGTTTTGATATAAATATTTTTTGTTTATTATTTCATGTTTTACAAGTCATTTTAAATAAGTAATTATGGATAAGTTTTTCCTTCTCAAAGCAAGTCCTTTCTCTCTTTCCTCATATTTAGCCATTGGCCACTGAAATGGGTTGGGATTTGCTTACTAGTAAGATAACTACTTTGAGAAAAATGATGGAGCTTCTATGGAAAAGCAAATTGAATCAGTTAAGGCTAGAAAATCTCTCGATTTATGGAAAGCAAGGGTAAGAGGTGAGGATTTCCTTAACTTAGAAAATTTGATGAAGTTGGGGGATATGTATCTCTTACTATTCTAACTGTCTATTGTTGGATTTTGGAGACTAAAAAACAATTTCCTATAAGAATTTTTAGTGCAATATTTTATGCAATTGCAAATTTGTTACATTGAGTATCTTTGTGATCATCTCTGCTACCATTTGGATCTTTCCTACTTCACTACATGCAGTAATTCTAGTCAAAACTGTGACTACAAAACTTGCTCATTATTTTTTGGTAAAAAGGGGATGAGACTCAATGAGCGTGTTGATGGAAGCCCACTAGATCCCTTTGTTGCAATTTTTTTCCTTAAATGTCTTGCTCTACAAACTCTTGTAAGGGTAAATATCCTTCGAACTTATGCAAGATTTTCTTGAGTATTAGTAATATAATATATGATTAATTTGTATGAAACACATTCCTAACACTCTTATTTTTTGTGCATGCCATATATTGAACACTATTGTGTTTATATTTTAAACCTCTCTTGGATTTCACTTGATAAGGAACTAGTTGTTGGTTACATATATAGATGGTTCTAGTCCTTATTGACTAACACACTTTGTTGTAGTAGTGTATACATTTCCTAAAGTTTGAGATTTCTTCAGAAGTTCTTATTTATTGGAAAAAAAAAATCTTTATATTAATCTCCACAAATTAGAAAGTGGTTAATGGAACTAGAGATTCTGGACATGGTAAATACGCCCATAGGTGTGCACCTAATAGTTCCATTCGAAAATGCAATAAAAGTTAAAATTGGTGATATGAAATGATTTGCAATGAAAAGAGGTCAATAATTGCATTTGTCATTTTTTTGATTCCCCACAAATCCTCTCTTTGTATGTGCTAATTCTAAATAATGCAAGCACATCCATGAACATCATGTTGGAAGCATATGTGCATATGCATGTATATATCGCACAATTATAGTTAGCAACAAAAATAGACTATGTTCTTTAGCTATTATACTAAGACATGATATCTACAAATGCTCATATTTCCATCTCATCAACAAACATACTAAATACAAAAAACAAAGGAATGTACAACCTATCTATCTTTTTAGGTCAATGACCTTGATTAACGAATACATAAATACCTTGCCTATAAATATTCCTTTTATTTATATAATTATATTTCCCTTCAAGGATGGTGATGGTGATATTTATCTAATCATGTTTTATCCTCCAATTTGTTGGCTCCTAATACCTGCAATCTTAGCCAATGAGCCTCAGAGTTATAGTTTAAAATAAAAGAAGAGAGGTGAAGGGGGTATATGATAAAATTAGAACTACAAAATTATATACTTTTAGCTAGTCACATAATTGCAGTATGCAAAGTGTATTTAGAATTATAACAAATAATAACATTCCTTTTGGGCACCAAGTTGTAAGAACAAAGTAGGCATCACTGCCTTGAATTTTTTCTCCATGATAGGGAATTGGACCTGGCACCATAAATAAAGCAAACAAGCCCTTTATAGAATTTGGAAACAATTCTCATTCATGAATGTTGGAGAATAGCCTGAAGAGAAGCATGAACACAGCATAACTCATAATTCATTCGACAACTAATTGTTGTTATTACAAAATACATTAAACAAAAGGTGATCCATCAAATATAATTAAATCTGGTGGCTTAAGAGTTGTCACAATATCCATAATTCTTCTTTTCACTTAGGAATAAGGTACTTGGATTATGTTGCTTGGTAACAACTTAGCATTTATAGATTAGCTTCATCACTATCTACTAGAAGGTTATTACATCATTTTCATTAGATAAACACAATAGATTGAGGCATGACATTACAGTTCTCTCAAACTAAATTGATGGGTTAAGAATCACTATATAGTGCCAACTACCAAGACCCTAAAAAACCCAAAACTATGAAGGATATCCTTTCATGGTCATGTAAAATATATGGTATCAATTAGGTAGCCTCATACCCAATTGAAATTAATTTTCCTTGTTACTTTATGTTAGTGGAAACACCAAAATTTCTCCTTTATGGGTTCACAGAGAAAAAATGGAGTTTAATGTTATGGGCATGTGGTTTCTATATTTGTTGTCAAACTCAATGGATATTGGAAATTTATTACCAATATTTGATAATTATTTCTTGCAGAATGACAATTAAGAAATTGAATGGTTAACTTGGCCATGGTATGGGTGCATTTGTTTCTCAACCATAATTAATTGATGTTATAGCAAATCATATTATTACATTTGTTGCATGTGATAAATACCACACATGTGCACTTGTTGAGATCGATAACTTTACACATGGGGTGATGGTAGCCACCATGTTCATCTCAAGGGGCATGGGATCAATGTTTGTTGTGGGGTTCCCAGAAATTACTCTCGTTGTTATAGGATTTCAAAATCAACTACATTTCTTATGGAATGTGGCATCACTACTACAGAATATAGGTAGATAAGAAATTTATTTAAGACAAAATTATTGTTTCTTTAAATGGTGCTAGCTCAATGGAAGAACAATTTCCTTATAAGTAGGAGGGTGGTAGTTCGATTCCGCTGTGCCCTAATAGAAATTAATCAATGATATTGTAGTTTATTTAAATATAATATTTTATTGTCTCTAGAGAGATAATAGCTAGGATTAAAGACGCATTGTCTGAATAAAGACAATATGTCTTTAATCCAAACTATTTTCTATAGAGAGACAAAAATGAAATTGCCCCCTAAGAGAAAATAATGATTGTGTTACATATTGCTTTTATAGAGATAATTTTTTAAGACAATGAGTTGAAGCACTCACTTAAAGATAATATTTAGGACAATACATAAAGAATAAAATCCTAATAAGGGATTTTCAAACTGGTTGTGTGAAATTTAGAAGAGTTTCAAAAACCATTTTTCGGGAAATTTGGGAAGTTGTTATCCAAAAAGAGACCACAAGGCAAATAGGGAAAATTGAAAGTTATGCATGGAACCATGTAGAAATCTCTTGGTGTTGATTGAAAGGTGAAATTTTACAAGAGCCACAAAGGCTTATACATTTTTCAAACTTGTATGTGTGGAATTTGAACGAGTCCCAAAAGCCATTTGGGGAAACATGGGAAGTTGTTAACTAACAAGAGACCAAAAGGTAAATGGGGAAAAATGAAAATTAAGGAGGGAATGATCCCAATATCTCTCAATGTTGATCAAAATGTTAAAGCTTACAACTGTCCCAAAGGTTTATGTGATGCTTAGTGCGTCAAATTTCAAGGTAAAACTTACAAATGGTGGAGCAATAGCTAATTTTTTATGGAAAAGATTAATGTTTGCAAATGCCTAGTAGGTATTGCAATAGCTTTAGATGATAAGTTCATAGTAGAAGATCTACAATGCACTAAAGGTGTTCGGGAGAGTTTATAGTAGCTTTAGATGATTAGTTCATAGAAGAAGATCTAAAGATGCACGAAAATTTTTAAAGTTTGTAAATGAGAATTTCTATTTTTGTGAACACCTTTCAAGATTGATCAAAAGTTTAAAGTTGGGAAAATATTTGATATATCTTTTTGACGTGAATATTAAAGAACATTTGCATAGTCTTAGAAATTACAGTGAACTTCACTCTTTTGGAGATGGAGAAAGAGAAACAAATATTACCCATAACTTAAATTTTAGATATAAAAATATAGATATTATAATAATTTAAATTTTATTAATTAAAAATTAACTTAGAAATTACAATAGAAAAATATTATAAAAATGAAAATAATCTGATAAAATAAAAATTTATTAATAGATTAAAAAAATACTAATAATATAAAATTGGAAAAATACTGTGAAATAAAAAAATATATAAATTAGAAAAATATTGTGAAATGAAAAAATACAAATGGGTTAAAATTATGGGAACATAGAAATATGTGAAGTAAATATTACAGGAACCTAAAATGACATTTTAACATAAAGTATAATGTCTTACATTTTAAATATACAAATCATTAGAATTAAAGTGGGGGAGAAGGTCCGAATAAAGTGGCGAAAATACTAATTGATATCATGACTTTTGCCTACAAGCTTTGAAAATTCTACACACCGTTTCTGTGCTATATTTATTTGACAAACCACACTAATAAACATATATCAAATCATTCTAAACCAACCAACGTTGACGTGGATAAGGAGAGCCTGCATTGTTCCATCTGCCTACATACATAAAAACCAAAAGTCAAACATTAGTGGTATTATTTTTTGTCAAAAATAAAAGGATGAGCCAGCAAGGCAAACATAAAGAGACGTGCACATGTATAGTTACCTCCATATTGACACGGACTATGATTCAAACCACAGTAGCAGAGCCATTTTCACATTAACAGCGCCAGCAAAACAGTAAGCAGAAGCACAGCTCTCCCAACCCCCAATTTCATCGGTAATTTTCCTGATTGATTAGCTGTAAAACAAAATGTATTTATTATTAATGAATAATATATTCCTTTACCAATAGAAATAATTGGCACTGTAAGGATTATTCAGAGTGAGAAATTCAGGACTATCAATAATTCTGGAGTACCCAAATTCTTGAACTTCACCATTATAATTAGGATTTTCAAAAAATTCTATCAAATATAGTAATTTCCATTATTTTCCAAGCTTATGGCTACTACGGCGAAACTAAGTACCCGTTACTCTGATAAAAACGGCATAAATGAAGAGAAATGCAAAAAGAAATATTACTGAAAAGTGATTGGTTTGATAAAAATGGCAGAAATGAAAGGAAAGCAAAAAAGGAATATTACCTGAAAGCGATTGATTAGATAGCAGGACATAGCAGCTCTCCATATAAATTGCGGAATAATCATATGGATAAGTTTGAAGCTGTTTCGTTGCATTGGCCAAGCAGTTAGAGCAATTGGAGGTGGATATAACTCTGTAGCACTCAGCGAGAGCGTAGATCTTATGACCTGAAGAGTCAACACTCCCTCCTTCCGCGAATCTCTTTATTGATGTAGAAGCTTCAATGGACAGATTGGAAACAAGATTTATAAAAGCCATTTCTTGCCCCTTCATGAATTGATTAGCAACAAAAGCCAAATTACGTGTCCCTGTAGCAATGAAGCTGCTGTCGTTCCGGTAGTACAATTCGCACATAGGCAACCACGTTCGACATTCAACTTCGTTTCCGCACAATATAGTAGCATTATTCCTTATATTTTGACAGCAATCGGAACATTCCTTTTGCGATGCGTCTCCCCTGCACTGGAGAAGCCCATAAACTTTGTTGGGAGATTCGCCATACGAAGAAACATTTACCCCTGTCGAAGGCGTGTTCTGAACAAGATCATCCAAAACGTTGTTCAAATTTGTCGCAAATTGGTCGCCATACGTGTACGTCCGGTTGTCGCCAAACGAAGCAAAGGTTGCGTACGGGACCTGTGCCTTGCACTGCGCTATCAAAAGGGCGAATAGTAGAATCAGAAGATATAAATTACAAGAAGAAATGGAGTGCCTTAAACTCCCATTCTGCCATTGGATTAATGTACTCATATTGGCAAATACAACAGCTGATACCCTCTGTCTCAGGGTTCAATCGCAAGCAAGAGTATGTAAGTCCAAGCACGCTAATACCCTCTATGGATATCTCTCAGGAACTGCAGGAGTGAGTGTGGACGTTCAACAATCAAAACTATATAATCCCTTCAAAATCGTGGTCAATTTTGCTTGGGCGGCTCACAATTCTTGAATATGCAAAAGCCAAGTGAAGAAGCTCACGTTTAACAATGCGTTCCCAGGCGTATGATAGTGAAGTCTGTTGCCGTGACTCTCACGACTCATGGAATATGCAAAGTCATATGGCTGTTTGCACAGCTCAACACAGAGCTGCGATTATTTAAATTGCTATCTAATCGCTACATTGATACGTGTGAGCTGTGTTTATTGATACGTGTGAGCTGTGTTGATACGTGTGAGCTGTGTTTATTTAAATTGCTATGTAATCGCTACATTGATACGTGTGAGCGTGTGAGCTGTGTTTATTTTAGAATAAGGTTTTCACAAATTTAATTAGGCATTGTCTGATAAGGACTCGAAGTTTGATATCTGTAACAGGGATTTCTAAAAACTCTCACACAGAGATATAATGTGAGGATAAGGCATATGAGGGAGAGTTTGGCACGGAAGTGGAGGTCTCATCTCTTTCCACGCCCCAATGCAAATGTGTCATCTCTGCTTTGAATGCCAATTTTACTGATTTTTTTTTTTTAACATCAACTATATTAAATAACCATCATGAAATTTTTTGTACCTTTCAGGTAAGATTAGTAAGAATGGTATAAACCTTCATTTATGTAAACATGATATTAATTTATGTAAATATGATATTAATTAATTAGATGGTTGATATAAACATTGGTTCATGATATTAATTAATGTAACAAGAACAAAATCTAATTGGATAGCAATTCTAAATTGTCAACAGATTAAGTCCATAATTGATATAATTAATTTTTGATTATCTCATAATAACAATTTAAGTTACAAAGATAAAAAGATATCACTGCTTTTATAACATATCAATAGTGATGAATCAAATTTATCTATTAACAAAGTTTATAATTATTTTTCTATTTTAATTTTTTTTACATTATTAAAATGAAATAATTAAAATTTAAAGTAATAATAATACAGAAATAATTTAACACACAAATAAATATAAATAATTTCAAATTAACACAAAAATTACAATTCCCTTGTTGAAATGATCTTGTTGTTTTCTTTTACTATAATATATATATAAATAAAATGAACAATGGGGTGGTGAGGAAGCTAGACTTGCATGACACAAGTATAGGCAATGAGAAAACCGAAAACCAAATACTAATTTTAATATTATAATAATTAAAAGATAATATAATACTTACTTTAATATTATAATGTTTAAAAAATAATATTATGTAATTAAAATATAATATTTCTTTATTATAATATTATTTTAGTTTTAATATAATATAATTTTATAATATTTAATTGAAGAACATCATAGCATTATATTAAAGACATTGTTTTTTTCTCGTTAAAACTATACTATTCTATTATATACAAGAACAGGAAAAACATTTACAGTCACTGAGTCATTTTGCCAAAGGCCACATATGGCACTTTGGACTTAAAGTTATCAGATAGAGCAGCCCACGCAGGGGCTTTAAACCACAGAAGTGCTGCCAGTTCATAATTACCAACCCACGCAGGGGCTTAAAAAAACCTTCATCAAGATCCCACGTAGGGGCATAAAAAAAAACCTTCATCAAGATCTCTTTCGAACCAAACAAACATAGCAAGAACATACATTAGGCCAACATAACAAACACAAAAAATCAAAGAAGGACCTGAACAGTGCCTGAGCGAGTGATGCTGAGCGAATGGACGACTAATCGTCCGGCTTCTCCTCGACAATCCTGCACCAGCCATATTCTTCCATTTCCTCTGCCGTAGGGAAAGAATCCATGTCGTTCTTGTCCCCCGTGGGTGAAAACGCTGCCTGAGTCTGAGGTGGGTTGGCGACATGCTCTGGAGCAGCCTCTGGCGTCTCCTCGACGTCCTTTGAGCTCCCGGCCTGGTGCATCCCCTTGCTGGGGTGTTCCTCGCCATCATCCTGAGGTTCTTCAAGGAAGAGGACCGAGACGTGGGCATTGATACGGGATTTTTCCTGGGAGCTGCTGAAGGAGAAGATGGCAGTACCAAAAGCAGGCAGAGGTGCCGAGTCAGAATCTGGGCTTCTGGAGTCCATGAATTGGCTTGATTGGAGGGGGTTGGCTTCAGCAATTCGATGGCAAAGGCATCGACAGCAGTGGGATTGGGGATTTTCAGTTGAAGGACGAGAAGACCCACCTCGGCCAGAGCCTCGACGGCTGAGCAGGCGCTGTCGAGGCCTGACCATCTTTGCAAAAGTACCAGGGGGATAGAACAAAGCAGAATAGGAGGAATTGAAACGCCACCCAACCAACCTTTCAAACTTGATACAACGTTCAACTGACAGAGGGATGGCGAGAGCTGTTGCTCCGTAAACCATAGACCAGGCAGGAGCCTGAACACCAAACACCAGATTCTGAGCGTGAACCAGCACATTACAATCCACCCCATCACCTTTCTTAAACTCTTCATCGCCTCCTCGAACCCTGAACGCCATAACTGCTCGCTGCAGTCGCACCTGAACCCCGGACAGAGCATTGAATTGCCGTCCATGAGAACCCACACATATATTCCTTGGCGGCGTTTCGCATTGAATGCCTGTCTTAGGCTTGAGGCAGCACATGGCTTCCATGTGGCTCCTCACTTCCATCCGTCGTGTCACCCGCATCCGGGGAAGCAGCATCGCTTTGGACCAGCCTAGCGTATTCCTGAGCCTGGACATTATTTGGTATTATAGTCGTGTTTCCTGTGAGGAGAGTATTCTCATTTTCTACTCCTATGTTGGCTAGGAGGTCTGCAACCTTGTTGCCTTCCCTTTTTGTGTGATTGAAGGAAATGGCCCTGTTGCTGCGGAGAGCTTGTTCGATGACCTCTAGTCTGGCTTTGAGCCTCCAGCTGGCGGCGATTGTTTTTTCTTGAGAGCCATTCTGAAGGCGCTTGGCCATGTTTATGAGAATCTGAGAGTCTCCTTCCACGATCAGGGGTTGAAGGTTGAGATTCCAAGCGAGAAGGAGCCCTTGCCAGAGTCCCTCAAGCTCAGCTGAGTTGTTGGTGTCCCAACCCATGTTTCCAAAGTATATTTGCATGGGAGTGCCTTCATGATTCCTCAGAATTCCTCCAAAACCAGCCATTCCGGGGTTGCCTTTGGAGGCACCATCGAAATTGAGCTTATAAGAATGCTTAGGGGGAGCGGTCCAAGTGCCTTTGATTATGATGCTACTTTTGGAGGGGCCGATCTTGTGTAGTTCCATAGATAGATGCAGTTGCCAGTTGCTTAGAATGCCTTTCTCATTGTCTAGAGAGGGAAGATCCTCCTGGGTCCAGGAGCGGAGCAGCAGCGTTTCTTTGAGGTTCCCACAGAGCCTGTTCCATATGTCTTCGATCGATGAGCGCTGGATCTTGAATATGCGTTTGTTCCTTTCCTTCTAGATGCTCCATAAGATGAGCCCTCGGATCATGTTCCACAAACAGTTGAGAAGCTCGCTTTTATAAGGATTCTGCGGCCAGTGTCTTAAAGAATTAGTTATGTCATTCTCAGTTCTGCATCTTTTTTGACATCTAAAGCTCGCCTTTTCCCATAGCTGATTGGCTAGGGGGCAGGTGTTCAGGAGGTGTTGGAGTGTTTCCTCATTTTGATTGCAGTTAAGACAAATGGATGGACCATGGAAGTTTCTTCTCCTTAGTTTGTCCCAGGTGAGGATTCTTTTGTGGCTTACCAACCATAGGAAGTAAGAGACTTTGGGCCAGGATCTGATACCCCATATTTTGCTCCAGATTGGATCAAATGGGGTAGTGATGTTGCATACGATCTTGTAGGCCTCTGAAGTAGTAAAGGCACCCTTTGGTCGGTATCCCCATCTTAGGATGTCATTGCCTTCGTCGTGTCTAATGCTTCTTTTTCGTAGCTCCTTCTCCAACTCCTCAATATCCCGTAGGTTTGTGATGTTGATTAGCTGATTACCCTGTTTCCATTTCCTAAATCCGTGCTCCGTTTCCTGCACCCAAAAGTGTCGGATCTTTTCTTGCTGCTGCTCCAGCCTAACGAGTTCCGGGGGTGGATGGAGAACGTGGGTGAGCTTTGGCATCTGGCTCCATGCATCTGTCCAGAATCTCGCAGTTTTGCCATCCCTGACTTCCCAAAAACTGTGCTGCTGAATTAACTGGAAGTGCTGTTTGGCCGCATTCCATATTAGCGAACCTTTTTCAGTGGGGGTGAACCTGATGAGCTCTTCCTGAGGTCTGTTATTGGCATATTTAGCTGTCCAGATTTTTACCCAAGGTTTTTCTGGGTTAGTGATCCAATGCCACCATATTTTAGCGCTCATAATGGAGTTGCTGTGCTCCGGGTCTCTCAGCCCAATACCCCCTTTGTCTTTGGGCAAGCAGACTGTGGGCCATTTGACTAGAGCCCATTTACGGTTAGTTGCCGAGCTGCCCCATAGGAAGCTACGCTGAAGATTCCTGATTCTTTTTAATACCCATTTGGGCGCTGCAAGGATTGAGAAAAGATAAAGGGGCATTGCCTGAAGGACAGACTTAATGAGCACTACCCGACTGGCCAGATTAAGAGATCTGTGCGTCCAAAGGTTAAGACGGGATTCAAGCTTCTCAATGAGGGTTCGCCAGGAGGAGTGCTTTATGGCTGAGGCAGTGAGGGGGGCTCCGAGGTATTTGGAGGGGAGGGAGGCTGTGGGAAAGCCAAGGATTCGAGCAACCGCAGTCTTAACAGGAGGAGGCGTGTGAAAGAAAAAAATCTGCGATTTGGAACAATTGAAGTTGGTGCCTGAAGCTTCAGAGAAATCGTTGAGCAGGGATTTGAAGCAGGAGGCTTCCTGGACAGAGGGATAGCCAAATAGCATGGTGTCATCAACAAATTGCTGATGAGAGGTAGCAGGGGTGTTGTGAACAGAGAGGCCTTTGAGTTGGTGAGAATGGAGGGCATGTTTAATGTGGCGGCCAAGTCCTTCTGCCATTAGAACAAAGAGGAAGGGGGATAGGGGGTCCCCTTGCCTGATTCCTCTAGATGGATTGAAGGGGCGGGAGGGGATCCCATTCACAAGGATGGATAATTGAGTGGAAGTAATTAGACTCATGATCCAATGAATCCACATAGAGCAGAAACCAAAAGCCTTTAGCATTTGTTGAATGTAAGTCCAGCTGAGTTTATCAAAAGCCTTAGAGAGATCCAGCTTAAGAAGCATACCTGCTTGTTTTGATTGTTTGAGGGAGTGTATTATCTCGTGCGTGAGGAGAATGTCGTCCATGATCTGTCTCCCTTCCACGTACCCCGACTGTTCCGGAGATATGAGCAGAGGCAACAGGGGCTTTAACCGGTTAGCGACAACTTTGGAAATTACTTTGTAAATGACATTACAAAGAGCAATCGGCCTGTATTTGTCGGGAGTGATTGAATCCTCCTCTTTGGGGATGAGGGCAATGAAGGTGGAGTTGAGAGAGGGTAGCAACCAATGGAGAGCTCTTGACTCTTCAACAATTTGCCAGACTTCCTGTTTTATCATCTCCCAGAAAGTGTGAAAGAACGTGGTGGTGAATCCGTCCGGTCCAGGGGCTTTTCCTTCCTTAAGCTGGGACATTGCCTCGTCCACCTCCTGAGGCTGAATTGGGCGGAGGAGAAGCTCATTATGTTCCTCCGTAATGAGCCTTGGCACATTGTTGGTAATTCTTTCAATTTCCTGTTGCCTGTCTCCCTCAGGCTCTTGAAGGACCTGATTGAAGTGATTGAGAAATTCCTCCTCAATTTCCTCATGCTTTTCTACTTTTACCCCCCCTTGCTTTTGAATGAACGGTATGCTGTTGTGCATTCTTCTTTGAATAGTGGTTCTGTGGAAGAATTTAGTGTTTCGCTCGCCTTCCTTCAACCATCTGATTCTGGATTTTTGCTTCCAATAAACTTCTTCCTGCTTCTGCCTTTCCTCAAGTTGTCTGTGGATGCGTCGTTCCTGTTCCAAATTCACTTCCGTGTGTCCCTCTGTGGTTACCTTTTGTTGGAGGTCCGTCAATTCCTGGTTTAGATCTTGTTGCGCTTTAAAGATATCTCCAAAGGTCTCCCTGTTCTAGCGCTTTAGGTGATTTTTTAGAAACCTGAGCTTCTGTTGGAACTTATACATCTTAGACCCTTCTGGTGGGATAAAGGAAGTCCATGTAGTTTTGACAAAGTCTTTAAATGTGGGGTGCGAGAGCCAGAACTCTTCGAAGCGGAAGGGTCTCATGGTCAGGTCACCTGGTCTTTGCCATTGAAGGGCAATCGGCCAATGGTCTGAACCGGTATGCAGAAGAATTGCAGCTGAAATATCTCCTCCGAGGTGAACCGTGTTATCTGATATGAGGAAGCGATCCAGTTTGGATGCGATTTGATGCTTTCCTGCTCTGCGATTGCTCCATGTAAAAGTGCCATTACAAAAAGGCATATCTATGAGGCAGGTGTTTTGAATGAAGTCCTTGAAATGGGCATTTTCTTGTTCCAATCTATTCCTCCCCCCGATCTTCTCCTCTAGCTTGGTAATCATGTTAAAATCCCCTCCGATAATCCAGAGTGGGTGCCTCCTGTTGTTGTTCAAAGCTTCTATGGTGTCCAGAAGCGCAGTTTTGCTTCCTGTATCCTGCGGGAAATATACATTTGATAGGTTTCCATGAATGTTCATGCCTAAAATGTGGAAGGCTGCCTGGATGAGATGATGAGAAGCGTGGAAATCTGAGAGATTTAACGCTTGAGTGTTCCATGCAATAGCAAGCCCTCCTGAAGCTCCAGAGGCATCTACCGCTACCGAACGACATCCTGGTCAGGCTTTGGAGAGTATGCTACCTAGAGTGGAGCCATTACATTTGGTTTCCTGGAAAAAGCATAGTTGCGGCTTTTCCATTTTAATCATGTTTTTTAACATTCTGAGTTTCCCTGGGCTATTGAGCCCTCTTAGGTTCCATGATACAAGCTTCATGGTTCAACTATTAGCAGAGGGTTTATAGTACTTTGTCAATTTAGCATACCTGCCTGAGTCTACCAGGATTTTCCCAATCTCGATCGTTCTGTGTAGATCCGTTCTTCTTCCTCTCTTTTTGGTATCTTTTGGGGGGAGGTTTCCATCCCAATGGCTTCCTGGCTGTATACCTAGTTGCTGCTGTTGATAAGCTCTCGAAATGACCACTTCCAGCTTGCTGAGTTGGATTTCGGGTATACTGTCATATGCTTTCTTTTTGCATGCTAGTTCTAGTTCCAGAATGTCTAGGCCGTTCAGATCTATGTTTTCTGGTTCTTCTTCCATCTGTTGCACTTGACTGCTTCCTTCCATATTAATCTCTAAGCTTGAAGGGGGGTCTAGCTTTCCATCGACTTCCATATCCTTGTATTTCTCTGCCGTTTCTTTCAGTCCTCCTGAGGGGTTATCTGTGATGATTATGGGGGTTTGGCGTTTGGAGGGGGGGGGGGGAGGGGAGGAGGAAGAGGGAGGGGTAGGGTTAGACTCAGTGGTCGGGGGAAGTTCATCAGAGGATTGAGCGAGGATTTAGAAACTGTTCTTAGTAGCTGGGCCATGGGTGTTGTTTTGTTGGGGCTTATTCCCATTTGAGGGTTTCTTGTGCACTCGCCTTCGGCTAGGGGCTTTGGTGAAGCCGTCCTGGGTTGGGGATTCAGAGGGGTCAAGAGTAATGGCTTTGGTATTCAGGGGACAGTCTCGGAATAGATGCCCAAGAGCATGGCATTTCCTGCAACGAAAGGGTACATGCTCATAGTCCAGAGGTTGAATCCACTCCTCGTCACGGTGAGAGAGACTTACCGATTCTGGCAGGGCTTCGTTCAGGCGCATGAAGACGCAGATGCGAGCATAGGAAGTGTATCTACGCATTTTGGTTTCTTCTGCAGCCCTGATGTACTCCCCCAGTCCATTTCCTATATCTTTGAGAATGTCCTCGTCCCAATATTCATCTGGAAGTCCATACATTCTGATCCAGACTGGCGCCCAGGTGAGATCTTCCTTATCCGGATTGAATCTTGGTATCCACTCCCTCAAATACAGGCCCGCTGAGTTGAAGAAGTAGGGCCCTGTTCCCAGAATTCTGTGTTTGTCCTCAAGACAGTAAAAAATTGTTGTGAAAAAGCCTTTCGGCCCTAGCTGCAGAGTAACATCTCCTTTGGGCTTCCATTTCGCTGCAATCCATCCGTATAAGGCTCTTTCTGTCGGCCAGAACCCTATAAACTTCCCAATAAGGGCATGATCCCTCATGAATTCGATTCGCTTGTCAATCTTGTGTCCAGGTAGCTCTATTCGTGGCCGTTCTTTAGCTATTGGTTTGCATGTTGTCGAGGAGACCTTCGGGATTTCCTCTGGGTTTTCCTCTCTGTCTTGAGTGACGCTGGCTTTGTCCTTCCGACCTCCTGTCTTCTTGTTTTCATGCTGATGCCTGTTCTCTTTGTTCAGTATCTCCCTGTCGACCGATCCAAAGAGGAACGCCTGCTCAGGACCGTGCTGCGATGGGGAGGGCTCTGACGCCCTCCCCTGAGGAGATTCCATTGAGCTACTCTAGTACCCTGCTACGCTGCCACTCAACAGTTGATTTGGTCCAGTCTGTGAATAGATCCAGTGCTGTACCGCCTGTGCCGTCGACACTTTCCTCAGAACCCTAATCGCTGCAGAGCTCCAGACCTCTGTTTCTTCGTCAAAACCTTCTTATTAAAGACATTGTTATAATATTATATTATAATATTTAATTTAAGAATATTATAGTATTATATTAAATATATTATTATAATATTGTAATTTTTTAAATTTAAATATTAATTAATGTTATTATATGAGGTAAGATAAAATAGGTTAACTTTAGAAATTTATTAAAAATTTAAATATTATATAATATAAGATAAAATATTTTAAATGTAGAGTAACATATACTAAAAATTATTGAAATTTTCATACATTGCTCAAAAAATGCAAGCTCTTAAATTGAATTTATATTATTTTAATGTTAATATATTTCCTTTTATACTAGAATAAAAATAAATACATTGATTTGATTGTACATGTTATTTTCTACTCCTAGTTTCTTGATTGTACTGAATTCATTGATTTTAATGTAAATGCTGATTTATAATCTTATTTTATTGTATATGCAATAATATGCATGTAGTTGTTAATCTATGATGTAAATATATTGCATCTATTTTAATGTATACATTTCTATTATAGTAATAATATTAATTAATATATAGTTTACTCCATAGATTGAGTGTAATTTCAATTACCAACACTATTTATATATATCCTAATATATTATTTTGTTATCTTTCCTTCTTCCTCAATGAAAGATAGCATATGTTGAAACTCTCTATATAATAGATGACTTTGAGAATACAACTCTACTTGAATTCAAATTCCTTGAGAGACATATTATGCAAATCAAAAAAGAGAAGATGATTTATATTTGTGTTAAACACCATGAACCACAACAATGAGTCATTAGTGTGCACATTTTAAAACGAAATATCTTAAACATATTTAGAATTATTAGATCTGTGTTTGTGCATTACTCAAACTAGCCTATATCCATCTTAACTCCATATTCAAGCAAAGAAGGATCACATTTGTAGACATGCAAATATTTCCTCAAATTTTGCACTCAAAAAGAGATTTGCATCTTTTTTTATCTCTCTCAATGCTTGATAGATATGGTGTTAAGATAGATCTAGGCTAATTAATTAAACTCCATGTTACCCGCCTATAAAATTACACATCCTTCTCATATTGGATTATAAAAAATACAAAGAAATAATAACTAGAAGAACTCTATTTTTCTATGGGGTGATGGTAAACAATACTTAAAATAAATGGTTTCATGATTTTATACTAATATAATGAATGCCAAAACTAATCTTTTCATATTGAATGCATAGGATTCAAGGATTCCTAAAGAGCATGTGGGTTGGATACGGGTGCTCAGAAATATTAGAGAAAACTTATTTAATGCATATAAATTGTAGATAAACGACATTTGAAATAGTGACTAGTAAAATGCTAATAGTGACCATTAAATCTTAATTATTGTGATATGTGAAATGGTGACCATTAAATCTTAATTAGCAATTTTTGAAAAAAGTCCCAAAATAGAGTAAAATTGAAATTTAAACATAGAACAATCCAGAAACCTCTTAATGTTGATTAAAAGATTAAAATTTACAACGATCACAAAGACATGCAATTTTCAAACTTGAGTGTGAAAGTTAGAAAAACTTGGGAAGTTGTTAACCAAAAAGAGATTAAAAGGTAAATGGGGAAAATTGAAAATTAATCATAAAACTATTTTAATATCTGTTGGTGTTAATCAAAAAGTTAAAGTTTAAAATAATCTCAAAGGCGCGATTGGTTAAGTGCCTGGGATTCCAAGATAGAAAAGTTAAGGTTTAAAATAATTCCAAAGACACGATGATTGGATTAGTGTTTGAAAAGTTCAAGTTTAAAATAATCCTAAAAGCATGATGATTGGCTTACTACCTAGGATTTCAAGATAGAACTAACCAAATGTAGGGCAATATATTTTTGGATAAAAAAATCAAATTTTGTAAATGCCTCGCAGGAATTGCATTAGATTTAGATGATAAGTTCACAGTAGAAGAGTTCCCAGGCAACGACGGTTTTGGTAGTTTTTAAAGTAATTTTAAATGATCAATTCATTTTCAAAGATAGGCAAGATGAGGAAGGCGTAGGGTATGGCAAATGGGATTTATTTATTTATTTTTCCAGAGAACTTACGTGAATTTTCAACTTTTGGGGGGCTTATCAAAAGTTTAATGTGGGAAAAATTTTGATGTCTTTTGATTTGGATATTAAAAAAAGTTTTACATAATTTTAAAAACTTCATTCTTTTAGAGGTGAGATAAAAAAACAAATATTATTGAGTTTTAAATATAATAATATAAATAGTATGATAGTTTAAATTTTATTAATAAAGAAATATAGTACAAATTATAATAAAAAATATTGTAAAACAAAAAATAATATTATAAAATAAATTTTTATTAACAAATTAAATAAAAAATGAAATGAAAAACAATATGAATAGTTTAAAATTGTGATATTATCATAGGAATATAGGAATTATGTTTATTTTCACAAACAAATATTATGAAAACTTAAAATGGAATTTTTAAGATTAAGTATAGCTGAAAATAAATACCTTGTTAGTATTGACAAAATCGAATATTTTAAGAATACAAAACCTTAAAATATAAAATGATAAATTTTTACACATAGATATTATATATGTAAATGCCTTCATCTTTGTATTACACTGAATCTGCATATAGCTTTTGTTACCCCTATTGATCATCATAGATACTCTTAATGTAAAATGAATCGATGGCAGATGGAACACCCTCACAGAGAAAACGAGGACAAGCTTTTCATGATGACTCCACGATGTAACTTAGGATGAATAAACTATGGTAATTAGAAGAAAATGCTTTTTCACGTGTTGCATATAAAATTTATTTGCTAGTCTTTCCTCTATCCGGCCGGTTAGGGGAAGAGTTTTTCCATCATGGTCGCAAGTCAAGGTATGCACCAGTCTAATAAACAGGGGTATATAGTTACGTGCAGTGGTGGACGGGGTAATGCCAGACATTTTTGGAGAGAACATTACCCTAAGAAAGTTGAAGAAGAAGGGATCATTTGCCTAAATATATCGTCTTCCTATGCCATTCCCATTCACGGCACTTATCATGTCTGTAATGGTTAAACAGGCCAATGAGTTGTGAACTTTGTTTCCTTGTTTTCTGCCACATCCAATTTGCATCAGTACCACAATTTTCTCAATCACGCCTTCTTAAATAGCATTTAACGCTACACAAAGACTGTCCGAGTAACGACAAAGCATCCTTGGTATAGACAACGCAAATTCAGTCTCCCAAACTCTAAGAATTTTCTTAGAAACAGAGGCACGGTCGAAACTTGGTCATATGCAGTGGATCGACCCTTGGCACAGTTGCAAAGCTTATCCAATGCACCCAAACTTGTTTTGCAAACATTTGTGTCTGCTTGAGGAATTATTTACAGCAAAAGAGCAATATGCCTGACCTCCACTAGTTTCTCTATTTCATCCGAACATTTTGATGAGAATAAAATGCCTAAAAATAGATCCAGAGACCCACGGCCAGCCAAGAAAGCCACGAAGCCTTTGAAGGTATAATCCCAATTGAATAGCCAACTTTTTCTGTAGCTAACTTGGCATCCATCGATATCAATCCTTCTGACTTTATGTTGGTGAAATAGAAGAAAAATAGGAAAGAATTACACACATTCAGTTATATATTGACCAAGAAAACACCATAACTAACTGGAAACCAAACACACAAATAGACACAGGATTTACGTGGTAAAACCTCGACAATGTGTCAAGGAAACATCCATGGGGCAAGGGATTGGAATATATTAAATCAACAATAATTCTCCTCACTTACATTTCTCGGGTATTCACCAGTTTTATACCAGCCACCTCCGTTATATAACTAACATTTCAGTATAGAATTGACTAGTTACATTTTACCCAAAATTACATAATTCATTGTCAAACTAACAAACTCCACCTTGAAAACAATTTTCCTAATCCCTTGCCCATGCCCATTCATCATCTTTTCTGCAAGCCAAGAGAAGCTAAACACCACCGCAGCTTCTCTACTGTAACTAGCTTTGTGAATATGTCTGCACAATTCTCTCACGTATGGACCTTTTGAAGAGCTACTTTTTCGCCATCGATCACATGTCTCAGAAAATGATACCTTACATCAATGTGCTTGGTTCTGTTGTGATACACAGGGTTTGTAGCCAAGTGAATAGCACTTTGACTGTCACAAAGTACATTCATTTTCTTCTGCGTTCTTCCAATTTCATCGAGCAGACCCTTTAACCAGATTGCTTCTTTACTGGCATCTGAAGCAGCTATATATTCAGCTTCGTTAGTGGACAATGCAACTATTTCTTGAAGCTTTGACATCCAACTAATTGCTCCACCTGCAAGAGTAAAGACATAACCTATAATAGATCTTCTTTTGTCCAAATCACCTGCATAGTCAGCATCTACATATCCGCAGACTGATCCTTCACTACCATTAAAGACGATGCAATGGTCACTTGTGCCTCTTAGATATCAAAGCACCCATTTCATTGCTTGCCAATGTTCTTTCCCTGGATTTGCCATGAACATGCTAACAACTCCAACTACATGTGAAATGTCAAGTCTTGTAGATACCATCGCATACATTAAGTTGCCTACAACGTTTGCATATGGTACATGAGACATATACTACTTTTCTTCATCAGCTCTAGGACTCAAAACCGAAGAAAGCTTAAAATGGGAAGTTAGTGGAACATTAACAAGTTTCACATTGTTCATAGAGAACGTTTCAAGTACTTTCTCCACATACTTCTGCTGTGATAACCAAAGCTTACCATTTTTCTTGTCTCTATGTATCTCCATGCCCAAGATATGTTTTGCTGCTCCAAGATCCTTCATATCAAACATCCTAGAGAGTTGAGCCTTTAACTTGTTGATCTATTCCATGCTTTTGCTTGCAATAAGCATATCATCAACATAGAAATCTAAGATAATGAATATGCCATTGAAACTTTTGAAGTATACACAATGATCATACTCACTTCTTATAAAGTTCTAGCTCACCACGAAGGAATCAAACTTCTTGTACCATTATCTGACTGTCTTAGACCATACAATGATTTCCTGAGCTTACAAACTAATCTTCTGGTGCGACCTCGTACAAAACCTTCTGGTTGTTCCATATATATCTCTTCGTTCAAATCACTATGTAGAAAAGTTGTTTTAACATCTAACTGTTCTAACTCAAGATTAAGCAACACAGTTAGTGCCAACACAGTACGAATAGAAACAAGTTTTACAACTGGAGAAAAAATCTCATGAAAGTCTATACCTTCAACCTGAGAATACCCTTTTGCTACCAGTCTCGCCTTATACCTTTCGATACTTCCATCAACTTTCCCTTTCAGCTTGAAGACCCATTTGCATCCAACAACACTTCTCCCTTCAGGAAGCTCTACAAGATCCCATGTATTGTTCTTGGCTAAGGAGTCAATTTCTTCTTCCATAGCCGTTTTCCATTTCTCGCTATCTGTATCATCTACTGCTTCCTGATAACAAGAAGGTTCTGACTTAGAAACCGGAGAACCCAGAGTAAAAACCATTTTCTGTCGACGTTTCAAATCCCAACCGGGATCCATCATTAGGACTATTACTGAATGATGATAGTAGAAGAGCTCAAAAGTGAGATTTTTAAGAAATTGAAGGTCTGTAGCTCTTCTTGCTATCTTCACCCTAAATTTTTCGAGTAAAATGATTTCACTCCATGTATCCCCTCCGCATAGGGAAATGATTTTGGATTTAAGACTTCTGTGGTTAATATCTTCTGACTTAGAAACCAGAGAACCCACAGTAAAAACCATTTTCTGTCGACGTTTCAAATCCCAACAGGGATCCATCATCAGGACTATTATTGAATGATGATAGTAGAAGAGCTCAAAAGTGAGATTTTTAAGAAATTGAAGGTCTGCAGCTCTTCTTGCTATCTTCACCCTAAATTTTTCAAGTAAAATGATTTCACTCCATGTATCCCCTCCGCATAGGGAAATGATTTTGGATTTAAGACTTCTGTGGTTAATATATTCTGACTTAGAAACCAGAGAACCCACAGTAAAAACCATTTTCTGTCGACGTTTCAAATCCCAACAGGGATCCATCATCAGGACTATTATTGAATGATGATAGTAGAAGAGCTCAAAAGTGAGATTTTTAAGAAATTGAAGGTCTGCAGCTCTTCTTGCTATCTTCACCCTAAATTTTTCGGGTAAAATGATTTCACTCCATATTCAGTAATCAAAGCAAAATATGAAGCAGAATTTTCATACCTTTTGGGAGTTTTCCTTTCCCTTGTAGACCTTATTAGAGGGACTGGTTGCTGAACTGGTTCAGAAAATTGCACTAGTTCAGAAGCTTCAACGGCTTCCTTTGTGTCTTCAACACCTTTTTCTCCAGAAGTCTCTCCTTCCTTTCGACTGTCATCGAAAGGTCTAGCCTCCAACTGAACTCGTTGATTCGGCGATACCTGTTCCTGTTCAATTCTTTCAACATTTGATTTTAACATAGAGGATTCATCAAATGTTACATCTCTACTAATGACTATCTTCCGCAATGCAGGATCCCACAACCTATATCCTTTCACTGCATAGTCATACCCAACAAAGACATAACATTTCGACTTTGGATCTAATTTTGAACGCTGATTTTTCGGAATAAGAGAATAATCATCACAACCAAATATCCTCAAATTTGAATAGTCACAAGATTGACCTGTCGAAACTTCAGGAATTTTACAATCAATTGCTAGTGAAGGTGATCTGTTAACTAAATAACAAGCAGTAGATATTGCTTCTGCCTACAACTCCTTTTGCAAGTTAGATCTCCACAATGGTATGATATTGTCCACTTTGGGCCTAAGCCCTCATGGATTTGTTTTTGGGCTTTACCCCAAAAGGCCTCATCCTTACAGTATTGTTCAAATTCAACTGAAATGAACTCACCACCATTGTCAGTTCTTAAATATTTAATAGATTTGCTTGTTCTTTTCTCTACCATTACTTTAAATTGTTTAAAGACATTTAATACATCAGCTTTCCTTTTTAGCATATAGACCCAAACTTTACAGGAGTAATCATTAATAAACGTTAAAAAATACAATGCACCTCCATATGACACAATAGGGGATGGTCCCCATAGATCAGAATGAATATAGTCTAAAACATCTTTATTATTGTGATTTCCAACTTTAAATCTCTGTTTACACTGTTTTCCATACACACAATGTTTACAGAAACCTAACTTCAAGGATTTCAGATCGGGAAGAGATTTACGTTTCATCAGTATCTGAAGACCTTTCTCGCTCATATGACCCAATTGTTGATGCCATAGACGAGTACCTGCTTCTTCCTTTTCTGATGCAACCGCTGCTTCACTGACTTGAGTACTTCCTTTTAACTTGTAAAGATTTCCGACCTTTTCTGCCTTCAAAACCACAAGGGCTCCTTTAAAGACTTTCAAGACGCCATCCTGACCTGTAAACTTATAACCATCTGAATCCAACACTCCCAAAGAAATCAAATTTTTCTTCAAATCAGGTACATGTCTAACACTAGTTAATGTTCTAATTGTGTTATCATACATCCTAATCCTGATATCTCCCATCCCAACAGTCTGACATGACACATTGTTACCCATAAACACAGAACTACCGTTTACATTTTTATACGAAGTAAACCAATTTCTATGTGGGCACATGTGATGTGAAGCACCAGAGTCTAACAACCAACTATCTAAACCGTGAGAGACATTACATTCAGGTGAAGTTTCATCTATCATACATAATTCTTCAGCAAATAAAACTTCGTCTATCATACCTGAATCGACCTTATTCGCTTCCTTCTTCGAGTTTTCGGATTCCTTTCGTTTCCAACAGTCTTTCTTCAAGTGTCCAATTTTATTGCAATTCCAACATTTTGCCTTACACTTCTTTCCCTTCGATTTCGATCTGGAAGACCCCCTTGGTTTTTCTCCTCTTTCCTTTGAGCGTCCTCTAGCTACCATGGCTTCTAATGTAGCTATTTCAGTGCTGGAATTCCTTCGTACTTCTTCAGACAGGAGAGCTCCCACGACTTATTCAAACTTCAAAGAATTAGCAGTGCTCAAGCTAATTGAAGTTACGAAGTGATCCCATGATTCAGGCAGAAAACACAGCAAGGTTATGGCTTTATCTTCTTCCTGTATTTTAACTTCCATATCTGTTAATTGACATATTAGTGTATTAAAAACATTCAAATGTTCTGCAACGTTTGAACCTTCTTTCATTCGAAGACTGTATAACTGTCTTTTCAGATAAATTCTGTTGGTTAATGACTTTTTCATATAGAGGTTTTCAAGTTTTTCCCACAATCCTAAAGCTATAGTCTCTTCAACAATATTGAAGAGAACTTCATCCGCTAGGCATAACCGGATGGTACTGAGAGCTCGGGCATCCAGGTCCTCCCAGTCTGAAGTAGTCATGTTTGCAGGTTTCTTAGTTACCCCATCCAATGCCTTGTGCAACCCTTGTTGCACAAGCAGATCCCTAACCTTCAGTTTCCAAAGAAAAATTGCTCTTTCCAGTGAATTTCTCCACCTCGAATTTTGCATTCGACATCTTGGCCATTTCTTTCCTCCTAGGGTTTCGTTCTTTCAACTAGGGTTTCTTTAAAAAAATATTTCAATTGTCTTCTTCCAACAAAGGATTTCCAATTCCAACAAAGGATTTCCAAGTTTTAACTCTTCCTACTTCAATTTTCTTGAAAAAATTCTCAAATTAACTTAAAACCCTACAAAATTTTTCTGAATATTTTTCACGAAAAACCTTTGTCTTTTTCGATTCAAAAAAAAACCCTTTAACAAACCCTGAATTTATTTAACAATTGCTGAAAAAAATACCCGGTCTTTCACGCAACTTTGACCAGTGTCTTCTTTCTTGCAAACCTCTCTTCGAGTTTTGAACTGCACTACCGACAATGATTCTGGCTTCTTTACGTAGAAAAAATACAGCCTCTTTGTAAGCCACAAACAGGCCTCCTTGCCAACCCACACAGCATCTCAGCAATCAGGCTTCTGGGCAGCGGTCAGACTTCCTCAACCAACACGCAAAATTAGTTATCTAGCAGTGGCAATGTAGAGCTAGGCTTCACGCAGAGGGTAGACAGTGGCAAGCACTTCCTTGCTGCTCCAGCACACAAGCCACGCATGGCTCTTTCATGCGCAGGTCCTGGCAGTGAGCGCATTTCACACAAGCAGCACGCAGGGACTGGAGAGAGCAACGGTTAGGTTCTGGGCCTAACACAGGTTCTTCTGGCAGCAAGAACTTCCTTGACGGTCTCGGCAGCAACCTCCTTAACAATTTTGGCAGCGGTGGACAGGGCCAGCAACCACTTGCTCCATGCATACGCACAGACCAAGAGAAATGAGCCTCTGGTGTGCAGCACAACTGAGTCTACACAGAAAAAATAGTGGTCCACGCAGCGTCTTAGTGGTGGCTTTTCAACATTGGTCCACGCAGCTCTGGGTTTTACCACATGCAAGCACTCCAACAATGATGCAATAGGTGAAGCTTTGGACCACGTAGTTAGCAACGACGCAACCTTCAAAAATTAATTATAAACTGAAAACACTCAAATGCCTTCACCGAAGACTCAACTCAACTCATTCGCTCTGATACCACTTATTGGTGAAGTAGAAGAAAAATAGGAAAGAATTACACACATTCAGTTATATATTGACTAGGAAAACACCATAACTAACTGGAAACCAAACACACAAATAAACACAGAATTTACGTGGTAAAACCTCGACAATGTGTGAAGGAAACATCCACGGGGCCAAGGGATTGGAATATATTAAATCAACAATGATTCTCCTCACTTGCATTTCTCGGGCATTCACCAGTTTTATACCAGCCACCTCCGTTACATAACTAACATTTCGGTATAGAACTAACTAGTTACATTTTACCCAAAATTACATAATTCGTTGTCAAACTAACACTTCATATGTTCTGGCCAGCGAGGTCTATATCCGTTTTGCATCGCGTCCCTGTAAGGAAATAAAAATCAATTTGTAGTTGGTTGTGATTGATTAGACTTTAGAAAGGGAATTCCTTAAAATCAATTTGTAGTTGGCTATGATTGATTAGAGTTTAGAAAGGGAACATGCATGGAGGAATCCTTGAATGGATGGCAATGGGAATCAACAAGGGAGGGAATGGGTTCGTTAAATCTTACGAGAAGAAAATGTTGAGGAAAATGATGAACAATATTTGGTATTTTTGGGTTTGATGGTTGATTACCACTTACAGACTATGGTCATTTTAAGCACAAATTTTTTAGTTAGCACAAATTTTTTAGTTTTAAACACAGAATTGCTTAGAGACAAGTCGGGGGTTTGCATTTACTATTAACCATTCTCCAGGAATAGTTTATTTTTGACACAGATATTTCCCAAATCTTTGTTTTGTGCGTGAGTATCGATCTCTTGCCCTCACTTTAGTGCCCTGACCATTTCAAAAAACGAACCGTACACTTCAGAGCCAAGGGCATTTCCCCTACCCAAGGACCAACTGTAGAATGAAATTTCCGGTGTTCAGGTTCTCTTTTGGTTTTTTTCACATAAGTTTTTCATCAATTTTCTACAGGATTTAAGTGTATTTATAAGAAAATATGTTGCCACACACAATGCAAAATTTCATTGTAATTGTAGGAAAATTTCCAACATAAATTAATTATTGAAGGACAAGTCTAACAGTTTTACAATTTGGAATTTTTTTTTACTGTAATTATTATAGAAATTCTACTATATAATTTTTTTATGGAATTTTTTCATTCTATTGTATGTTTTTTTGAATTAATCCGAGAAAAAAAGTTTAAATTTTATACAATGGAATGTTTATATAATTTCATTTTGTTATGTTTGGATATTTATATGATTTCATCTTTATAGGAAAAGTCTAATTATTTGGTGGAGGAAAATGTATTTTCTTGAAAAATTAAGTTATAGATGCCATAATATTTGGTGTTTTTCATAATATTTTCTCACAACACAGACCATATCTATAATAGCATATTTGCATCCGGGAAGAATAAAAATAGATAAATGGATAGATTCTACCAAATATGAAAAAATAAGAAAATTAGATCTTAATATTCTAAATGTGTTATGTCGTGAACTCATTCTTTATAAAAGTTATTACAATTGGTAGTTTATAATGATAAATTTTCATTTTTTGTCTCAATGCAGTGAACAAACACTGCACACATATTTGATGAGATTGTTGAATATGTGAAAATATTTTCAAGTATGTAGTTATGTCTTTGATTTTCAATTTTCATATATATCTTTATTTTGACAATTACTATTTTTTGGGTGAAACTATCTAATAATTTAGTTTCCTTACATGAAGATATTGAATGTATGTAATATACCTATTGTGATTAACCCCACGTAAGGTAATTTTAAATTACCAATCAGTTAATCAAACCTGCGTAAAAGTAATTTTAAATTACATATCAGTTACAACTAATTCTTGGCATTGGTTAAATGGATCAGCAGCGAGCACCCTAAGGGGGGATACGGGAGAAGAGAAGGGGATCAGATGGCAGAGAGAAGAAAGGAAAAAGAAGATGTATGCTATGTCTGGTTAGGATCAGATGGCATAAGGGAAAAGCTTTTTCCTGTGCACGCTATGTCTGGTTAGGATCAGATAGCGTTTTACTGGCGAGACCAGTGTAATTGCGGTCGAGTAGGACCTGCAAGTGCTTGGGGGTGGAAGAGAGTGAAGAGCTTCCTACGGACGGGTGGTTTGACAAGCATTACAAGTAGGTTGCATACAAGAAACAGGTATGGCCTACTATGATTAAATTAATTACTGAAATGTCTCTTATATGATTAAATTAATTACTGAAATGTCTCTTATATGACTGTATGTTGTGTGCTAAAAGTTAGATACAGCAGAACTATCTGATTATCTTTCTTAACAGAAAATAAGCAAGAAATGATAGCTACTGTAATATAGACGGATTGGACTACATTTGCATTTTAAAGAAAAATAACGAAAGTAAAACCCTTGCATATTTTACTCTGAAGTAACAGTAGTAACGGAGTAAGCAGGTTACTGCTACTGCCGAGATAGCAAAAATATGTTCAATGATAGAACTGTGCAGACCCTTAGATACACATGCATGCCAAAGAAAGGAATCATAGTTTCATGAACAGCAAGATCCGAAAGATTATACAGACACCCTGTCAAGAACGTAAAATAATGTAAAGACAAGACATTTAGCTATATAAAGATGCTGATACGTCTTAGGAAAAGAATGCATGTTACCGGAACCTGAATTAATATTTCGAAACGAGTAAAGAATACTCAGGTATAAAACCTCGGCCAGGAGGGCCGTAAGATCTGTAACATACTTGGAACAGAACCTCTGAAATTCGTATGCGCATATTCAAACCACAGTCATATGTATATGAAAACTATTAACTAAATCATTTGAATAAATATGCCGAGGAATGCGCGGTAACTCTGGTTACAACCATTCTCAGCTAATATTTACATAAACCCTCGCTCAGAACGAGTGACCTTAGTTGAGCTAGGGTTCAATCGAGAAAGGCGGAGAACACCATAGCTGAAAGCTAGCAAACATAAACGGATATTGCAACATATACCAGAAAGGAGATACAAAACTTAAATCCTTACTCAAAATAGTTGCAATGCATAAATTGCTTAAGGCTGAAAAGATAACCATATAATACATGCCGAGTTCACAAACGTGCCGAGAACAGTATAACGCTTAATTAAATTCAAAATAAATATACAATAGCTTGTAAAACAAAGACGAGCTCGGGATTAAATTATAGCAACAGTTAAATATACAAAGACAGAACTGTATCTTACTATCGGTCATACCATGAGCCGAACCAACACCAGAACTTAGCTGTGCTTAGTTACATTTAAACGAGGGTCTGGACTAAAACAGAGGTCGCCGGAACTTAATATGTAACAACAGTCCAAATACAAACTCAAATAGAACTAAGCCTAAGTTATATAGATTCATAGTATCGAAACCCTGGTGGCATGGCGGCAGAATGCTCATGGGAGCAGGGTACCATGGCTTTCCCTGTTCAGTAGAACAGAGGTTAGCCACGGCGCTGTGGGAAAGCCGAATAAACTCTACGGGAAGCGAAAGAACTCTCATACCTGTGATGGAAAGGGCCGAGGGTTTGAGGGTTGGATTTCCTCCCCAAATGCCCTTCGAATGACTGCAAGCCTGCCCTGAAAACAAAACATGAGAACAAGTAATGACTGAGAACCTTGCCGAGCAGCTGTGAGCTAGTAAATTAAAACGAAAATACCATAAGAATGCTTTTCAGAACTTAACTTAACCTGTTCAGAGACCGAGTTGTATTGGTTTCCTTATGGCATGGATTATCATGGAACCCTGGAGCAGTGAAGATCTAAACAGTCGACGGCCGAATGCGGCAGAGCCGAGAGCTTCGACAGCCAGGCTCTTGCTGCAAAGTGAAAACAATAACCAAGTCGCCATAAATCAAACCTTAAATATTCAATCCATAACCCTGATTCGTGGCACAAGCTACACCCTTGATCTGAACAGGGTTACATCCACCGTTTGATCAGAGCGAAGGATCTGGAATGATCTTTTTAGCGCGAAGTGTCAAGACCGAGGAGCTAGCCTCGTAAGTCATGCAACTCAACAGCACGCCACCGCACATGGCAAGACAGAGGAGGACCGTTGATCACGCTAAATGGATGAACTACATTAATCAAGGACTGTAAGCGACAGTGCCTCACTGTCCTCACTTCAGATCAGAACAGTTTAAGTCAAACTCCAATGCATAAACCTTTAATTCCGCAGTTAAGGAGGTGCCAGCTCAGGGTACCCGGAGTGCACCGTGGCAGCAAAACCTTGACTCCGCACCTTAACACTAATACAAAAGAGCACCGTTGAATAATCCAATAAGAGAGTTGTGTACATTATATATATGGCATGTAGACCAAAGCGGATACACATAGTAAGTCAATGAATTATTTCCATGATGATTATAACGTGCATGTGGCGCAGTGTAAAACATGTATGTCAAAGTGAAAACCCATCATACGTGCTATAGTATTATTGCACAATCACTTAGGTCAAATAATGTATGAATATGTGTACACGAGATTTGTTATAACATAAGTGGATTAGTATGTTTTGTTGTATATAAAGAAATTTTTTTTTTTACTATATGTTAGAGCGTGACAAATTGGTATCAGAGCTAAAGGTTGCAGTACTGGCGCCTTTGGGAATTGGTAAGCAAGAAGGATATTGAGGTACGCCATCAGTAGGCATTAACTCAGGTACGAGTTTAATCATTCACATATTCATTTATGTAGTACACTACTTTTGGCATGATAGGTGTGATTCATGTTTATAACTGCTTTAAGTAGTATGTAATAAGTTGTTGCATAACTACGTTCACAACGTTAAATTCCTGATGAGGATAAAAAGACAATGAAACTTTTGTCACACCTAAGAACTATATTGAGTACTCATTACACTTAAGAACGATATTGAACACTCACTGACGGAAGTGACAATCAACTACCAAGTTTGATTTGCAAATATGGCAATAACAATGATGTATTTAATGAACAAAATTGAAGTTACAATGAACAAAACTTAATGAGTCAATGCATGAATATAAATTAGGGGAACATCCTTGAATAGGATGAAAAATTGTTTTAAAAAGGACAGTAGAAGAACCCCTTTATGTTGGCATTATGATTCAAGTGTTGTCCTTGATGGCAACTCACTCAGAGGTTGGTACAGATGCTCAGAAGTTGGTACATCAGAAGACAGATCCTAGTACAGCTTACCAAGGAAGTTCATACACGCAGGTTTGTTAAGCCCAAGTCGCGTGTACACGCAGATTGGCTTCAGAAAAAGCGCGTGTATGTGGAAAAGTACCTTTGGTCCATGGCGGTTAGTCCTTGGAAGTTGTGCCTATGGTTTCGGACCATTGTGTCTCGACGGGCGTGTCAATCCCTAGTTTTGAAGTTGATGGTATTGTGTTTCTATGGTTTTGGCTCTTGGTATTGAACAAGGCCTAAGGCTATATAAGGAGAAGATCACTAGGCAAAGATAGGTGTGTGGGTGTCTGACGCAGTGAGAGGATCTGGTATTGCTGGTTATCTGTTTGAGACGCTTGGCAAGGGTCGGATCTGACAGCAAAGGCAGAAGTAATCATTTCTAGATCTGCACGCGGGTTGCCTTTGGAGAAAGCGCGTATACACGCGGTTTTGGTACAGTGAAGTAGCGTATGCATGATAAGGGTTGATATTTCAGGTTGTTGCTGATTCTGGTGGTTGTTGCAGAGTTCTAGATTCTGGTTTGGGTTCTGTGTTCTTGATGACAGGGTTTCAGTGATTCGGTATTGGGTTGTTTAATGAATTATGATGCAAGTATAAGTTGATGATTGTATTGCGGTAATGTTTGCTTTGTACTCTTGGATCCAGTCTGAAAATTGATGAAACGTGGTCCCTGAAGGTTGTAGGGTCAGCACCTACGTACTAGTAAATGGATCAGCTAGTACAAGAGCTGAGGGGGTTGTAGCTCCCTTCCAGAAGTAGTTGGAAAACGAAAGAGAGGGTTGTAGCCCTCTGCAGGTTGTAGCCTGCATACTGGTAAAGGACTGCACCAGTATATTGTAAAAGAAGTTTCTCATTAAAGAAGAAAGAGACGAATTGCAGCAGGTGGTTTTCACCCACATTGGGTTTCCACCTTATATCATGGTGTTCATGTGTGTGGCTCTTGTGTGATGTTCTGTTCTGTTATACTGCACCTGTTTACTGTTAAATTGCTTAATAATGTTCTGATGCATTTACTGAAGATAAGATTAACTGAATCATAAGATATCTGCATATACGCTAGTTGCTTTAGACACAATCGCGTGTACACGCGGATTCACTTAACTGAAGTCGCGTATATGTTTCTGAGTATGAAATTGAAAAGGTTTTATTGATCTGATAATACTGATTCACCCCCCCCTCTCAGTATTATTTCCAACAATTGGTATCAGAGCAGGTCCTTCAGAGGAAGCTTGATCGCTTGAAGGAAAAGATCCATCAAAATGGCTAATCCAGAAAGAGAGGCACACATCAGGCCACCAGTCTTTGACGGGAACAATTTTACTCACTGGAAGATAAGAACCACTGCATATCTACAGTCTCTTGGAGCAGAAGTTTGGGGACTCGTAGAAGGAGGATAAAAATTCCCATCAGCAACTCCTACAGATCCAGCAGAGAAAAAGCAATATGAGCTCAATGCCAAAGTAGTTAATGTCCTATTGAGTACTTTGACTCAATCAGAATTTATGAAGATCATGCATCTCAAATCAGCTAAGGAAATATGGGACAAAATCGTTACAAGCTACGAAGGAGATGATCAGGTAAAAATAGCGAAGCTTCAAACTCTCAGAATCCGGTATGAAACTCTTAAGATGCGAAGTAATGAAAGCGTAGCTAATTATTTCCTGCGTATGGATGAGATTGTGAATTGTATGAGGGATCTGGGTGAAGAATTTGAGGAAGTTGTCTTAGTTCAAAAGGTTTTGAGATCTCTGTCTACTAAATTTGATTCTAAAGTATCTGCCATAGAAGAAAAGGAGAATGTGCGGAAAATTACCATGTCACAGCTTCACGGGATCTTAACTGCTTTTGAAATGCGACAAGAGGTACCACCAGAGGCCGCATTCGAAGTGTCAGAGGAAGAAGATGAGGTAAATTTTGTCAAGAATCTTGAACGGGGAACTGGACGGTTCAAAGATAAGCTGCCTTTCAAATGTTTTCTATGTGGTAGAGTTGGTCACTATGCTGCTAGATGTCCTCATAACAAAGAAAGGATATATGAAGAAGATGGTAGAAGCTATTATTCCCATATTAAAAGTTCATTAAATGATAGTGAAGATATTAGAAGTCTCATGGCGCACAAGAAGAAGAATGCTTCATCCAATAATAGCGAGGATATTAAAAGTCTCATGGCACATGAAGAGAAGAATGCAGAAACTGAAGAAGCTGCCAAATTAAAAGAACTATTGGAAACAGAAACCAGGGTAAGGGAGAGATTGCAGGATATAGCAAAAGATCAGAGCACAACTATTCAGAGACTTGAATCAAAGATCCTCTCTCTAAAAGAAGATCTTGAAGATCAAGAACATGAAGTGATCAAACTAAAGCGACAAGTGGAAGAAGAGAGAAAAGTTGAAGAAGACCTAAGGAAGCAGTATCTGAAAAAGGAAGAACAACATCAAGTTGAGGTAAATATCTTGAAAGGTAAACTAGAAGAAAAGGATAAGCTTTTACGATTTCAAGATAGTTCTAAAGTCTTGGATGATATTCTTAATAGTCAAAGATCTCCTGCTATCAAGACTGGTCTTGGTTTTCATGAATATGTTGAAGGTGAATCTAGTTCACAAGGTGAGACAAGAAACTCTAATGAGAAATCTGAAATGCTCAAGGAACAACCAAGGAAAGAAATTCCTCAAGGAAGATCCTTTACTCCTAACTATGGACGTGATAGACGATTATTTCCTCCGCTGAATAATGTTGAATGTTATGTATGTCATAATCTTGGACATGTTGCAGCCAGATGCAGAAGTAGAATGGTTCAAGAAAGATCATCGCATCCCAGGTACTTCAGAGGGTATTGCTTTGCCTGCAATGCATATGGACACAAAGCAATTGATTGTGATAGAAGGAACATGAAAAATATAAGGTGCTATACATGCAACAACTATGGGCATAAAGCAAGGGAATGCAGGAGCAGATTTCAAAATTCAAGACAAGAGGACCATACATCATCACAGTTGCAGGAATTGAAGAAGACAGAGACAGAAAGGTGTGGGATAACTCAGTCAGCTGACATAACAGACACAGGGGAATCTGAAAGTGATGAAATTCAGTATTCCATCCTGCATACGCTTATATAATGAAGACAAGTCGCGTATATACGCGAGTTACAGGCTGCAAAGTCGCGTATATGGAGAAAGGGCAGCAGAACAGACCCAGGTTCAGTCATGGTTGGCTCAGGCTCAGGGGGAGCAGAACAGACTCAGGAAATGGTTCAGACATGGTTGGCTCACACTCAGGGGGAGAATATTCTTCAAATAATGCATTGTTGGCATTATGGTTAGAAGTTGTTGATAAAGTCTATGAAGCTAAATGATACATCTTACTGTTTAGGAATGGGATTGCAGGCTGATGCTTATGGTACAGATCATGATGCTGTTGGTGGCTTTCATAAGTCTTGGTCTAGATATTTCGTCTCTATGTCATGTATCTCTTGTGATATCTCTTTTTATGGTGTCAAGGTCATGTAACGGCCTATGTTGGTTTCCCCACTATGCCTGGGATGAATGATGAATGTATGTTGAGTCTTTTGGTGATAGGAAGGTCTTCTATGATGTATAAGTCCTTGTTCTTCTTGAAGAACATCTTTTGCAGATCTTGCCTACAGTCAAGGGGAGCATGAACAGCACAATTCAGCAAGAGCAGGATGGATAGATTGGTACACTTTGGCATACACAAAGGGGGAGCACAGTTGGAGATTTCAGCAAGTACTCAGGGGGAGTATGGACAGCAGAAAGTATACCAAAGAAGAGAATATCTTGGTCCGCCCTTTGCCCTTGATGTCAAAGGGGGAGAGTGACTTGGTGTAGTGGTTGCCATCAAGTCCAAAGGGGGAGATTGTTGGCATTATGATTCAAGTGTTGTCCTTGATGGCAACTCACTCAGAGGTTGGTACAGATGCTCAGAAGTTGGTACATCAGAAGACAGATCCTAGTACAGCTTACCAAGGAAGTTCATACACGCAGGTTTGTTAAGCCCAAGTCGCGTGTACACGCAGGTTGGCTTCAGAAAAAGCGCGTGTATGTGGAAAAGTACCTTTGGTCCATGGCGGTTAGTCCTTGGAAGTTGTGCCTATGGTTTCGGACCATTGTGTCTCGACGGGCGTGTCGATCCCTAGTTTTGAAGTTGATGGTATTGTGTTTCTATGGTTTTGGCTCTTGGTATTGAACAAGGCCTAAGGCTATATAAGGAGAAGATCACTAGGCAAAGATAGGTGTGTGGGTGTCTGACGCAGTGAGAGGATCTGGTATTGCTGGTTATCTGTTCGGGACGCTTGGCAAGGGTCGGATCTGACAGCAAAGGCAGAAGTAATCATTTCTAGATCTGCACGCGGGTTGCCTTTGGAGAAAGCGCGTATACACGCGGTTTTGGTACAGTGAAGTAGCGTATGCATGATAAGGGTTGATATTTCAGGTTGTTGCTGATTCTGGTGGTTGTTGCAGAGTTCTAGATTCTGGTTTGGGTTCTGTGTTCTTGATGACAGGGTTTCAGTGATTCGGTATTGGGTTGTTTAATGAATTATGATGCAAGTATAAGTTGATGATTGTATTGCGGTAATGTTTGCTTTGTACTCTTGGATCCAGTCTGAAAATTGATGAAACGTGGTCCCTGAAGGTTGTAGGGTCAGCACCTACGTACTAGTAAATGGATCAGCTAGTACAAGAGCTGAGGGGGTTGTAGCTCCCTTCCAGAAGTAGTTGGAAAACGAAAGAGAGGGTTGTAGCCCTCTGCAGGTTGTAGCCTGCATACTGGTAAAGGACTGCACCAGTATATTGTAAAAGAAGTTTCTCATTAAAGAAGAAAGAGACGAATTGCAGCAGGTGGTTTTCACCCACATTGGGTTTCCACCTTATATCATGGTGTTCATGTGTGTGGCTCTTGTGTGATGTTCTGTTCTGTTATACTGCACCTGTTTACTGTTAAATTGCTTAATAATGTTCTGATGCATTTACTGAAGATAAGATTAACTGAATCATAAGATATCTGCATATACGCTAGTTGCTTTAGACACAGTCGCGTGTACACGCGGATTCACTTAACTGAAGTCGCGTATATGTTTCTGAGTATGAAATTGAAAAGGTTTTATTGATCTGATAATACTGATTCACCCCCCCCTCTCAGTATTATTTCCAACAATTGGTATCAGAGCAGGTCCTTCAGAGGAAGCTTGATCACTTGAAGGAAAAGATCCATCAAAATGGCTAATCCAGAAAGAGAGGCACACATCAGGCCACCAGTCTTTGACGGGAACAATTTTACTCACTGGAAGATAAGAACCACTGCATATCTACAGTCTCTTGGAGCAGAAGTTTGGGGACTCGTAGAAGGAGGATACAAATTCCCATCAGCAACTCCTACAGATCCAGCAGAGAAAAAGCAATATGAGCTCAATGCCAAAGTAGTTAATGTCCTATTGAGTACTTTGACTCAATCAGAATTTATGAAGATCATGCATCTCAAATCAGCTAAGGAAATATGGGACAAAATCGTTACAAGCTACGAAGGAGATGATCAGGTAAAAATAGCGAAGCTTCAAACTCTCAGAATCCGGTATGAAACTCTTAAGATGCGAAGTAATGAAAGCGTAGCTAATTATTTCCTGCGTATGGATGAGATTGTGAATTGTATGAGGGATCTGGGTGAAGAATTTGAGGAAGTTGTCTTAGTTCAAAAGGTTTTGAGATCTCTGTCTACTAAATTTGATTCTAAAGTATCTGCCATAGAAGAAAAGGAGAATGTGCGGAAAATTACCATGTCACAGCTTCACGGGATCTTAACTGCTTTTGAAATGCGACAAGAGGTACCACCAGAGGCCGCATTCGAAGTGTCAGAGGAAGAAGATGAGGTAAATTTTGTCAAGAATCTTGAACGGGGAACTGGACGGTTCAAAGATAAGCTGCCTTTCAAATGTTTTCTATGTGGTAGAGTTGGTCACTATGCTGCTAGATGTCCTCATAACAAAGAAAGGATATATGAAGAAGATGGTAGAAGCTATTATTCCCATATTAAAAGTTCATTAAATGATAGTGAAGATATTAGAAGTCTCATGGCGCACAAGAAGAAGAATGCTTCATCCAATAATAGCGAGGATATTAAAAGTCTCATGGCACATGAAGAGAAGAATGCAGAAACTGAAGAAGCTGCCAAATTAAAAGAACTATTGGAAACAGAAACCAGGGTAAGGGAGAGATTGCAGGATATAGCAAAAGATCAGAGCACAACTATTCAGAGACTTGAATCAAAGATCCTCTCTCTAAAAGAAGATCTTGAAGATCAAGAACATGAAGTGATCAAACTAAAGCGACAAGTGGAAGAAGAGAGAAAAGTTGAAGAAGACCTAAGGAAGCAGTATCTGAAAAAGGAAGAACAACATCAAGTTGAGGTAAATATCTTGAAAGGTAAACTAGAAGAAAAGGATAAGCTTTTACGATTTCAAGATAGTTCTAAAGTCTTGGATGATATTCTTAATAGTCAAAGATCTCCTGCTATCAAGACTGGTCTTGGTTTTCATGAATATGTTGAAGGTGAATCTAGTTCACAAGGTGAGACAAGAAACTCTAATGAGAAATCTGAAATGCTCAAGGAACAACCAAGGAAAGAAATTCCTCAAGGAAGATCCTTTACTCCTAACTATGGACGTGATAGACGATTATTTCCTCCGCTGAATAATGTTGAATGTTATGTATGTCATAATCTTGGACATGTTGCAGCCAGATGCAGAAGTAGAATGGTTCAAGAAAGATCATCGCATCCCAGGTACTTCAGAGGGTATTGCTTTGCCTGCAATGCATATGGACACAAAGCAATTGATTGTGATAGAAGGAACATGAAAAATATAAGGTGCTATACATGCAACAACTATGGGCATAAAGCAAGGGAATGCAGGAGCAGATTTCAAAATTCAAGACAAGAGGACCATACATCATCACAGTTGCAGGAATTGAAGAAGACAGAGACAGAAAGGTGTGGGATAACTCAGTCAGCTGACATAACAGACACAGGGGAATCTGAAAGTGATGAAATTCAGTATTCCATCCTGCATACGCTTATATAATGAAGACAAGTCGCGTATATATGCGAGTTACAGGCTGCAAAGTCGCGTATATGGAGAAAGGGCAGCAGAACAGACCCAGGTTCAGTCATGGTTGGCTCAGGCTCAGGGGGAGCAGAACAGACTCAGGAAATGGTTCAGACATGGTTGGCTCACACTCAGGGGGAGAATATTCTTCAAATAATGCATTGTTGGCATTATGGTTAGAAGTTGTTGATAAAGTCTATGAAGCTAAATGATACATCTTACTGTTTAGGAATGGGATTGCAGGCTGATGCTTATGGTACAGATCATGATGTTGTTGGTGGCTTTCATAAGTCTTGGTCTAGATATTTCGTCTCTATGTCATGTATCTCTTGTGATATCTCTTTTTATGGTGTCAAGGTCATGTAACGGCCTATGTTGGTTTCCCCACTATGCCTGGGATGAATGATGAATGTATGTTGAGTCTTTTGGTGATAGGAAGGTCTTCTATGATGTATAAGTCCTTGTTCTTCTTGAAGAACATCTTTTGCAGATCTTGCCTACAGTCAAGGGGAGCATGAACAGCACAATTCAGCAAGAGCAGGATGGATAGATTGGTACACTTTGGCATACACAAAGGGGGAGCACAGTTGGAGATTTCAGCAAGTACTCAGGGGGAGTATGGACAGCAGAAAGTATACCAAAGAAGAGAATATCTTGGTCCGCCCTTTGCCCTTGATGTCAAAGGGGGAGAGTGACTTGGTGTAGTGGTTGCCATCAAGTCCAAAGGGGGAGATTGTTGGCATTATGATTCAAGTGTTGTCCTTGATGGCAACTCACTCAGAGGTTGGTACAGATGCTCAGAAGTTGGTACATCAGAAGACAGATCCTAGTACAGCTTACCAAGGAAGTTCATACACGCAGGTTTGTTAAGCCCAAGTCGCGTGTACACGCAGGTTGGCTTCAGAAAAAGCGCGTGTATGTGGAAAAGTACCTTTGGTCCATGGCGGTTAGTCCTTGGAAGTTGTGCCTATGGTTTCGGACCATTGTGTTTCGACGGGCGTGTCGATCCCTAGTTTTGAAGTTGATGGTATTGTGTTTCTATGGTTTTGGCTCTTGGTATTGAACAAGGCCTAAGGCTATATAAGGAGAAGATCACTAGGCAAAGATAGGTGTGTGGGTGTCTGACGCAGTGAGAGGATCTGGTATTGCTGGTTATCTGTTCGGGACGCTTGGCAAGGGTCGGATCTGACAGCAAAGGCAGAAGTAATCATTTCTAGATCTGCACGCGGGTTGCCTTTGGAGAAAGCGCGTATACACGCGGTTTTGGTACAGTGAAGTAGCGTATGCATGATAAGGGTTGATATTTCAGGTTGTTGCTGATTCTGGTGGTTGTTGCAGAGTTCTAGATTCTGGTTTGGGTTCTGTGTTCTTGATGACAGGGTTTCAGTGATTCGGTATTGGGTTGTTTAATGAATTATGATGCAAGTATAAGTTGATGATTGTATTGCGGTAATGTTTGCTTTGTACTCTTGGATCCAGTCTGAAAATTGATGAAACGTGGTCCCTGAAGGTTGTAGGGTCAGCACCTACGTACTAGTAAATGGATCAGCTAGTACAAGAGCTGAGGGGGTTGTAGCTCCCTTCCAGAAGTAGTTGGAAAACGAAAGAGAGGGTTGTAGCCCTCTGCAGGTTGTAGCCTGCATACTGGTAAAGGACTGCACCAGTATATTGTAAAAGAAGTTTCTCATTAAAGAAGAAAGAGACGAATTGCAGCAGGTGGTTTTCACCCACATTGGGTTTCCACCTTATATCATGGTGTTCATGTGTGTGGCTCTTGTGTGATGTTCTGTTCTGTTATACTGCACCTGTTTACTGTTAAATTGCTTAATAATGTTCTGATGCATTTACTGAAGATAAGATTAACTGAATCATAAGATATCTGCATATACGCTAGTTGCTTTAGACACAGTCGCGTGTACACGCGGATTCACTTAACTGAAGTCGCGTATATGTTTCTGAGTATGAAATTGAAAAGGTTTTATTGATCTGATAATACTGATTCACCCCCCCCTCTCAGTATTATTTCCAACACTTTAGATATTGAAAACATGCAATAAGTCAAGCAGCGAGACTTGATTGTCATAACTAACTTTTGATTCAGTCTTGTCATGGATGCATGAAGACGATTGGTAGTTGAGATTGGTTAGTGTTGTATGACTAACCCATAGAACTTATATGCATTAATTCAATTGGACTAAGATTGTTACAGTTCGTAAACAAGTGAAGGTTGATTGATGTCGCATGCATGGAATGTGTGTATGAAGATTTTTACTCTCTCTGTGCTATAGCCCGGTTGTGCATGAGAAGAGTTCTTAATTCAATTCACCATGAGAATGCATGATGAATAGTATATTCTTATGTCCTAATAGATTTAATGATGTTACCCTCTAATTAATTGAAATCCATTAGCATGGTATGTGCTTATGTTAATACTTACTTGTTGAGAGATAAAACCATTGGAGCCTCGATTTAATGATGGTTGAATTTATCTCTACTATGGGAATGATGGATTTCTTATGCATGTTGCATCCCAGTGTGAACTTAATTGGAGAGGCATGTTCAGTGGGTAACATTTCTAGGACCCATTCATGGTATAATTATATGTGATAATTATTCATAAATAGACTACCTGTGTTAATACAGTTGTCAGTAAACTCTAACTACCTTCCCCAACTATAGATGCTTCCAAAGGAAAAGGAAGCAAGGAGAAGGAAGAAGACCGTGCTGTAGGGACAGACGGAGATGGGAAAAGAAATCGCTAAGTCTGGTGATGACTAGATAGCGCAAGCCTTGGGTGTCAGAATCTTGCAGAAGACTCTAAGTCTGGGGATGACTAGATAGTGCTCGATGAGCATGTGAGTATTTCCTTGACCATGCTTAAGGAGTTGGAAAATGATAACTATAGTGTGTTGCTGTTAATAATTTTCGTAATGTCTCCTTGAAGTCATTATTCTGAAAAGGTCACATAGTAGAGTTATGATAGTTGTTGCATCTAGCATCAAGTGGTAACTCTGGTGCATGTGTGACACTTAGGAGATTATGCTTCTAAATGCATAAGTAGAGTAATTGCTCCTGGTAAGGGTGGGTTAATTTGTTAGTTATGCATGTTGATCCAAGGATAAGGTAAGTGTCTTGTTCACTTTCTTGAAGAACACATATGAATGTTCTATATGATTTCTTAGTAGAAAAAGTATTTGAATGCATGCAATAAAAGAATAGTTCTTTTATAGATTTTCTTGGTAAAGGAAATGTGTTAAGGCATGCAGTTAAAGATTGGTTATTTTATATACTTTCTTAATAAAGCAAATAGGTAGTTCCTATTAGGAAGATTCCACGTGAGTCTTGTGTGTGAAATGCTTGTCTCTTGTCTATAAAATCCTTGCTAAATATGGCCAAAGTATCTTCTTAAGGAAAGAGTATATTACATATATACATAAATATAGTCTCATCCTAAGAGTATGCATACTTCATGTATGAAGATGCAGGATTTTATGAGAATTTTCTTGAAAAAAAAAAATAGAGGTTCTTTCCTTAAAGACACATTAGAATAAGTGTTCATACAAGAACTAAAATCCTTACTTGTTTCACGAAAAGAACTATGTGCATTAAAGTAAAGTAATTGTGTTAGGAGAACACATATTGCATGTTGGTAGCTATTGTGACTTTGGAATTATGAGTCTGTGTGTACTTAGAGAAAGTGGTCATGTTAGCTTCCTTGAAAATAATAATCTCTTGGAGAGATTGTCTTGTTGAATGAGCTGTGTTGATTGCTTGATTTTGATGCATAAAGGATAAGTAAACCTTGTTTTTGTATCTTGATTTTTATGCCTAAAGATAGATATCTTTAATAATTTCTTGAAAGGGAATCTTGAGAAATCCTCACGTCAGAAGATAGAGAAATGAGGATTAAAATGACTTCCTTTAAGAAAGAGGTATGTGTTTTGTCGTATGAAAAGATGGTGGTCTTCTAGTGAAGGGAATAAGTGTTGCATACATTAAAGAAGGGCTTATATGATAAGCAATAGTATGCACAAAGATTAGTCATTGTGACATAAGAGTTATGTTCTTGTATGTTAGAGAAATTATGTTTAATTACACTAACGATGCATGACTAAAGCTAGCCATAGTAAACGTAAGATAATACTCCATTAATGATGATTTGAATTGGAACAACAGACTATGGCAAAATTGGGAATGCTGAGAGTATTAACTCAACTGTTGTTGACATTTATACATTGATGAATATTTGCATATGCTTTTATACATGACAATATTGTATGCATGAACATTCTTGGAAATGGAATACGTGTTAACTAATGCATATTTATAACTAACGTTGCTGATGGGATTAAGTAGTGGCAGCTTAATGGCAACAAGAAAACTCATCACATAAATTGCTGCAATGTGAAATGCAATTATAAATGAGAAAGAAAATATTCATGCTATGTCTGGTTAGGATCAGATGGCATAAGAGGAAAGAATTTTCCTGTGTACGCTATGTCTGGTTAGGATCAGATAGCGTTTACTGGCGAGACCAGTGTAATTGCGGTCGAGTAGGACCTGCAAGTGCTTGGGTTGATGACAATTACCTGCCCGGAGGGGTTGATGGTACTTGTCTGCCCAGATTGTGAAAGGCTTGAATGCCTTGGGTTGATGACGGTTACCTGCCCGGAGGGGTTGATGGTACTTGTCTGCCCGGATTGTGAAAGGCTTGAATGCCTTGGGTTGATGACAGTTACCTGCCCGGAGGGGTTGATGGTACTTGTCTGCCCGGATTGTGAAAGGCTTGAATGCCTTGGGTTGATGACAGTTACCTGCCCGGAGGGGTTGATGGTACTTGTCTGCCCGGATTGTGAAAGGCTGGAATGCCTTGGGTTGATGGCAATTACCTGCCCGGAGGGGTTGATGGTACTTGTCTGCCCGGAGCTGGGTTGATGGCAGCTACCTGCCCGGAGGGGTTGACGGTACTTGTCTGCCCGGAGTTGGGTTGATGGCAGCTACCTGCCCGGAGGGGTTGATGGTACTTGTCTGCCCAGATTTCCTCTCCCTAGAATTCTTGAGCTGGTTGGCCAGTGGAATTCTATGTTAGACCTGGTAAGGTCCCTATCGAAGAAACTGTCTGGATGTGAAAATGACTCGTTTGGTTATGGAAACCAGTTCCCATGGGTTGGGAATTCTTTAGCCTATTATGATGCTCATAGCTAAAGAAATGAATGAATCAACTATATGATATGTTGAAAATAAATTCTATATATAGTTGTGTGAAATATGTTATGCACATTTAGCAAGAAATGAGCTTAGTGCTCAATAAGGAGTAATTGGAAATTTTAATTCCTTTATTGTATTATTAATGTTGTGAACATCTTAGTGGGAGCTAAGACAATTTTTGCTTGGTGCAGTGATTGACTGTTTTAATGATTAGAGAGCTAGGTGCTCTTTTGTTACTTCTCGAAGTACTTTGCGGATGTATTTAGTGAGAATTCGTTCAGTATGCACGTGGAACAGTGATTTATCATTTGATGATTAGTATTAGTGCTTTTTAAGTACTTGTAAAAGTACTGTGATTTAGAAAGCATCTAACATTGCACAATTGATTGCTAGTCAGAAGTATTTCATTTGACTCAAAATATAGTGACTAATGTGATTGAATTGTTAGTCATATATTACAGGAATTACTTACCGTGGAGGAATGAAGAGTTTCCAACCACTATTAAAAGGCTTACATGAAAGTATTCATGATTTTCAAGCATAAGATGGTAAGCTATGGTAAGTTGACACAGAGAATTGTTTATTATGAATGAATAAGGACCAGGTGGTGGCGATTAAAAGTTGCATATTTTGCAATTACGAATGCTTATGATTATTGACGTTTATAACTAATGATATTTCTTATGATTATATCATTACTGTCTCGGGTATTGTCATTAATTGGAATGGAATCTTGGATTCCAAAGAGGAAGGATCATCATTGTGTGTGGATTAGATGATTATACATCGAGTACAATCTAAAGTTCCAACAAAGAGATGAACACCGAGGACGGTGTTCCTGTTAAGGGGGGGAGTATGTAATATACCTATTGTGATTAACCCCACGTAAGGTAATTTTAAATTACCAATCAGTTAATCAAACCTGCGTAAAAGTAATTTTAAATTACATATCAGTTACAACTAATTCTTGGCATTGGTTAAATGGATCAGCAGCGAGCACCCTAAGGGGGGATACGGGAGAAGAGAAGGGGATCAGATGGCAGAGAGAAGAAAGGAAAAAGAAGATGTATGCTATGTCTGGTTAGGATCAGATGGCATAAGGGAAAAGCTTTTTCCTGTGCACGCTATGTCTGGTTAGGATCAGATAGCGTTTTACTGGCGAGACCAGTGTAATTGCGGTCGAGTAGGACCTGCAAGTGCTTGGGGGTGGAAGAGAGTGAAGAGCTTCCTACGGACGGGTGGTTTGACAAGCATTACAAGTAGGTTGCATACAAGAAACAGGTATGGCCTACTATGATTAAATTAATTACTGAAATGTCTCTTATATGACTGTATGCTGTGTGCTAAAAGTTAGATACAGCAGAACTATCTGATTATCTTTCTTAACAGAAAATAAGCAAGAAATGATAGCTACTGTAATATAGACGGATTGGACTACATTTGCATTTTAAAGAAAAATAACGAAAGTAAAACCCTTGCATATTTTACTCTGAAGTAACAGTAGTAACGGAGTAAGCAGGTTACTGCTACTGCCGAGATAGCAAAAATATGTTCAATGATAGAACTGTGCAGACCCTTAGATACACATGCATGCCAAAGAAAGGAATCATAGTTTCATGAACAGCAAGATCCGAAAGATTATACAGACACCCTGTCAAGAACGTAAAATAATGTAAAGACAAGACATTTAGCTATATAAAGATGCTGATACGTCTTAGGAAAAGAATGCATGTTATCGGAACCCGAATTAATATTTCGAAACGAGTAAAGAATACTCAGGTATAAAACCTCGGCCAGGAGGGCCGTAAGATCTGTAACATACTTGGAACAGAACCTCTGAAATTCGTATGCGCATATTCAAACCACAGTCATATGTATATGAAAACTATTAACTAAATCATTTGAATAAATATGCCGAGGAATGCGCGGTAACTCTGGTTACAACCATTCTCAGCTAATATTTACATAAACCCTCGCTCAGAACGAGTGACCTTAGTTGAGCTAGGGTTCAATCGAGAAAGGCGGAGAACACCATAGCTGAAAGCTAGCAAACATAAACGGATATTGCAACATATACTAGAAAGGAGATACAGAACTTAAATCCTTACTCAAAATAGTTGCAATGCATAAATTGCTTAAGGCTGAAAAGATAACCATATAATACATGCCGAGTTCACAAACGTGCCGAGAACAGTATAACGCTTAATTAAATTCAAAATAAATATACAATAGCTTGTAAAACAAAGACGAGCTCGGGATTAAATTATAGCAACAGTTAAATATACAAAGACAGAACTGTATCTTACTATCGGTCATACCATGAGCCGAACCAACACCAGAACTTAGCTGTGCTTAGTTACATTTAAACGAGGGTCCGGACTAAAACAGAGGTCGCCGGAACTTAATATGTAACAACAATCCAAATACAAACTCAAATAGAACTAAGCCTAAGTTATATAGATTCATAGTATCGAAACCCTGGTGGCATGGCGGCAGAATGCTCATGGGAGCAGGGTACCATGGCTTTCCCTGTTCAGTAGAACAGAGGTTAGCCACGGCGCTGTGGGAAAGCCGAATAAACTCTACGGGAAGCGAAAGAACTCTCATACCTGTGATGGAAAGGGCCGAGGGTTTGAGGGTTGGATTTCCTCCCCAAATGCCCTTCGAATGACTGCAAGCCTGCCCTGAAAACAAAACATGAGAACAAGTAATGACTGAGAACCTTGCCGAGCAGCTGTGAGCTAGTAAATTAAAACGAAAATACCATAAGAATGCTTTTCAGAACTTAACTTAACCTGTTCAGAGACTGAGTTGTATTAGTTTCCTTATGGCATGGATTATCATGGAACCCTGGAGCAGTGAAGATCTAAACAGTCGACGGCCGAATGCGGCAGAGCCGAGAGCTTCGACAGCCAGGCTCTTGCTGCAAAGTGAAAACAATAACCAAGTCGCCATAAATCAAACCTTAAATATTCAATCCATAACCCTGATTCGTGGCACAAGCTACACCCTTGATCTGAACAGGGTTACATCCACCGTTTGATCAGAGCGAAGGATCTGGAATGATCTTTTTAGCGCGAAGTGTCAAGACCGAGGAGCTAGCCTCGTAAGTCATGCAACTCAACAGCACGCCACCGCACATGGCAAGACAGAGGAGGACCGTTGATCACGCCAAATGGATGAACCACATTAATCAAGGATTGTAATCGACAGTGCCTCACTGTCCTCACTTCATATCAGAACAGTTTAAGTCAAACTCCAATGCATAAACCTTTAATTCCGCAGTTAAGGAGGTGCCAACTCAGGGTACCCGGAGTGCACCGTGGCAGCAAAACCTTGACTCCGCACCTTAACACTAATACAAAAGAGCATCGTTGAATAATCCAATAAGAGAGTTGTGTACATTATATATATGGCATGTAGACCAAAGCGGATACACATAGTAAGTCAATGAATTATTTCCATGATGATTATAACGTGCATGTGGCGCAGTGTAAAACATGTATGTCAAAGTGAAAACCCGTCATACGTGCTATAGTATTATTGCACAATCACTTAAGTCAAATAATGTATGAATATGTGTACACGAGATTTGTTATAACATAAGTGGATTAGTATGTTTTTGTTGTATATAAAGAAATTTTTTTTTTACTATATGTTAGAGCGTGACAATGTAATTTTTGAACATTTACATAGTTCATGCACTTTATGTTTTTTAGTTCGAAATTTATTTCATAAATATTGTTTTTTAATTAGATTGGTGTTGAAATTATTTAAATGGAAAACATGATATGATATTTGTATTTCAATTTCTATACGTTAAATTTTATTGTCTAATTTAATTACAACAATATTTATATTCATTATTTCCAGATAAGAAAAATTATGAATATAATTCGAAAAGATTAAAAAATACTTAAAAAATAAATATAAAAATTATGTGAAAAATATTTTAAAAATAAAACCGTCATAAAAAATTCTGCAAGAAATAAAGGCACCCGTCAAATTTAACCCTGGATGGATACAAATGTCGAGCATTAATGGTATTAACTTTTTCCAGAAATGAAAGGATCAGCCAGCGAGGCAAAAGTAAAGACAGGTGCACGCTTGTGTTTGCCTTTATATTGACACCGACTATGATTGAAATCAAGTTTGAAAATGATAACAAATATTGAACATGTTATACGGCATTAATTGGGTGGTCGCCGTATATGCTTATCATTACATTTTGGATTTGGTAGAACGATTTTTATAAATTTTATATTAAAAGTTTAGAATTTTTTTTTTTATTATTAAAAATAGGAAAAGGAGTAATTTTTTTAAAATTTTATATTAAAAGATAAAAAATTTCCAAAAAAATTGAAAAATAATAATTTTTATATTAAAAAACAATGTAAATTTTATATTAAAAATTTGTAATTAGTTAATTGTAAATTATATATATAGTATAGAATGATAAATTATATATTTTAAAAAATAAAAATTTTAAATATTTTTTTTTTTTTTTTCTATTTTTTTAAGGATAGCAATTATCCTAGCAATAAAAATGATAGTGGTGTGGAATTTAATTAGACGTTTTTTTCTGTGGTCCTGGTAAAAGATAATTTGTACACACTTATTATTAAATAAATTTGGTTCTTGGATCTCATAATAATAGTGATTGAAGCATAAATTTTTTGGTATGTGGAAATCACTTTAAACTTATTTTTAATATCCAATATTTTATTCTTTATGTTGAACTTTATATTTAAAGTTTGTTATTTATGTTATTAGATTTTACATACATTTGATTCATTTTGTCTTTCATTATTTTTGGATCATCTTATATACACATGCAAGATGAATATTGGAGATAAATATAAGTGAAATTTTTTATGAAATTTTTATTATAAGCATCATTCCAAATTAATTTTGAAAAATAATAATAATAATATGTTAATCATGTTAAGATGTATATTTCATAATTATTCTTTATTAAGTTTTATATAGATGATTTTAATAAACCTTGATTGTATATATTAGTGGCTAGATAATGTATTTGCTTAAATCCAATAACTATACACATTAATAGATTTTTATTTTTTTTCGTTAGGTAATTTGAATGAATGACCTATCACAAGGAGTGCCTTAACAATGCACCTATTCACCATCAATCCAAAACCCCATGGGCTATACATTAATAAATTTTCACATTAACAATAATTACAAAATTATATGCAAAAGCACACCTCTCCCACTCTTAATTTCATACCTCTCCACCAATACCTGTCAAACTCAAATTAAAAATTATTTGAAAATCTAGCGATAAAATTTTCAATCTTAAAAATATTTGAACAATGTTTTTACGGTGAAAATGTATTTTGCGCTAAAGAAACCTTGAACATTCAAATTCTAAAATTCGACAATTATCATCTAAATTTTCAAAAATTTATGTTTTGTAATGAAGAGAAAAAGAAGAAAAAATATTACTCGAAAATGATTGATTTGACAGGAGGACAAAGCAGCTCTCCATATAAAGTGGAGAATAATGATACGGATAAGTTTGAAGCTGTTTCGTTGCACTCGCCAAGCAGTGGATATAACTCTGTCTCGCTGAACGAGACCGTAAATCTGATGTCCTCATCAAGAATCAGCCCCCGGCCCTTCCGCGAATCTCTTTATTGATGGAAACAAGAGTTGTAAAAGCCATTTCTCGCCCATTCATGAATTGATCAATAACAGAAACCAAAGGACCTGTCTCTGTCGAGGGACTAGCGATGAAGCTGCTGTCGTTCCAGTACTGTTTTGGCACGTTAGTGTTTTGGCATATTAGTGACTCTTTGTATGATCATGATAATGATGATGAAAAATAAAAGAAATAAATTAGATAATATTTATAATAGTGTGAAATAAATTGTTTATATTTATTTCCAAATAATTATGTTTTTTTGATTAAATTGATTAATTAAAATAATGTTATATGAAATGAGTTATGGTTTTGTATAGGAACAAATTATATTTAGAGATTAGGAATTTTAGTGGTTGAGAATCTTGTCTATATTGTGTTGTTTTAAATGTATATATGTTTAACTTATATATTATGTTGCTTATTATGGATTTACGTCATGGTTAAGGATTTTGTTCCATGTTGTATTGTTTTAATGTATATATGTTTAGCTTATATATTAAAGGTATCATGAAGTGTTTTGTTTTGTTCCATGTTGTATTGTTTTAAATGTGTATATGTTTAAATTATATATTAAATGTATCATGCAATATTTTGTTGTTTGTTATGGATTGAAGTTTATTTGCATTTATCAGTCATTTAATTTATATGGGTGCATGCCCCTAATCGAGGTGCGAGCTTGCAGATCACTTCAATCAAGCGATGATAATGGTATGTACTACGAGGTACATAACCACCGCCCTCGACACGCTCGAGGCAATGGGTGTGGTGGCCCTTTGCATGATGATAGACAGTGCATTAAGGAAAGGTGGCAGCAAGAGGAAGGGAAGAGTTTTAGTCTGCAATCGCCCTTGAGAGAAGTGTAGTGAGCACCAAAATGAGCGAGTGCAAGCAGATTGGAGCAGCGGGTTGGTTCAGTGGCTCCATGAGCGAAAGAAACTCCGCTATTTGCAAGTGAAGGAAATCAGGTATGTTATTGGTAACCTCTCTTATCTCATTATGTTGTCTTGTTTCTGGTTTCATCTGACGGAGAGGGAAAAAATATTGGGGAAGGAGCATAAGGATGTTAGGCTTTAGGGGTGTAGGTTGATGGTGATAGTCTACTTCTGCCTTTGGCAATCAGCGGGCATCCTTACCATCTCGCTCTGCTTTGAGATACTCCTATCTCGTATGGGAATTATAACGGCTCTAGGTAGGGAGCATAGTATAGAGGCACGTAGTTGTGTCACTGGAAAAGACAAGGGGTTGGGCTATGGGGGTAATGTCTGCCTATGCACCCGCATTCTGGGAGAAAACCTATGTCTTGTGACCATGCATAGTTGGAGGGGGATTTGTAGGGACTTGGGAATGGGGGAGAAGGAGGACAATCACCGTGGGCACAAAACCTAGGAGGGAATTGACACTGACTATGGAAGAATGGGATGGAGGGTTAGCGATGGCAGTGTTATGGGGCTTAGGGATGGCTGGATGCCTGTGTTGGGCTCCCATTTTTCTTGTCAGGTTGGTAGCAAAGGGCAAGTCAGTTGGGTTGGGCCGATGGCCAGAAGGCAGTTGGGTCTCTGTAACCAGGACTGGGGGGATATTGCATGCATGAGCGATGTTAAGGGGGGCCTTCTATTGGGACTTGGAACCACTTGTGCATGGTATGGGCAAGTCCTCTCTGGGCAACTGGTCTACGACCATGAGGGGCATGCTACTGCTAACGTCAAGGGGAGGTATGAAGTTGGGGGCCTTGAGTGACACGGTCCTACCACCCGTATACATGAATTCTATAGTAACACATTGAAGTTTAATTGGTCAATTGAATTATTTGTAGGCAAAGCAGGTCTGCCGCATGGTAAACCCACCCCGACACAAGGAAATTCCAGGACCGAATTGGTTATAGTTTGTCACATTGCAAATTACTGGGTCAGTGAGGTCATGGCACGACCAACAAAGACCCGAGGGTGAGGTAAGCGATGTCAAGAAGCCAAGCACGGCACAGAACCTGGTTCTTCGGGTAGCCAACGAGGTCGGAAGTTTGTTGAATGTTTAATCAATGAAGCGGCAACCGCCTACTGGAAGGGAACCAATGAAGAAATTCGAAAAATGTTAGAAGAATGGGACATAGAAGTGAAGCAGGAGAGTGAGATGGATACGGAGTTGGAGGACTGGAGAGTCCTCGTTCCAAATCCTAGGAACACAAGAGGGAGATTCACCCAATTCAAACAGACCCTTTACTTGTATTTGTTGATGAAAAGCCTGTTGGGAAAGGCGATGGAGCAGATCTCAGTAGGCATGGTAGTCACGGTTCAGGGAATGCCAAACTACAAGCAGGAATTTCAGAAGGTGCAATTTCAACTGCACAAACAGGACACCCACCTTGGTCGAATTAAGCAGCACCTGCCATGCATTTTGGTTCAGACGAAGCTGCCTGAAACAAATGCCAAAGATCGAGCTCCAGTGGAATCAACGTCAATTGAACAACATGATTAGCATGCCTAATTTATGATAGTTTCGTTTATATATGCAACTAGTTTTTAAATTTCCCTATGCATTTACATATGTATGTAGAACTCTAGAGTATAGAAGTGGATAAGGAATTGAAACTTACATTTCCTGAATAGAAAAACTTAATATTTTTTGCTACTAGATGTCATATAATGCAGATAGGTGGCCAACAGACTTGGTTTCCTACTGAGTAAGTTGAGGCCACCTAGCTAGCTAGTTCTACGTGGGGTTAATTTGCTTTATATTAATAAAAAAAGAGAATATACCAAGCTTAACAATTTTTATTTATATAAATTAGTTTAACTAAAAATTTTATTTTTATTAATATTTTTCAATTTTAATTTAGTGTATTTTTTTTAAAATTGTAAATTTAATTTTTTTGGCATAATTAATTAATGAATGTTTTGGATTGTTCATTAAAATATATAAGTTAATTAATTAAAAATACATATTAAATAAATAAACATCTCAATCAAAATTAGTGTTAAACTAAAAAACCTATTAATTTAATTAAATTCTGTTTATATTTTGATTTGATTTTAATTAAATTTAATAATAAATTTTTCAAAAACACTATACTTTTTAATTATTTAAAATATATAAATAAAATTTACCACCTTAAAAAAATAAACCTTTTTACTAAGTTACACATATGGGACAATCCAAACTTATCATTATGAGAAATTGCTACCCAATCAAAATAGAGCCAAATAGTCGCAGAGTTACAGTCGGCGTTAGGTTACTTATCATGCTGTTCTTATCCCTCTTAGACACGAGTCGAGTCCTAATGTCTCGCTAGTCACCAGAACCACAGAGCAAACTATCATTAGCCAATCGCCATTGCTTACTTATCATGCTGGACTTATATCTCGCTAGTCATCAGACTACAGAGCCAACTATCATTAGCCAATCGCCATTGATTCACAATTGCAACACAGTATTTTGAAGATCGTTTTTTAAAACTAAAGAAATCTGGTTTTAAAAAGTTCATTTTCTATTTTAATTATTTTACATTAAAATTTAATATCAGCTAAATTGTTTTACATGTAAAATTTAATACAAAAATGGTATGAGACAAAAATATTTGTTAAAGTGGATGAAAATTTGTTGACTTTTATTTTTTTATATTTTTAATTGAGGGCTTAGATTGATTTTCAAGGGAATATGCTTAACATATGTTTAGTCGTAATGCATTAAAGAGTTTGTTAGATTGCATTGACTTTTAATACATTTAAAAAATTATATTCTTGCCAGGTGGCTTCCCACCCACTAATTTCTTTGGGATTTGAGATTATTTCAATTCTAATAAGTTACTTTATTTGTGCATTATTATTTATAACATTCATTTATAATTCATTTATTTTTTTTAAGTTAAAGTTGACCCATAACCTTTTTATACATGGTTAATATGGCAAATGTGTGCATTAATAAGACATTTTTCTTGTTGCAATAGTTTTTTTAATTATATTTATGAAGTTTTCAACTATATCAACCACATTAATATTTTTAATGTGGTTGTACTAGTTTAAGACAACTTTATATTTAAGACAAATATTTCAAGACAAAACTTTATATTTAATACAATGACCATTTAAGACAATTAACAATTAAGACAAAAATATATCAATTTAAAACAATATTATCTAACAACTACAAAATTGACTCTGAAAATGCGCCCTAAGTCCGCCAACTTGCAGGCTACCACTGTCTTGCACTTATACCGACACTGCTATTCCAGTTACCATTCATGTTATCTTATATAAATGCAACAATTTGTTGGGCTCTTACTTTTGTGGGGATAGTTGGCTCTGAAAAACATGACAACTTTTCCTAGCAAGATTTCTCGGACATCAATTCGTTTTCTGTCCCTTTGATCTCTACTGATACAATTAGAGAAAACTTGTTTCTCGTTGCATTTGACACTACTACAAGGAGGGGGATTTTAAACAATTTTTTAAGACAAAAGAAACTTTCTGTCTTAAAATTTTCAATACGAAGTGTTAGTAAAAAAGCTAAAGGTAAAGGATTAAGGTCCTATCTTTACGTTGTTGATGGGTTCTTCATGAACTGGAGCGATGGAGGTCGACATCAAATGATGGGATTTAGGACGATGGAGACCGACAACAGAGGTGTTCTTCGTGAGGAGAGCGATGGAGGAACTTTCGTTGAATGTGGATAGGTAGTAACATAGTTGGAGTATTTTTCGGGGTCTCCATCAATTGTGATTTAATGTGTGTTTTCTGAATGTTTCCTTTATTTTTAATGCTACTCCTATCCATTGGTTGATATTATCAGCACATTGTTGTGTTAGAACTCCTAACTGTCATCGAAAACATGGATTAGATTCACCTGAAGGATTGTTGAAAAATGCAGCAAGAAATTCTGAATTTGATTTTGTCTTTATTAAAGTGAGAAAATTTGAATTTCCACATTAGCAGATAACTCAGATGCAATTAACTTGTGTGATATGGCTTGTGTCGCCCAGTTTACTCAGTAAACTCGAGTTGGAGGAGTTATAGTTTAGTTAAGCATGTGTGATTGCTAATTTGTAGAAATCAAAGTCAATTATCTCAAGTTGTACTCAGTTAAACTAATTCTAACTATTGCAGGAACTGGTGGAAGGTTAGTTCTGCAGTGAGACTTCATTCAAACTCAATGATCATCTAGTTAACTGATCAATCATCCCAAAATAGCTAGTGCATGCACAAAATTCGAGTTCCCCAGTTGTGGTGGATATTCCTAAGGTAGTATAACATCAGTTGTAGATTAGTCTTGAGTGTATAGGTGTTGCATGAAATCAAATGACCAACCTTGGCAATTGCACAATTCATTCTGGAAAAATTCCTAGTAATAGGGGCCTAATTTCTCAAAGAATTGTGCAAGCAAATAGGGGCTCAAGCAGAGGTAGAAATTGATTATATTTGGGTCAGAGCTTCTCAGTGAGTAGAGAGATAGGTTATTAACTTGCAAGTTGTGCTTAGTTACGCAAATCAATTGTAATACATCACTATTCATCAGATTAATGCAAGAAAACATTGGGGTTTTTAATAGATTTGTTTTCCCTAGGAAAAATATTGTGTGCTTGTGTGTTATTTCTTTTTGCTTGTTTGAAATGGTTTTCTAAATTGGGAATTAACTTCCACAGAGCAGTAGATTAGGTTTTTGTTTCGTAATTTTGATTAAAACTTCATGAGTAGTTGCAAATCTACACCATGATTTCTACATGGTATCATAGCAGGATTCATATTAGAGCAGGAATTTTGAAGTTATTTCTCAAGAGGCTCGAATTTGCATTTCAGTGTAGTAGGATCTCTTTAGAGCTAAGAAGGTGAACTTCAATGTGTTGAGGCTAGAGTATGCCTTGGAAGGAAACTCTAATTTCATCGCATGGAAGGATCACATGGAGGAGGTATTCTATCACAATTTATTGCTAGAATACATCAAGAGAGATGTTGCAAAACCAATGGAATCTGATGCTTAAAACCTTGCTTAGAGGAAAAAATATGTAGCCAAGACAAGGAGAATAATATTGGAGGGAGTATAAGACCACATTAACACCAATATCCATGGGAAAGAAAATCCTTATGAAATGTGGTAGGCACTGACAGATCCGATCTAGAATAGTAGTGACAACGGGAAGCTGACACTCATGGATAAACTTTGAAATATCAAGATGCAAAAGAATGACATTATCCCGCAGTATCTTAGTAGGTTCACACAAGTTCTTGATGAGCTTGGATGCGTTGGTGTTATTGTTTCAGAGGATGACTTGGTAAGGCTAACCCTTCTGGGCCTTCCCAAGATTTGGCATAACTATCAAGATTCAGTGAACATGAGGGAGAAACTACCGAATTGGGAACACTTATGGTCTGATTTGGTACAAGAGGAAATAAGGCGGAATACTAGAGATGGGACCTCTTCCAATGGGCGAGGCTGAAGAAAAAATTGCATTGGTTGGTAAGGGAAAGAAGGAAAAAGGGAAGAAATCTCAAACCAAACCAAAATCTAGCTAGGGGGGAAAGAAGAAAGATAAAAAAATATATGTTTCGATTGTCATGAATATGAGCACTATGCATGAAGTGTCCAAACAAAACGGTAGGCAAGAAGACCTTAGGAGGAGCGACAAATTGAGAATTTATTTATTCATGTTTAGTATATATTATATTTGTCCACTTGTTTATACTTAATAAAAAATTGTTGTATATGAATGCCCCTTCAACTCCCATGTCTGCTCCCTTTTCCAATTTCCCTGCACCCCTAACTTCCCTTATTTCCTTGATGTTCCTAGTTTCAAACTAAAAGCCTAAAATTACATTGATAATAATTTCACATTCATTGTGTAGTGAGATCAATTATTTGAAACTTCACTATTACGATCCCCTCTTACTTCCACCACACATCCAATAAGTTCTTTTATGTGTTAGGAAAGGTCAGTGAGTTTAGTGCATTTGGTCTTTTTGTTTCTTTAATGTCCCATATTATGATTCCACACTTATATTTCCTCATTAATTATCCCACATGGTGTGTGCCAGTGCTACAGGATTTCCATGTTTTTCAAAGCCTCCACCTCATTCTTTATGCTCAAAGAGGATTTATGAGACAACAACTACCAAACCCATTTTCCATCCCTTTGAAGGCTCTGTGCCTAGTAGTATTTTCTCTTTGCACTCATCAGGGTGGCATTGTCTAGTCACAAGGAACCCTGGAACATCTGATGCATCTCCGACTCCGGTACTTGTGGAAATGGATTGTGATTTTCTTGCCATCACTCAAATCCACACTTATAGCTAGAATTTTACTACTATAAACACCTATTTCCATTCAACTATACACCATTCATAAAACCATAATTCAAGACATATCCCCCACACAACTATTGGAGTTAATGTTATTCATGGTTAGGTTTTTCCCACACGCTACATTGATAACTTGGGTGTTTTACCTTGGAGTAGTCTGTTGTAACTGGAGGGGGACATGGTACCCCATATCCTCCTCCTCCCATCACTTTCTCCCCGTACTCTAATGAACTTCTCTACTTTTGAACTATTAGTTATCATTTCACTTGCCAATAACTTCCCCACGTGGGGAAATGGTTAAGGGAATGACTTGCGTATTTAACTCAATCCAAGTTTTTGCCTTATTATCAACATCTTGTTATCAAAGGAATTGCATGGGAAATAGTTTGAATTTTCAACAATAGTAAAAATTACTAAACTAGTTCACATGCCACATGATATAAAGGAAACATAACAATCACCACAAAATCACACATTGCTAGCTTCTAGAAAATGTTCACTCTTCTTCCTACACTAATATTAACATCAAGAGTTGTGTTTCTAGTACTCTAGTTGGTGTTCCTATTGTAAGGAATTATATTTTTGCATAATTTTCATAAAAATGATACATAATCCTGCAAAGAAATTGAAGTCCTAAGATGGTGACCTGGAAATCTTTTGGTTTCAAACTACAGAGAAAGTGCTTAGGATTTATGAGGAAGTCTTAGCATCCAATAGCTTGCATATAGGGAAATGGATGATTAGTTGTAATTGCATGGATCGAATACTACTAAATTGGGTTACTCCATTATTTAGGGTATACTAGATGATTGAATACATGAAGAGGTTGAGATAAAAATGTTTCAAATGAGTACTCCTTCTTGCCATGATTGCAAAAGCTAAACAAAATATTGCAAGCTTTTCATTCAGGATACACACTGATTTCTGAAAATATTTCCATAGTGTAGGGTTAGCTAGTCAGTTCCTATAAGAAAGAGCTATATCATTTTTCCCATATATCTAAAGAACATGTCCAGGAGATAATTTTGAAGGGAACTCTCTTTGTTGTAAAGAGAAAACCTATGCAAGAGATTAGCAATGTATGATTTCATGATGTCTTTTTTATTTATTTTTATCTCTTGTTACTTGTGAACTATAGTATAGTAATATCAATATTGTAGAGGATTCATACTATTACTTAGGTAGTTTCATTTTATAATCAACTGCTCACTATTCTCTCAAGGGGAATAATTCATATCTCTATTCTTAGTATTATATGAATTTGTTTTGATATAAATATTTCTTGCTTATTATTTCAAGTTTTAAGTCAGTTTTAATAGATAATAATGGATTAGATTTTCCTTCTCAAAGAAAGTCCTTTCTCTCTTTTCTCATCTTTAGCCATTGGTAGTTGGAATGGGTTGGGATTTTCTTACTAGTAAGATAGCTACTCTGAGAAAAATGATGGAGCTTCTATGGAGAAGTAAATTGAATCAGTTAAGGCTAGACAATCTCTCTATTTATGAAAAACAAGGGGAAGAGTTGAGGATTTCGTTAATTTAGAAAATTTGATGAAGTTGGGGGACATGTATCTCTTACCATTATGATTGTCTATTATTGGACATTGGAGAATAATAGACAATTTCCTGTAAGAATTTTTAGTGCAATATTTTATGCAATTGCAAATTTATTACATTGATTATCTTTGTGATCATCTCTACTACCATTTGGATCTTTCCTACTTCGCTACTTGCACTAATTCTATTCAAAATTGTGACTCCAAAACTTGCTCATTATTTTTTGGTAAAAGGGAGACGATAGTCAATGAGCCTGTTGATGGAAGTTTTGGATAGTCTGCGCACACACTTTTTATTAAATAAATTTGGATCTTGGATCCGATAGGAATAGTGATTAAGGCATAATTTTTTTGATATGTGGAGATCATTTTAAATCTACTTTTAATATCCAATGTCTTATTCTCTATGTTGAACTTCATATTTAAGATTTGTTCTTTATGTTATTAGATTTTATTTACATTTTTTCTCACTTTGCGATACTAATAAATTTGATGCATTTTGTCTTTCATTATTTTTGGATCATCTTATACACATGCAAGGCAAATATTGGAAATAGATATAAGAGAAATATTTAATAAATATTTTTTGAAATTTCTAATCTAAACATCATTCTAGATTAATTTTTTAAAATTTTGAAAAGAAAAAAGAAATGTGTTAATCATATTAAGATGTATATTCCCTAATTTTTCTTTATTGAATTTTATAGAAACAATTTTAATAAACTGTTAATACGCCCTGATTGTATATAGTAGCTGGCTAATGTATTTTCTTTTTTTTTTCCAAAGAAAAAATAAAACTTTTTATAACAAAAATAAAAAGTTACATAGTATATACCTAAGCATTCATTTTTCTGTATGATTTGAAAATCATAGAGCTCCACAGGATGTGACTATCAGTCCTGTCCAAAAAACATGAAGAAAAAGATAAACCATTGATCCGAAGCATGGACCTCCTCATATTGAGGAAAACAACCCATGTCCCCGGCTTAAAGACCAGTGTATACCAGTTTAATACATTGTCTGAAAATCTCCATGAAAAGGAAAAAAAAACGATGCTTCCACTTCCCAGGTCTCCTCACAGAGGAAAACAATCCAAACAGGAAGGAAAACAAAACCATCAGAAGTCTGAATTTTAAAAAGATCATAAAAACAGTGACATGTGAGATAATAATCATAAAGTCAGCTGGAAACAAAAATTCAGGCTGTGCTATAGGCCTAAAGAGTCCATAGTAAGAACTGACTATGTATATGGTGGTTGATCCGACACACGGTTCTCTCCTTGGTCCTCATCTGCTATTCTCCAACTGCCCATATCTTGTTGCGGACCCTCTTTAGAAAGCCTGTCTGCTGCATCATTGCGATCCCTGTAGACGTGGCAAAGAGAAAAAGCAGTAAAGGAGTACTTTAACTGTTTTGCGTCTTCTAATAAAGGTAATAAGATATAGTTTTGACATCTACTTTTTCCATTGAACCATTTTATAACATTCAGTGAGTCCTCGAAGATCTGAACCGTGAAGATGTTCCTATGAATAAGCCAACATAGAATCAGTTTAAGGGCAAACAACTCCGCAAAATTATTTGTACTAGTTGATAGGCCCACTAAGGCTTTAAAGCACCTGTTCTGGTTTATGTGTATTACTAGCCCGGCTCCTGCTCTGCTGTTTTTGGAGGCCCCATCTAAATATGCCCAAGGTATGCCTTCCTTGATTTGTTCCTCTTTAGCTTGTCTGGGCATGTTCTCTGTACCTGGCTCAGGGATATTGGTGTATATTGACGTACATTGAATTGCAATAGCCTCATGAGGGGTGTGCATATCCAAAAATATGCACCTATTCCTAGTTATCCAGATGCCCCATGCTATGATGAGGGGTAAATTCCATAAGTTCCCCTCCGGATAGAGTTGCCACCATTTTTTCCAAACATCTCGGAAAGATTCCCCTTCCCAGACTACATTCTTTTGGATAAGCTTCCCAACCTCCAACCACACCCTTTTAACAACCAGGAATAGATGCCTTATTGTTTTGGAATCATTTTTGCATAGTGAGCATGTCCCCGGTCTTGACTTGTATCTGGCTTGTAGAATGTCCCATGTTGGAACCTTCCGCTTGAGGTTGCACCAAAAGAAAAGTCTATCTTTTGCAAGGATTTTTAGCTTCCACAAGTGTTTGGCCCACCATTTTGGGTTGCCCCATCCTTTCTTTGACATAAGGAATTTATATCCAAATTTTGGAGAATAGGATCCGGATTCTACATGAGCCCACATCAGCTGATCCGGTTTGTCTCTCAATCTCACATTTGACTTGGAGAGCTCTTGAATAAAAACATTCCATTCATCCCACCATTGAGGCATCAGATCCAGTTCCTCCCCTAATAGCCACGCTTGCCCCCAAATAGTGGAGTGACCTTGTTTCTCAATCTGGTTGAAGAAATAAACAACTTTAGATTCGAGTTGCATAATAAGGTCTGGGGATAGTGAAAATTTTTCATTACAGCCTACCCAAGGATCTTTCCCTATCTGAAGGTTCTCCCTGTTCCCGACCTGCCAAGACAAACCTTGCTCAATGATCTTGAAAGCGTCTATGGTAGCCTTCCAAACAACAGATACATTCCCTTTTTTCTTAATTGGGTTTCTTATCCAATCTTCTAATGGGACAGGGTCAATATATTTCCTTTTCACCACCATCGTCCACAGGTTTTCCATCTTAATTATCCTCCATCCTGATTTTGCTGCTAATGAACACCCGAAAGCTGTGAGGTCTTTTATTCCCCAGCCTCCCCATTCCTTTGGCCTTGCCACCTTCTCCCATGCTACCCAAGGTAGGACCGATTCCTCCTTAGATCCTGACCAGAGAAATCTGCTGCATATCCTTCTTATTTTCTCCAGAATGCCTTTCGGAACCCATGTCAAAGCTGCCCAATAAACTGGGATTGCTAGAAGGACAGATTTGATAAGGGTCAACCTTTCGCCCTTGAAAGCCACTTGAAACTCCAATGTGTAATCTTGGCTTCTATATTTGCTATTAGCTAGTTCCAGTCCTGTTTCCAATAGGCATTCAGTTTCAACTAGAAACCTGGATATTTAAATGGATCATCAAGTTTATGAACTTCAAAGGGTAAAAATGCTGAAATTTGGGTTATCTCCTACCTATTAAAGTCTTCCATGATCAACTAAGATTTCCTTTGGTTCACTTGCATTCCTGTGGCTTTCATAAATAGGTCTAGAATCCTCTTGAGTTCCTTTATTTCATTTATATTCCCGTAACTGAAGAGTCATATGTCATCTACAAATAATATATGAGCGATAAAAAAAATTATCGCCACTTCCAAACCGCTTATAGCTCCATCCAATTTTGCCTTTTGCACTAATTGGCTCAGACCTTCAGCAACCAGAAGAAAGAGCAGAGGCAAAAGAGGGCACCCTTGTCTCAAACCCCTCTGCCCTTTGAAAAAAGAAGAAGCAACTCCATTTATCGATACCGCGAAACTAACATTTGTAATACATCCCATGATCCAGTTGATAAATTCGCCTTTGAATCCCAAATGAGTTAGTAACATATGGATATAGATCCAACTTATTCTATCAAAGGCATTGGATAAATCTATTTTAATGACTGCCCCTTTCCTTTTCTTTTGTTTGACACTATGAATTGTTTCCTTAGCTACCCTGACAGCCTCATGGATCTGTCTTCCATCCAAGAATCCAAACTGTTATTTTGATATGCATCTTGACAGAATGGGTTTCAATCGGACCGCTATCACTTTAGCAATTATTTTATAAATGCAATTACATAGTGAGATTGGCCTGAAGTCTCAAAAAGAGCCTGGATCTTCTTTTTTTGGGATTAGGGCTACGAAAGTTAAGTTAAAAGGCAGGTAGATAGTGCCTTTCCTCCTAGATTCTTCAACCACCTCCGTCACTTCCTGTCCAATTTGATCGAAGAAGTGTTGGAATAGTTCAATTGTCCACCCATCTAGACTCGAACTCTTGTCCTTTGTCATTGATTTAATGATGCTCTCAACTTCCTCCTTCATGACTTCTCCCATCAGATCCACCACTTCTTCCTCATCCACATAGCGGGGAAGGCATTAGGCTGTCTTGATAACCTCTGCCAGTGTGACTTCCACTTGTCCAGTGAAAAGCTTTTGGAAATGGCTTCTCCCTATATTAGATAGAGTTTCAAAAGAGTTTGCTTCTCTGTCTTCTTCATCCTTTAGTTTCTAGATTGTGTTTGAGTTCTTCCTTCCTCTAGCATAATTATGGAAAAATTTAGTGTTTTCGTCTCCTGCCTTCAGCTAAATGGCTCTACTTTTCAACCTCCATTCCTCCTCTCTTGTTAGAAGGATTTTACTTCATTTTCCTTCTAGCAACAATATTCTATCCTTTTTCTCCTGGGTTTCATAGCCATCTGATTCAGGACTTTCCAAGTCTTGGAGTTCTAGTCCAATTTTATTTAGATCTTCATCCTGTTTTTGTTTCCTATCCTTCAACCACTCCATTGTTGCTTTTTTCAGCCTCTTGAGGTTTTCTATGAACAGGAAGCCTTTTTCTTCAGTGTCATTTATTCTTGGAGGTCTCCAAGTTTCTTTGAAAATCTTATTAAAAGAGTCCTCTTGCAGCAATGAGGAGTTGAATTTAAAAGGGGATGCAGACTTTTTAGGAGGCTTGGATAGCTCAAGAAGAATTGGAAGGTGATCTGAGTTTCCTCCCTCTCCTACCCATTGATGGAAGGCAGGGATCCTTGAGGCTATCTCTTCACACAAGAGGAACCAATCCAGTCTTTTTGTAATTATGGAAACCCCTGTTCTTCGATTCCTCCATGTAGGCCTTATTTTCAACAGGTTAATATCCATCAAATTGTGAGAGATAAGAAAATTGAGGAAAAAAAATTTGATAACGAGTCTTCTCTAGCTGATGGGCCATATTTTCAGCAGTTCCAATAGAGAAGTTAAGGTCTCCACCTATCACCAGGTTTGGATTCCTCATCACCGATTTGGAAAGTAGAGAATTCTAGAATGCAGCTCTCCCTTAACATGGACCATAGATATTGACTATCAATAGGGGGACACCTAGCTCTGAGGATAGGACTTCCATCCCCATTGCATGCTCCATCCCCCAAAGATTCCTCAATTTTAATTTTCCTTCCCTGATGCCCATGGCTATGCCTCCTGAGTGTCCTATGGAATCCATTGCCTGAAAATTCCACCCTGGGAGAAGGGATGATAAAACATTCGTGACTTCTTCAACACTACCTAAAGTTTATTGCAACAGTAGGATATCCGGATTGTACCGATGGAGAATTTATTTGAGAGCCAAATTTTTAGGTTTACTGGCTAAACCCTTAAAGTTCCAGGGGAGAAAGATCATTTTTCAACCTCCACATAGGGCTTCGCTACTCTAAGAACCCCAGAAATTGACATTTTTTTCCCATCGACAATATCTATCTTAGCTCTCACTTGAGCTTTTGACAGATCAGATTTCCTACCTCTCGTTTTCCGCTTATTACTCAGGGACAAGTCCATACCAAAACCCCCCACAGTCTCCAAAGGAGGCAGTTTTTTTTCATGAGAATGGAGGTAATAATATTTTGAACCTGGGAGTGAACCTTTCCTCACTCCCTCCTCCTCACCCGAAACCCCCTCATAGTTCAGATCTAACTTGGGAATAGATGTTATGATGTTATCCACATGTGTATAGTCATAACCAGATGTAGGGCAAGTACTAACATGAGCACAAGAATTTAAGCTAACATCTTCTATAGATAAAGATGAAGAAATGGATGTAATGCTTAAGTCCAGTCACATACCCTTTGTGTCTTCAGTGCTGGGAGCTGCAGGTGCTTCTGTGGTACCCTGGACTCACTTCTCTAGCTCTTGAGGCTGTGCAGTGAGGGAATCCAGAAGGGGGGTCTCCTGCTGAACTACATCCTCTACTTTTTTCCTCCTGTGGCCTATCCATTTCCATGTGATATGACCCCTAATCCTTCTTTGAAAGCGGAGTCCTTAACTTCTCTGCCTTCGTCGATTCCTCCTCGGCTTTCTTTTGTTTCTGCCTACGCCGATATCCCAGAGGACAATCTCTTGCCAAGTGTCCGTAAACATGACATCTGTGGCATTGAAATGGCATGTGTTCATAATCCAGAGGTTGAACATAGTTGAACTCCTTATATTGGATCTTGATATCTTCCACTAGTCCTTCCCTTGGGTTCAGTCTCACCAGCATCTTAGCCATCGCCTTGTCCTTCGACTAGATGAAGGACATGTCTGTTTCCAAATATGTTCCGATATGGTTCCCAATGGATTTGAAGACTGATTTTACCCGCAAGAAAGGTGGTAACCTAGGCACGTGTACCCAAACAGGAATGTCCTCCACCTTCTCGTGTTGTGCATCGAACATTACAGGGTGGCTACCGAAAGCCCAGTTCTTCCCTAGGACCTATTCCACCGCCCCTTTCTCTTCGAATTTTACCATAAACCATGCTTTCGCCAAGGATGTTACCTGGAAACCCTTATCAAGAGCCAATTTGCCATTGCTGCATGCCCCAATTTTGAATAAACTGGGCTGAATGTTTCTTCCCCCTTGCTCTACCCACTAGGGTAAGCTCAGCCACTTCGATGGCTTCATCTATCTGGATGACCATACCTAACTAGGTTTGCTGAGTTTTCTTTCTTCTTTATTATTTTTTGCTTTTTCCTCTTTTCCCCCATCTGCCTCTTGGCTGGCCCTTCCTCCCTGTTCTGAGCAGGTGCTGCACCATTTGCTAATCCCTCCTGCTATGAGCGTGAATTCTTCCCTGAGCCAATGATAGGGTTCCCTCTTTCTTCCCTTACTGCCAATGGCCTGCTTCCAAACTCTCCCACTATGCCTTTTGATACCCCCAAACCTCCTGCCTTCCCGGAAAAGCCTGCTCCTCCATAATCTAAGATCTCCTTCCTGAGGGCCGAACCCCGTCCAAACCCTAAATCCACCTTCCCAGAAAGTGTCCTGGGGTTTTTTGGGTCCTGACCAAAATGATCCTTTCTGGCAGCCGACGGCTAATCCGCATCTGTATACCCTAAATTTGCCTTTAAACCGCAACCTGGGCTATTGCCCGCTGATTTTCTCAACCCACAACTGCAAACGATATGCTCAACACCTCCAGAGAAGAAATGGTTAAGCGGGAGGGATTTATCTGTATATACTTGGTGGATTTGCTGGCCTTCCGCTTGCTTGAATGTTGTTTATTGGATTCTTCTCTCTTGTAGCGGAGAAATAGCCAAAGCTCCCTGGCCACTCAGAAAGGCTAGCCCTAAGCTCTCCTCCAGCAAACCTAGCGATTTTCTTTGATTCCAGGTCACCTCCGAGCCTGATTTAGCTTTCCAAGAGCATCCAGCTGGCCTGATATATCTTTCAATGTTTTGTTCAGTAACCTCCAAACCCCAAACCGACAAAATGTATCCCGATTCGGGATCAAGATCTACAGCATCACTAGGCTTGACCATTTTTAATAGATTTACTACAGGTAATAGCGAGCAAACCCAAGGCCGGAAACAATCTGTTCCGAAATCCTTTGTTGTCAAGATGCAGCCGCGAATAGCTCAGGGAAAGTGACAGCGAAAAACCTAACGTGAAACTAAACTCTGTGATGCTTTCGGCTGCCATTTTCTATGGGGAACCATCTGCGGTCCATGTTCCCAGGTGCCCTGTCTATGGTCCTTCCAGCTCTCCCTGCCTGTTCTCCACACTTGCCGCCTGCATGCCTGATCTTTCAACTGTTAGCTTCCCGTACACCTGCCTGTCAAGATTGTAGCCTCCTTGCCCCCCACCCACTGAGCCCTAGGCCGTCAGCACTGCAACCCTAGCTCTGATCGCCTTCGCCTTCCAGATAATCTATTTTCTTAAATCCAATAATTATGTGCATTAATAAGTTTTCACATTAACAACAATTACAAAACTATAAACAAAAGCACACCTCTCCCAACTCCTAATTTCATCCATGATTTTTTTAATTCATTACTTGCCAAACTCAAATTAAAAATTATTTAGTAATCAATTAATAAAATTTTCAATCCTGAAAATATTTAAATAATTTTTTTTTACAGTCAAAATGTATTTAACATTGTTACTAATAATTAAAAGTGACATGATAGAAATTAATTTTCGAGTCAAATATAATAATTTTCTCTGCGCCTGAGGGTCTGCGGCTGCGCCTGAGCGCCCTGCAAACCTGCTCGAGCTTGCTCCAGCGGATAGGCTCTGGTCTGATCCTGCATGCAGAGAATAGGCGATCTTTGAATCCTCGACTCATCATCTCCTTAGGATTCTAGCATCTGGAGGATCGTTTGCACCTGAGGGACTGCGACTTCGACCTGCGAGACTAGCTTCAGCGGATCGGCCCTGATCCTCAGCCTTCTAACCCTGTGACTTGCATGCAGAGAATAGGCCGTCATATGGACCCTGCCGGGTGCTGATCCTTCAGACCCTGGGGTTGTTTCAATGGAGGGGTTGGGATCTCCTCCGCCGCCCCCGCCTCCTCCACTGAGATCGCCTGCTGAGGCCTTCTCCCAGCTTTTGGCTGGCCTGCCAAAGAAGAGAACATCCGATGCAGCGAAGTTCGTCAAAAAACTAGATGAAATCCCGGAGATTTCCCTTCCTCCAGAAACCCCGATCCAAGTTGCACTGTCGTTAGCTAAACGAGCCCTCATCGGCCAGTTTACAGGGCTATGGCCGTCTCCAAAGTCCACTGAGAGCTGGGTCAATAAGAACTGGGCGCCGCTAATCAAAGAAAATGTCACCTCATACTTTCTGGGGAGAGGATTTTTCCTCTTCGAATTTACATCAAAGGAAGATAAGGAACCGATCTTCCAAAACGGACCCTACTTCATGGGTCCTCAGGGTCTATACCTAAACAACTGGACCTCGGACTTTGATCCGACAGTTGATGTACCAAAATCAGTCCCGGTATGGGTCAGGCTCCCAAACCTCCCGGTTCACAGTTGGAATTGGGATTCACTGAGTCACATCGGAAACGCCCTGGGGAAATTCATAGACCGGGCTAATAATAAGGATCAATATGACTGTGCCAGGATCTGCGTTGAGGTTGACCTAGAAGTGGGATTACCAGAGGCCATCACACTCAAGGTCGGAAGCTAGACGCATCTCCAGAAACTAGATTATGAACAAATACCTTTCAAATGCCGGAAATGTCATGTCTATGGACATTTTGCGAGAGACTGCCCGTCCAACAAAGAAACGGTGCAAGGGAGGGAGGAAGGATGGAACCGGGTCAAGAGAACCAAAGTTCAATCTAAAAACCAGAAATCGGGAGGCCCTACCGGCAAAGCGACTCATCAACCTATTGCCCATTAGATACCGATTAAGACTGTGCATGCAAATAAATTTGACCCTCTGAGTTCACAAACAGAGGGCACCCAGGAGATCGAGCTCGAAAAAGAGACAGAAACGGTTCAGGAGACCGAGGTCCACAAATCAGCCTCACTAGAAAAAGGTACCCCCTCAACCTCCTCTAAAGGAGCTGTAGACCCCAATGAAAAGAATCTAGAAGCGGCGGAAGAAGAGCATGAATCTGAAGAGCCAGAAGAGGAAGGAGAAATAGGAGAATCCCAATCCTCAGTAAGAAGATCTACAAGAGGTCGGAAAACGGACAGAGAAAAAAGGGAGCAGGAGACCTACAAAGAAAAACTATAGGGCAGCCAACCAACCTTGAAAAAACTGCTGGTGCCAAAGTCAAAGATGATGAAAAATCAGACCCAAGGCTCCAAGGGAGCCCACCAGAAACATAAATAATGAAGATCATCTCCTAGAACTGTAGAGGTATGGGGAGAAAAGCTAAGGAAGAAGCTATCAGAAGCCTAATCAGAACCGAAGGCCCAGACATACTTCTTATCCAGGAGACAAAGCTGGAAGACACTCTCTTCCTCCAGTCAAGAAAGAAAATTTGGTATAAAAGTGAAGCAAGAGCCATCTCTACCCGGGGGGCCTCGGGAGGAGTGGGCACTATCTGGAATATGAGTAAATTTGCAGTTCAATTTGAGGCTAGAAACACCCATTGGTTACTGCTGAAAATGCAGAATCTAGCCACCAAGGAAACCTTCTGTCTATTCAATGTTTACTCTCCAATTAATATTGGGGAAAAAAAGAACTGTTGGGATTCCATAAGGCAGCAAGCAGAGCTGGCAAACATGGAGAATATAATAATAGCCGGAGACCTCAATCTCACCCTTCACTCCTCCGAAAAAAGGGGAGGCAGCATAGTGCGAGATACAGCTAGGGAATGGGTGGAGGACATCTTGCAGGATTGGGACATGCTGGATATCAAGCCCTCTTCCGGTAAGTACTCTTGGTCTAACAAAATATTAGGTCCTGGCCATATAGCTGCCAGGCTAGATAGATTTTTCATTCAAAGTTCCTTCTTGCTGCTAGGACTAGAACCAAGAATGCACATCCTGCCTAATAGCACTTCGGACCATAAGCCAATTAAGCTTGAGCTTTTAGCTCATCGGGATTTGGACCCTATCCCATTTCGCTTTAGCCCGATTTGGATTAAGGAGCCAGGCTTTATGTAAATTGTCAAAGATAGTCTATGTATGGGAAGAAAAGCTCAGGAGGGTAAAAGGAGCTCTTAAAAGATGGGCCAAGACCCTGTCCAATCTGGCCACTGAAAGAAAATCCTTAAAAACCTTGCTCGACTCCCTCCAAAAGAGCATGGAGAAGGATGCAATCACTAAGGAATCGATGGATTAGGAATCTCAACTGCAGCAGCAATACCACAAGCCTTGCCTTGCTGAAGAAGAATACTGGAGGCTGAAATCCCGCAATCTCTGGCTCAAAGCTGGGGATAGGAACACTGCCTTTTTTCACAAACAGACCCAGGTGAGGAAATGTTTCAACATTATCTCAGAGATCAAAGAAGAGAATGACATTTATAAAGATTTTGAGCACATAAAGAAATATTCCTTTTCACACTTCCAAAGTTTGTATAGTGAGGACAAGGATCAGAACCAAAATATAAATCTGCTAGATGTGGTACCCTCAGTAATATCTCAGCAAACAAAGGAAAAGCTTGAGGCTAAAATCACCAAAGAGGAAGTGGAAAAAGCCCTCTTTGACATGGATCCAGATAAGGCCCCGGGACCGGATGGCTTCTCAGCTAGATTTCTCCAAGTATGTTGGCTGATCATAGAAAAGGACTTGCTCAGAATGGTTCAAAAATCTCAGAATACCCAGAAAATAGGAGGCAGCACAAATTCTGCCTTTTTAGCCCTCATCCCAAAGGAAAAAGGGGCCAACACCTTCAACAGATTTCGCCCGATCTCCCTATGCAACACCGGATACAAAATAATCACCAGAATAATTTCTAACATATTGAAGCCAATCCTCCCTAAAATAATTCCTGAGAATCAAGGAGGCTTCATCCAAGGAAGGCAGATCATGGATAACTACTTTCTCGTCCAAGAGGCTATTCACTCCAGTCTTCTTCGAAAAGAGCAAGTTATGGCCATTAAACTTGATTTAGCCAATGCATTTGATAGAGTAAATCATAGTTTTCTGTTGAATGTTATGAGCAAATTTGGGTTTGGAGAAAAGTTCATTAAATGGATCCGGGCATGCATCTCGGAGCCGTGGATCGCCCCTTTAGTGAATGGAAGAGCCACTGATTTCTTCAAAGCATCAAAAGGTCTTAGGCAGGGGTTCCCTCTCTCCCCTCTGCTTTTTGTCATGCAAGCATCCGTCCTCAGCTTCCTGTTAAACAAAAGAATGCAAGATCAGGAAATTATAGGATTGTGCATCGCAAGAGGGGTAAAGAACATAAATCATGCCTTGTTTGCGGATGACACACTGCTGCCGGGACCTGCCACAATTTCCTTTGCTTCAAAATTCAAAGTGGTTCTGGATGAATTTAGCAAAGCCACAGGCAGCGCTATCAACAAGAGCAAATGCCACATATACAGCTGGAACATTACCCCAAGAGTGCTTGTTGATATTTCAAGATGCCTGGGTTACGCAGCCTCCTCCACTCGGTCTTCATTTAAGTACTTGGGACTGCCTGTACATCACAAGAAACTCACAAGTAAAGATTGGCTACCTCTAGTGGATAAATTCAAAACAAAAACTCAAGCCTGGGGTTACTCTTGGCTAAATATTGCTGGTAAAACTGTGTTGATCAAATCAGTGATGCAAAGTCTCCCACTTTTTCAATTTGCTGGCCTCCTTGCTCCAGCAAACATCATTAAAAAAATGGAAGAGCACATCCAGAGGTTTTTCTGGAAGGGAGGAAAGAGCAATGAGAAAAAAATACCTCTCATTAACTGGGAAACCATATCCAAGCCGTTGTGGGAGGAGGGCTTAAAGATCAAGAACCTCTGCCATCAGAACGTGGCACTGGCAGCAAAGAACCTATGGAAAATCACTTCCCCCAATTCGGGCTGGGCCCAAGTCGCCCTCTGGAAGAAATACTTCACGGGCCCCCACACCAGGTGTCTTGCAAATGTCATCCACAGGCCCAATTCAACATTTCTGAAACTCCATGCTAAGGCCGCACAGTTAATAACAGAGCATTCATTTTGGATCCCAGGCAACGGTAAAAAGGTCCGAATATGGAGTGATCGAATCATGAACCAGGAGCCGATAGACAACAGAGCCTCCCTCATCGAACTCCACAGCTAGATGGACAGTGAACGCCTGCGCACGCTGTATGACATTTCGCAGTGGAACGACAGCTCCTGGGCAGGTTAGAAGCAGCTAAATGTGTCGGATCACCTGCTAAAAGACTGCGCCACGCTCATGGATTGTCTGCACGGTTTGGCGCCCACTCATACGAGGCACAAAGATCAGAAAGGTTGGGGCACAAGTGTAAAAGGATACACAGTTGCACAGGGTTACAATAAGCTGATCGAACGCCCATACGTTCCTCCCAATCCGGCTCCATGGAGAGGCGTATGGCGTATTCCATCACTGCCAAAGGTGGATCTCTTCACCTGGCAGCTTTGTCATGCCAAAATCCTTACCTACGACACCCTCCAGAAAAAGGTTATCATGGCCCTTCCATCTGCGCACTGTGCAGAGATAATGCTAAGACAATTATTCATCTATTCCTGGATTGCAGTTTTACCAAGCAGATTTGGACTTCCCTCATATCAAGGTCGAATTTCAAGCTTCCAGGCACTATGGAGGAACTCTTTGCAACATGGGCGTCCATTTACCCTGGCCCAGCTTCCAAAAATCAGGTAATCAAAACAGCATGGGCAATACTCCCTAAGATCTTACGCTGGCAGATATGGCTTGAAAGAAACAGAAGAATTTTCAGGAACACTGATCATAGCCACAGGATCTTAGAAAATAAAATTAAATGTCAAATTAAGGAGTGCTTGGCAGATATCCAAGATGACACAAATCTGAGTCAGCATGACATCGATTAGGGATCGACTCTAGGTCTTCGATTCCAGCTAGCCGCCAACTCCACCCCAATCATTAAAGACTGGAAGATAAGGAAAACTGAAGATGAAATGCAAGGCTGGATCAAAATGCATGAAATACATACCCTCTTTTTTGATGGGGCAGCAAAGGGTAATCCGGGCAAAGCTGGGGCAGGAGGAGTCGTTCTAAATCACATAGGAGAAAAAATTCACTCCTATGCCTGGGGTCTAGGACATGCCTCCAGCGTTCAAGCGGAGGCCTTAGCCCTCCTTCAAGGTCTCCAGACCCTCAAGGATCTAAACATAAAATAAGCAATCGTCATAGGAGACTCTCAGATCATCATCAGCGCAATGACTACCAAATGCTCAGCTTCGGACCTTAATCTAGCAAGATTGATAACCAGAATCATAGGCTTGGAAAGCCATTTCCAGAACCTAAGATACTACCATGTGTTGAGAAATCACAATAAAGAGGCGGACAGAGAAGCCAACAAATCTGTCCTCCTCCCTGCTGGAATCAAGATGAAAGACGGAAAAGAAACATGGGAACCCATTCCATAGCCAATCCATTGTCATGTTTTATTGCTCGTTGATAAATAAATTCGTTTGCATCTTCAAGGGGGGGAAAATTACTGATTTGGAATATATGGACCCAATGGTACTTAGGAATTCTGCAAGCCCCAGCTGCACACTCAGCCACTTCAGAGTGTGGTACCAGGGCAATGAGTTCCCCTATGTAACAAGACTTTCGGCATTCAGGCCAAGATGAATACAATCGTCCCATAACCGTTATTGTTAAAAAAAAAATTGTATTTAACATTGAAAAAACTTGAATATCCAAATTTCTAAAATTCGACAATTGTAATCTAAATCTTCAAAAATTTATATTTTCTACAACTAAATTTATGACGATAAAAATAGCATAAATGAAGAGAAAAATAAGAAGAAATATTACTGGAAAGTGATTGATTTGACAAAAGACAAAGCAACTCTCCATATAAAGTGTGGAATAATCATATGGATAAGTTTGAAGTTGTTTCGTTGCACTCGCCAAGTAGTTGGAGCCATTGGCAGTGGATGTAACTTTGTCTTGCTGAACGAGACCGTTAATCTCCTATCCTAAAGAAACAACACCCTGCCCTTCCGCGAATGTCTTTATTGATGCAGAAGCTTTAGTAGGCAGGTTGGAAATTTTTAAAATAATCGTTATAGTTAAAAGTTGGTCTATTTTGGAATATGTGTTTTCATAAAATTGCTATCTAATAGTTAGGGGTAAAAGTGTGTCTATTTTGGAATATGTAAGGTTTTAATTTTATAGAATATTATATAATAATTTCTATAAAATTCAGTTTTTAGATATCATATGTATTTTTTTTTTTGTATTTTTTTGAATATGTTTCTCTTTATAGTATTTTTTGAAGTATATGGACAAAATATAATGATATAATGGTTGCAAATATGTTTATGATAATTGTACGTATACATAATATAAACTAGGTTTTTTTCATCTGAAAATAAAACACAAAAAATTAGATCATAGTTACAATAGTATGAAATCAATTGTCAATATTTATTCCCAAATAATTATGTCATTTTAATTAAATTGATTAATTGAAAAATGTTATATGAAATGAGTCATGGTTTTGTGTTGGAATAAATTCTATTTACATAGGAATCTCCATGGTTAAGAATCTTGTCAATGTTGTATTGTTTTCAATGTATATATGTTTAACTTATATATTAAATGTATCATGAAGTGTTAGGTTACTTATTATGGATTGACTTCATGGTTAAAGATTTTGTTTCATGTTGTATTGTTTTAAATCTATATATATATATATATATATATATATATATATATATATGTTTAACTTATATATTAAATGTATCTAAGAAGTGTTTTGATGCTGATTATGAATTGAAGTTTATTTGCATTTACCAATCATTTAATTTATATGAGTGCACTAGTTTGTACTTTAACTAAGGTTTTTGTTTTTTATTAGAATTTTTGTAGTTTTAGTTTGGTGTAAAACTTAGTATAAGATTATTTAAAAATGTAAATTTGATTTTTTGGCATAGTTAATTAATCGATGTTTTGGGTTGTTTATTAAAATATATAAATTAATTAATTTAAAGTACATATTAAACAAGGGCTATATAGTAACTAGTACTTGCAACTTAGCTTAAATATAGCTTAACTAAACCAAAAAATAATAAAGACAAAAAATTCATCACAAAAATAAAACAACTAATCATATATATATATATAGATAATTTATTTTTAATATAATAATAAGTTATTTTAAATTGAAAATATAGAGAAAAAATAAAAAATAACAATAAAAAGGAAATAAATCTAAAAACAAAAAATTAATAACTAACATAAATGGAAGTTACTAAAAAACCCATAATAAGACCTCAACCAATCACTTTACCAATAACTAAATTTAAATAATAATAAAAATTGAATTTCTAATATTAAACTATAGATAAACGACAATATTTTTTAATCAAAAACAAATTAATATATAAATTAAAACCAAAATAAATGCTTAGATATAATAAATAAATGAAAAAAAAACATCTTAATCAAAATTTGTGTTAAATTAGATGGGAATGATCGAAGTCTGGAAGCGAGACGGAGGGAAGTGATGATGTTCAACAGTTAGGGTTAGGGTTTTCTGTAGGGTTTGCCTCTGGCAGACTTGAGATTGGGGCAAGGCTCAGGTAAAGACTGCAATGACCTACATTAGATCAGGACAAGATAGAGTCACGGGCCGTTGGGGCAAGAGGATAGGCCCCAGGCTGCGCTGACAAAGAAATGACGGAATCAGCTTGGGGGGAGTGATCCCCTCCTACAAAAACGTAACGGCGGGTGAGGCAAGCAAGAAAGGAATGATCGGATTCACAAGAAAACGAAGTGAGGATTCCCTGGTCATGGGGCCTCGATGGCAAGCTGGGTTGGGAAACAAATGTCTGCCCTGAGCAACGAAAAAACCCAGGTTTGTAGTCCCAAATAACAAACTAGAAGAATATAGAGGATATATGAAAGACCATGCTCTGATTTGCAAGTTTATAGGGGCGTGGCCGTTAGAGAAAGAACTGACAAAATGGACACAACAGAGATGGCAACCTAAAGGACATATTGACCTAAAATTAGGCGCTAAAGATTTCTTCTCGGTCATTTTCTCTAACCTTGATGATAAGGAGAGGGATTTCGATGATGGACCCTATTTCTTCGAAAGCGTAGGTCTCTTTATGAGGCATTGGGAAGAATGTTACAACCCAGATAAGGAGAAAATGTTGGTGGCACCAATATGGGTCCGGCTTTTTGGACTCCCAATTGAGTTTTGGGATCTAGAAATCCTAGAAGGTATTGGGAACTCAATTGGGACCTTTGTCAAAGTAGAAGACACCACTAGTGAAGGTAGATACACCTCCTATGAAAGGATCTGTGTATACATGAACATCACAGAACCACTCCCTGATTGTATTAAGGTGGAATACCATGATGAAGTATGGCAGCAACCAGTGGATTATGAGCACATTCCATTCCGCTACAGAAGATGTCACGAATACGACCACCTCTTCAGATCCTGCCCATTGAACGCAACTGCGTCACCACCAAAAACAAGGAAGGAGGACAAATCAAAGAAGGAGGAAGAAACGGGCAAGGACAAAAAGGATGGTTTTTCAGAAGTGCATCAACGAAAAAAATCTCAAAGAGGACCGACCAGTTTTAAAACACCTTCCAAGGAATCAGTTCAGGTAGATCAAAATAAGTTTGCGGCTCTACAAGAAGAGGAAATGGACGAAGAAGGGGAAGAAAGGGGTGAAGAACCAATAGATCCTAAAAAGATAGACAAAGGGAAAAGTAAGGCACAAGCTACGATAGGGGAGGAAAATGAAGGGGATGAGACAGAAACCCAACAAGAGCAGATCCAAATGGAGATCGACCCCCAAAAAGATAATGACAGTGAAGAAGAACAGGGCATGAAAAGACTACTACAAGAATGGAGCATTTGGATGAGATGTTCATCCCAGAAGATCAGAAGCAATTATACAAAGACATGTTCCAATGATACAAGGAGAAACGTGGATCAATCATAATTAGTCAGCCAGAGCACCTAGGATTGCAAGGGGGACAAAGCACAGAAACAGGTACTACATGGAAAGGAGGAAGAAAACGGGGAAGAAGAACCATGAGCGAATCCATTCAGATGGTAGCAGAAATATTGGTGAACTTGTGAAGAGTTGTGCCTCTATCAAAGGTATTCCAACAACCCGTCAAATTGTTGAAATGATTATTACAACTTGGAATATTAGAGGGTTGAATAGTAAGGGGAAACAAATATACTTGAAGGAGAGACTTAGAAAGGATAAACCTAATATAAAGATAATACAGGAAACAAAGATCAGTGAACAGAAACTGAAAAAAAAAATCATGGGCAAATTTAAACCTCATTACAAAATAATAGGCCAGGATGCCACAAGAAGTGTTGGGGGCTTGGCAATACTCTTGAACCCTTAGGAGGTTTAATTTGAAGATTAGGTAAGTTTACCTAGAATTCTATCAGGGAAATTCAGGAACATTGGATCCCAGGAATGGGTCCTCATCACAGGAGTGTATGGGCTGCCTATACCTGAGGAGCGTAGGATTTTCCTCCAGAACTTGGAAAAAACCTGGAGTCTTTTCCCAAACAACCCATGGATTGTAAGAGGAGACTTCAACATGATCACATCACTGAGTGAAAAGAGAGGAGGTCTCAGAATCTCAGACATGGATATAGAAACCTTCCGGGATATGATCAACGAACAAAGGTTGGTGGACAACCCAATGATAAATGGGACTCACACATGGAACAACAGAAGAGGAGGCATCCACCAAATTGCCTTGCGGTTAGACCGATTCCTTATATCTAAACAGGTAACAAACCGAGACATTTTCATAGAAGCCATGATCCTCCCGGGAATGGGTTCCGACCACTAGCCGGTCAAACTTGAAATTGATCTCAAAGGTAGCCCCAAAAAGCACCCTTGCAGGTTTGAGGCCTTCTGGCTCAGAGATTAGAAGTTCATGACGAAAGTAGAGGAATGGTGGAGACAAAGTTAGCAGAGGGGGAGAAGCAGAATTCAAACCTTCCAATTGAAATTAAAGGAAATAAAAGAGAAAATTAAAAAATAGAACAAAGAGGAATTCGGGAATATCTTCAAATATCAGCAGCAACTAGCCCAGAGAATGATGAGAATTCAAAAAGAAATCATAATAGCATGAAGGAGCAAAGAACTAGCTAGACAGGAAGGGGTCCTGATTATCCAAATTGAAGAAAGAAGGATACAAGAAGAGATTCTACAGAGACAAAAATCAAGAGTGAATTAGTTAAAAGAGGGAGAAAGGAATACAAAGTTCTTCCATCAGGCTATGATCCAACAGAGACAGAGAAATAGAATCTTCTCTATAAAGAATGTAGAAGGGACTCGCCTAACTCAGCATGAAGAGACGGAACATACTCTGGTCAAGCACTTTAAAGACCTCCTCACTAAACCCCAAGAGGAATGACAAGCAGCTATCAAGAGAGTCTGCAACGAGATTCCAAGCTTGATTACGAGAGATCATAACCTTGATCTAATGAGGGCAACTACCTTGGAGGAAGTTGAAGAGATTGTGAAAGGGATGAAGAATAATAAAGCCCCAGGACCTGATGGGTTCACAATGGAATTCTATGAAGCGAGTTGGAAGTTCATGGGGTAAGACATTCTAGATGTGATCGAAGAATCACGAAGAAACCAAAAGGTATGTCTTGGCTTAATCGCTACTCTTTTGTCTCTTATTCCTAAAACTGCTAAATCTGAAGATCCCCAAGGTTTTAGACCTATTTCCCTCTGTAATATGATCTATAAAATTATTGCAACCCTTTTGGCCAAAAGACTTAAGCCCATTCTTTCTAGTATTATTTCTCCTGAGCAAACAAGATTTGTGGAAGGGCGTCAAATTCTTGATGGTTTGATAACGTCATAAGAAGTGGTGCACTCTTTGAAAAAAAGGCAGGGATGATGATCAAACTAGACCTTTCTAAGGCCTATGATTGTATGAATTTGGAATACCTTAAATCAGTGTTAGCTGCCTTTAGTTTTTGTAACAGATGGATCGGTTGGGTATCATATATGATCTCCACCCCGATTTTCTCCATTCTCTTAAATGGAATGCCAACTAGCACCTTCAATGCCTCTAGAGGCTTGAGACAAGGGGATCCCATATCTCCCTTCCTTTTCATCATTGCGGCAGAAGGGCTAGGGAGATATATTAAAAAGGAATTGCAGGAGGGAAAAATCAAAGGGCTTTGGATTTGGGGGAATGATATACCGATCACCCACCAACAATTTGTAGACGACATCATGTTGTTCTGTACAGTATCTCTCAAGGGTAAAAAGAATGAAAAGTATCCTGGATCTCTTCATGGAAGCATCGGGTACTCAAATCAACAGGGAGAAATCTTGCACCTACTTCTTTAACACAACTGGAAATGTCAAAACTTATCTTACAAGAATCCTGGGATTTAGATCTAGATACCTCCCCACCAAATATCTTGGCACCCCGCTAGCTCTAAATCCTCTAAAGATGGCTAATTGGCAACAAACCATTGAGAGAATTATTGGAAGACTGGCAAATTGGTCTTTCAGAACCCTAAATCTAGCAGGAAGAGTAGTCTTGGTCAAGGATCGTGGTGGGGATGTTTATTTGATCATGTTTTATCCTCCTATCTGTTGGCGCCTAATACCTACAATCTTAGCCAATGAGCCTAAGAGTTTTAGGTTAAAAGAAAAGAAGAGAGGTGAAGGGGGTATATGATATAATGAGAACTACAAAATTATATAATTTTAGGTAGTCACAAAATTGCATTATGTAGTGTGTGTTTAGAATTACAACAAATAATAACATTCCTTTTGGGCACCAAGTTGTAAGAACAAATTTGACATCATTGCGTTGGATTTTTTCTCCATAATAGGGAATTGGACCTCGCACCATAAATAAAGCAACCAAGCCCTTTATAGAGTCTAGAAATAATGCTCATTCATGCATGTTAGAGAATAGCCTAAAGAGAAGCATGAACTCAACATAAATCATAATTGGATTGACAACTAATTTTTTTTATTACAAAATGCATTAAAAAAAAGGTGATCCATCAAATGTAATCAAATTAGGTTGCTTAAGAGTTGTCAAAATATCCATAATTCCAATTTTCACTTAGGAACAAGGTACTTGGATTATTGTTGTTGGGTATCAACATAGCATTTAAAGATTAGTTTCATCACTATCTACTAGAAGGTTATTACATCATTTTCATTAGACCAACTTAGATCCATCTTAACTCTGGATCTATCAAATGCCGAGAGGGATCAGATTTCTCAAGGTGCAAATCTCTTTTTTGAGTGAAAAACTCGAAGAAAGGTTTGCACCACTAGAGATTTGATCCTTCTCGGTGCTTGATAAATCCAGAGTTAAGATGAATCTAGGTTAGTTTTAGTCATGTGCAGCCAAACAAAATCTAACGAACATATGATTAATTTTATCAAAACTATGTAAAATCATCTGATATTACTATAATAATTTTAATATGCTAAATATGTGTGAGATTAATCTGGTCATTTTAATTTTAAATTTTCTTAGTTACCTGAGTTTGTTGAGTGATAAATATTGTGAATAACTTTAATTATGAAAAATGATGAAATAAAATTTTTGAATGTAAAGTGATAGTGCAATAGTATTGAATGATAGAAAATGTGAATAATAAGAATATCATAAATTACAAATAGTATTCATTGTGATTAATCTGAAACTATAATATTCTACTATTCTTATTGTCACCCTTGTTACTTTTGTTGTCTTTTCATATCGATTATATGAGAAGGATAGGTTAAACCGTAATCTTTTAAATCTTTAGCTCAATACATTGTAGTAAACATCATACCTTGTCTCTGTTTCTCTCCAATTTTAATAGGTTGAATTACTATAACACAAAAATCAATGTACATTGTCAATATTTTTTTATGCTTACACTGAAATCAATGCACAATATTAATCCAATAACTTTAAAATTAATGTACCATCATACATCCAATTACATCAAATTAGAAATCAACATCTATACTGAAATCAATGCATCTAATGCAATAAAGGAAATAAGATTAGAAAACAACATTGACACTGAAATCAATGCATTTAATGCAAGCAATCAAATACAATTAGAAATCAACATTTGCACTCAAATAAATGCATCTAGTGCAAGTAATAAAATAGGTTTATAAACCAACATCTACACTGAAAATCAATGCATCTAGTGCAAGTAAGAAAATATGATTATAAACCAACATCTACGCTTAAATCAATGCATCTAGTGCAAGCAATCAAATAGGATTAGAAATAACCATCTACACTGAAATCAATGCATTCAGTGCAAGAAATAACATAGGATTATAAATCATCTACATTGGAATCAATGCATCTAGTGCAAGCAATAAAATATGATTAGAAATCAACATTTACATTGAAATCAATGCATCTAGTGGAAGTAATCAAATAGGATTAGAAATCACCATCTACACTGAAATCAATGCATTTAGTGGAAGCAATCAAATAGGACTAGAAATCAGCATTTACATTAAAATTGAGGCATCTAGTGAAAGCAATCAAATATCATTAGAAATCAACTACACTAAAATCAATACATCTAGTGCAAGAAATGAAATCGGATTAGAAATCACGTCCTAAACTGAAATAAATGCATCTATTCCAATAAGTCTTCTTCCCTCTCTCCCCTCTCCATATATATATATCTATATCCCTCCTTCTCTCCTATTTCTCTTCTATTTCTCTCTCTATGTCAACCCCCCAAACACACACGTTGTCTCACTGCATATCTACCAATCTCTCTGTCCCTCTCTCTCTTCTCCCCTCTCTTTACTTCAATGTATATCTCTATCTCCCTTTGTCTCTCTATATCACCACCAAAACATACACTCTCTTTCTTCAATATATCTATCTATCCCTGGACTCTCCTCTCTCTCTCTCTCTCTCTCTCTCTCTCACTTCACCCTCCAATTTTGTTACCATATCCTTCCCTCTCTCCTCTCTCCTCTATCCTTCTCTCCTTCTTTGTCTCTTTATCTCACCTCCAAACATAAAAACTCTCTCTCCATCTCTCCCTTTTCACTCCCTCTCTCCCTCCACTTCTCAGTCTCTATGTATTTCTTCTTCCCTCCCCCTCTCTCCCTCCCTCTCTCCTCCTCTCTCTCAAGTCCGCTCTCTCATACTTCCTCTCTCTCCCTTTCTTTCCTACCTCTCTCTCTCCAACTATATTATTATATCCCTCCCTCTCTCTTCCCCCATCTCTCTCTCTCTCTCTCTCCAACTATATTACTATATCCCTCCCTCTCTCCTTCTCTCCCCCCTTCTCTATATCTCTCTTTCTTTGTCTCTTTATCTCACCCCTAAATTTGATGAAGTTGGGGGATATGTATCTCTTACTATTCTAACTGTCTATTGTTGGATTTTCGAGAGTAATAGACAATTTCCTATAAGAATTTTTAGTGCAATATTTTATGCAATTGCAAATTTGTTACATTGATTATCTTTGTGATCATCTCTGCTGCCATTTGGATCTTTCCTACTTCACTATGTGCAGTAATTCTAGTCAAAACTGTGACTACCAAAACTTGCTCATTATTTTTTGTAAAAAGGGGATGAGACTCAATGAGCATGTTGATGGAAGCCCACTAGATCCCTTTGTTGCAATTTTTTTCCTTAAATGTCTTGCTCTACAAACTCTTGTAAGGGTAAATATCCTTCGAACTTATGCAAGATTTTCTTGAGTATTAGTAATATAATATATGATTAATTTGTATGAAACACATTCCTAACACTCTTATTTTTTGTGCATGCCATATATTGAACACTATTGTGTTTATATTTTAAACCTCTCTTGGATTTCACTTGATAAGGAACTAGTTGTTGGTTACATATATAGATGGTTCTAGTCCTTATTGACTAACACACTTTGTTGTAGTAGTGTATACATTTCCTAAAGTTTGAGATTTCTTCAGAAGTTCTTATTTATTGGAAAAAAAAATCTTTATATTAATCTCCACAAATTAGAAAGTGGTTAATGGAACTAGAGATTCTGGACATGGTAAATATGCCCATAGGTGTGCACCTAATAGTTCCATTCGAAAATGCAATAAAAGTTAAAATTGGTGATATGAAACGATTTGCAACGAAAAGAGGTCAATAATTGCATTTGTCATTTTTTTTATTCCCCACAAATCCTCTCTTTGTATGTGCTAATTCTAAATAATGCAAGCACATCCATGAACATCATGTTGGAAGCGTATGTGCATATGCATGTATATATCGCACAATTATAGTTAGCAACAAAAATAGACTATGTTCTTTAGCTATTATACTAAGACATGATATCTACAAATGTTCATATTTCCATCTCATCAACAAACATACTAAATACAAAAAACAAAGGAATGTACAACCTCTCTATCTTTTTAGGTCAATGACCTTGATTAACGAATACATAAATATCTTGCCTATAAATATTCCTTTTATTTATATAATTATATTTCCCTTCAAGGATGGTGATGGTGATATTTATCTAATCATGTTTTATCCTCCAATTTGTTGGCTCCTAATACCTGCAATCTTAGCCAATGAGCCTCAGAGTTATAGTTTAAAATAAAAGAAGAGAGGTGAAGGGGGTATATGATAAAATTAGAACTACAAAATTATATACTTTTAGCTAGTCACATAATTGCAGTATGCAAAGTGTATTTAGAATTATAACAAATAATAGCATTCCTTTTGGGCACCAAGTTGTAAGAACAAAGTAGGCATCACTGCCTTGAATTTTTTCTCCATGATAGGGAATTGGACTTGGCACCATAAATAAAGCAAACAAGCTCTTTATAGAATTTGGAAACAATGCTCATTCATGAATGTTGGAGAATAGCCTGAAGAGAAGCATGAACACAACATAACTCATAATTCATTTGACAACTAATTGTTGTTATTACAAAATACATTAAACAAAAGGTGATCCATCAAATATAATTAAATCTGGTGGCTTAAGAGTTGTCACAATATCCATAATTCTTCTTTTCACTTAGGAACAAGGTACTTGGATTATGTTTCTTGGTAACAACTTAGCATTTATAGATTAGCTTCATCACTATCTACTAGAAGGTTATTACATCATTTTCTTTAGATAAACACAATAGATTGAGGCATGACATTACAATTCTCTCAAACTAAATTGATGGGTTAAGAATCACTATATAGGTCTAATTACCAAGACTCTAAAAAACCCAAAACTATGAAGGATATCCTTTCATGGTCATGTAAAATATATGGTATCAATTAGGTAGCCTCATACCCAATTGAAATTAATTTTCCTTGTTACTTTATGTTAGAGGAAACACCAAAATTTCTCCTTTATGGGTTCACAGAGAAAAAATGGAGTTTAATGTTATGGGCATGTGGTCACTATATTTGTTGTCAAACTCAATGGATATTGGAAATTTATTACCAATATTTGATAATTATTTCTTGCAGAATGACAATTAAGAAATTGAATGGTTAACTTGGCCATGGTATGGGTGCATTTGTTTCTCAACCATAATTAATTGATGTTATAGCAAATCATATTATTACATTTGTTGCATGTGGTAAATACCACACATGTGCACTTGTTGAGATCAATAACTTTTACACATGGGGTGATGGTAGCCACCATGTTCATCTCAAGGGGCATGAGATCAATGTTTGTTGTGGGGTTCCCAGAAATTACTCTCGTTGTTATAGGATTTCAAAATCAACTACATTTCTTATGGAATGTGGCATCACTACTACAGAATATAGGTAGATAAGAAATTTATTTAAGACAAAATTATTGTTTCTTTAAATGGTGCTAGCTCAATGGAAGAACACTTTCCTTATAAGTAGGAGGTTGGTGGTTCGATTCCACTGTGCCCTAATAGAAATTAATCAATGATATTGTAGTTTATTTAAATATAATATTTTATTGTCTCTAGAGAGATAATAGCTAGGATTAAAGACGCATTGTCTTTATAAAGACAATATGTCTTTAATCCAAACTATTTTCTCTAGAGAGACAAAAATGAAATTGCCCCCTAAGAGAAAATAATGATTGTGTTACATATTGCTTTTATAGAGATAATTTTTTAAGACAATAAGTTGAAGCACTCACTTAAAGATAATATTTAGGACAATACATAAAGAATAAAATCCTAATAAGGGATTTTCAAACTGGTTGTGTGAAATTTAGAAGAGTTTCAAAAACCATTTTTTGGGAAATTTGGGAAGTTGTTATCCAAAAAGAGACCACAAGGCAAATAGGGAAAATTGAAAGTTATGCATGGAACCATCTAGAAATCTCTTGGTGTTGATTGAAAGGTGAAATTTTACAAGAGCCACAAAGGCTTATACATTTTTCAAACTTGTATGTGTGGAATTTGAACGAGTCCCAAAAGCCATTTGGGGAAACATGGGAAGTTGTTAACTAACAAGAGACCAAAAGGTGAATGGGGAAAAATGAAAATTAAGGAGGGAATGATCCCGATATCTCTCAATGTTGATCAAAATGTTAAAGCTTACAACTGTCCCAAAGGTTTATGTGATGCTTAGTGCCTCAAATTTCAAGGTAAAACTTACAAATGGTGGAGCAATAGCTAATTTTTTATGGAAAAGATTAATGTTTGCAAATGCCTAGTAGGTATTGCAATAGCTTTAGATGATAAGTTCATAGTAGAAGATCTACAATGCACTAAAGGTGTTCGGGAGAGTTTATAGTAGCTTTAGATGATTAGTTCATAGAAGAAGATCTAAAGATGCACGAAAATTTTTAAAGTTTGTAAATGAGAATTTCTATTTTTGTGAACACCTTTCAAGATTGATCAAAAGTTTAGAGTTGGGAAAATATTTGATATATCTTTTTGACTTGCATATTAAAGAACATTTGCATAGTCTTAGAAATTACAGTGAACTTCACTCTTTTGGAGATGGAGAAAGAGAAACAAATATTACCCATAACTTAAATTTTAGATATAAAAATATAGATATTATAAGAATTTAAATTTTATTAATTAAAAATTAACTTAGAAATTACAATAGAAAAGTATTATAAAAATGAAAATAATCTGATAAAATAAAAAATTATTAATAGATTAAAAAAATACTACTAATATAAAATTGGAAAAATACTGTGAAATAAAAATATATATAAATTAGAAAAATATTGTGAAATGAAAAAATACAAATGGGTTAAAATTATGGGAACATAGAAATATGTGAATTCACAGAAGTAAATATTACAGGAACCTAAAATGACATTTTAACATAAAGTATAATGTCTTACATTTTAAAAATACAAATCATTAAAATTAAAGTGGGGAGAAGGTCCGAATAAAGTGGGGAAAATACTAATTGATATCATGACTTTTGCCTACAAGCTTTGAAAATTCTACACACCGTTTCTGTGCTATATTTATTTGACAAACCACACTAATAAACATATATCAAATCATTCTAAACCAACCAACATTGACGTGGATAAGGAAAGCCTGCATTGTTCCATCTGCCTACATACATAAAAACCAAAAGTCAAACATTAGTGGTATTATTTTTTTGTCAAAAATAAAAGGATGAGCCAGCAAGGCAAACATAAAGAGACGTGCACATGTATAGTTACCTCCATATTGACACAGACTATGATTCAAATCACAGTAGCAGAGCCATTTTCACATTAACAGCACCAGCAAAACAGTAAGCAGAAGCACAGCTCTCCCAACCCCCAATTGCATAGGTAATTTTCCTGATTGATTAGCTGTAAAACAAAATGTATTTATTATTAATGAATAATATATTCCTTTACCAATAGAAATAATTGGCATTGTAAGGATTATTCAGAGTGAGAAATTCAGGACTATCAATAATTCTGGAGTTCCCAAATTCTTGTACTTCACCATTATAATTAGGATTTTCAAAAATTTCTATCAAATATAGTAATTTCCATTATTTTCCAAGCCTCCTTGAGGCTTATGGCTACTACGGCGAAACTAAGTACCCGTTACTCTGATAAAAACGGCATAAATGAAGAGAAATGCAAAAAGAAATATTACTGAAAAGTGATTGGTTTGATAAAAATGGCAGAAATGAAAGGAAAGCAAAAAAGGAATATTACCTGAAAGCGATTGATTAGATAGCAGGACATAGCAGCTCTCCATATAAATTGCGGAATAAACATTTGGATGAGTTTGAAGCTGTTTCGTTGCATTGGCCAGGCAGTTAGAGCAATCGGAGGTGGATATAACTCTGTAGCACTGAACGAGAGCGTAGATCGTAAGACCTGAAGAATCAACACTCGCTCCTTCGTTGAACCTCGTTGTTGATGTAGGAGCTATAACAGACAGATTGGAAACAAGATTTATAAAAGCCATTTCTTGCCCCTTCATGAATTGATGAGCAACTGAAACCAAAGGACGTGTTCCTGTAGCAATGAAGCTGCTGTCGTTCCGGTAGTACAATTCGCACATAGGCAACCACATTCGACATTCAACTTTGTTTCCGCACAATAAAGTAACATTATTCCTTATATTTTGACAGCAATCGTAACATTCCTTTTGCGATGCGTCTCCCCTGCACTGGAGAAGCCCATAAACTCTGTTGGGAGATTCGCCATGCGAAGAAACATTTACCTCTGTCGAAGGCGTGTTCTGAACAAGATCATCCAAAACGTTGTTCAAATTTGTCGCAAATTGGTCGCCATATGTGTACGTCTGGTTGTCGGAAGACGAAGATATGATTGTGTACGGGATCTGTGCCTTGCACTGCGCTATCAAGAGGGCGAATAGTAGAATCAGAAGATAATTACAAGAAGAAATGGAGTGCCTTAAACTCCCATTCTGCCATTGGATTAATGTACTCATATTGGCAAATACAACAGCTGATACCCTCTGTCTCAGGGTTCAATCCCAAGCAAGACTATGTAAGTCCAAGCACGCTAATACCGTCTGTGGATATCTGCCAGGAACTGCAGGAGTGAGTGTGGACGTTCAAGAATCAAAACTATATAATCCCTTCAAAATCGTGGTCAATTTTGCTTGGGCGGCTCACAATTGTTGAATATGCAAAAGCCAAGTGAAGAAGTTCAACAATCAAAACTATATAATCCCTTCAAAATCGTGGTCAATTTTGCTTGGGCGACTCAAAGCCAAGTGAAGAAGCTCACGTTTGCTTGGGCGACTCACAATTGTTTAATATGCAAAAGCCGAGTGAAGTCTGTTGCCGTGACTCTCACGACTCATGCAATATGCAAAGTCATATGGCTGTTTGCACAGCTCAACACAGCGGTGCGATTATTTAAATTGCTATGTAATCGCTACATTGATACGTGTGAGCGTGTGAGCTGTGTTTATTTTAGAATAAGGTTTTCCACAAATTTAATTAATTAGGCATTGTCTAATAAGGACTCGAAGTTTGATATCTGTAACAAGGATTTCTAAAAACTATCTCACACAGATATAATGTGAGGATAAGGCATATGAGGGAGAGTTTGGCACGGAAGTGGAGGTCTCATCTCTTTCCACGCCCCAATGCAAATGTGTCATCTCTTATTTGAATGTCAATTTTACTGATGTTTTTTTTTTAACATCAACTATATCATTTCCAAACCTTATGATAACCACCAAATAACACGGGCAGCAACTAAGAACTAATGCTATATCCGTCGCGAACTATTACTATAGTCCCTGCCGAATGCCAGATGGCAGAGACTAATAACCATCATGAAATTTTCTGTACCTTTCAGGTAAGATTAGTAAAAATGATATAAACATTCATTTATGTAAATATGATATTAATTAATGTAACCAGAACAAAGTCGAATTAGATGGTTATATAAACATTCGTTTATGCAAAAGTGATATTAATTAATGTAACAAGAACAAAGTCTAATTGGATAACAATTCTAAATAGTCAACAGATTAAGTCCATAATGGATATAATTAATTTTTGGTTATTTCATAATAATAATTTAAGTTACCAAGATCAAAAAAATATAACTATTTTTATAACATATCAATAGTGATGAATCAAATCTATCTATTAACACAGTTTATAATTATTTTTCTAATTTATTTTTTTACATTATTAAAATGAAATAATTAAAATTTAAAGTAATAATAATACAGAAATAATTTAACACACAAATAAATATAAATAATTTCAAATTAACACAAAAATTACAATTCCGTGTTTGAAATGACACTGTTACTTACTGTTGTTTTCTTTTACTATAATATATATATATATTAAAAATGAACAATGGGGTGGTGAGGAAGCTAGACTTGCATGACACAAGTATAGGCAATGAGAAAACCAAAAAACAAATACTAATTTTAATATTATAATAATTAAAAGATAATATAATACTAACTTTAATATTATAATGTTTAAAAAATAATATTATGTAATTAAAATATAATATTTTTTTATTAAAATATTATTTTAGTTTTAATATAATATAATTTTATAATATTTAATTCAAGAACATCATAGCATTATATTAAAGACATTGTTATAATATTGTATTATAATATTTAATTTAAGAACATTATAGTTTTATATTAAATATATTATTATAATAATGAAATTTTTAAAATTTAAATATGAATTAATGTTATTATATGAGGTAAGATAAAATAGGTTAGCTGTAGAAATTTATTAAAAATTTAAATATTATATAATATAAGATAAAATATTTTAAATGTAGAAAGTAACATATACTAAAAATTATTGAAATTTTCATAAATTGCTTAAAAAAATGCAAGCTCTTAAGTTGAATTTATATTATTTTAACGTTAATATATTTCTTTTATACTAAAACAAAAATAAATACATTGATTTGACTGTACATGTTATTTTCTATTTTTTAATTTCTTGATTGTATAGGATTCATTGATTTTAATGTAAATGTTGATTTATAATCTTATTTTATTGTTTGCATTATATGCAATTATATGAGTGTAGTTGTTAATGTATGATGTAAAAATATTGCATCTATTTTAATGTATACATTTCTATTATAATAATAATATTAATTAATATATAGTTTACTCCATAGATTGAGTGTAATTTATCAATTGATCAAGAAACTTCAATTACCAACACTATTTATATATATCCTAATATATTATTTTGTTATCTTTCCTTCTTCTTCAATGAAAAATATCATATGTTGAAACTTTCTATATAATAGATGACTTTGAGAATACGACTCTACTTGAATTCAAATTCCTTGAGAGACATATTATGCAAATAAAAAAAGAGAAGATGATTTATATTTGTGATAAACACCATGAACCACAACAATGAGTCATTAGTGTGCACATTTTAAAACAAAATATCTCAAACATATTTAGAATTATCAGATCCGTGTTTGTGCATTACTCAAACTATACTATATCCGTCTTAACTCCATATTCAAACAAAGAAGGATCACATTTGTAGACATGCAAATATTTCCTCAAATTTTGCACTCAAAAAGAGGTTTGCACCTTTTATATCTCTCTCAATGCTCGATAGATATGGAGTTAAGAGAGATCTAGGCTAATTAATTAAACTCCATGTTACCCGCCTTGGATTATAAAAAATACGAAGAAATAATAACTAGAAGAGCTCTATGTTCTTCAATTTTTCTATGAGGTGATGGTAAACAATACATTTATTAATATAATGAATGCCAAAACTAATCTTTTCATATTGAATGCATAGGATTCAAGGATTCCTAGAGAGCATGTGGGTTGGATACAGGTGATTAGAAATACTGGAGAAAACTTATTTAATGCATATAAATTGTAGATAAACAACATTTGAAATAGTTATTAGTAAAATGCTAATGGTGGCCATTAAATCTTAATTATTTTGATATGTGAAATGGTGCGATTTTTGAAAAAAATCCCAAAATTGAGTAAAATTGAAATTTAAACATGGAACAATCCAGAAACCTCTTGATGTTGATTAAAAAGTTAAAGTTTACAACGATTACACATACATGCAATTTTCAAACTTGAGTGTGAAAGTTTAAAAAGTCCCAAAGGCCATTGCGGGAAGCTTGGGAAGTTCTTAACCAAAAAAAGACTAAAAGGTAAATTGGGAAAATTGAAAGTTAATCATAAAACTATTTTAATATCTGTTGGTGTCGATCACAAAGTTAAAGTTTAAAATAATCTCAAAGGCGTTATTGGCTAAGTGCTTGGGATTCCAAGATAGAAAAGTTAAGATTTAAAATAATTCGAAAGGCACGATGATTGGGTTAGTGTTTGAAAAGTTCAAGTTTAAAATAATCCTCGAAGCATGATGATTGGCTTACTACCTAGGATTTCAAGATAGAACTAACAAAACGTAGGGTAATATTTTTTTATAAAAAACCAAATTTTGTAAATGGATTGCAAGAATTGCATTACATTTAGATGATAAGTTCACAGTGGAAGAGTTCCCGGGCAATGAAGGTTTTGGTAGTTTTTAAAGTAATTTTGAATGATCAATTCATTTTTGAAGATATGCAAGATGAAAAAAGCATAGGGTATGGAAAATGGGATTTATTTATTTATATTTCAAGAAAACTTACCAGAATCTTCCACTTTTGGGGGCTTATCAAAAGTTTAATGTGGAAAAATTTTGATATGTCTTTTGATTTGAATATTAAAAAATTTTTACATAATTTTAAAAACTTCATTCTTTTGAAGATGAGATAAAAAAAACAAATATAACAAATATTAATAAATTTTAGATATAATAATATAAATAGTATGATAGTTTAAATTTTATCAATAAAAAAATATAGTACAAATTATAATATTTGAAAAATATAGTACAAATTATAATAAAAAATATTGTAAAACAAAAAATAATATTATAAAATAAAATTTTATTAACCAATTAAATAAAAATAGAAATATGTGAATTAGGTTTATTTTCAAAAACAAATATTATGAAAACTTAAAACGGCATTTTTAAGATTAAATATAGCTAAAAATAAATAGCTTGTTAGTCTTGGCAAAATCGAATATTTTGAGGATACACAACCTTAAAATATAAAATGATAAATAAAAAAAATCCCCAAATGAAATATTTGGAAAGCACTGATTAATACATCAATGTCCATGAACATGACTTTTGATATATAGTTTTTGCTATATTTGTTTAACAAGCTATAAATAACTTGCTATAATGTATTAATTGGAAAACAGATGTATATACCTCGCATTCAATTTTGAACTTGGAAAAATTGAATAATAAACATAGTTCCACTTCCAAATAATATCAAATCATTCTAATTAATGGAACAGGTAAATGGCTGCCAACGTTGACTGGATATGGACAACCTGCAGTCTAAATGGATTCAGGCTTTAAAATTGAGCCCTATAGGGACGTTTTTCCATTTTTTACCCGTGAAATACTGGTTATTTCAAAATAAACACGTAATCTTTGACGGCGATAATTTTAGAAAATGTCATAATGACGAATATACTAAAAATAGCTAAGTTTTAAATTTTTACACACATATATTATATATGTAAATGCCTTCATCTTTGTACTAAGCTGATTGCTACTTACAGACTATGGTCATTTTAAGCACAAATTTTTTAGTTTTAAACACAGAATTGCTTAGAGACAAGTCGGGGTTTTGCATTTACTGTTAACCATTCTCCAGGAATAGTTTATTTTTGACAATATTTCCCAAATCTTTGTTTTGTGCGTGAGTATGGATCTCTTGTCCTCACTTCAGTGCCCTGGCCATTTCAAAAAACGAACCGTACACTTCAGAGCCAAGGCCATTGCCCCTACCCAAGGACCAACTCTAGAACGAAATTTCTGGTGTTCAGGTTCTCTTTTGGTTTTTTTCACATAAGTTTTTTATCAATTTTTTATAGGATTTGAGTGTATTTATCAGAAAATATGTTGCCACACAAAATGCAAAATTTCATGGTAATTGTAGGAAAATTTCCAACATAAATTAATCATTGAAGGACAAGTCTAACAATTTTACAATTTGGAATTTTTTTTTTATCGTAATTATTATAGAAATTCTACTATATAATTTTTTTATGGAATTTTTTCATTCTATTATATGATTTTTTGAATTAATCCGAGAAAGAAAGTTTAAATTTTATACAATGGAATGTTTATATAATTTCATTTTGTTATGTTTGGATATTTATATGATTTCATTCTGTCATGTTTGGATGTTTAATCTTTATAAGAAAATTCTAATTATTTGCTTGAGGAAAATGTTTTTTCTTGAAAAATTATGTTATAGATGCCATAATATTGGTTGTTTTTTATAGTATTTTCTCACAATACAGACCATATCTATAATAGCATATTTGCATGTGCGAAGAACAAAAATAAATAAATGAATAGCTTCTACCAAATATGAAAAAATAAGAAAATTAGATCTTAATATTCTAAATGTGTTATGTCGTGAACTCATTCTTTATAAAAGTTATTACAATTGGTAGTTTATAATGATAAATTTTTATTTTTTGACTCAATGCAGCTAACGAACACTGCACACATATTTGATGAGTTGTTGAATATGTGAAAATCTTTTCAGGTATGTAATTTGTCTTTGTTTTTCAATTTTTATATATATCTTTATTTTGATAATTACTATTTTTTGGGTGAAACTGTCTAAAAATTTAGTTCCTTTACATGAAGATATTGAATGTAATTTTTGAACATTTACATAGTTCGTGCACTTTATGTTTTTTAGTTTAGAGTTTATTTCACAAATATTGTTTTTTAATTGGATTAGTATTGAAATTATTTAAATGGAAAACATGATATGATATGTGTATTTCAATTTCTATTGCCTAATTTAATTGCAACAATATTTATATTCATTTTTTCCATATAAAAAAAATTATAAATATAATTTTTAAAAATTAAAAAATACTTGAAAAAATAAATATAAAAAATTATATGAAAGACATTTTAAAAATAAAACTTTCATAAAAAATTCTAAAAAAAATAAAGGTACCTGTCAAATTTAACCCCTGATCATGGATCGTTCCATCCGCCTATGTAGATAAACATACAAATGTCGAGCATTAATGGTATTAACTTTTTCCAGAAATGAAAGGATCAGCCAGCGAGGCAAAAGTAAAGACACGTGCACGCGTGTGTTTGCCTTTATATTGACACCGACTATGATTCAAATCAAGTTTGAAAATGGCAACAAATATTCAATATGTTATATTGACACCGACTATGATTGAAATCAAGTTTGGTAATGATAACAAATATTTAACATGTTATAGGGCATTAATTGGGTGGTCGTGGTATACGCATTATATGGGTGGTCGTGGTATATGCTTATCATTAGATTTTGGATTTGGTATATTTGGTGAGCATATGTAAAATAAAAAATTATTTTTATAAATTTTATATTAAAAGTTTAGAATTTTTTTTAATTAAAATATAGAAATGAAATGGATTAATTTTTAAAAGAATTTATATTAAAAAATAGAAATTTTTTAGAAAATAAGAATGAAAAATAATAATTTTTATATTAAAAAATGATGTAAATTTTATATTAAAAATTTGTAATTAATTAATTGTAAATTATATATATATATATATATATATAAAGTATAGTATAGAATGATAAATTATATATTTTAAAAATAAAAATTTTAAAATTTGTTTTTTCTTTTTTTCTATTTTTTTTAGGATAGCAATTACCCTAGCAATAAAAATGATGGTGGTGTGGAATTCAATTAGAGGTTCATTTTTTGTGGTCTTCATAAAGGATAATCTGTACACACTTATTATTAAATAAATTTGGATCTTGGATCCCATAATAATAGTGATTGAAGCATAAATTTTTTGGTATGTGGAAATCACTTTAAACCTATTTTTAATATCCAATATTTTATTCTTTATGTTGAACTTCATATTTCAAGTTTGTTATTTATGTTATTAGATTTTACATACATTTTTTCTCATTTTGCAATATTAATAGATTTGATTCATTTTGTCGTTCATTATTTTTGGATCATCTTATATACACATGCCAGATGAATATTGGAGATAAATATAAGTGAATTTTTTGATGAAATTTTTATTATAAGTATCATTCCAAATTAATTTTTAAAATTTTTGAAAAAAAATAATAATAATATGTTAATCATGTTAAGATGTATATTCCCTAATTTTTCTTTATTAAATTTTATATAGATGATTTTAATAAGCTCTGATTGTATATATTAATGGCTAGATAATGTATTTGTTTAAATCCAATAACTATATACATTAATAGATTTTTTTTATTAAATTTTATATAGATGATTTTAATAAGCCTTGATTGTATATATTAGTGGCTACATAATGTATTTGTTTAAATCCAATAACTGTATACATATATATATATATATATATATATTTTCGGTAGGTAATTTAAACGCATGACCTATCACAAGGAGTGCCTTAACAATGCACCCATTCACCATCGATCCAAAACCCCATGGGCTATACATTAATAGGTTTTCACATTAACAATAATTACAAAATTATATGCAAAAACACACCTCTCCCACTCTTAATTTCATACCTCTCCCACTCCTAATTTCATTCATAATTTTCCTAAATCATTACCTGTCAAACTCAAATTAAAAATTATTTAAAAATCTAGTGATAAAATTTTCAATCCTAAAAATATTTGAATAGTGTTTTTACGATGAAAATGTATTTTGGGTTAAAAAAACCCTTGAACATCCAAAATTCTAAAATTTGACAATTATAATCTAAATTTTCAAAAATTTATGTTTTGTGATTTGATTTAGAGACAGGTTCTGGATGTTTTGAATATGGATCATCCTGTTTCTTCTCTCAGTGTTTTTCTGCTATAGCTATATGTTTTCTGTTCTGGGTGCTTTCATGCACATCTGCTCTTCATGTTTCATGTGATGGTTTTGTTTTCGTGGCTTCTCAAACTACTCTTTTTTTATTTTATTATCGCTTTTTATATTGACTTAATATAATCTATTAAACTTTTTTCTCTGAAAAAAAATAAATTTAACACCATAAAAATACCAGAAATAAAGAGAAAAATAAAAATACCAAGAGAAAAAGAAAAAGAAATATTACTGGAGAATAACTGATTTGACAGGAGGACAAAGCATCTCTCCATATAAAGTGGAGAATAATGATATGGATAAGTTTGAAGCTGTTTCGTTGCACTCGCCAAGCAGTTAGAGCAATTGGCGGTGGATATAACTCTCTCGCACTGAACCGTAAATCTGATGTCCTCATCAAGAATCAGCACCCGGCCCTTCCGCGAATCTCTTTATTGATGTAGAAGTTTCAATAGGCAGGTTGGAAACAAGAGTTCTAAAATCCATTTCTCGCCCATTCATGAATTGATCGATAACAGAAACCGAAGGACCTGTCTCTGTCGAGCGACTAGCAATGAAGCTGCTGTCGTTCCAGTACTGTTTTGGCACACCAGTGATTACATTAGTGTTTTGGTATTTAGTGATTTTTTTATGGTGATGATAATGATGATGAAAAATAAAAGAAACAAATTAGATAATATTTATAATAGTGTAAAATCAATTGTTTATATTTATTTCTAAATAATTATGTTTTCTTAATTAAATTGATTAATTAAAATAATGTTATATGAAATGAGTTATGGTTTTGTATTAGTTATATTTAGAGATTAGGAATCTTAGTGGTTAAGAATCTTGTCCATATTGTGTTGTTTTAAATGTATATATGTTTAATTTATATATTATGTTGCTTATTATGGATTTAAGTCATGGTTAAGAATTTTGTTCCATGTTGTATTGTTTTAAATGTATATATGTTTAACTTATATATTAAATGTATCATGAAGCGTTTTGTTTTGTTCCATGTTGTATTGTTTTAAATGTATATATGTTTAAATTATATATTAGATGTATCATGAAGTGTTTTGTTGCTTGTTATGGATTGAAGTTTATTTGCATTTACCAGTCATTTAATTTATATGGGTGCACGCCCTTGATCGAGGTGCGAGCTCACAGATCACTTCAATCAAGCGATGATAATGGTATGTACTGCGAGGTACATAACCACCGGCCCTGACACGCTCGAGGCGATCGGTGTGGTGGCCCTTTGCATGATAATGGATAGTGCATTAAGGAAAGGTGGCATAGAGAGGAGGGGAAGAGTTTTAGTCTGCAATCGCCCTTGAGAGAAGTGTAGTGAACACCAAAACGAGCGAGTGCAAGTAGATTGGAGCGGCGGGCTGGTTCAGTGGCTCCACTAGCGGAAGAAACTCCATTGTTTGCAAGTGAAGGAAATCGGGTATGTTATTGGTAACCTCTCTTATCTCATTATGTTGTCTTGTTTCTGGTTTCGTCTGAGGAAGAGGGAAAAAATATTGGGGAAGGAGCATAAGGATGTTAGGCGTTGGGGACGTAGGTTGATGGAGATAATCTGCTTCTGCTTTTGGCAATCGTCGGACATCCTTACCATCTCGCTTTGCTTTGAGATACTCTTATCTTGTATGGGAATTATGATGGCTCTAGATAGGGAGCATAGTATAGAAGCACGTAGTTGCGTCACTGGAAAAGACAAGGGGTTGGGCTATGGGGATAATGTCTGCCCGTGCATCCGCATTTTGGGAGGAAACCTATGTCTTGTGACCATGCATAGCCGGAGGGGGATTTGCAGGGACTTGGGAATGGGGGAGAAGGAGGACAATCATCGTGGGCACAAAACCTGGGAGGGAATTGACACTGACTATGGAAGAATGGGATGGAGGGTTGGCGATGGTAGTGTTATGAGGCTTAGGGATGGCTGGATGCCTATATTGGGCTCCCATTTTTCTTGTCGGGTTGGTAGAAAAGGGCAAGTCAGTTAGGTTGGGCTGATGGCCAGAAGGCAGTTGGGTCTCTATAACTAGGACTGGGGGGATATTGGATGCATGAGCGATGCTAAGGGGGGCCTTCTATTGGGACTTGGAAACACTTGTGCATGGTATGGACATGTCCTCTCTATGGAACTGATCTACGACCATGAGGGGCATGTTACTGCTAATGTCAAGGGGGGGTATGAAGTTGGGGGGATGGAGTGACACGGTCCTACCACCCGTATACATGAATTCTATAGTAACACATTGAAGTTTAATTGGTCAATTGAATTTTTTGTATGCAAAGCAGGTCTGCCGCATGGTAATCATAATCATATGGATAAGTTTGAAGCTGTTTCATTGCACTCGCCAAGCAGTTAGAGCAAACGGGGGTGGATATAACTCTGTCTCACTGAACGAGAGCGTAAATCTGATGTCCTAAAGAATCAGCACCCGGCCCTTCCGCGAATCTCTTTGTTGATGTAGAAGCTTCAATAGGCAGGTTGGAAACAAGAGTTCTAAAAGCCATTTCTCGCACATTCATAAATTGATCAATAATAGAAACCAAAGGACCTATCCCTGTCTAGGGACTAGCAATGAAGTTGTTGTCGTTCTAGTGGTGCATTCAGTATTGTGTTGGCACATTAGTGATTACATTAGTGTTTTGGCATATTAGTGATTTTTTTTTAGGATGATGATGATAATATGATGAAAAATAAAATAAATAAATTAGATAATACTTACAATAGTGTGAGATTAATTGTTTATATTTATTTCCAAATAATTATGTCTTTTTAATTAAATTGATTAATTAAAATAATGTTATATGAAATGAGTTATGGTTTGGTATGAGAACAAATTATATTTAGAGATTAGGAATCTCAGTGGTTAAGAATCTTGTCCATGTTGTGTGGTTTTAAATGTATATATGTTTAACTTATATATTATGTTGCTTATTATGGATTGATGTCATGGTTAAGAATTTTGTTCCATGTTATATAGTTTTAAATGTATATATGTTTAACTTATATATTAAATGTATCATGAAGTGTTTTGTTGCTTGTTATTGATTGAAGTCCATTTGCATTTACCAGTCATTTAATTTATATGGGTGCACGCCCTTGATCGAGGTGCGAGCTCTCAGATCACTTCATTCAAGCGATGATAATGGTATGTACTGCGAGGTACATAACCACCGCCCCCGACACGCTCGAGGCAATGGGTGTGGTAGCCCTTTGCATGATGATGGACAGTGCATTAAGGAAAGGTGGCAACAAGAGGAGGGGAAGAGTTTTAGTCTGCAATCACCCTTGATAGAAGTGTAGTGAGCACTAGAACGAGCGAGTGCAAGCAGATTAGAGCGGCGGGCTAGTTCAGTGGCTCTATCAGCAGAAGAAACTCCACTGTTTGCAAGTGAAGGAAATCAGGTATGTTATTAGTAACCTCTCTCATCTCATTATGTTGTCCTATTTCTGGTTTCGTCTGAGGGAGAGGGAAAAAATATTGGGGAAGGAGCATAAGGATGTTAGGCTTTAGGGGCGTAGGTTGATGGTGATAGTCTACTTCTGCCTTTGGCAATCATTGGGCATCCTTACCATCTCGCTTTGCTTTGAGATACTCCTATCTCGTACAGGAATTATAATGGCTCTAGGTAAGGAGCATAGTATAGGAGCATGCAATTGCGTCGCTGGAAAAGGCGAGGGTTGGGATATGGGGATAATGTCTACCTGTGCACCCACACTCTCGGAGGAAATCTATGTCTTTTGACCATGCATAGCTGGAGGAAGGTTTGTTTGGGAATGGGAGAGAAGGTGGACAATCACAGTGGGAACAAAAACTGGGAGGGAATTGACCTTGACTATGGAAGAATGGGATGGAGGGTTGGCGATGGCGGTGTTACGGGGCTTAGGGATGGCTAGACGCCTGTGTTGGGCTCCCATTTTTCTTGTCAGGTTGGTAGCAAAGGGCAAGTCAGTTAGGTTGGGCCGATCTCTAGAAGGCAGTTGGGTCTTTGTAACCGAGACTGGCAGGATATTGCATGCATTAGTGATGCTAAAAGGGGGCTTCTATTGGGACTTGGAACCACTTGTGCATGGTATGGGCAGGTCCTCTCTGCGGAACCGGTCTGTGACCATGAGGGGCATGCTACTGCTAACGTCAAGGGGGGGTATGAAGTTGTAGGGATGGAGTGACACGGTCCTACCACCCATATACATGAATTCTATAGTTAACGAATTGAAGTTTAATTGGTCAATTGAATGTTTTGTATGCAAAGCAGGTCTGCCGCATGGTAAACCCACCTCGACACAAGGAAATTCCAGGACCAAACAGGTTATAGTTTGTCACATTACAAAGGATTGGGTTGGTGAGGTCATGACTCGACCAACAAAGACCCAAGGGTGAGATAAGAGATGTTAAAAGGCCAATCATGGCACGGACCCTGGTTCTTCGAGTGGCTGATGAGGTCGAAAGTCTGTTGAATGTTTAATCAATGAAGCAACAACTGCCTACTGGGAGGGAACCAATGAAGAAATTCGAAAACCATTAAAAGAATGGGATGCAAAAGTGAAGCAGGAGAGTGACACGGATAAGGAGTTGGAGGACTAAAGAGTCCTCGTCCCAAATCCTAGGAACATAAGAGGGAGAATCACCCAGTTCAAACAGACCCTTTACTTGTATTTGTTGATGAAAAGCCTATTGGGAAAGGCGATGGAGTAGATATCAGTAGGCATGGCAGTCACAGTTCAGGGAATGCCAAACTACAAGCAGGAATTTCAGAAGGTACAATTTCAACTGCACAAACATGACAGTCGCCTTGGTCGAATTAAGCAGCACCTGCCATGCATTTTGGTTCAGACGAAACTGCTTGAAACAAATGCCAAAGATCAAGCTCCAGTGGAATCAACGTCAACTGAACAACATGATTAGCATGCTTAATTTATGATAGTTTTGTTTATATATGCAACTAGTTTTTAAATTTCCCTATGCATTTACATATGTATGTAGAACTCTAGAGTATAGAAGTGGATAGGGAATTGAAACTTATATTGCCTGAATAGAAAGACTTCATACTTTTTACTACTGGATGTCATTGAATACAAATAGGTGGCCAACAAACTTGGTTTCCTACTGAGCAAGTTGAGGCCACCTAACTAGCTATGTGGTGTTAATTTGCTTTATATTAATAAAAAAAGAGAATCTACCAAGCTTAACAATTTTTATTTATATAAGTTAGTTTAACTAAAAATTTTGTTTTTATTAATATTTTTCAATTTTAATTTAGTGTATTTTTTTAAAATTGTAAATTTAATTTTTTTGGTATAATTAATCAATGAATGTTTTGGATTGTTCATTAAAATATATAAATTAATTAATTAAAAATACATATTAAATAAATAAACATCTCAATCAAAATTAATGTTAAACTAAAAAACCTATTAATTTAATTAAATTCTTTTTTATATTTTGATTTTATTTTAATTAAATTTAATAATAAAATTTTCAAAAACACTGTAATTTTTAGTTATTTAAAATATATAAATAAAATTTACACATTTAAAAAAAACCTTTTTACTCTAAGTTATACATATGGCACAATCCAAACTTATCATTATGAGAAATTGCTACCCAATCAAAATAGAGCCAAATAGTAGCAGAGTTACAGTCGGCGTTAGGTTACTTATCATGCTGTCCTTACCCCTCGTAGACACGAGTCGAGTCCTAACGTCTCGTGACTAACGCTGTCCTTATCCCTCTTAGACGCTAGTCGAGTCCTAATGTCTCGCTAGTCACCAGAGCCACAGAGCAAACTATCATTAGCCAATCGCCATTGATTCACTATTGCAACAAAGTATTTTGAAGATCGTTTTTAAAACTAAAGAAATGTGGTGTTAAAAATTTTATTTTCTATTTTAATTATTTTACATTAAAATTTACTATCAGTTAAATTGTTTTACATGTAAAATTTAATACAAAAATGGTATGAGACAAAAATATTTGTTAAAGTGGATGAAAATTTGTTGACTTTCATTTTTTTATATTTTTAATTGAGGACTTAGATTGATTCTCAAGGGAATATGCTTAACATATGTTTAGTTGTAATGCATTATAGAGTTTGTTAGATTGCATTGACTTTTAATACATTTAAAAAATTATATTCTTGCCACGTGGCTCCCCACCCTCTAATTTCCTTGGGATTTGAGATTATTCCAATTCTAATAAGTTACTCCATTTGTGCATTATTATTTATAACATTCATTTTAATTTTTTTATTTTTTTTTTTAAGTTAAAGTTGACCCATAACCTTTTTATACATGGTTAATATGGTAAATGTGTGCATTAGTAAGACATTTTTCTTGTTGCAATAGTTTTTTTTAATTATATTTATGAAGTTTTCGACTATATCAACCACATTAATATTTTTAATGTGGTTGTACTAGTTTAAGACAACTTTATATTTACGACAAAACATTTTGAAACAAAAATATTTGAAGACAAAACTTTATATTTAAGGCAATGACCATTTAAGACAAAACCCATTTAAAACAATTAACAATTAAGACAAAAATATATCAATTTAAACAATATTATCTAACAACTACAAAATTGACTGTGAAAGTGCGCCCTAAGTCCGCCAACTTGCAGGCTACCACTGTCTTGCACTTATACCGAGACTACTATTCCAGTTACCATTCATGTTATCTTATATAAATGCAACGATTTGTTGGGCTCTTCCTTTTGTGGGGATAGTTGACTCTGAAAAACGTGACAACTTTTCCTAGCAAGATTTCTCGGACATCGATTCCTCTTCTATCCCTTTGATCTCTATTGATACAATTAGAGAAAACTTGTTTCTCGTTGCATTTGACACTACTACAAGGAGGGGGATTTTAAAACAATTTTTTAAGACAAAAGAAACTTTTTGTCTTAAAATTTTCAATACGAAGTGTTAGTAAAAAAGGTAAGGTAAAGGATTAAGGGTCTATCTTTACGTTGTTGATGGGTTCTTCATGAACTGGAGCAATGGAGGTCGACATCAAATGATGGGATTTAGGGCGATGGAGACCGACAATGGAGGTGTTCTTCGTGAGGAGAGCAATGGAGGAACTTTTGCTGAATGTGGATAGGTAGTAACATAGTTGGAGTATTTTTCAGGGTCTCCATCAATTGTGATTTAATGTGTGTTTTTTGAATGTTTCATTTATTTTGAATGCTACTTCTATTCATTGGTTGATATTATCAACACATTGTTGTGTTAGAACTCCTAACTGTCATCGAAAACATGGATTAGATTCACCTAAAGGATTGTTGAAAAATGCAACAAGAAATTCTCAATTTGATTTTGTCTTTATTAAATGAGAAAATTTCAATTTCCACATCAGCAGATAACTTAGATGCAATTAACTTGTGTGATATGGCTTGTGTCGCCCAGTTTACTCAGTAAACTCGAGTTGGAGGAGTTATAGTTTAGTTGAGCATGTGTGATTGCTAATTTGTAGAAATCAAAGTCAATTATCTCAAGTTGTACTCAGTTAAACTAATTCTAACTATTGCAGGAATTGGTGGAAGGTTAGTTCTGTAGTGAGACTTCATTCAAACTCAACGATCATCTAGTTAACTGATCAATCATCCCAAAATAGCTAGTGCATGCACAAAAGTCGAGTTCCCCAGTTGTGGTGGATATTCTAAGGTAGTGTAACATCAGTTGTAGATTAGTCTTGAGTGTATAGGTGTTGCATGAAATAAAATGACCAACCTTGGGATTTGCACAATTCATTCTGGAAAAATTCCTAATAATAGGGGCCTAATTTCTCAAAGAATTGCGCAAGGAAATAGGGGCTCAAGCAGAGGTAGAAATTGATAATATTTTGGTCAGAGCTTCTTAGTGAGTAGAGAGATAGCTTATTAACTTGCAAGTTCTGCTTAGTTAAGCAAATCAATTGTAATACATCACTATTCATCATATTAATGCAAGAAAACATTGGGGTTTTTAACAGATTTGTTTTCCCTAGGAAAAATATTGTGTGCTTGTGTGTTATTTCTTTTTTCTTGTTTGAAACTTTTTTTCTAAATTGGGAATTAATTTCCATAGAGCAGTAGATTAGGTTTTTGTTTCATAATTTTGATTAAAAATTCATGAGCAGTTGCAAATATACACCATGATTTCTACATGGTACCATAGTAGGATTCATATTAGAGCAGGAATTTCGAAGTTATTTCTCAGGAGGCTTGAATTTGCATTTCAGTGTAGCAGGATCTCTTTAGAGCTAAGAAGGTGAACTTCAATGTGTTGAGGCTAGAGTATGCCTTGGAAGGAAACTCTAATTTCATCGCATGGAAGGATCACATGGAGGAGCTATTCTATCACAGTGTGTTGCTAGAATACATCAAGAGAGATGTTGCAAAACCAACGGAATCTGATGCTTAAAACCTTGCTTAGTGGAAAAAATATGTAGCCAAGGCAAGGAGAATAATATTGGAGGGAGTATAAGACCACATTATCACCAATATCCATGGGAAAGAAAATCCTTATGAAATGTGGTAGGCACTGACAGATCCAATCTAGAATAGTAGTGACCACGGGAAGTTGACACTCATGGATAAACTTTGAAATATCAAGATGCAGAAGAATGACACTATCTCGTAGCATCTTAGTAGGTTCACACAAGTTCTTTATGAGCTTGCATGAGTTGGTGTTACTGTTTCAGAGGATGACTTGGTAAGCCTAACCCTTCTAGGCCTTCCCAAGAGTTGGCATAACTATCAAGATTCAGTGAACAGGAGGGAGAAACTACCGAATTGGGAACACTTATGGTTTGATTTGGTACAAGAGGAAATAAGGCGAAATACTAGAGATAGGACCTCTTCCAATGGGCGAGGATGAAGAAAAAATTGCATTGGTTGGTAAGGGAAAGAAGGAAAAAGGGAAGAAATCTCAAACCAAACCAAAATCTAGCCAGGGGGGAAAGAAGAAAGATAAAAGAAATATATGTTTCCATTGTCATGAATATGAGCACTATGCACGAAGTGTCCACACAAAACGGTAAGCAAGAAGACCTTAGGAGGAGCGAAAAATTGAGAATTTATTTATTCATGTTTAGTATATATTATATTTGTCCACTTGTTTATTCTTAATAAAAATTGTTGTATATGAATACCCCTTCAACTCCCATGTCTACTCCCTTTTCCAATTTCCTTGCATCCCTAACTTCCCTTATTTCCTTGATGTTCCTAGTTTCAAACTAAAAGCCTAAAATTACATTGATAATAATTTCACATTCATTGTGTAGTCAGTCGAATTATTTGAAACTTCACTATTACGATCCCCTCTTACTTCCACCACATATCCAATAAGTTCTTTTATGTGTTAGAAAAGGTCAGTTAGTTTAGTGCATTTGGTCTTTTTGTTTCTTCAATGTCCCATATTAGGATTCCACACTTATATTTCCTCATTAATTCTCCCACATGGTGTGTACCAGTGCTACAGGATTTCCATGTTTTTCAAAGCCTCCACCTCATTCTTTATGCTCAAAGAGGATTGATGAGACAACAACTACCAAAGCCATTTTCCATCCCTTTGAAGGCTCTGTGCCTAGTAGTATTTTCTCTTTGCACTCATGAGGGTGTCATTGTCTAGTCACAAGGAACCCTGGAACATCTGATGCATCTCCAACTCCGGTCCTTGTGGAAATGCATTGTGATTTTCTTGCCATCACTCAAATCCACACTTATAGCTAGAATTTTACTACTATAAAAACCTATTTCCATTCAACTATACATTGTTCATAAAACCATAATTCAATACATATCCCCCACACAACTATTGGAGTTAATGTTATTCATGGTTAGGTTTTTCCCACACGCTGCATTGATAACTTGGGTGTTTTGCCTTGGAGTAGTCTGTTGTAACTGGAGGGGAACATGGTACCCCATATCCTCCTCCTCCCATCACTTTTTCCCAGTACTCTCATGAACTTTTCTACTTTTGAACTATTAGTTATCATTGCACTTGCCCATAAATTCCCCACGTGGGGAAATGGTTAAGGGAATGACTTGCGTATTTAACTCTGTCCAAGTTTTTTCCTTATTATCAACATCTTGTTATCAAAGGAATTGCATGGGAAATAGTTTGAATTTTCAACAATAGTAAAAATTACTAAACTAGTTCACATGCCACACGATATAAAGGAAACATAACAATCACCACAAAATCACACATTGCTAACTTCTAGAAAATGTTCACTCTTCTTCCTACACTAATATTAACATCAAGAGTTGTCTTTCTAGCACTCTAGTTGGTGTTCCTATTGTAAGGAATTATATTTTTGCATAATTTTCATAAAAATGATACATAATCCTGCAAAGAAATTGAAGTCCTAAGATGGTGACATGGAAATCTTTTGGTTTCAAACTAGAGAGAAAGTGCTTAGGATTTATGAGGAAGTCTTAGCATCCAATAGCTTGCATATAGTGAAATGGATGATTAGTTGTAATTGCATGGATCAAATACTACTAGAATGGGTTACTCCATTATTTAGGGTATACTAGATGTTTGAATACATGAAGAGGTTGAGATAAAAATGTTTCAAATGAGTACTCCTTCTTGCCACGATTGCAAAAGCTAAACAAAATATTGCAAGCTTTTCATTCAGGATACACACTGATTTCTGAAAATATTTCCATAGTGTAGGGTTAGCTAGTCAGTTCCTATAAGAAAGAGCTATATCATTTTTCCCATCTATCTAAAGAACATGTCCAGGAGATAATTTCGAAGGGAACACTCTTTGTTGTAAAGTGAAAACCTATGCAAGAGATTAGCAATGTATGATTTCATGATGTCTTTTTTATTTATTTTTATCTCTTGTTACTTGTGAACTATAGTATAGTAATATCAATATTGTAGAGGATTCATACTATTACTTAGGTAGTTTCATTTTATAATCAACTGCTCACTATTCTCTCAAGGGGAATAATTCATATCTCTATGCTTAGTATTATATGACTTTGTTTTGATATAAATATTTCTTGTTTATTATTTCAAGTTTTACAAGTCAATTTCAATAGACAATAATGGATAGATTTTCCTTCTCAAAGAAAGTCCTTTCTCTCTTTTCTCATCTTTAGCCATTGGTAGTTGGAATGGGTTGGGATTTTATGACTAGTAAGATAGCTACTCTGAGAAAAATGATGGAGCTTCTATGGAGAAGTAAATTGAATCAGTCAAGGCTAGACAATCTCTCTATTTATGAAAAACAAGGGGAAGAGTTGAGGATTTCATTAATTTAGAAAATTTGATGAAGTTGGGGGACATGTATCTCTTACTATTATGATTGTCTATTATTGGACATTGGAGAATAATAGACAATTTCCTGTAAGAATTTTTAGTGCAATATTTTATGCAATTGCAAATTTATTACATTGATTATCTTTGTGATCATCTCTGCTACCATTTGGATCTTTCCTACTTCGCTACTTGCACTAATTCTATTCAAAATTGTGACTCCAAAACTTGCTCATTATTTTTTGGTAAAAGGGAGACGATAGTCAATGAGCCTATTGATGGAAGTTTTGGCTAATCTGCGTACACACTTTTTATTAAATAAATTTGGATCTTGGATCCGATAGGAATAGTGATTGAGGCATAATTTTTTTGATATGTGGAGATCATTTTAAATCTACTTTTAATATCCAATGTCTTATTCTCTATGTTAAACTTCATATTTAAGATTTGTTCTTTATGTTATTAGATTTTATTTACATTTTTTCTCACTTTGCGATACTAATAAATTTGATGCATTTTGTCTTTCATTATTTTTGGATCATCTTATACACATGCAAGGCAAATATTGGAAATAAATATAAGAGAAATATTTAATGAATATTTTTTTTAAAATTTTTAATATAAACATCATTCTAGATTAATTTTTTAAAATTTTGAAAAGAAAAAAGAAATGTGTTAATCATATTAAGATGTATATTCCCTAATTTTATTTATTGAATTTTATAGAAACAATTTTAATAAACTGTTAATACGCCCTGATTGTATATATTAGTAGCTGGATAATGTATTTTGTTTTTTTTTTCCAAAGAAAAAATCAAACTTTTTATAACCAAAATAAAAAGTTACATAGTATATGCCTAAGCATTCATTTTGCTGTATGATTTGAAAATCATAGAGCTCCACAGGATGTGACTATAAGTCCTATCCAAAAAACATGAAGAAAAATATAAACCACTGATCTGAAGCATGGACCTCCTCATATTGAGGAAAACAACCCATGTCCCCAGATTAAAGAACAATGTATATCAGTTTAATACAGTGTCTGAAAATCTCCATGAAAAGGAAAAAAAAACGATGCTTCCACTTCCCAGGTCTCCTCATAGAGGAAAACAACCCAAACAGGAAGGAAAACAAAACCATCAGAAGTCTGAATTTTAAAAAGATCATAAAAACAGTGACATGTGAGATAATAATCATAGAGTCAGCTGAAAACAAAAAATCAGGTTGTGCTATAGGCCTAAAGAGTCCATATTAAGAACTGGCTATGTATATGGTGGCTGATACGACACATGGATCTCTCCCTGGTCCTCGTCTACTATTCTCCAACTGCCGATATCTTGTTGCAGACCCTCTTTAGAAAGCCTGTCTGCTGCATCATTGCGATCCCTGTAGATGTGGCAAAGAGAAAAAACATTAAAGGAGTACTTTAACTGTTTTGGGTCTTCTAATAAAGGTAATAAGATATAGTTTTGACATCTGCTTTTTCCATTGAACCATGTTATAACATTCAGTGAGTCCCCGAAGATCTGAACCGTGAATATGTTCCTGTGAATAAGCCAACATAGAAGCAGTTTAAGGGCAAACAACTCCGCGAAATTATTTATACCAGTTCCTAGGCCCACTGAGGCTTTAAAGCACCTGTTTTGGTTTATGTGTATTACCAGCCCGACTCCTACTCTGTTGTTTTGGGAGGCCCCATCGAAATATGCCCAAGGTATGCCTTCCTTGATTTGTTCCTCTATAGCTTGTCTGGGCATGGTCTTGTACTTGGCTCAGGGATATTGGTGTATATTGACGTACGTTGAATTGCAATAGCCTCATGACGGGTGTGCATATCCAAAAATATGCACCTATTCCTAGCTATCCAGATGCCCCATGTTATGATGAGGGGTAAATTCCACAAGTTCCCCTCCGGATAGAGTTGCCACCATTTTTGCCAAACATCTGGGAAAGATTCCCCTTCCCAAACTACATTCTTTTGGATAAGCTTCCTAACCTCCAACCCACCCTTTTAACAACCAAGAAATCTATAAATAGATGCCTTGTTGTTTTGGAATCATTTTTGCATAGTGAGCATCTCCCCGGTCCTGACTTGTATCTGGCTTGTAGAATGTCCCATGTTGGAACCTTCCGCTTGAGGATGCACCAAAAGAAAAGTCTAGCTTTTGCAGGGCTTTTTAGCTTCCACAAGTGTTTGGCCCACCATTCTGGTTCCCCCATCCTTTCTTTGACATAAGGAATTTATATCCAAATTTTGGAGAATAGGATCCGGATTCTGCATGAGCCCACACCAGCTGATCCGATCTGTCTCTCAGTCTCACATTTGACTTTGAGAGCTCTTGAATAAAAACCTTCCATTCATCCCACCATTGAGGCATCAGATCCAATTCCTCCCCTGATAGCCACGCTTGCCCCCAAATAGTGGAGTGACCTTGTTTCTCGATCTGGTTGAGGAAATAAACACCTTTAGAGTCGAGTTGCATAATAAGGTCTGGGGATAGTGCAAAATTTTCATTACAGCCTACCCAGGGATCTTTCCCTATCTGAAGGTTCTCCCTGTTCCCAACCTACCAAGACAAACCTTGCTCAATGATCTTGAAAGCGTCTATGGTAGCCTTCTAAACAACAGATACATTCCCTTTTTTCTTAATTAGGTTTCTTATCCAATCTTCTAGTTAATATATTTCCTTTTCACCACCATCGTCCACAGGTTTTCCATCTTAATTATCCTCCATCCTGATTTTGCTGCTAATGAAGGCTCGAAAGCTGTGAGGTCTTTTATTCCCCAACCTCCCCATTCTTTTGGTCTTGCCACCTTTTCCCATGCCACCCAAGGTAGGACCGATTCCTCCTTAGATCCTAGCCAGAGAAATCTGCTGCATATCCTTCTTATGTTCTCCATAATGCCTTTCGGAACCCATGTCAAAGTTGCCAAATAAACTCGGGTTGCTAGGACAGATTTGATGAGGGTCAACCTTTCGGCCCTTGAAAGCCACTTGAAACTCCAATGTGTAATCCTGGCTTCTATTTTTGCTATTAGCCAGTTCCAGTCCTGTTTCCGATAGGCATTCAGTTTCAACTAGAAACCTGGATATTTAAAATGGATCATCAAGTTTATGAACTTCAAAGGGTAAAAATGCTGAAATTTGGGTTATCTCCTGCCTATTAAAGCCTTCCAGGATCAACTAAGATTTCCTTTGGTTCACTTGCATTCCTGTGGCTTTCATTAATAGGTATAGAATCCTCTTGAGTTCCTTTATTTCATTTATATTCCTGTAACTGAAGAGTCATATGTCATCTACAAATAATATATGAGAGATAAACAGATTTATCGCCACTTCCAAACCGCTTATAGCTCCATCCAATTTTGCCTTTTGCACTAATTGGCTCAGACCGAGCAGAGGCGAAAGAGGGCACCCTTGTCTCAAACCCCTTTGCCCTTTGAAAAAAGAAGAAGCAACTCCATTTATCAATACCGCGAAACTATCACTTGTAATACATCCCATGATCCAATTGATAAATTCGACTTTGAATCCTAGACAAGTTAGTAACATACGGATATAGATCCAACTTATTCTATCATAGGCATTGGATAAATCTATTTTAATGACTACCCCTTTCCTCTTCTTCTGTTTGACACTATGAATTGTTTCCTGAGCTACCTTGATAGCCTCATGGATTTGTCTTCCATCCAAGTATCCAAACTGTTCTTTTGATATGCATCTTGACAGAATGGATTTCAACCGGACCACTATCACTTTATCAATTATTTTATAAATGCAATTACATAGTGAGATTGGCCTGAAGTATTCAAAAGAGCGTGGATCTTCTTTTTTTAGGATTAGGGCTACGAAAGTTGAGTTAAAAGGTGGGTAAATAGTGCATTTCCTCTTGGATTCTTCGACCACCTCCATCACTTCCTGTCCAATTTGATCGAAGAAGTGTTGGAATATTTCAATTGCCCACCCATCTAGACTCAAACTATTGTCCTTTGCCATTGATTTAATGATGCTCTCAACTTCCTCCTTCATGACTTCTCCCATCAGATCCACCACTTCTTCCTCATCCACATAGCGGGGAAAGCATTGGGCTGTCCTGATAACCTCTGCCAGTGTCACTTCCGCTTATCTAGTGAAAAGCTTTTGGAAATGGCTTCTCCCCATATGAGACAGAGTTTCAAAAGAGTTTGCTTCTCTGCCTTCTTCATCCTTTAGTTTCCAGATTGTGTTTGAGTTCTTCCTTCCTCTAGCATAATTATGGAAAAATTTAGTGTTTTCATCTCCTGCCTTCAGCCAAATGGCTTTACTTTTCAGCCTCCATTCCTCCTTTCTTGTTAGAATGATTTTACTTCGTTGTCCTTCCAGCAACAATATTCTATCTTTTTTCTCCTGGGTTTCATAGCCATCTGATTCAAGACTTTCCAAGTCTTGGAGTTCTAGTCCAATTTTATTTAGATCTTCATCCTGTTTTTGTTTCCTAGCCTTCAACCACTCCACTGTTTCTTTTTTTAGCCTCTTGAGGTTTTCTATGAACAGGAAGCCTTTTTCTTCAGTGTCATTTATTCTTAGAGGTCTCCAAGTTTCTCTGAAAAGCTTATTAAAAGAGTCCTCTTGCAACCATGAGGAGTTGAATTTAAAAGGGGATGTCGACTTTTTAGGAGGCTTGGATAGCTCAAGAAGAATTGGAAGGTGATCCGAGTTTCCTCCCTCTCCTACCCATTGATGGAAGGCAGGGATCCTTGAGGCTATCTCTTCACACAAGAGGAACCGATCCAGTCTTTTTGTAATTCTGGAAACCCCTATTCTTCGATTCCTCCATTTAGGCCTTATTTTCAACAGGTTAATATCCATAAAATTGTGAGAGTTAAGTAAATTGAGGAAAAAATATGATAACGAGTCTTCTCTAGCTGATGGGCCATAGTTTCAGCAGTTCTAATAGAGAAGTTAAGGTCACCACCTACCACCAGGTTTGGATTCCTCATCATCGATTTGGAAAGTAGAGAATTCTAGAATGCAGCTCTCCCTTGACATGGACCATAGATATTGACTATCAATAGGGGGACACCTAGCTCTGAGGATAGGACTTCCATCCCCATTGCATGCTCCATCCCCCAAAGATTCCTCAATTTTAATTTTCCTTCCCTGATGCCCATGGCTATGCCTCCCGAGTGTCCTATGGAATCCATTGCCTGAAAATTCCACCCTGGGAGAAGGGATGATAAAACATTCGTGACTTCTTCACCCCTGCCTAAAGTTTCTTGCAACAGTAGGATATCCGGATTGTACCGATGGACAATTTCTTTGAGAGACAAATTTTTAGGTTTATTGGCTAAATCCCTATAGTTCCAGGAGAGAAAGATCATTTTTCAACCTCCACAGAGGGCTTCGCTACTCTAAGAACCCCAGAAATTGAAATTTGTTTTCCATCGACAATATCTATCTTAGCTCTCACCTGAGCTTTTGACAGATCAGATTTCCTACCTCTCGTTTTCCGCTTATTACTCAGGGACAAGTCCATACCCAAAACCCCATAGTCTCCAAAGGAGGCAGTTTTTTGTCATGAGAATGGAGGTAATAATATTTTGAACCCGAGAGTGAACCTTTCCTCACTCCCTCCTCCTCACCCGGAACCCCCTCATAGTTCATATCTAACTTGGGAATAGATGTTATGATGTTATCCATGTGTATAATCAGAACCAGATATAGGGCAAGTACTAACATGAGCACAAGAATTTAAGCTAACATCTTTTATAGATAAATATGGAGAAAGGGATGTAATGCTTAAGTCCAGTCACATACCCTTTGTGTCTTCAGTGCTGGGAGCTGCAGGTGCTTATGTGGTACCCTGGACTCACTTCTCTAGCTCTTGAGGCTGTGTAGGGAGGGAATCCAGAACGGGGGTCTCCTGCTGAACTGCATCCTCTACTCTTTTCCTCCTGTGGCCTATCCATTTCCATGTGATCCAACCCTGATCCTTCTTTGAAAGCGAAGTCCTTAACTTCTCTGCTTTCGTCGATTCCTCCTCGGCTTTCCTCTGTTTCCGCCTATGCCGATATCCTAGAGGACAGTCTCTTGCCAAGTGTCCATAAACATGACATCTATGGCATTGAAATGGCATATGTTCATAATCCAGAGGTTGAACATAGATGAACTCTTTATATTGAATCTTTATATCTTCCACTAGTCCTTCCCTTGGGTTCAGTCTCACCAGTATCTGAGCCATCGCCTTGTCCTTCGACTGGATGAAGGACATGTCTGTTTCCAAATATGTTTCGATATGGTTCCCAATGGATTTTAAGACTGATTTTACCCACAAGAAAGGTGGTAACCTAGGTACGCGTACCCAAACAGGAATGTCCTCCACCTTCTCGTGTTGTGCATCAAACATTACAGGGTGGCTACCAAAAGCCCAGTGCTTCCCCAGGACCTAATCCACTGCCTCTTTCTCTTCGAATTTATCATAAACCATGCTTTTGCCAAGGATGTTACCTGGAAACCCTTATCAGGAGCCAATTTCCATTGCTGCATGGCCTAATTTTGAATAAACTGGACTGAATGTTCCTTCCCCCTTGCTCTACCCACCAAGGTAAGCTCAGCCACTTCGATGGCTTCATCTATCTGGACGACCATACCTAGCTAGGTTATTATTTTTTGCTTTTTCCTCTTTTCCCCCATCTGCCTCTTGGCTGGCCCTTCCTCCCTGTTCTGAGCAGGTGCTGCACCATTTGCTAATCCCTCCTGCTGTGAGCCTGAATTCTTCCCTAAGCCGGTGATAGGGTTCCCTCTTTCTTCCCTTACTGCTGATGTTCTGCTTCCAAACTCTTCGATTATGCCTTCTGATACCCCCAAACCTCTTGCCTTCTCGGAAAAGCCTGCTCCTCCTTCATAATCTAAGATCTCCTTCCTGAGGTCCGAACCCCGTCCAAACCCTAAATCCTCCTTCCCAAAATGTGTCCTGGGTTTTTTTGGGTCCCAACCAAAATGATCCTTTCTGGCAGCCGACGGCTGATCTGCATCTATATACCCTAAATTTTCCTTTAACCCGCAACCTGGGCTATTTCCCGTCGATTTTCTCAACCCACAATTGTAAACGATATCCTCAAGACCTCCAGAGAAGAAATGGTTAAGCGGGAGGGATTTCTCTGTACATACTTGGTGAATTTGCTGGCCTTCCGCTTGCTTGAATGCTGCTGACTAGATTCTTGTCTCCTGTAGTGGAGAAATCGCTGAAGCTCCCTGGCCGCTCAAAAAGGCTAGCCCTAAGCTCTCCTCCGGAAAACCTAGTGATTTTATTTGATTCCAGGTCACCTCCGAGCCTGATTTAGCTTTCCCAGAGCGTCCAACTGGCTTGATATATCTTTCAATGTTTTGTTCAGTAACCTCCAAACCCCAAACCGACAAAATGTCTCCCGATTCGGGATTAAGATCTATGGCATCACTGGGTTTGACCATTTTTAACAGATTTATTGCAGGTAACAGCGAGCAAACCCAAGGCCGCAAATAGTCTGTTCCGAAACCCTTCGTTGTCAAGATGTAGCCGCGAATAGCTCAGGGAAAGTGACAGCGAAAAACCTAACGTGAAACTAAACTCCGTGATGCTTTTGGCTGCCATTTTCTATGGGGAACCATCTGCGGTTCACGTTCCCAGGTGTCTTGTCTACGGTCCTTCTAGCTCTCCCTGCCTGTTCTCCACACTTGCCGCCTGCATGCTTGATCTTTCAGCTGTCAGCTTCCCGTACACCTGCCTGTCAAGATCGTAGCCTCCTTGCCCCCCACCCGCTGAGCCCTAGGTCGTCGACACTGCAACGCTAGCTCCAAACCCCAGCTCCCATCACCTTCGCCTTCCGGATAATGTATTTTCTTAAATCCAATAATTATGTGCATTAATAAGTTTTCACATTAACAACAATTGCAAAACTATAAAAAAAAGAACACCTCTCCCAACTCCTAATTTCATCCATGATTTTTCTAAATCATTACTTGCCAAACTCAAATTAAAAATTATTTAGAAATCAAGTAATAAAATTTTCAATCCTGAAAATATTTAAATAACTTTTTTACGGTCAAAATGTTAAAATGTATTTAACATTGAAAAAACTTGAATATCCAAAATTCTAAAATTCGACAATTGTAATCTAAATGTTCAAAAGTTTATATTTTGTACAACTAAATTTAAGACGATAAAAATAGCAGAAACGAAGAGAAAAATAAGAAGAAATATTACTCGAAAGTGATTTTGTGCGGAATAATCATATGGATAAGTTTGAAGCTGTTTTGTTGCACTCACCAAGCAGTTGGAGCAACTGGCGGTGGATATAACTTTGTCTTGTTGAACGAGACCGTTAATCTCCTGTCGTAAAGAAACAACCCGGCCCTTTCGCGAATCTCTGTATTGATGCAGAAACTTCAGTAGGCAGGTTGGAAATTTTTAAAATTGCTATCTAATCGTTATAGTTAAAAGTTGGTCTATTTTGGAATATGTTTTTTATAAATTGCTATCTAATAGTTGTGGGTAAAAGTGTGCTATTTTGGAATATGCTTTTTATAAATTTTAGTTTATAAATTTTTATTATGCAGATTGTAAGGTTTTAATTTTATAGAATTTTATATAATAATTTCTATAAAATTTTAGGTGCTTTTTAGATATGGTATGTATTTTTTTTTTGTAATTTTTTGAATATGTTTCTCTTTACAGTATTTTTTAAAGTATATGGACAAAATATGATGATATAATGGTTGCAAATATGTTTATGATAATTGTACTTGTACATAATATAAACTAGGTTTTTTTCATCTGAAAATAAAACACAAAAAATTAGATAATATTTACAATAGTATGAAATCAATTGTCAATATTTATTCCCAAAAAATTATGTCATTTTAATTAAATCGATTAATTGAAAAATGTTATATGAAATGAGTCATGGTTTTGTGTTGGAATAAATTCTATTTACATAGGAATCTCCATGGTTAAGAATCTTATCAATGTTGTATTGTTTTCAATGTATATATGTTTAACTTATCTATTAAGTGTATCATGAAGTGTTAGGTTACTTATTATAGATTGACTTCATGGTTAAAGATTTTGTTTCATGTTGTATTGTTTTAATATATATATATATATATATATATATACTAAATGTATCTAAGAAGTGTTTTGATGCTGATTATGAATTGAAGTTTATTTGCATTTACCAATCATTTAATTTATATAGGTGCACTAGTTTGTACTTTAACTAAGGTTTTTGTTTTTTATTAGTATTTTTTTAGTTTTAGTTTGGTGTAGAACTTAGTATAAGATTATTTAAAAATGTAAATTTGGTTTTTTGGCATAGTTAATTAATCGATGTTTTGGGTTGTTTTTTAAAAATATATAAATTAATTAATTTAATATATAATATATATATATATATATAATCTATTAAGTAAGGGATAGCTCAAATGGTCAGTTCCCTTAAAAGCACTTTCCCAGTTTGGGAGTCACGTGGTCAAATCTCTCGACGCCCTTTACCTTTATAGAATGGCCGACAAAATCCATTCAGGTGGAATGCCCGATAATTTCGCGTGGATATATATATATAAATTATATATATATATATATATATATATATATATATATATAATTTATTTTTAATATAATAATAAGTTATTTTAAATTGAAAATATAGAGAAAAATAAAAAATAAAAAGGAAAAGGAAATAAATCTAAAAACAAAAAATTAATAACTAATATAAATGGAGTTACTAAAAAACCCATAATAAGACCTCAACCAATCACTTTACCAATAAATAAATTTAAATAATGATAAAAAATTGAATTTCTAATATTAAACTATAGATAAACGACAATATTTTTTAATCAAAAACAAATTAATATATAAATTAAAACAAAAATAAATGCTTAGATATAATAAATAAATTAAAAAACATCTTAATCAAAATTTGTGTTAAATTAGATGGTAATGATCGAAGTCTGGAAGCGAGACGGAGGGAAGCGACGATGTTCAACAGTTAGGGTTAGGGTTTTCCGCAGGGTTTGCGTTTGGTAGACTTGAGATTGGGGCAAGGCTCAGGTAAAGACTACAGCCACCTACATTATATCAGGACAAGATAGAGTCACGGGCCGTTGGGGCAGGAGGACAGGCCCTGGGCTGTGCTGACAAAGAACGGAACCGGCTTGGGGGGAGCGATCCCCTCCTACAAAAACGTAACGACGGGCGAGGCAAGCAGGAATGGAACGACCAGATTCACAAGAAAATGAAGTAAGGATGCCCTGGTCATGGGGCTCGGTGGCAAGCTGGGTTGGGAAACAAATGTCTACCCCGAGCAACGAAAAAACCCAGGTTTGTAGTCCCAAATAACAAACTAGAAGAATATAGAGGATATATGAAAGACCATTCTCTGATTTGCAAGTTTATAGGGGCGTGGCCGTCAGAGAAAGAACTGACAAAATGGACACAACAGAGATGGCAACCTAAAGGACATATTGACCTAAAATTAGGTGCTAAAGATTTCTTCTCAGTCATTTTCTCTAACCTGGATGATAAGGAGAGGGTTTTCGATGATGGACCCTATTTCTTCAACAATGCAGGTCTCTTTATGAGGCATTGGGAAGAATGCTACAACCCAGATAAGGAGAAAATGTTGGCAGCACCAATATGGGTCCGGCTTTTCAGACTCCCAATTGAGTTTTGGGATCCAGAAATCCTGGAAGGTATTGGGAACTCAATTGGGACCTTTGTCAAAGTAGCAGACACCACTAGTAAAGGCAGATACACCTCTTATGAAAGGATCTATGTATACATGAACATCACAGAACCGCTCCCTGATTGTATTGAGGTGGAATACCATGATGAAGTATGGTAGCAACCAGTGGATTATGAGCACATTCCATTCCGCTGTAGAAGATGTCATGAATACGACCACCTCTTCAGATCCTGCCCATTGATCGCAGCTGCGTCACCACCAGAAACAAGGAAGGAGGACAAATCGAAGAAGGAGGAAGAAACGGGCAAGGACAAAGAGGATGGTTTTTCAGAAGTGCACCGACGAAAAAAATCTCAAAGAGGACCGACCAGTTTTAAAACACCTTCCAAGGAATCAGTTCAGGTAAATCAAAATAAGTTTGCGGCTCTACAAGAAGAGGAAATGGACGAAGAAGGGGAAGAAAGGGGTGAAGAACCAATAGAACCTAAAAATATAGACAAAGGGAAAAGTAAGGCATAAGCTACGATAGGGCAGGAAAATGAAGGGGATGAGACAGAAACCCAACAAGAGCATATCCAAATGGAGATCGACCCCCAAAAAGACAATGACAATGAAGAAGAACAGGGCATGAAAATACTACTGCAAGAATGGAGGCATCTGGATGAGAGGTTCATCCCAGAAGATCAGAAGCAATTATACAAAGACAAGTTCCAACGATACAAGGAGAAACGTGGATCAATCATAGTTAGTCAGCCAGAGCACCTAGGATCGCAAGGGGGACAAAGCACAGAAACAGGAACTACAGGGAAAGGAGGAAGAAAACGGGGAAGAAGTACCATGAGCGAATCCATTCAGATGGTAGCAGAAATGCTGGTGAACTCGGGAAGGGTTGTGCCTATGTCAGAGGTATTGCAACAACCCATCAAATTGTTGAAATGATTATTACAACTTGGAATATTAGAGGGCTGAATAGTAAGGGGAAACAAAGATACTTGAAGGAGAGACTTAGGAAGGATAAACCTAATATAAAGATAATACAGGAAACAAAGATCAGAGAACAGAAACTGAAAAAAATCATGGGCAAATTTAAACCTCATTACAAAATAATAGGCCAAGATGCCACAAGAAGTGCTGGGGGCTTGGCAATACTCTTGAACCCTGAGGAGGTTCAGTTTGAAGATTAGGTAAGTTTACCTAGAATTCTATCAGGGAAATTCAGGAACATTGGATCCTGGGAATGGGTTCTCATCACAAGAGTGTATGGGCTGCCTGTACCAGAACTTGGAAAAAACCTAGAGTCTTTTCTTAGACAACCCAAGGATTGTAGGAGGAGACTTCAACATGATCACATCATTGAGTGAAAAGAGAGGAGGTCTCAGAACGTCAGACATGGATATGGAAGCCTTCTGTGACATGATCAATGAACAAAGGTTGGTTGACAACCCAATGATAAATGAGACTTACACATGGAACAACAGAAGAGGAGGCACCCACCAAATTGCCTTGCGGTTAGACCGATTCCTTAGATCTGAACAGGTAACTAACCAGGACATTTTTGTAGAAGCCATGATCCTCCCGGGAATGGGTTCCGACCACTAGCCAATCAAACTTGAAATTGATCTCAAAGGTAGCCCCGAAAAGTGCCCTTTCAGGTTTGAGGCTTTCTAGCTCAGAGATTAGAAGTTCATGACAAAAGTAGAGGAATGGTGGAGACAAAGTTAGCAGAGGGGGAGAAGCAGAATGTAAACCTTCCAATTGAAATTAAAGGAAATAAAAGAGAAAATTAAAAAATAGAACAAAGTTCGGGAATATCTTCAAATATCAGCAGCAACTAGCCCAGAGAATGATGAGAATTCAACAAGAAATCATAACAGCAGGAAGGAGCAAAGAACTAGCTAGAGAGGAAGGGGTCCTGATTAGCCAAATTGAAGAAAGAAGGATACAAGAAGAGATTCTATGGAGACAAAAATCAAGAGTGAATTGGTTAAAAGAGGGAGAAAGGAATACGAAGTTCTTCCATCAGGCTATGATCCAACAGAGACAGAGAAATATAATCTTCTCTATAAAGAATGCAGAAGGAACTCGCCTAACTCAGCATGAAGAGATGGAACATACCCTGGTCAACCACTTTAAAGACCTCCTTACTGAACCCCAAGAGGAATGACAAGCAGCTATCAGGAGAGTCTGCAACGAGATTCCAAGCTTGATTACCAGAGATCAAAACCTTGCTCTAATGAGGGCAGCTACCCTGGAGGAAGTCGAAGAGATTGTGAAAGGGATGAAGAAGAATAAAGCCCCAGGACCTAATGGTTTCACAATGGAATTCTATCAAGCGGGTTGGAAATTCATGGGGCAAGACATTCTAGACGTGGTCGAAGAATCATAAAGAAACCAAAAGGTATGTCCTTGCTTAATCGCTACTCTTTTGTCTCTTATTCCTAAAACTGCTAAATCTGAAGATCCCCAAGGTTTTAGACCTATTACCCTTTGTAATATGATCTATAAAATTATTGCAACCCTTTTGGCCAAAATACTTAAGCCCATTCTTTCCAGTATTATTTCTCCTGAGCAAACAGGATTTGTGGAAGGGCGTCAAATTCTTGATGGTTTGATAACATCAGAAGAAGTGGTGCACTCTTTGAAAAAAAAAGAGGGATGATGATCAAACTGGACCTTTCTAAGGCCTATGATTGTCTGAATTGGGAATACCTTAAATCAGTGCTAGCTGCCTTTGGTTTCTGTAACAGATGGATCGGTTGGGTATCAGATATGATCTCCACCCGATTTTCTCCATTCTCTTAAATGGAACGCCAACTACCACCTTCAATGCCTCTAGAGGCTTGAGACAAGGGGATCCCCTATCTCCCTTCCTTTTCATCATTGTGGCAGAAGGGCTAGGGAGATATATTAAAAAGGAATTGCAGGAGGGAAAAATCAAAGGGCTCTGGATTTGGGGGAATGATATACCGATCACCCACTAGCAATTTGTAGACAACATCATGCTGTTTTGTGCAGTATCTCTCAGGGAAGTAAAAAGAATGAAAGGTATCCTGGATCTCTTCATGGAAGCATCGGGTACTCAAATCAACAGGGAGAAATCTTTCACCTACTTCTTTAACACAACTGGAAATGTCAAAACTTATCTGACAAGAATCCTAGGATTTAGATCTGGAGACCTCCCCACCAAATATCTTGGCACCCCGCTAGCTCTAAATCCTCTAAATATGGCTAGTTGGCAACAAACCATTAAGAGAATTACTGGAAGGCTGGAAAATTGGTCTTCCAGAACCCTAAATCTAGTAGGAAGAGTAGTCTTGGTCAAGGCTGTACTACAAGCCATACCGATTTACTAGCTCTTGGCAATAGCAGCCCCTAAAGGAGCATGTGCCAAAATGGTGGAGATTTTCAAAAAATTCCTCTGGGGAGGTCTGAAGCAACAGAAGAAATGGGCTTTAATATCCTGGCAAGGTCTGACCAAGAGTAAAGATGAAGGGGGATTAGGCTTAAGGGATCCCTACACTATGAACCAAATAATGGGGGAAAAGCTTTGGTGGAGATGGATGGCGGGAGGGGATGACCTATGGAAAAGAATCTGAATGAAGAAATACAACATTCCAGTAAACACAACAGATATCTTAAGAATCAGGGAAATTCCAAGGGGCTCTTCGATTTGGAACTTGGCCAGTCAGAACAGAGACATAATACCCAAGCATGCCTTCTAGGAAATAAGGGATGGAAGATCAGTTAAATTCTGAGAAGAAGCCTGGCAACAGAGAGAGAAATGAATGGAATACAGGGTCTAGGAAACACCTATCAGATGTAAAAAGAAGCGGGTTTAAATTATGTAAGAGAGTTCTGGAAAGAAGAACACTTGGAGGAGTACTAGAGAATATGGAAAAACTCGGAAGAATGGGACCAAACAATAGATGGGGAACAGAGGGAGCTATATATGAAAGAATTGAAGGCAAGGAAAATGGCTATTAGAATAGACCCATATATACTGAGATGGGGACATTCAATGAAAGGAACATTCACGATCAAGGAAGCCTATAACCTTACCATGGAGCTAGAACAAGATGACCTGAAACCCCTCTGGAAACAAATTTGGAAAGGAAATTGGTGGCCAAAAGTTTCCAACTTCCTCTAGCTAATGTGCAAGGGCCAAATTTTGACTTGGGGCCAACTATAAAAACGAGGAATTCAGGGACCACCCCGCTGCAGTCTCTGTAAACAGGGCCTGGAAAATACTGAACACCTTATGAACTCTTGTCATTTTTGCCATAAACAATGGGAAGATATGCAGTGGGTCTTTGGAAGGACGAACATAGAAAATAGATCCTCAGAACATCAAAGAAACAATCCATCAATGGGGACGCGGTCAATTCACCTGCTGAGTGGTGAACAAAGCATGGAGTCTAGCTGTTGGTTTGAATTTGTGGATGATATGGAAGGAAAGAAACCATAGAATCTTTCAAAACAAAGAACTAACTCAAACACAAGTTTGGAGAAGAACCCTGGACCATAAAAGAGAAACCATTCTAGCGGAAACATGGAGTCAAGAGGATTGGAAGACAACGCCCAGTGAAGAATGGATCTTGGCCAAACTAAACCTCGATTAAGGAATGGTAGCCCCCTAGAAATGGAAACCTTCAGACACAAACAGAGCGAGTCCTCACCATTTCTCACACCCCATTGCTGGTTTTATTAAACTAAATTTCGATGGGGCCTCCAAAGGTAACCCATGGTTGGCGGGGCTTGGAGGCATCTTCCAGGACGATCAAGGTAGAACAAGATGGGTATACTCAGCTCAGGGAAGGGTTATGAGCAATAACGAAGCAGAGCTTATGGCAGTTTGACAAGGTTTGGAAACAACGATAAGACTTGGATATAACCACTTGGAAGTGGAAGGAGACTCCCAACTAGTCATTGAAATGATGAGGAAATTAAATAATGGAAAGACCTGGGATAAGATTGCGAAAAGTTGGAGAACGGCAAGTCTAGTCCAAGACCTGGGAGGCCTAATAAAGTGGTTCGAATATATGATCATACATCATGTAAAGAGGGAAGGTAACAGAGCGGAATATTTCCTAGCCAACTGTGGAAGCAATGAGCAAAGAGGGAATCTGGAAGTATCTAGCCATTACAAATTGAGGACCCCCGATTGGACCCCCTCAAGGCCATACTAGACCAGGATAACCATGATGCCACGAACTCAATATAGCAGGCACAGGGGACCCCCGATCGGGGTGATGAAGTGGGATGGCATAGGCATAATGACTGACAGGGGGAGAGGATGGCCAGGACCGCCGACCATTGCCCACATGCTTGTATAGTAGGGCGTGGTGGCGTTCTGCATGACTGTGGGACAACCCAACGAGAGAAGTGGCATAAGGTGGGTTATTATGAGGAGAGAGGGTGGCAAGAATGATGGAAACAGAAGGATGGGACGTAAGGTAGATGTGAAAGGATATGTGAGGGTGGTAAGAGTTGGGAGGATGAATAGATCGCGGAACAAGGAAGTTGGGAGCAAGGCAGCACAGACGTGGGGAGCTTCTTTGATCGAGCATATTGAATCTGGGTATGTTTCCTCTCATTTCTTACCTATAATTCCCAATGAGAATTATAGTATGTTGAGCAAGGGTGGCGAGCTCGGGCACTTTGGGAAGGGGTTGCGAAAGGACATGCCTGAGAACAGGGATGAGGGGTAGAGAGATAGCCTAGAACCACTGCATATTAGGAGCTAGGACATAGGCGCGACCAGGGAGTGCAAATCTATGATAAAGGGTTGTCCCTGGGAAGCTAAGGATTTGAATTCTCGGGAGGAATGGAGGTTAGACTACACGGCCTCTTTCCTTAGATGGTGGTGGGAGCGGGCTATGACACTTTAGGGCGACAGGGACGGGCTAAGCTGGGTGGGAAGTTTTAGAATGAAAGAGATGCTGAAGGAATGGAAGGGTGAAAATTTTCCTAATCTAATGTTTTATGTTGATAACTGTAAACAAGATTTTGATAAAGATGTGATGGCTCGCCTAGGCAAAGGTAGGGGCTGTGGAGGTTGAGGGCGCTCGAGCCAGGTAGCAAAAGAACCTAGCAACTCAAAGATAGTAGAGCCCAGAAAGGGTAGGAAACCCATCTAGGTGGCAGTCAATGAGGTCCCAGAGCATATAAAGTAGGAACGGATGCCGGTATCCGCAAGTTGATTCAACAGATGGAAGCCAGCATAATGGAGGAACACTCTGAACTAGAAATGGAAGAATGGGGGGAACTCGTCCCTAACCCTAAGAATATTAGGGGCAAGATGTCTCAATTTAAACAAACCTTGCACCTATATTGGGTCATGAAGTGATTGCTAGCCAGAGCTCTAGAATAGGTGGCAATGGAGATGGCAGAAATCACCCAAGGCATGCCCAACCTCAAAAAAGATATGAAGAACATGCAAATTCTGTTTTTTATGTAGGATAGTAAGCTGGATAAGACCCTAAATAGACTTATGGAGCTGTCTCCGGTGCCGGGTGACTCCGCTGCAGCACCGACCATCATGGATTCTAATAAAGATGATAACAAGGACTAGTATTTTACTTTTCAGGTTTTGTCGGACTTTTTAGCAGATGGCCTTTACATTTCTTGTCTTAATATGTATGTTCAGATCTTAAACTATGTTTCTAGTTGTGAAGTGTATCTAGCTTGGGTAGAAAGACTTGTTAACTTTTGCTACTAGATGGCATATAACAGTGTCAAGTGGCCAACAGACTTGGTTTCCCATTTGGGCAAGTTGAGGCCACCCAAATTTTGTATATGGAACAACTTGCTTTATAAATAGAATAAAAAATCCCCCATAGCTTAATTTTTTTTTTTAATTAAAAAAACCCAATTAATTAAATTTTATTTTATTTTAATTAAATCTAATAATACAATTTTTCAAAAAAATAACTTTTCTAATTATTTAAAATATATAAATTAATTAACTACCATAAAAAACTTTTTACTCAAATTATACATACTGCACTATCCAAACTTATCATTATGAGAAATTGCAATTCAATTAAAATTGAGTCAAACAGTAGAACTTATCATGTTGTCTTCACTCTCCTAGAGGGAGACGAGACGGGTCCTAATGTATCATTCGCCAATCAATGGACGAGACGGGTCCTAATGTATCATTCGCCAATCAATGGACGAGACGGGTCCTAATGTATCATTCGCCAATCGCCATTGACTACTTATCATGCTGTCCTCATCTCTCTTAAATACGGGTCCTAATGTCTAGTTAGTCACGAGAGGAAAGAGGGAACCATCCATAGTGAATAGCCACTGACTCACTATTAATTCCAAGAGAATTTTAAAGAAATATTTTGTTTTTAAAGTCATTTTTTATTTTAGTTATTTTGCATTAAAATGTAACATGTAGTTTAACGAGGTAGGGAGTTGTTCAAAAAGTTATAGAAATTCTGGTCATATTTAAAGAAATCCGGCAAGGATTTTTGTAAATCCAAGTTATAGTTGTTAAACTTCAAAATTTTAGGTGTTTATACATTTTTGACGGTGCTGAATCCATTTCCACCATCAAAAGCATGTTTCAAACATTGCCTCTATAAGATTTTTCGAAATTTTTTTGCTCCGATTCCAGCCACTTTTGGCAGTCAGGGCAATTCCTTCGCTTGATTAGACGACTCCTATATATAACTATTGTTTTTTATTAATTTATTTTTAATTCATTACCATCAACCCAATCCTAATTCCTAGTTTTTTTATATAATAATTATTAAGCCCCAACATTACAACTACTTTAGTGTTATAACAATGGGTGTTCTTTTAGCTATAGTGTTGTCCCCTATTAAAAACATTGGATTTTTCAAAATATTATTCAATATAAACATTAGAGTTTCACAATTTGTATAAATTAAGTTATTTATAAGATGAATGTTAAAGGAGCCAAACTCATTTCATTTTAAAGTCAAAGCTGTTAAGAAGTGTTGTGTGCTTGAATGTTAAAGGAGCCAAGATTGAGGAGATATTTGTGTTATTCTTTTTAAAGGAATATATATATATATATATATATATAATGGATTTGATCATTGTGAATGTCTCATGGTTTAAATGTAGAATATCAAGGTATTATTGTTATTCGGGCTACTAGCGCTATGTGGTTAACTTGAATTTGTTATTATTGTTGTTGAGTATGCTGACAAAGGTATACAAAGTTTAGCTTTGGGCAATGTGATTCGTGAGTGTAACAACTCGTGATTCTTGATGTTTGATGCAAATTATTTCCTTGGAAACTGTGTTTAGTATGTGAAATGGAAAAAGGTGCAGAAGGATTTGAAATGTTTCCTATTGTTGAATTCATGCCTAATGAAGATATGAATCAGTATGAAGAATTTGAAGACACTGATGCAATATTGAAGTGATTAATACCAGTTCTGCCTACTTTCTCAAGTAAAAATTTTAAGCTTTGGGCAATTAAAATGGAAGGATGCTTGGTTACGTAGATTTATGGAAATTTGTCCAAGAATCTTCTATTAATTTTGATGATAAGTGTAGAAGTGCAGTAGCATTACTTCTCATTATATCAGCTCTAGATGAAAACATTTTGTCTAGTATTTTGCATGAATTTGGTGAAATACATAATGCAAAAATATTTTGGGATGTTCTTGAAATGAAGTACATTATGGAGGGGAGTGTAAAAGTTGAAGATGATGAAAGTGGCGTTGTTAAAATTGGTGATTGTGTTGAAAGCATCATAATTGGGATCAAGACTGAAAGTATGGCTGTAATTGACAATAGAGTAGCATGTGATAGTGAGGAAACTCCCTATGAGGTGGAAAGATATGAAGTGAAATTTGATGATAATTATGTGTCTCATGAAAACTGGTTCAATCTCATGCAAGAAAAACATCTTATTGATAAGTTTTTTTTTGGTGAGAAGAGTTTTCTACCTCCATGCAAAAATCAAATGCATGACAACATGTTTGCAGCAAGAAGGTTGATTAAAGAGGTTGAAGACATGTATCGACCAACTATGTTAGCAAAGAAAGATGAAGGAAGCAAAGCTCTCTCAAAAGAGCAGGATGACAATGGTTCTTTTTATGATCTTTTATATAAATCTAACATTGTTTTTAAGTGTGCATATATTGACAACCAAGAAGAAGTAATAAAAGAAGAAATTGCAAGCATTAAGGACAAGCATAAGTCCCAAGAACCTGCAACAATATTGAATACAAAGAATGTTAACCCGCAATCAAGAAAGGAGAAGCTCCATCACTATTTTATGGCAAGAAAGGTGAAGATGAAATTGCATCAACAAATGAACAAGCATGGACCCTTTAGCAAGAAGACAAAAATGAAAGATGTGTTATCAAATTGTGTGTTGTAGAAAATCAAGATTATGTTGTAAGTCTAACTGAGACTTAGACCAACATGCATGTCAATTAATAGCATGCTTACAGTGTCTTATGTATTGTGTTATAGTGTATTTTGTGTGTTTTTCATATGGTTGGAATTAAGGGGGAGTGTTGGAAAACATTAATTCCAACCACTGTCTGCATTCAATGGATTGTCTAGTTTCTTCTGGGGAGTTCACATAGAAGTTTCGAGAAGTCAATTAACTTCTCGAGGAATCCTCGCTACTGACATTTAAAAACCTTCAGAACAAAGTACAAAATCATTCTTTGGAAATATGAAATCTAGGACGTGTTTTGTGTTAAGTTCTGTTCTTCCTGATACTTCACTGGTAATTCTGCTCACGAATCAGGCATTCAACCCTGATAAAACATTGTCAATGGAATGAGAAGAAAAATTAGGAATAAGTAACAGCCGATAAAGCTGCCCGAGAACCAACTTCTTGTCAGGTGATAGAGAATGGCATTTTTCATCCTCAGAATTGTTAAAAATAGCAACAAGAAATGATAAAAATAGAATCCAGTATATTCCAATTTTAAATTTGTCCTTGAATTAAAATTCGAATATAGTCTTACTAGCTACTTGAAAAATAATTAATTAATTCATCTTGAGTTAATTAGTTGAAGAAATTCAATTTAGAAGTATTTGTGAAGTCATGCGACAGTTATCCCTTAAATTAAGGAAATTATCCCTTAATTAAGGAGATAAGTATGAGTTATATTTGAGTTTTAATTAGTTAGCTCAGTTTATTGAGTTAAGTCCACTTAAATTAGTTCCAAACAGTTTGAGGAACTAATTGTAAGGTCAATCAGTTAATGCCTGAATGCATCAAACTAGTGTACTCCAGATAACTAAAGATTCTCTCATAAAAAACTCATGCATGTCTATTCAGAGAAATTCGCAGTTGAGCTAAATGTCAATGACATGTTACTATCAGTTGCATGAGTTTTCCTATAAAAGAAACTCATCCATGCAGAAGGAACAAGGTTCCTTGAGGATTGCACAGTTTTATAGGGTGTGAGATCAGTGTGAGTGATTAATGTTACACTTGGTAACAGTAGGATCACCAGGAGAAACAACGCAAGGAAATAGGAGGCTTGGAGGGCAGAGGAGAAGGTTTGTGAGAAGTCTTGTTTGCTTGTGACCATCCAGGAGGATTGTACTGAGAGCTGGCTAGCTGTGAGAGATAAAGCTTTGTGTAATTCTGAGATATTTCCACCTTGTATGATAATACAGATAGTGGGGTTTTTAGCTAAGGCTTTCCCCTGAGTATTCTTCTGTGTTTCATCTGCATTGATTCTTCTTCTGGTTATATGTTTTCTGCTTGATCTTGCTCAAATATATTAAGCTTCCGCAAATTTGATTGTAGAAGTAGACTAAAGTATTTTGCTTTAGTTATATTGCATTATCAAGTTAATCTATAGTCAAGATTTCTACAAGAATGCACAACCGAATGCTATGGGTACGCCAACATGAGATCTCTGATGACAAGGGGAGCTGTGAATTCCATTATCTTTCTGACAGATCTTGTCACCATTATAAATTCCTCATGGCCCATGAAATGTGGAGAGAAGTTTCCAGATCCGTGAGATGGCAGACAGTTACCCATAATTAATGAAACCTAACACTGCTTACACAAAGAGATTTTGCAGAGCGAATCCTTTCCTAGGAGGACCAATGAAATCTGCAATATTCTATGGATTGCATCGTTGCATGAGTAAGTTATTAGAGAAGGGAATTTGTTCAACAACGAGGTTACTTAATGAACAATTGAAAGGAATTGAAATGAGGGAAAGAATAAATAGATGAATGGAAACTCTTAAAAACAAGTCACTAAGTGTTAAAATTGCTCCATTTGATCTCCAGTTCGGCTAGAAGACCCTCCCCACAGCAAATTCCACCAAAACTAAAGCTAGTTTTTTATCGAGATGGCTGAAACAGTCATCATCCCAATAATAGAAGCATCATATCTGATTTGAAATCTCTTTAATGGCCTCGACATTCCAAAGTTCCAGAGGAAGCCCTAGAAGTTTGGCACATAAAATGTTCCACTTGATTGGAGCCGAAAGAGGGCTAAATCCCAGCATCCATGGTTGAAGGGTAAGGAAACCCCTGCCTCTAACACATTTCTCCTTAGGGATACAGGCAACATCTTCTGGCTCAAGAAAATGGAAACAGAGCAAGACTATGCATTTCATAAAAGAATCAGGCGGGACTACCCAATTTGAATACAAAATTTTGGGCGGCACTTACTAATTAGAAATGTTGGACGAGGACTAGGGCATTCAATGAATGTATGTGGATGTATTGAATGAAGGGTTGAAGTCCAAGCCGTGCAGTCAGATAAATAAAGTTGCAATGATGGAGCCGTCGGAGTTGAGCGTGAGCACTGCAAGAGAAACCATGTCGAAGTTGAGCCATGACCGCTGTAGGAGAAACCATGGTGATGCATGGACATGTAGTTTAATCCTCTCATGCACTAAGCCAATGATTGGCTTAGTGACTTGTTTTTAAAAGTTGCCCCAGGACGTGTCCCAATGTCTCGTTAGTCACAAGAGGAAAGAGGGAAATATCTTTAGCCAATAGCCATTGACTCACTATTACACCAAGGCTAATAGCCATTGACTCACTCTTACACCAAAACACTTTAACGAAATTTTTTGTTTTAAAAAGTCATTTTTTATCTAGTTGTTTTACATTAAAATTTAATATCAATTGAATTATTTTAAAATAAAAATTTGTTGACCTTTTTTTAAATTGAAGGCCTAGATTGATTTTCAAGCGAATATACTCAGCATATGCCTAGTCTTAATGCTTATCAACCACTGTAGTGTATTAAATATTTTGGTAGGTTGCAATGACTTTTAATAAATTTAAAAAATAATATTCTAATAAGTTCTTCCATGGTAAATTCTTCACTACTATTTATAACATTCATTTATATATACTCAAATTTTATTTACGAAATGGTCCATTACTTTTAATAAATTAAAAAAATTAGATTCGTGTTCTAATTCTAAAAGTTCCTCTATGATAGGTTTTTCATTATTATTTTATAGCATTACTTTTTTTCTTAAGTTAAAGTTGACCCATAACTTTTTTTATACATGGTTAATCAGGTAAATGTGTGCATTACTAAGACATTATTCGTGTTGCAATAGTTTTTTTGGTTATATTTATGAAGCCTTCGACTATATCAACCCCATTAATATTTTTAATGTGGTTGTGTATTAGTTTAAGACAAAAATATTTTAAGATGAAACTTTATATTTAAGACAAAAACATTTTAAAACAAAACTTTATATTTAAGACAAAAATAAATAGAGACAAAATTATTTTAAGACAAAAATTTATAAAAATTGATGAAGTTGAGGGACATGTATATCTTACTATTCTGATTATTTATTGTTGTATGTCCGAGAATAATAAAAATTTCCTCTAATAATTTATAGTGAATATTTTATGCAAATGCAAATTTATTACATTGAATAATCTTTGGATCATCTTTACTACCATTTGGATCTTT